>KZ613939.1:698309-1298309 GCA_002865655.1 Hyaloscypha variabilis F | reverse complement strand
CATTGAATACGATGACTTTTCATTTATCCAACCGTTCCTGTGATGTCATTCAGATAGCTAATATCACCATCCATGCATGTTTTTTTTCCGCTTCCGCCAAGTTTTTGGGTGATTCTAATATTTCTCGTACCTGATCCTGTCACCAAGTCCTAAACCTAAGCATCAAATTGTCCCGTTAAACACCGATCTCCTCAACCTTCACGCTCCCATCAGGACCAACCAACACGACCCTATTCTTCTCAATCAAGGTCCACTCGTTTTGCTTATACGTCGTCGGCTCACTCGCTACAATGACATGATTTCCATGGTCTCCCGCATCTCTCTTCGCATGAGGATTATGACCTTCGGCACCCTCCGCCGCCTTCTTCCCATTCACAGTTTTGCCATTACCCTTGCCATGAGGCCCCTTGGCTCCATCGGGATGATCCGGGAATTGTCTGTTCAACGTCACACCTGCGCTTGTAGAATAGTACAAAGAAGGCGGCTGCTCGGTAGCGTGGTTCCGGTACCTGCATGCAACTAGAGATCGTCCATCCGTAACGCAGATATTAAGATCATTAGGCTCTGCCTTGGTACCCAGCTCGGCCTTCTGTATCTCGTTGATTGTGGAGATGGTCTTGACGAGTGCAGCGTGGATTTGCTCAACGTTGTGATACTCCTCCCAAGCAGCTGGGAACGAAGCCTCGCTCTCTTCACCCGAATATGGGTTCGGGGTGTGTTTGTCAGAAGGGGGACAGAGGTTTGTCATGAGGAGAGCAGCGAAGTGCTCCGTGTCTGTGCCGCCTTGGATATGTTCGAATGCTTCTTGAGACATTGCGGCACAGAGAGAGCGCTTGATTTGGGCGAAGGAGGAGATGTAGCCATTATGCATGATGGTGTGGATCCCGAATGTGAACGGATGGTTGTTGGTTGGTGTGATGGCCGTTGCAGTAGCTGCCCGAATATGAGCGAGAAGGACCGGCGAGGAGGTATTGGCGCAAAGGCTGCGGAAGTTGGAGTCGTGAAGTGGAGGTTGGATGTTCTTGTAGAGTGCTGGGTGGAGGGCTGGCTTGGTTGAGGCGGGGATGGGTGGGGAGAAGGTTGATAGTATGGGGGTATACCAGGCCATGCCAAAGCCATCGACATTGAAGAGGCGGTTGCGGGTGGTTATTTCGGCTTCAGTCGTGTATTCTGCATGGACGGATGGGTCGTGGGAGAGCAGCTTAGGGAGATAATGTTCATGGATTTGCTTGGAGAGAGCGTGGGCAGGTGCTTGAGTAGAGAGGTTAGCTGAGGTCAATGGAGAAGGCTAGGCAGAATGCATACTGACGAGGACATCTTCAAGGAGACATGGCTCAGTTGCAGAGATGTAAGCAAACCAGCGACACATGGCGAGGGATTTCTATGAGTTGATATCAATTGGCTCTGTGAGAGAAGAGAAAGTAGTTGAGGTCCAAAGCTGTCAGATCTCAAGAAGATGATGGTTGATGCAAAAAGCAATTGAGAGAGGGTGCAGAGGCAAGGAATATGAATAGGAAATGCTACAAACTTATTCGAGGATTGTGCGTTTATCCGACCTTACCGAGTCGTCAACCAGGAAGTTGACTCGTGGGCAGTGATCCAGTTGCGGGCGGCGTGGTGACGATGCAATGATGAAGGCGGCAGGGCAATGGCGCTGGAAAAGCTTGATTTGGGACAGGGGGTCAAAAGAGGGGCGAAGAGGGGCTGCCCCGCATATTGGCTGCCCCTGACGCTTGTTTACGTGTACGAGTGGACTTGGAGGCATTACGACCACGTTCACGCTGAAGAAGAATTGTAACTCAAGCAGGCCTTGGTAAAGATGCGCAGGAGAGGAAAGTTAGAACGAGCAAGTCAGAACTGAAGTGAGAACCCCAAAAAGAGACCAACAAACAAACGGAAACCGTAAGATTTTCTTCATATCATTGTAAACGGTATTTGATAAGAGTTTATCAAATATACTTACTCCTGGCCTCACGGGGGTCGTATACTCAAACAATTACGTGCAGATTGTGCGTGCTGTGAAGTGATGCTCATCAACTTGCACTGATGAATGATGCGAATAGAAACAACTGCCTCCCTAGAGCTGCTAGCTCGTCTATTTTAGGACTAGCTTGTCGACGGCCCCTTTCCAAGGAATCTCCCCCGCGTACGGGCCATTATCCATTTTGATTCACAGCGTCAAGATTCAGGATGTTATCGGTGCGATGGGAGCACCTTCGGAATGCATCGTAATGCTTGTTCCAATCAAATTGCAAAAGCAAATTGTCTTTGCCAGCCGCCCGTATTCGTGCACAACCTGAGCGCCATCGCTTCCAGCGCCAATCAGACTTCCCCGTGACTCCCGAAGGACCTAAACTCTTCAAGCCCTCACTCAACACTTCTTCAAGAAGACGGCCGAAATTCGCGCCGTTACTCACTCAACTCCTTGGACTACCGAAACATCTGGTCAAGCTTATGAGAAGTATGACTAGGTAGTCGGAGTGGTGCTGACAGCCGATGAGACTGCAGTGAAAGCTTGCTACTGTGTTGATTTTCGCACCATGGATCCCCTGACCGCCCTTTCCACAGCGGGGACATTGGTCCAGTTCGTCGACTTTGCACTCAAAGTCTTGACAACAGGCCACCAGTTGTACAAACTTCCCACCGGATCGCTCTCGGCATATGAAGAACTCAAATGCGTGGCGAGAGACTTTTCAGGACTCTCAAAGAGTTTGAATGGCGCACGGCGGGCTTTGGTTTCAGAGCCCTCGAAGTATGATAACTCCCTCGAGGATCTCTGCAGGAGATGTGAGACCGCTGCTCAAGAGTTGATGGAACATCTTGGAACGCTCAGAACGCAAGGAAAGAAAGAACCGCTCAAGAGCTTCCGCAGTTCGTTCAAAGCGACGTGGGACCAGGAGCACTTACATGTCCTGGTTCAAAAATTGCAATCTTTGAGTAAATCTATCGGAGCATGGTTTCTGGTTGATATTGAGTAAGAAGCTAGCCATTCCCGTGTCAGTTTTAATAGCTTACATGTCGTCTATTAGTAGCTGTATCGATTTTACATCGATCAAACAGACCGAGCGTTTTGCTCGTCTCGATGACCAGTCCCAAGAGATTATATGCACTCTACTTAATGTGCAAAGTTCTCGCTCAGCCGACCTGTTCGATCAAAGAAAAGCCGTTGCACAGATGCTTGATCGGCTGGACTCGGCCAGCAGCAGTTTCAGCAAATCCTCCCCAGCAGTTGGGGGCAGTTCGCCTGGCGATTTATCTGCAAAAGTTAAGCATTCAATTAGTGCCAAAGTTGCAAGAAACTCCCCGTTGCGAGCATTGGAAGATGAGTTGAAAGCAAAGCAACAAGTTGAAAGCTCGATTCTCGAATACCTACAGTTCTCAACGATGCCAGAGCGGCTAGAAGAGGTGTCTGAGGTACATCAGCGGACCTTCAGGCGAATTTTCGAGCCACAGAGGACCACCCCACGGAGTTGCTTCACATCATGGCTGAAAACTGGCGAAGGCGTCTTTTGGATCAATGGAAAGGCAGGATCTGGCAAATCTACCTTGATGCGATATATCTGTGACCACCCTAAAACTCGGCAAGTGCTTTCTGAGTGGGCAGCCCCCACTGCCCTCAGTATGGCCGGTTTTATTTTCTGGGATAGCGGTACAAGGGAACAAAGATCTCAGCTTGGTTTTCTCCGCGCTCTGCTCTTCAAGGTGCTCGATGGGTGTCGAGACTTGATACCTGTAGTCTTACCATGGCTGTGGGCTAGACGTTATTCGCAGGTGCTTGATCCACTGACGCCACACCCGCCAGAGAAACCATTGCCGCTTTCCGACTTGATGCAAGCCTTCTCCATCCTTGCTCAGCAAACGAGCATTCCTCTGAAGCTTTGTTTATTCATCGATGGTCTGGATGAATACGAGGGAGACTTCGAGAACATGGTTGGTTTATTCGAGAGGCTCGCCCGCTCTCCAAGTATAAAAATTTGTGTATCAAGTCAACCTTCGTTGGAATACGAGAACTCCTTCTCTTCCTTCCCCGGTCTCAAGCTCCCAGATCTGACGCTGAAAGATATCAAGGCCTACGTCAGTGGGCGATTGATGACAAGCAATAGATACCAAAAACTAGTAGCGAAAGAGCCTATTCCCGCGGCTGCGCTGGAGAACAAGATCGTTGCCTCGGCAGACGGGGTCTTCCTTTGGATCAGACTTGTTGTTGAGTCGTTATTGAGTGGAATTGGTATTCATAATGAGATCCACGATCTGCAAAGCAGACTGGACATCCTCCCGACAGATCTCGAGAAGCTCTATCATCATCTGTTGACGAATAAGATTGACCCTATCTATATTGACGATGCTTCTAAGACGTTTGAGATCTTACGTCAAAGTAAAGATGCAGAACTCAGTGTCCTCGCACTTGCTCTCACGGACGAGACCTACTTTGAGAAGGCAATAACCAGCCCACTTCGTCCTTGGAATGAAGGCGAGATACTATCTGTCTGTCAGAAGATGGACGATCGATTGAAAACTCGATGTGCAGGCTTGATTGAAGTCTCCGGAACAGTCACAGAAGCCTTGTACGAGCCGGGCTCGAAAGCAAACGACAAAGTTATGTATCTCCATCGGACCGTCAAGGCTTTCCTTGACCAGCCTAAAGTCCACACTTTGATTGCTTCTCGCATCAAGAAGCTGCAGTTTGATGCCAATATCGGTCTGCTCCAATCGTCGCTGTTGCAGTTGAAGATTATACCTAAACACAATGGGCAATTCAAGTTCTGGCAATTGGCTCGAGAGGCCATGCAGTATGCGTCGGTCGCGGATTTGAGCACTGACTCCCATATGTCATTGGTTCACGAATTAGGACGGACAATAAAGGCATATAGGAAAGCTTCAAACAACTTCTACCCAGAGAAGTGGTCCGAATCATTCTTGGCTGTTGCAGTTCAATATAACTTGTGGTCCTATGTTGAGAAGCAGTTAAGTGCCCAGGAGCTACTTAAACAGGGAGTGACTGTACGAACTCTCTTGGCATATGCACTCGGGGTCAGAGGCTTTCATAATTATGATATTGAACACAACAAGGAAATGGTTAGACTTCTCCTGAAGCATGCAACGAAGGATGGGACCAACTCAAACATATTCAAGACTTCTACCATCTGGCAACAAGTGCTTCAACCCTTCGAGGAACGGTACTTGGAGCAAGAGTTCTTCGTACGTCAATTCGAGGTGGTCAAGCTGTTCCTGCAATATGGAGCAGATCCCGAAACTATCTGCATTCTCAAAGATGGGAGGGAACTTACTGCAGATACAATCATTCGAGAAGGGCTGCCCAAATACCCACATCCTGCTACGGACGATATACTGCGCCTGCTGGATGTTCAAGAGGCGCTTGAGAAGCCGAAGCCGTCGGTGATTCAACGATTCTCGTCATGGTCGTCGCGAAAACCAAAAATGACGAACACTACAGCACTGATATGAGGTGTGTGTTCACTGCGAGGCCGCCTGGGGTTGGCAGAGACGATATCGTCCGACTCGAGGCTGTGGGGAGACTCTCTGATGGCGACCTTCTCTCGATATCTTCATCTCAATTGGGGCAAGAGTTGATGAAGCCATGTTATGTGCTGCTCTAAATCAGCTGCTTGCAGGCCCCGGGCATTCCAAGCACGCCAAGGGTCTCAGTAGATTTTCGAGCTTCGAGCTTCGAGCTACCGACTGCGTTTGGAGTTTTGGAGGTGTGGTTTTCGTCCATTTATGATTCGGAGTGAATGGCAGCTTCTAGCTGCAGGACAGATAAATATATGGATGGGGTGTGAAGGTTAGCAGTCCATATCTGAAGAAAGGGAACTATTGTTGGGATCTCACCTGGGCCAGACCATCGACTTTACATAATGTAATTATTCCTTCAGTCCGAGCATTTGAATTTGATATCGATATCTGATATCTGATATCTGTTTTATTTTACTGCAATCTGTTTGAGCTTCTTGGATGCGTTGAGAGGAAGAGCGTCTCGTTGGGAAGTCCCGCCGAGATGCAAGACCTGTTTCATTTTCGTTATTTCGCAGACTGTAGACCTTGCTTGCATACTGCCGACTCTGGATCCTTCTTCGAGCCTTACGTTAGACATTCTTTCCGTTGTACGGGAAGGAGCAAGGGACACTGATTGCCTGAATGACATCAGTCCCCAAGGATGCTGGGAACATGTGGAAATCACAAGCGAAGCATTTGATAGATGCGAATCGTGCTGCTGGCCATGTATCGTGACTAGGCTCCTCTTCACAATGATAGAGGGAGCTGGCGTGCATGTTCTGCTTGTAGGAGTTGGAGCTGTCAGAATCTTTCAATGGCTTGAGGGTTATCAGGACTCTTTCTCTCACCACACGATATCTTCTCGCCATTGCAGAGTGCTGTACAGTTCTATCGTGCACCGGTCACCGTGATGTGCCAGATTTCATGGGCAGTTTTGTTTATCTGCTGCTCGTATCATATGTGACAGCTCCCTATGATGCCGAGTGAATGTCGTGAGCGATCAATTGCCCAATGTACAGCACTGTACTGGCCCATGCGCCATGCTTTGAGGTGCCTGGACGGTTCTGGAAGGGAATCACGTGTGGTGACTATCGACTGAGAGGGGGTTTATAGTATCGACTAAGCAATTTTTGCTTGTCTAAGAAGGCAGCTACTGGTGAACCGGTAGTCAGGACAAACTTAGACGTGGCACATTGGTCGACACTATCGCTAAGGCGACGAGGATGGTAGACAGAAAACTCTGGCGGCTGAGATCGAAGGTCGACGGCCGAATGCCCAACTCAGTACACAGCTCTGAGGTTGGAGCGACTTCAAAAATCCCGTCCGGGGGGTTTTCTATGGGATCCCGCGAGGATCCCGGAGTTTTTGCTTCTTCGATTTACTTTCTCAATTTTTTACTTCCTCTTTATTGAGCTATGCTATACTTGCTCAACTGTTATCTGTCATGATAGAGGTTCTCTTCTGATTTTTGCGATTTTTGAAGCCCTTTTTTTTGGTGTTTTAGAGTTTGTGCTTCGCTTCCAAAAAGGGGGGGAAGCTACTACCACACCTCGCCAGCCCCCCACAGCTTTCTTCATTTAGGAGCGAAAGCGGTATTTTTAAGAACGAACTTTTCATTTCATAAATATTATGCATCAAATTGGCATCCTCGCATCGTCATTCCTGCCGAGATCTAGGTCGAGATACATCCTCCAATGCTGTCCTCGATGAATATACCTCCATAGATCTGGCCTTCGTGGAGGTTGCTTTCCTGGTACCCATCATACACCACGGTGATAGTCTCCGTCGGCTTTTTTGCAATTCCGATCTGGAATTGACCACCGCCACTATTGTCATTTGCCAGAGGCTCGGTGACGGCCTGGAGGGGACCGCTACCAACCGAGTACCAGATTTGCAGTGTGCTGTCTTCAATCAGCAACGCCATCTTATCAAGCCCAGACTCTTGATGGATGCGAGGTTGACAAAGATCCTTGCAAAGGGCAGCAGCCTGTTGACTTACTTGTTCACGTAATCCACCGTCACAGCAAAATTTTGCCAGTTATCCCACACTATATACGTCGTCCAGATCACATCATTCTTGTTGTTGAGAATTTTCCAGAGATTCTTATCCAGCCCAGTCGTTGACACGTTAGTATCCGTGGGTTTATCTTGAGCTAGCATGATACCAGTATTGAACGAGAACTGATTGCCGTTGTAGTCGTTTCTCTCATGCCAAACGTTCATGTACTCGTGGGTCAGGTTCATCTTCATACTGGAATCTTGCTGAACGCTCCAATGGAAAGTCTTAACTCCAACGTTCGTCGCGTCGGAGCCATTCCCCATGAGTAACCCAGCACGTCGAAATCCAAGTTGCTGCTTCCCACCTCCAGGTAGGAAGATTGACTGATCGTTGATAGTCACCTCGATAGCCTTGTCGCCTGGGATATCGAATTTGGATACGTTGACATCTGGGAGCTTGATTATTTGAGACCAGGTGAGATTTTGACCTTTTGAATACTGTGGGCTGAAAGGAGAGGCAGTTGTGTCGAACATTGGAAGCGTGAAGTTCGTGGGAACGCGGCCATCTATGGTGATTGGGCATTTTATGGCCGACACAGACCTCGCAACGGGGGACCCGAGCGCGATTCCAAACAAGGCCGCTACGAAAGCAGTCGAGATACTGATAACTATGATCATGATTTCTGAGCTGGACGTCTCCTTCAAGACTCCTTTTTTTTGAGACAGGAAGGGCAAGTGTACTCCAATTGAACATGAACTAGCTGTGTCCCACCAATTGTTTATACGTGGACGGGAACAAAATTTCCCCCGCATACATGGGACGGATTATCTTTAGCATTGCCCAATGAGAAGTGATGGAACTATATACGAGCCTCCCTAAAGTTCACTTGTCGGGGGTAAGCTCCCGCTTAAATGAAACTTGTTTAGGCACGACGGTCAGCTTAGTTGCCTTGCTATCTGATATCGTGGCAGACTGGATCAAAAATAGTATCGAGCGAAATATGATTTACCCTTCCTTGACCACTGGGAAACAATATTACTGACTTTGATGCTTCGCTGTAGATATAATAAGTGTGGCGAATAGAAGAAGCTGAAAGTGCTCAACAAGACAGATCTCGCATTACCCAGCCGACTTTCCTCACAACTTCATTTATACAAAACAACCTCCAGGGGCATTGTTTCTGGAATTGACGGAAAATCATCTTTATCCATCAGCTGCAATGTTCGGACAAATTAGCAGACTCTCGGGACGCCCCCATGGGGAAAGGTGCGTAGGTTATAATCCAAACCTCGTCACATGCACATATAGCTGCGTAAGGCTTAATATCCAACTTTCTCAATTTGTTCTCGAGCTTCACCAAAAGTCTGTTCTGCAGTTCTTGGACTTTGTCTCGAGCAATGCATTCATTATTCTTCTCCTCCCTCATTCTGGGGGCCGCCTCGAGCGTGTTGCTGGCACGAGAGACAGGGACTCGGACAATGATCCCCAAAACATGTTTTGATTCCATAGCCGACTTTGAGAACTCCTTTGACTACCTCTACCCTTGGGGTACTGACCATAATGGGGCCGCTCGCATGGACAAAGACCACATCAAGATCTCCGATGGAGTCCTCACGCTCACCGCAACTCCAGCCACTGGTCAGGAACCAGCGAGCTCGGGCGGCAAGAGCATTGATATACACTACCTTTCTGGAACAGTCTACGCTAAAGACCATTTCAATGTCTCGGGATCAGGTGGATACGACTTCACAGGCGATTTCCGAGCCACGACGACACGAGGGACATGGCCTGCGTTTTGGCTGACGGCTGTCAAGGGCTGGCCTCCGGAGATCGACATGGCGGAGTGGAAAGGCTCGGGGAAAATCTCTTTCAATACGTTCAACACTAGCTCAAAAGTCGAATCGAAGAATGTGGATTACCCAAGCCCGGGGGATTTTCACACGATCAAGAGTGAATTGAGGGATTTGAATGGGAAGGATGTGCAGATCAAGTTTTATTTGGACGGGGACTTGGTGACAACGCAGGTGGGAAAGGATTTCACGGGTGTGCCAATGTACCTGTAAGCTTGTTATGATCGAATAATGTACAGTAAAGGAGACTAACAGGTGTTCAGGATCATTGACCTGCAGATGGAAGGCTCTTCTGGATCTCCAGGGCCGACTGGGGGTGAGTCTCTCCGCAAACACTTTGAGGCAATTTATGCTGATGTATTTCATAGATACCGAGTATGAGGTCAAGAATTTGGAAGTCCTGACTTATAATCCATGAGTATGTTGTCAAAATAATCCACAATCGATAGATTGCAAAATTCACAACGAGTTTCTGAATGACTTGGACTGTTAACCTTACTGTCTTCCAAAGCAGTGACAACAGTGAAGCGTCTTCTGGGCGAAAAGTGGTGTTTGTGAAGTGTCTCTGTGAACTGTTCCTACAGGCCAACAACTGCAGGCTCTTAAGGACTCCAGTCGCCAAGACACAGTGAGGAATTGCAAGTGAACCCCTATAATTACAGGAAACTGATCCCGAGTCGCAAGACCAGCCTACTCACACTTTTTCAGCCGTGTCTCTAAGACGATATTAATTAAGCCTGAAATACTTCAGCTACTGACTTGTGATCCTCTGACTCCTTATACAGGCAAATGCATGTAAATTAGAAGGGAAAGCTGTTCATTCAAAAGGGGCCGTTTCATCACGTGTTTGCAACAATGTACCTAGAAAGTGTTTTGACTGGCCTGCTTACAGTAGCGATCTTCCACCACTACAGCTCGGCCGCTATCATCTCAAGGTTGGCGCCGTGGCAAGCCAAAGACTCTAGCAAGAGTCCGATACCTACATTAGCTTTTGCACCTTGCCCAAAACATCTAGCATTAAAATATCATTTCCTTACACGGCGCTAGTTATCCTTTCAAAGCCCCCCTAAATCCCATGGGGTCTCGAGAAAAGACCCTGCTGGTTGTGGGCCGCGCGGGTGCGGGAAAGGCTACCCTCACTGGGTATATGCTATTTAAGGTCAGTCACAGATCCGTTTGTAATACTGTCGAATTGAGAGATCTGATTGAAATAATAGTATGGCGGCATTGACATGTTGACCATGCAGCGAATTCAAAAGGAAGGCATCCGGACTTATGAACAGGCAGCAAAGAACTTGAAAAGCCTCAACGTCACCCCTGAATTCGACACACCAAAACATCATGTTAAAATTTGGAGTATGCAATTCATTTTCTCAGTCTTTTTGGGGATCTTTTCTGATGAGTCTTTTAGATGCTGGTGCTATTTCGGCAGATTGTACTATCCTCGTGCTGCCTGGGAATTCTCCGGAGGTGGTTACCACCCAGCTCTCGGGCGGGGCAAAAAATTTAATTGTAGTCATCAATAAGATGTAAATTCTGATGCCTTGGGGGTTTCAGCTTCGCTTATGTGAAGTCAGGGAAGAAATAGATTGGTCGGAAGACGCATTTCTTAAGATTGTAGAGGGACTTAAGCTTGACACAGGGAAATAGGAAACCAGCCCATTCCCTAGACAGTGAACTTATGCTAAGCACAAGACAGTGTTCCCACCATTCCCGTCTCAGCATTGAATGGTGATGGTCTGGTAGATAAGTCGTCCAAATGTCCTTGGTACACAGGGTGGAAGAAGAATGGACAAGGTGGCTTAACCCTGTTGGACGCGCTCGAGATCTCATTTCAGAACTAAGGGTTCAATGTCATATCTGGTCCCGGAGATCAGTTAGAGAACGTAGATGTTTACTGAGAGATATGTAGTATACGAATAACCCTTTAATTCTTAAAATTTTGTAGAAGCTCTACAATTTCTGGATACCGAGACGCTGCTGATAATGGTGTCCTTCCGTCATTGTCTTTGCTTTCGACATCTATCCCCACAGTTTTCAAGAGTATTTGAACCACATCCAGATATCCGTAACCTGCAGCAAAAGCCAGCGCGCTTCGTCCCATAATATCTTTCTTATTGACATTAACAAGGCCGGAATCAATGAGTATCTGGACGGTTTTCGGCGTTCGGTTGAAGAGGGCCCATGCCAAGGGCGTCCAGCCATCCACATCCTCTTCATCCACACCTCGACGGTCGTGTTTGATCAAGTATCCAACGACCTTGTGATGGCCCCCTGAACTAGCCCAGGAAATTGCGTTTCGCCCGTTGTTATCTTTGCGGGATATGTCGATCCGTCGACTGCGGCGAAGAAGTAGTACAACTTCCAGGTGTCCTTCACCTGCTGCCCAAGAGAATGCTGTTCGGCCAGCTCGATCCGCTTCATCGGCGTTGAGATTTGGCAGACTTATAAGATATCTGACGAGCTCAAGTTCCCCCGCGGATGCTGCCCAAGAGAGAATATTTCGACCTGATCTATCCAAATGATTCACATCAACTCGGGGATCTGTGACAAGTGACTGGAGCACGTCAAGATTCTTCCCGCCTATCGACCAAAATAACGGCGTCCATTGGTCGAAGTCTGGTAGATCGGGATGAATTCGATGGTGTCGTAGAAGTTCCCTGACGACCCTGACGAGGCCATTGCCAGCTGCTATAGATAAAGGAGTGCGGCCACCAATTGGAGAATAGTTGACTCTATATCCATCCCGTTCGGAAATGAAGCCTTCATCAACCAATAAACGCTTCACCACATCAAAATGATCAAATTGTACAGCAGCAATGAGCGCGTTCATACCATCAACAACCTTGATGTCAGGATTGACTTCATCGCGAAGGAGAAGGTCGACCACGTCAAGATGTCCCATTCGTGCAGCCCAATACATACTAGATTCTGCTATATCGGACCTGTGAGAAGATTGAGATAGGAGAGATTTCACGGAGACTGGATGCCCAAAGTAACTCGCAGTCAGTAATGGGAAGAAGTCTTGCGGTCCAGGCAAGTTAGCCTCGGTATGAAGCCAATAATATCGAAACCAGTTAGATCCCCGAGCACTCGTTGTGTCTGACAAAATGAGAGCTGATTCTAGGAGCTCTGGTGGGCTGACCGAGCATGCCGCCGAAAAGTGTTCTGCCCAGTGCCTGGCGGAGTAGTCGAAAAGCGTGTAGAGAGTTCCAATAGTATCGCATACTTCTGTTTCGAAAGCTGTAGGATCTTTGAACATTGTGTCTTCTCCTAGGTCGAGCGCATCCCAGAGGTTTTCGATGGCTCCTATCTCGTCTGCTTCTGTGGAGGAGTTGAGGATTGGGGAATCGGCAAGTGGAGAAAGTGGAGAGTCGGTTGTGCTTGCCTGACCCGTAGCGAAGAGATCCTGTTTGAAGTCGTCAAGTAGTAGATACCTCACACAAGCCTCGGCTAGACATAAGCTGGCGTTACACGGATCAACACCGTAGAGTCCCGATAATGGATTCTCTATTTCCGTAGAAAGTGTTATCAGATACTCCTTAAGAGACTGATGAACGAGATAAATCCGGGAATCCCAGATCCTGATTAGTGGTCCTAGCACTCCCTCAATTACTCCCTGTATATAAGGCTGTGCATCTTCCTCGAGAGCAGCCAAAGTGTGATGGTCGTGATTGATTGCTTCAAGCACGCGCATCTCCTTTAGGGCTAAAGGTCTCGAGCTTCCTACTAAAAAATGGAGCAGCTTCCTAGCAAACTGCTGAGATTTCTTGGGAATACCATAAAGAAATTGTTGGTATGTTTCTGTTAAGGTCTCGGGCAATGCGTCAATGATAAGCTTGAAGTCCTTTCGCGTCGCCCTCAAGCTTTCCTCGAGAAGATGAAGGACTAGGGTGACCCACAGGAAGGTTCGGTCAGCCTTGGAATATAATGCAGTCTCGAGATATGGTTTCACATCAGGCTTGCACTGATTTCGGCGTACAATGCCATCAACTTTCGTCCGAATGACAAGTCCGAGGTCCTGTTCCACGTAATCTTTTGAGGGATCGAGCTGCAGGAGGTTTGTTGTATATCCACGGACGAAAAGAGGCCGGCTCGTGAAGAGAAATTTAATACAAGGAGTTTTGGATTTGGTTGATCGAGGTTGGTGGAGAAGCTTTTGCACATCATCTAGGAAGCGTTTTCTGGTCGTCTCTTCACACTCATCAATAGCATCAACAATAACGCTTATGGGCCCCACTCGCTTGTCACTTGCGATGGCGATGAAGATTTGCCACAACTGGCCGAATTTCTGGTCGAATTCTGGCCCAGCGTAGTTATAAGCAGCCTTAACATACTTGATCAGCAGCCGGCGGCGAACAAGGAGTTGATGGATTAGGCTTCTAAGGATAGATAATCCGTCCCTTTGAGTATCGATCTTATCGTCGCAGAAGAAATAGCAAAGTGTTGTGCGTGAGCTTGGAGAAAGTTCACCCGCAGAGAGGTAGTCTAGCAGATATGCTGAAAGGGTCGTTTTCCCGCTGCCAGGATATCCACTTATCCAAAGTAAGCAAGTCTCTTTTCGCAGATACCATTCACGGTACTGCACGTTCGAGAGAATCCATTGACAAGTGCCCTCAACGGGTTGGGGAAGGGCGAACTTGTACTCTGATGCACTTGAGGTATTTTGAGCCAACACAGCGACGCATTTTCTCTCTACATCATTTAAAGCTTGATATTTATTTAGCTACGTATGCAGCGGTCGATGACTGGGAACTACGTACAGGGAACAGTAGAAGAGGTTGTCATTTGACTTTCAGAAGCAGTTTCTAGATTGGCGCCTTCTCTGTCTTTTTCGAGCACATCCTGGTTCTTCTTATCTATTTCGACGAGCAATATTTGAAGCTCTCCTGAGACTTGTAAATATCCTTCGTCGTCTCTGTTCGCAAATCGGCACATGGACATATGATTCGCGTTGATAGTATGCTTCGGTTCATTATTGATTGAGGATGAAAAAGGCTCGACCACCTTTAATTCGACGCAATCATGGTTAGCTAGAAGTCCTGATGGCAGTTGTAAAAGAACTTGCCCGCTCATTCATTTTCAAATAATTTATCCCAATTATGCCTTTGGCTTCTTGAAAAGTCAGAACCTTAAAGTGGCGCTCTCTTTCATCGTAGAGTTTCATGAATAGTTCATGTATCCTTTCGAGCTCGGGGCTATTGATTTGCAGTGCTCTCAAATGGTGATCCGTGGTATCAAATCCAGAGGCAGATGCAATCCTCCTCACGATCTCACCAATTCCAGCTTTATCACTACCACGATGTGGAGTCCCGAGAAAGAGAATTGCAACTGTAGAGACGAAAATGTCATGTACCGGCGATTTATCCTCGATGGCTGCACGGTAAAAGACCTGTATGACACGGGTCAATTCTTTTTGGATGAACAATACAAATCCTCCAACTGGAACACTTACATCCTTCACGATTATTCCTTAACCAAGTCAGCGTGGCCTGAATTGAGTGAGAGTCAGCTTACCTCCTAGCGAATGGGCCACAAATATTAGCTTTCTCCCCACCTGGAGATCAATTAGTTGAGGCCAAAGCGTATCATATTGATCACACATACGCATTCTTGTCTTCCACGATTCAAGGCATAGAGTAAATTTCTCGCATTTGCAGCAATATTGCTTTGGTTTGTGGCACCGCCGAAGAAATGGGAGACCTTAGAATCATAACCCCAGGTGAGAATTCTTGCATTGGCACACTCCTGCGGGAGGAGATCAAGAGGCCAAAAGACACTATATTCCTCAGTCTTTTCTCCATCCCTTGAACTTCCTTTGTGCCTGCGCGAGAACAACTTCTTGATGCCTCTATCGGCTGCTTCTCTTGAGCCCTGCGGTCCGACTGGCCGATTCTCGCATGTCCAGGTTTTTCGAGGGTGGCCTTGTAAGCCATGAACGAAAACAATGCTGCAAAGGATCAGAGTGTGTTATGGATTTCGTAGAAGGTAGGTTTACTCTGCAATCGCGTCTGGAGGGTCGTGCAAGACGGAAAGCCCTATGTCGCTGACTCTAAGCTTTTGCTTGGAGGATGAAGCTTCGTGTTCCTAATCAATGTCAGCTCCCTGTATCACAAGCTTGGATACAGACAAACCATTGTGCGTTACCAGCTTCCGGCCCCATCAAGGGACTGTCAGAGAAGATCATGGTGAGATCGGTTGAAGGATCTTGGACAGCGGATGATTCTGAACAACAGGATACCAGCTTGCCATTGGTTGACAAAAGCGCAGACAGCGTGGGACTCGAGTTGGGAGAGACCGGAGGGGAGCTGCCAATGGGACAATGCGCATCTTGTGTAACAATGCTATCATTATCAATTGCCATTGTTGGACATGAACCATTGCAGTCGAATCGGATAGGGTCGCTTGGCGCCCGCTGCAAGCAGCGTCTCAGGCCGTCCGCCTTCAATCCCTACCGGCTCGGAATACCGTACTGTAGATTCATGGCCTGGAAGGATCTTTGGAGGCACGGAGCGCAACATACACGCCGTTGGTATTTGGTGCGAAAGGCTATCTACTTTAGGTGTGCTTTTAACAATTCTCTTGGGCTTCCGGCGGAAAATAGGAAAGGCCAACTCTCATCCGACATATTTCTGGGTGTAGATATTCAGACGAGAACGAACGGCAAAGCAGAGCTCGAAACGTACCCACACTGGGACACTCAATATTCAATGCAGAACAGATTTCAATAAATGGACGTCTCCAGTGAATCGGTGAAGATACCCACTGTGCAGAACTCCGCTTTTCTTGCTTCTCGCTTCCACTGCATCAAAAGAGCTCGGTATGTAGCGAAACCCGTGCGGCGGGCAGCCCGGTTGACGGCTCATACACTGTAAGGTTAATAAACACGTGAGACCTGGGGGGGGGGGGGGGTTCTGGCCTTTATTGCATTTAAGACTCCTGAAGGTTACGTCGATAGACTAGTAGACTATCAATTAGGTAGGAACATTTGATAGAGGCGATATAGGACAACAATACGTATGATTTGCAGAGGCAATAAGTGAGTGACCTTTTAAAGTCGACATTGAAGTTGACTTTGTTATGGGGTTCCAAGGACCCAGATCTAGGTAGCATCCGAACTACAATTGGCTACTTGGCAGGCTACCAGACGCTACAGTAACCTCGGCTTCCCCTTTCACCACATCCTTTTTTCTCTTCCCATCACTTCGCCCATTGAGAGATCTCAACACAAGCCCCCACACACCACTTCCTCGAGCTTCTGTCACCCATTCTCGGGTACCAGTGTCGCGCACACAACTCACCAAATATGGCGACCAATCTTTCCTTCTTTGCGGTCCCCGTTTTCTGGACACTTTGCATGGTGCCACACACTTATGCCGTTCTGATCATGGCAAAGGCCAATAACGGCCGGTGGAACAACAGCTCTCCCAGATCCTCAAACTGGGACGAGGTCCTGCGAAAATCTACCCCCAAGGAGGTTTATGCCCGCTATGAAAGAGGGAAAGCCGCCCACAAGAACGGAATGGAGAACTTGCCCATCTTCGTCGGTGCCATCTTGGCTGGAAATTACGCCCAGCTTGACACTCGCACTCTCAATCTGTTTGTCACGGTGTTTCTTTTCGCACGCGTTCTATACACCATTGTCTATATATCGATCAGTTCAAATCGGTATAGCTTTATTCGATCTACCCTCTGGTTTTTGAGCACCTCGATGTGCATGGGAATCTTCATTAAGGCGGGATTAGCTCTGCCTTAGATGGCCTTGTGGGTGGACAGGGCTTCGATGTGAAGCTGAATGGATTGTGGAGGAATGTGGAGAGTAATTTTCAGCTATCATGACATCTCACGTTATACAACCTCTTGGGCAGCCAATGTTGGGATGGCATGCTATGTGGCGCAGCGCCGGTTTTATCCTCGACGAATCTCCCCCAATCTGGATTTTTCGTACGACGTTTCCACTCACCGCTTTCTCCCTTGTGCATCTTCTTGACCGTTGTACAAACTTTTATTATTACACCGAAATTGCTATATTGCGAAGCTGAAGATATTTGGCTGCCTCATCACACACAAATTGCGCCGCCTCCTGAGGCACCCCACAAGGATCTCAATTGGCAGGCTGGCACTGTGACAAGGTAATCACTTTCGAGGCTGGCTGAGGATTAAGAAGAGTTCCATTTCGCTCCTTCCTTCCCACACATGTGCTCAGTTCTTCTCTACCGTTCACCGTACCTATGGGGGAAGGTGAACTCATAAAGTTGAGTTCCTAGCCTCGCCTCTCGAGAGTTTCCATCTCACTACACTTGAGCTTCTCTCCTTTTTAATTGAAACTTGATATAATTTAGCCTCAAATCCGAGCAAAAGACCCTCACACGCACGTATCACTTTCAACAGAAAATTGGGCCATCATGGACAGTATCAACACTAAAAAGCCGGGGTCGGGCGAGTACAATGCAAACGAGCCATTTGGCAACAACAGCTTCGTCTCAATTCCTTCAGACACCAATCCCCTTCGCTTGGTCTGGCTGGATATCCTATCAATTTTCGCACTCGCCCAGCTCCTGCCTTTTGTGGTTGCCCCTCTAAGACCATTTGCCTCTGGACCTCTCGACGAGCTTTCCCCAACATGGTCAAATATGATTGACATGTTCCTTCATACGATTCTCATTGTCATCCAGCTGGTGTTGATTTTTGCTTTGCCGATCATGACCATTGTCTTTTGGTTTCTTCCTGGTCTTGTCTCTCTTACATTTGTCTTGGCAATGCTGGCGGTGACATTGGTAGTAATGAGACTTCTCAATGGTGGGCCAATCTCGGAATGCTATGTCGGTCTTCCACCTGAGGGTCAGATACCCGTGAATGATGAGCAGGAGCTTTGGTTCTTCATAAATGGCATCACGATAGGGTTAGTTGAGGATATTACTCTGAGAGGTTAACCGTTTTGATCTTTATTCCAGGAAGCATTGGCTACAAGGCAACCTCGATTTACTAGCGAAAACCTTTCAACGTGAAATCGTTGGCATTCACAACCCCACGTAAGTCCCCTCACGAGCTAGAAAAGATAGATGTTAACATAAAGAAGCAAGGGAATGTTTTTCGACTTGCTCGAATGTCTCATTCAGAGAGATCTCGACTACAAAACCCAAGACATCCGCCAAGGACGCTCCCAAATCCGAGAAGCACTATCCGCCACCTCGACCAAGAAAGTGGTTCTCATCCTTCACTCTCAAGGAGGCATCGAAGGATCCTCTATTCTAGATTGGCTACTCGCCGATCTTTCAACGGATATAATGTCCAAGCTGGAAATATTCACGTTCGGCAACGCTGCCCGTCATTTCAACAATCCATTGCTTGCTAACCCGTCAATTGAGCCAGATGAGAGCAAAGGTGGCCGCGGTGAACGGGTCATCAAGCACATCGAGCACTACGCCAATAGCAAGGATCTGGTTGCCAACATCGGAGTACTGAAGTTCACAAGTCCCGGAGCGCAGCCGTACGCCGATGGGAATGCATTTGCTGGACAGGTTTTCAAGAGAGAGGGGACGGGCCATCTTTTGAACATGCATTACCTGGATACGATGTTTAAGAAGGATGAAAATGGGAAAGTCGACGAGAGTGGAAATGATTTTATGAACTCTTGGATTGAAATCCCACAAAAGAGGTATGGGTTTCCTCGTGATAGTAGTACAACACTAACTTGGTGAAGCGTTGGCAAGAGCGCAATAACCAATGGTAGCCAGCCGGTGGCACAGAAGAGGTTTAAAGAAGTCTCGAGGTTGTGGCAGTACATCAACGGTGGGATGCCACAAGACTAGACTTGAGACGGGAAGCATGTCAGATTTTCTGAGAGTTTAAGGGTAGCGGTTACTGTACTTCATCACCAGCTAGACGATTTGCTTATATAATAGCTACCTCATACAAAAATGGCTCCAAATATCTGGTTCTTAACACACGAGCAGTTTTCAAGGTCCAAAAATGCCCAGCCTTTGACATTATGACACGAGCCCGGCCCTGCAGGATGTTCGACTCCATCTTGCCAGTTTCATACAATCACGACTATTTGAGTTTCTTCAGCAGTTTCTTGACGGAGCTTGTTCCCTTCTTTTGAGATCCGCGTTTTCGTTTCGCAACTCCTTTCAGGGGAGGCAACGGCGATGGGAGAACTCCTTTTACCGAGCATGCCCTCGTGGGCCAATGATCCTTGGGTTTGCCTGACCGCCCTGGAACGTAACCTGGAGTAAAAGGATAGCATATGTCGACGATGGTAGAATATCTCCTCTCACATAGAAAGAGAACGCAAACTTCTAATCTACTCTTCAACTTAAAAACTCTTTTGGGGAACGCACCTTGTTGTCATCCCACTGGGTCTATCAGCCTATCAAGCCCCATATTAGTTTTTGTACATGTTTCAGTAAAAGGTGGTCGATTACTTATCGTCTGTGTGTCGACTACTTTGTTTGCTCTGGCGATCTCGGCGACAACGAATGCAAGGAATTTAGATGTGCTTGTTCCAACTGCTAGGTAAGTTTCTCCCATCAGTTCACGTTTGACATCACATTAAGGATTTACGTGCAGAGCAGATATATGGCTGTGCTAGCTGTGTTTCTTGGGGCATTATAAAACATATCGTACAAGTCAACGCCTCTTGTGCTTCTAAACCCACAACTTACAAGTTCTTCAGCCCTCCAATTCTCTCCCTTATTTCCAAAACCTCACTCCTCTTTGTCAATGACCCCGTGGTAGTGACATTCCATGGCCCCGTCTCCAGGGAGCAGTAATTATCCTTGCCTGGCAACGTGCCGCTCTCAAAGAAGGCGCTGATCTTCCCAAAACCGCAAGTATTGTGGGTAGCCGTACTAGTGTGCTGTGAAAAGGTTAGCACAACTTCTTGAATCAGAAGAGAATATAGCAATACTTACACCAATGCCCTCAATGGTCAGAAGTTGAGCGTCATTGAAGATACGAGTGCCTTTTTGGCCGCTGCGTTTGTTATTAGCAAGCTGAATTGAGTTTGCAAGGAAGGGGGATTTACTTGTAAATAGGGGTGACTGGATCGAGTGTGTTGCTAACGAAGAGAATGGGGTTTATCGTATTCCCACCAAATGGACCTGTCAAATCAGCATGAGCTTGTCTAATCCCTTACTTGAGTCAACATACCAGCATATCGATAATCAGTCTTGATATCCCACCCAGCACAAAAATACTTATTTGAAATCTGCTGCTCCCCAGCAAGCCAGCTGGCAGCCTCCAGCGTGCGGGTGTCATTCGCAAAGTCTTGCAGGGTGAGGCCATAGTACTTGCCACCTTGGTCTGTGCAAGAGACGCCAAATAACCATAGCTCTGATACCTCGAGCGGCTCACTAATGTTGACGCCGAGTTGGGCTTCTGCTGCTTCGACGGCGGCAAGGGTGAGTCCAGCTGCGATGAGATCCTCAATCCCGACAAGTAACGTTGCAATGTCCGGGAAGGTGTCGATAGGTGTGTAGCTCCACGAGAATGCGAGTTCTTTTATCCCTTGAAGGACGACCTCGATGGCTGTGGCGTTGGCCCATTTCTGCTGGATAGCATATGTAGCATTCAGCTGGTTGACAAGAGCTTCGAAGCGGAGGTAGATATCGTGTGCTGTGGTTCCGGTGTAGTATGGGCACAGTGATGGTCCCGCAAGATTGCAGTAGAGGAAGAAAGTGGAGAACACTTCATCGGTCAGAGCGATCTCAGTCAAGCCGACCCCTGAGACCCAGTCATCAGGGTCTATGACTCCATCAAGAACGACTTTCCCCACGCGGTGCGGGTAGCGAGATGCAAACGTCTCACCCAAGAAGGTGCCGTAAGAGAAGCCCCAGTAGTTGAGAAGAGAAGCATCTTCTCCACACAGTTTCCCCTCTTCGGTCTTTGCGTAAGCGTCTAGAATTAAGATCATGTCTCTTGCCACAGTTGCGGTAGCCATGTGAGGCCCGGCGTCTTTAGGACCTCCAATTGAGCTTCCGCACTCTTGCCCTGCTTCATAACCAACTTGGTAGGCATGTTCAAAATACTGGGTCGGTAATTCAGGACCGTATATTTTATCGAGACTTCGACGTTTTGCCGCAGGTGCCGTGAGATTGCTGGAAAGAGTGCAGTTTGCGACGGGTACAGCATATCCAATCCCACGAGGGTCCCAGGACACTATGTCGTAGCTTGGCAATATCTCGGCAGCGAATGAGGATATCTCAAAGACAAGATTGATGCCGGATTGACCTGGGCCTCCGGGGTTGGTAAGGAGCATTCCCTTATAAGGTGTCGTGCTTGCTGCGGGAGACTTGATAAGTGGAATGTAGGATCTGCCTTCCTTTCTATCATTATAATCCAATGGAGCCTAAGAGACAGAACTATGAGTCCAAGTACTTGAAGTTTGGCAAAGAGACGATATAATTGAGATCTTCACCTACGTCGAGTACTGCACAGAAGTAGGTTGTGAAACAAGGGTACCAAACGAGATCTTTTGAGGGCGGGATCTTGAAGTAAAGTCAGTTGCGGAACTTTAGTTTTATTGAACGAAGACTGACCTGGGCGAAGGTATATTGTTCCGTAGAATTGCGAGGAAGAAGAGGAGACGCTACTGTCAAGAAGCAGAGGAGACCATTGAAGAACAAGAGCCTGGAAATATTGAACCCGTACATTTCAAAGATGGTGGCTTTCACAATTTTAATAACTAGTTGTTGTTGAATCAGAGGCTTAAAAATAGGAGCTCCAGGATGTATCTCATCGCTTGACAAGATCGAGAATGAACAGATGAGGCCTTTTATTTATACAGACGGCTTCCTCACAATAACTGCACATGAGATGAGATGAAATGCAACCGCCTAGAGGCACACATGGGTGATTACGATGTCCCAGCCTCGATCCTGCAAATTATATCTCCAAGGGCTGAGGATCAACTGCGTCGTGGCCCAGGGCACATCCCGATCGAGGCTTCGTATTGGCTCGCTCGTAGGGACACTCACCAGACTGGGTCTCAGAAGCGAACCGTTTCGAGTGACAGTGGCAGCTTTTACCTTGCCGCAGCAGCGACAGACGACATGATGTGGCATAGAAAGACGCGAAAGACATCTAGAAACATTATTGAAAAAGCCACAAACGCGTGGTTTCAAGGAAAACAACACTGAATGCAGTTGCAACCGGACCCGAGGCTTCTAAGGTCCGCGAGTCGAGCAAAGGAGGCTTTTAGAATGCAAGCTATCGGTTAGGCTCCTCGATTTCGCTACGACCGCCACATTGCAATTACTCCAGGCAGCCATTCGCTGAAAAACACAGCCACTCGGCTATGCTCGCTGGCTGTAAACGATGCCTCCTGAGAAACATCTTGAGCTCTTCTGATTATCGATGCAGTCTTCCAGATATCCGACTTATCTTGGCATGGAGGATGAGGGACGCATCGAATCGCAGTTTTGTTGTGCAATCAACAAATACGCGTAGAATTCGCCTTCTTTCCATCCGAAACTCCGCATAATCTGTTGTAATTATTAGCAAGGTAGCTGCGGGAGAGCTTATTGGGCTTAGGTGTAACCATTGAGTGAGGCAGCTTTAGAATTGAGGATCTAGCCATTCACAAACACGAGCAGTCGAACTCTTACTAATTTCTCTGGCAAAATTTGCATCTATACTATTGAATAGAATATTGGAGCTCGCTGGCCCTGCACTTCTTGACGATCTATTCCTCGACGTGCTTCTCCATTGGCGAGGCTTGCTTCCATTTCACGGCAGCTTTGTGTTTCCTTCCCACGGAGGGAGAAGAGGCACCCACAGCATGGAGGGTGAAGTAAGTGTGGGTCCAGAAGCAGGATGAAGCTTTGTTCCGCGTCTTAATATTCTTTTTTGTGGGGTTTTCTGTGCTTCGTAGAAATTCTTTAACCCTTTCTTCCTCGTCTGCACATCACCAATTTCAAATCTCAATTGAAGGTTGCCGTTTGATCTGATTTGTTACTTTGGGTTTCCTTCATTTTAAAGTGTCCAAAATATTGTTCTGCCAACTGCTGTATGCCCCTTGTATGTCTATGTCAAGTTGGCCAAGCATACGTAGCGCACCAGCTGAAAGGACTTCAACTCGAGGATGGCCATTCTCTATCATTATTCACTTCTTCATTGTCATGAGCGCTGTTCCGTACCTTACTTCAAATAATTTAAAGTGCATCTGGTACTGCTTAGATGGGCATTTTCAGAGCTATCATCAAGTGTTCAGGACGAATATGCTCTTTTTCATACACATTAAAGACGAAGCTCAAATTCGAATTATAGTTATGCGGGCCACCTTCGCTCATTGAGAATACCCTCTAAATTACTCTTCCCATACTGAAGAAGATGACACATAGTTGAAGAAATCGCTTGTCGCTTTTGCTTGCACATGCTCTGTTTTGTCGTCTGAGCCTCTTTCTTGCCTGGTTGCTGGCAGATTTCGCTCGATCCCAGAAAATGGGGCAAGCGAAACTTCATTGCATGATGCACCGGATTTCACAAGTGTGCTCTATCTCAGATTGAAATTTCTTCTCTCTGATATGGTTGTTAATCTTCTCTGAGTTGTCCCTGCGGAGACGGGCTGGTATTTCCATGCTGGGAAGCAACGTTGCTATGGATCTCAATCGCTCTTTCCCCTGAACATCCTAATCACATCTTTCATTCCATTATCTCGTCCTCTTCTTCCGTACATCAACATCATCCGTGCATACATTCCCGCATCTTTCCAAACATCAATCCAAGCACCAAAAATCACCAAATCGAGCACTCTCGAACACATTTTCAATCCTCCCGGTATTACTTGGTGCAGCACCATATCACAACATGGCCTCCTCCATATCCGCGAACTCCCACAGTCCCAGAAGAAAAAGCGTTCTATCCGCTGATAGTACATTGATCGCCTATTTCGAATATATTTCCACTTCTCCCAAGTCAAAGCCAGGTCTCATAATCCTCCACGACGGTTTCGATTCAAGCAGAACCTACACCGACATGGCCTACGCATTATGGACATCGTTTGACGTCTATGTTCCTGATCGGCGCGGGCGTGGCTACAGTGGTCAATACCAACCCGACTCGGATCTACAAACCGAGGTCAACGACCTCAGAGCACTGCTCTCTGATACGGGTGCTCAGTATGTCCTAGGCGTGGGCAGCGGCGCTTCGTTGGCTCTCTGCACCGCTTGCCACGTCGCTATGTTTGACAATGACCTCTCCATCAAGAAAATTGCCGCTTTTGAACCTTTGATTTTGCCAGAAGATAATGGCAAATTTGGTGAACTACGCGAGAAACTCGAGCAGCAGATAGATGGTGGGAGGGTAATGGATCCTGAGGCTTTGTTTACGGCATTAAAAAGCTGGTGAAGATGACAACAAAGGGACGGAGCTGGGGGGGACTTGGGGGGTGGCGGCAGAAAATGACTCCCAAGTGGCTTGCCGCACGACAATCGAAGAAAACTTTAGCGGAAGACCAAAAGTTGAATGGTGCATATTCTATGAAAAATTTATTGAAGTCGCTGAAGGAAGAATGTCGTTTCTGGGAAGAGATGAAGTTTCAGAAACTCTTCGGGTTGAGCCAGCGGAAGACTGAAGTCTTATTCATATACGGCAATGAGAGCTTCAGTCACTTGCAGGTGAGCCTGCAAAGCTTCAGTAATGGCCTTGCTCACATGAAGGTCATGGACTTCGATGGAATGGGCCATTCGGGGTTGTCCAACAATTCTGAGGGAGGGGACCCGGGAAGGGTGGCTATTGAGCTTAGGAACTTTTTCTTTGGATGCTCACAACAATTGGGTCGGGTACCAAATCAGAATTAAATAATGGTGGTAACTTGGGCGGTGCACACCATTGTACTTTCAGAGATCACGCTTTGTATTACTAACCCAGTTTCCGAATCGTGGGCTTACAGCGGGACACGTCTATAATCTCTCAACTTCGAAGCGGAGATGGGGAAGTTGCCGTTACTATAGCGCGCAGCTCTGCTCCGCCTAGAATCAGCGTATAATTTCAAACGTGAAAAAACCTCTTACTGCTCAAAAAGAGCTTCGGATTGTGAGTGTATGTCTGAAGTCTCTTACGTTCCCTCTGCTCATAATCTGTTTGCACTTGATGGCCTGGTCGCAGTGGTAAACAGGGGTGGCTCGCCCTTCGACGCCATGATTGGAACATCACTTGCTTCCAACAGTGAATCGGTGGATTGTATCCTCGATCTGCCAAACGAACCCCTTGAAGAAGTTGCAAGAGACGCTGTTAGCCATCAAACCCTTCAAAATTTCTCAGGGGTTGCGCTAGTGTTACAACCAACCCGAACATCCATCCAATTGTCTGTGATGCGACTCCAAAGAACAACTGTAACTGGCACTAGACAAAATCACCCAAGAAATCTGGCGCATCAATCTCTAGTCTGCAATGCTGACATAGCTACTCATAACACGACGTACAGCCTTCAGAAACGTAACATACAAGAAATCTGCGAGTACTAGTTCAATACTTTGCAAGTAGAATGGCACGCCGCAGCATTGAACCTGAACATGATCACAGTACCTCTTACCACTTTCGCAATATTCTGGATGTGGGAAACAGAATAAAGCCAATGATGGAGTAGGCATTTCGTTGTTAAAAGTTCAGATATTGGCTCTAAGCAGCGCTAGAGCTTTCTTTGGTGGATATGAGCATTTCGTGTATAATTTAAGTAAAACTGGACACATGAGATCAGTATGTGGCTACTGCTCTCGTCTGTGGGATATTCATTGCAACATCTTTGCACTAGGGTGCGAGCCTTCCCCTTTGGAGTTGTTTTCACGGTAGAGAAAAGCATGCCTGTGTGAGAGAAAATAGAACTGGTTCGCTGCTATGGCTCCCTTCTGACATGACCGCAGAACTCATAAAGGAGTTTGAACCTGCTCGAGGGGTAATGCCAGAGGCTTTGGCATCAGCACAGAGAATCAGTGCAGCAGAGGAGATGGCTGGAACAATTCTCTATCTGGCATCTAAGGCTAGGTGGTATTGTAACGGGAGTGTTGTGCTTGTAGATAGTGCTGACTTTCCGATCCTCCTAGGGCATATTGAGCCGTGAGAATGAAACTATCAAAAGCGGAGGATATAACAGACTTTTACTGCATTCCTGAAGTAGGACCAAATTGATAACCCACGATGCATTTAGAGATATGACAGATTTAACTTTTGTTCTCGTAATGACAGCATAGTAAACCAGTTGTACTTGGTTCGTCTGGCAATTTCAATCCTTCACGAAAAAACTTAAAATTGCATGGAACATTGTTCATGCTCGAGCTAAGGACAATGCCTAAGCCGTGGAACAAAGAAAGGTCAAACTCGACTTCGGAAACCAATTATTGCAACACAGGAGAATAGGAGAAGACCAGGTATTTCATCTTGAAAGACGTGGAGCCAACGAAACAGTTCGACGAAAAGAAATAGAAGGCTCAGTGGGCCTCGGCTCGGGGAGGGCAGAAGGCGCAAAGCGGAATTGCATGTCGAATGTTTAATGTCAATCTGGAAATTGCGAATGACCACGTCTAGAACTTAATATGTTCACATTCGTAATACGCTTATAAAACCAATGTTCTAAGAACTTATACAGTGCAATCGGTGATATATAGATGTAGGACCGGTATAATAACCTCCGTAAATGGGGTAAGATTTTAACCAAACTAGGTAAGTCGATCCGATCCGAATGACTGCGTTTCATATGACTCAACCCGTGAATTTACCTGCGTAAACTCGAAGATCTTCTCCACTCCCGCCCAGAAACTCAGACAATCAAGTACACGAAGAGATCAATGGCGAAGCCCCTAACTCCACACCTCCTGAATATTCGATCGATTTACGATGCCCGCGCAGCAACTTATGACCACGAGACTGGTCCTGATGGCTTCCATCCACGCCAAGCGCGAGACTACGTGAAATGGGCATCTCCCTCTCCAGGGTGTAAGCTTCTCGATCTTGCTTGCGGAACAGGTGAAATTTCTCTCGCCTGCGCACGTTTGGCTAGCCCAGGGATGGTGATCGGCGTCGATATATCTCCTGCTTCACTTGAAGTCGCAAGGCAAAAAGCACAGCAAGTGGGGCTAGGAAATGTGAAATTCGTGGAAGGTGACATTGCAGACTTGCTCTCTGAATGGGCCGAGAAAGAAGGAATCAGACAGGGTATGTTTGATGTAATTACTTGTGCATCTGCTTTCGTTCTCCTTGAAGATCAGCCAGGGGCTGTGAAATCGTGGGCGAAATTGCTGAAGAAAGGAGGAAAAGTTATTTTTGATGCCGCTACGGGAGATAGTCAGATAAAAGCATTGGCCCTTGAGAGGGTTACAGAGAAGCTTGGGATTGTGAGAACGTATACGCGAGAGGGAATCGATAGTGAAGAGAAGGTCAGGTCATTGTTGACGGGAGCGGGGCTTGACGATAGCGAATTCTTTGTGAGTGAAAATTACGAAGATGGTGGCGTAGTGGTGGTGGAGAACGCAGGGGCTACATTCGATGACTTGGTAAAAGAAAAGAAGTGGTTTCGTGGGTGGTATGATGAGCTAGATAAGCCGGGAAGGATGGTGAAAGCTAGGGAGCTGTTTTGTAAGGAGATTGAGAAAATCGCTAACGGGGAGAAAGAAGTCAGAAGTTGGTGGAGATTTTATATGGCTGTTGGCAGGAAAATAGATTGAAAATAGAATCTAAGAAGCGGTTGTTCCATGATGAGATCAGATCGACGGGATAAACATCAGGTACAAATAATATCCTCAGTTCGACCAAAAAGGATCCTATCTTCAGATCTTCAAATAGAGTTTCGGCTCCTCGAGAGCCTTTTGGAGCGCCACGTGTAAGATTGGAGAAACGAACGCGCGATGAACAAAAATTTTAAGCAGATTCGCAATACACTTGTATATGGCTGGTCGCTGTCACGTATCGAAGAGAATCTCTGGCTTTTCATCTAAGATCTCTCGGAAGAGCGGTGTTGAATGATGATGCAGCACTATTTTACATTTTGCTCGCCGTCACAGTGCACCCCCAATGCTTTGTTATGCAGTTTCTATTGCCGCAGTGGTACGAATTCCACCGAAACCGCTATGTTCCTCAGTATTGGCTCGCAGCGTTTTGACATGCCTTCTGTTCATCACACCTTCATTAGCACTACACCCTCACAGTCCGCAACCAGAGTTCGGGAATTTACCAACTGCTCAAGGTACCAGCCACAGATCTGCATGTTCCCTTGGTTCTCGTCTAGACACTTGGTGAACTGCTTCGCATCGACCTCACAGCTTCGCGGTCCCCAGGAATTGTTTTGCTGGTTGCTGGTCTGCGCAACACCGTTGTCCTGTTGTTGCTCTGCCGCAGGTTGAGAAGATCCACCTCCGAAGAATCCACCGATAGCATGGCCGATGGAGGAGCCGACTGCTACACCTCTGTTTTCTCCATGTTAGTACGGGACATACAAAGGGCAAGGCGGAGAGCGTACGCAGCTGTAGATGCCATCTGTCCGAACAAGCCTGGACCGGCTGAGCCTTGCTGTTGTTGGGCTTGCTGAGCTGGTGGTGCGGCTTGGTTTGTTCGTGCGGGAGGATACGCAGCAGTTGTTGCTGGTCTGCTTTGCTGTGGCGCTGGTCTGGAAGGGGCAACGGATGGGCGGGACGGAGCTCGTCCACCACCGGATCTTCCTTGACGGGGCATATTGGCTTGTTATGCGGGGGAGCTGGGAGTTTGGAGGCGGTTGAGGTAATGTAGAGAGAGTATTGTGGAGGAATTATTGAAGGTTGAGAGTATGGATCAACATCGAAAGTCCTCGGTTTTAGCTCCAGTCTTTAGCGTGGCAGGGGTGAGAGGATGATTGGCGGAGAGCAGGTTGCCCCAAATTCCGAAGCACTATTCGGAGACAGAGGCAATGGCATGGTTGTCTCGGGAATAATATTATGGGTCACAGGAAGGTGGGAAGACAAGAAAAGGTCAGAGTTCAAAGTTTTCTTATATACGCGGAGAACTACGTTCCTTGAGTTATGTCATACTTGGTGAAATCATTTTAGGATAAAAGAAGGAGGCATGGCCTATCAAGGGCTCAAGAACACGGATAGAAAATCGGTAGTTTCAGAATGAATAGGTGATTACATATGAATAGAAAAGCGTACGGTGGATTTGATCTGGGCTAAAAGATATGGTGGTAGGAAGAGAAAATCGTGTTTCTAGAGGCCTTGGGTAACATACTCTCAAAGTTTGAAAAATCAGTTGCAAGGTGTTGAAATTCTGTGAATAACTTCTCAAGAGACTTATAATCAATTGGCTTCTGGCCAATTTTGTATGTGCCACCGGTTGCGCTGTCAACGCCATTTTGATGCAACCAGGTCCTTGTGTTCCATCCTCAAACGCCTGAAAATGCCATGAGCGCATTCTGTCCAACGCCATACCATATGTAACGTAAAAGTCCAACGCAAAAATCCATGGGTATCATTGCTCATTGTCTCTCTTCTGCTTCTTTCTCTCACGCTTAGCCTTTAACTTTTCCCTTTTTACTTTCTTCACTGCCCTCATCTTCGCATTCTTCGATATGCGTTGCGGAGTCGAGTTGCCAGAGGTTGGAGCCGAATCTGAATTATCTTTCTTTTTCTCCTTCTTGTGAGTCATAGCCACTGGTGCAGCTTTCTCTGGCTCGGCTTCAGACGACGAAGACTCGGAATCGGAATCAGAGGACTCGGAGCTTTCGCCCTTATCGTTTACCTCTCGTGCTTTTCGTTTCGGCGCAGTCTCATTCGAACTCTGCTCAAATCTGATGTGAGCTTTTGCTCGCTCCTTCGCTTGCTGCTCTGCTCGTTCAAGGTCGTATTTATCATTGCCAGACTGAAAAGTGTAAGTAGTTGCACCCGTGGGCTTGCGATGCCTTCCGAAGGAATATCAACAGACCAATCCCGCTTTGATAAACCTCGCGGCTGCAGCTTTGTCCACCGTCACATTCCTCTCCGCTACCGGAGTTTCTGCAGTCTTAATCTTGTCGAAGTACTGCTTTACTCGAGTGAGTTCGATGAAGACTGGATGTTCGCGAGCTTTGACCCCATTGAGTCGCAGATATGCTAGACGACCGTGAGATGGTATTTTACCTTAGTAGATGAATACTCACAGAATAGCATAGACTCAATGGCATATGTGACCAAAACGTACAGCTTAGCTTTATCAAGCAAGGGGAGCTTCGAGGAGGTCTCAGACAAAGCTGCCTTAAGAAGTGGAGACAGAGCCTCCTCAAGATCATCAATCTCGTCATCCAAAGTCTCTAGAAGAGACAAGACCTTTGTTGAGTCCATCTTGCTCGGTTGAGAGTTCGTCTCTTCAATTTCTGGTGATGATTCTTGGAAGTTGAAATAATTTCGGTAGTCCTGGTACGCGGCCGCTTCGCTTAGTAAGGTTAGGCAAGAAAGTTGCAGGGATCCCAAGGATTTTGTTTCTCAGAAAGCGAGGGTGCAGATGATTTCTCCCGACGTCTTCTTCTAGTGCATTTTCTTTCTGTACGCTATTTTTTTGTACATCAGCCATCAGGCGTCGCGATCGGGGATACGAAACTGTGGCCTTTCTTGTGTCGCCACCGCTTGTGTTTTCCCCATCACATTGATTGCTCTTTACCATCTCTCTTCGCTATCCTGCACTCTGTTCACACAGCGCAGCGCCTTTTATCGAGCCCGCTGAGAGTCTTGTGGCCGCGCATACCTCCTGGAACCCATACATATCATGAGTCTGCACCGATAACCCTCGAGCCTATCATCCTGTCTCTACCAAATACCATCCGCCCGCTTTCGCGGGTGTTCCGAAGAATACCTCAAAAATCGCCATGCCTGCACGATAACATATATGCGGGCCGGGTGGCCACGCGTTGTTGTTGGGCGCAGAATGTTAGTTATTGGTGGCCACGCCGGAAGGTAGTGGCATGGTCACTATCTAACCTGAATGGGGCTCTTGGCCGGAGAAGATATAATAGCGGCAGTGAAGAACGAAAGTTATATACATTCCCCGAGGGCTTCGATATCGTGCAGCCTTTGGCGGATCGCACGAGATCGGGGAATGCAAGAAATGCAGGACAAGCTGTTTCAAATCCACCACCAAAGAAAAGGAAAGCAGAGGCCTGGACCCTTGAAGAGTTGGAACTCTACCGGAAGCATTTCGGAGGAGAGGACATGGTCATGTCAAGTTCAAGCTCGAACTCGAGTTCTGATTGCCTCCCTTCGGACTTTACTTTCCATAAGGCAGAAACCCGATATTCGAAATCCGGGCTTGAGGAGAAGGTGGATTCCGCAAGGAAACTATCAGCGAGATCGCCGATGGAATCAAGATCAGACCTGGGTGACGATACAGATGACCTTGCTCACCCTCTGGGAGCAAATGCTGATAAGACCCATGCGAACGTAGTCGATAATGTTAAGAGCCCTGCCGCTGAAGCTTCCGAACAAAAACTTTCTCGCATGGTGGAGGAGAATTTTACACCACCAACAGAACCAGGACTGAACAACAAAAACACCATTTCTCCGACGGATAATGGTGCCCTCGAGGTGCAGAAAAACCCCCAACGCATCCCGATTACGCCTGCTCAGTCAGATTATGGCATTGATTCTAAGTTGATTGTGGATAGCTTATCAGATGCTCACGAGGAAGTAGAATTGTCACTCCGAGCAGATATGGATCCAGGCGGACAGTTTCTGGAGCATGACGAAGAATTAGAACGTGCAATGCAGTATTTCAATTTGGGAATGTGGCACCGACCTTGGCGACCACCGCCACAGTTGGATGAGGGTGAGGTAAAGAGAGAGGCCGAGAAAGAACTTTCCAGAGAGAAAGAGCTTTCCAGGCAACTTATGCGGGAAGAGGAAAAGATGGTTTTCAGCTCAACGATTCATGTTCTGGGCTTGGGTGCAACTGGAAAATACATTGCTCATGCCCTGGCAAGTCTTCCCAATGGCCCGCCCGTTACTTTACTCATGCATCGCCCTCTTCTCATGCAACAATGGCACGATGAAGGAGCCGCAATCCGAGTCTTGGTCAACGGCGAGCACCATGTTCAAAAATGCTTTAATGTTGAATCTTCCGCCAAGTTTGAGACACAAGATCCCCAGCAGCAATTTCCAAGGTTCGGTCCCAATCTGGAACACTCTGCTGAACCGCCGGATACCGTAATTGGTAACTTGGTCGTTACTACCGAACCCAGCGTCACGCTTGCAGCACTTGCCTCAATCAAACATCGGCTTCGCAAGACAAGTACCATTTGCTTGGTACAAGATGGACTGGGCATTATCGAGCGGATCAACAGCACGATATTTCCAGATCCACATGACAGACCAACTTATGTTCTGGGGAGGATTACCCATGACTTAAAGTCAACCGACAGGCATTTCACCATCGTGGAGAATCGAGTTGGAGGTTTCTACTGTTCAAAATTGCCGCAAGTCGTGGAGACCAAAGAAGAATATTATGCCCCTGTCATCAACCGTACGGACTTTAGCTGGTCCCTGCACGCCCGGCATCTGGTCGGAAGCTTACTGAGAACACCCGGTTTAAACGTCACGAGCCTTGGACACAAAAGTTTCTTTGCCAGACAGCTAAGTAAACTAGCAGTCGGTGCAATTATCGGGCCCCTCTCAGTGGCATATGACTGCTCCAACGACCAGCTCCTCTACAACTATAGTGCCTCGCAGAATATCAGATATCTTGTGGCGGAGATTTCTCGAATACTCCTCTCCCTCCCAGAACTCGCAAGTTTTCATAAGATCGAGCGCAGATTCGGTGTCAACAAGTTGGATAGCCTTGTCCTCCGCTGTATCAGAAAAACTGGAAAGAACACGTCCACAATGCTCCAAGATGTTAGAGCAGGGCGGAAAACAGATGTCGACTTCTATAATGGATATTTAATCCAGCGGGCTACTGAGTTGGGAATTCCTTGCCCGAGAAACCATATGCTATTGCATTTGGTGAAGGGCAGACAGGCCAGGAGAAGTCGGGAGGCCAACTCGTACATACCTTTCGAGAACGAATCATAGAGATCGGGTTTGGTGGCGGTTATATTACACGTCACGGTTGCTCTGTATAATACTTAGACTTGGAGTGATGGCGTTTATAAAATGCGTAAGACGAAGGACAAATGGATGTAATGTTGTGGCACTCTGATACTTTCTTGTTCCATTGCATCAAGTCGTTTCTTCCTGTTGCTCCTCAGGTTCTCCGTCAGCTCAATTGAACTTACAAATCTCTTATCGCTGAATCATACGCTTATTCTTGCTCTTATCCCTTTGCCAAGTGATCAAGAGGGGCAGTCTATTAAAGCACTCAACGGATTTTTTTTTCGTTTCCGGGACCGCGGCTGCTCGATGGCGATACACATCACGTGTTACACACCTTCGCTACCTTTGTCCTCGAGCACGAATGGATTCCTCAGCACGCGTATTATCTGCAAAATATTTTATTCATGCAATCCGTAAAGTGCTATTTTTATCCCCAATGTAAAGACAGGCGCAGCTTCGTTCTTCGCTTTCTGGGTGAAGTCGACTGGCGTCTGGATGCGAATCATTCTTCATTCAGGAATGGAGAGCTCCGAGCCCCAAGATCGGGTCAACAATAGATCCGACCCATGGAAGACAGGCTCCTTCAAATGAAAAAAAAAAAGATGTGAAAAGTTGTCTGGAGGATTTTGTCCAAGCGATTCCTTGAGCGGCAGAGCTGAAAATCCTTTCTACCACGTTACGAGGTTAGATGATTCCCTGTTCCCAGAATACACCAGACAATTCCCGAGACGTTTGCTCGTACCCGATCACGTTTCCCCGCGATTCTCGTCCCTTGAAATTGAAGTTAGAACTTAAACTTTGGGGTCTGACTGGGTACTCTAGTCGGGAGGATTCTTGAGGCTGTGTGATGCTCGCTTGGAGTTGGAATCCGCATTGGCTGCACCCACAGCCAATCAACGATTGCATACCCCTTAAAGCGGTGCTCTAGCGATGGCCGATCTGGTACCACCATGTTGAGTGGCGGAAGCTTAAATAGAATGTCGTGCAGATGGTAAGGCTCCGTTAGCCACACCATATGCTGAAACGCAGCACCTCGAGCAGCCTTTTGCCTAGCAGGACTACTGTATGAGGTTGAATATGATGGACACGCTCCACTCAACCCCAGAAATTGGTCAATCGCAGTCACACAGGCTGGATTTGAGCTTCCCGAAGGAATTGTTGTATGCATGGTCCCTTATACTCCTTCAGACTTCATCGTCAGATGTAACCAAAATCTATTCAGAGATCACCATGCCCAGAAGTCGGGCGATGGTTGTAAAAATAGGAACCCAGATGATACAACGAGAGGGAGAATCGAGCCGAAAGAAAGTATAAGTAGAGCTGGTTCGCTCTCTACGCTCCATCAGATCCATAAAGCTCTCTAATCAAGCTCAACAGAGACACTATCTGACGATTCCACCGATTCCATCGCAATTTCAACCAAATCGTCCCAAGAAAAACATCTTTCCATCTTTCACACTCCAATCAATAGCACAGTCCTCGATACATTGCCTAATTTTCATCATGAAATACTCGACGGCCATCTTTGCTTCCATCCTCGGCCTCACCACCGCCGGTCCCGCAAGTCTTGACAAGCGATCTCAGCCACAAGGTTTGGATGTGTCTTCCTGGCAGGGCGACGTCAACTGGAAACAGGTGAAAGCAGATGGCGCTAGCTTCGCTATCATCAAGGTAAATCTGGTCCCCAGATTTCATAATCTCCCTTGCTAACCCAATTCTCAGGCCACAGAAGGCACTGACTATACCAGCGACTTCTTCGCACAACAATACAATGGAGCCTACAATGTCGGCCTGATCCGCGGTGCTTATCACTTTGCCAATCCCGGCAAGAGCTCTGGCACCGCTCAAGCGGACTACTTCGTTGCCCATGGAGGCGGCTGGTCCGCAGACGGCAAGACGCTACCAGGCATGATTGATCTCGAAGCCAACGGATCTCAAGAATGCTGGGGCATCTCTGAAAGTGAGATGGTAACGTTCATCCGCGATTTCGGAAACGCGTACCACGCTAAGACCACCCGCTATCCCATGATCTACACTACTGCGAGTTGGTGGGATACATGCACTGGACGCAACACAGGATTTGGCGCAGACTATCCGCTCGTTCTTGCTAGCTGGAATTCTTCTCCCGGTGCTATGCCAGCCGGGTGGTCGTATGAGTCGTTCTGGCAGTTTGCGGATAGTGGGAAGTTTCCTGGTGATCAGGATGTGTGGAATGGTGATGAGGCTGGCTTGCAGAAAATGGCTTTGGGTAACTGAAATCAGAACCCAGGCAGGAAATCGAGGAGAATTATTGGGGAGCATTTTTGGGAGGCATTGACTGCCTCTATTTCCTTTTCGTTTTGTCTATGGCTTTCAGGTCCTCTTTTTGTTTAAGCTTTACTCGAATGTCAGCAACATCTTCCTGGGATGCGTTTTGTTCAACAATTCGTGAACATTTCAATCTACTGCTCTGATCCAGTTGCAAAAGTGCGAGCCTTCATAGGCCATTTGATAGAAGTAAGCATATACTTCAGATTCTTTGTCATGGAAGGTCGCTAAAAGCTATTCTCCTTGATGTACTCGAGAAAAGCCCTAACTGTCTGCTAATTAATACTGACGCTCCCTCCCATGGTTAATTATGATCACTGGAAAGCGCCTGAACTAATTTCCCCTCTGTCAACGCTTCCCCGCGATTATAGATCTGCCTGCCTTGGAAGTAGAGTTCTACCCTTTTGATAGGATTATGTTCCTGTTCTTATTGACCAAGTTGATTAAGAGGCAAAATCTCATGGTTTGATTCATTTTTCGGTGGATTATCTGCGAGATATGAGTTTACTCACAATTTGTGTCCTTCTGTACAATACACAGACTCTTTAGGACAATTGTCAGAAGAGACACGCTATAGTAAGATATACCAGCTGAAACGTGAGTGTCTAAGCTAAGGGTTTCTACCTCTTGAAAAAGTGTTTTGCTTTCCTCTTATCTCGAGAATATTTGTTGCGGATGTGTAATCCAGTGGGGTTGAGCTGAGATTTCCATCGAACTCGCTAAGGGAAAGGGGCACAACACACCCAGTGACCTTCTATACTATGTTTCAGGTTCTTAAATAATGGCTTGAGCAAAAGAGACTTCGTGAACCAAACGTCACACTTTTCATCATAATGGCCAGCAAGGTTCGCGCGATCATCAAGTCAATTTAGTATATGAAAGTCATTAAGCAACCTAGCGTGCCATAGCACAGCGCCCATTCCCGCATCAATAATTTACATCCCAATGAATCCAAGCACTGAGTACCTACCCCTAAATCACAATAACTCATGGAGAGTTAGAAGCAGGAACCTCCTTGTCCGTAACCTCAGCCCTAGGGACATCATCTCTAGTAGGAGCAGGGGCAGTAGGGAGATGCTCCTCATGGCTTCCCTGCCTCTCAAATTTCTCCTCAGAATCCATCTCACCCCTCTCAATGCGCCTCGTGCGAGTATCGACATGTGTCTTCCAAGCTGGAGTTCCGATGTGCTTGATGCTGCCTGGAGTGGTGTCATCGAAGATCTCTTCGACCTCTTCAAGAGGTTTCTGGCTGGTTTCCGGAAAGAGGAACAGAACATGAAAGAACATTGCAACACAAAAGACACCGAAGACAATGTAGACTTCCCATCTGATATTGGCGAACGCTGGTGGCACGAAGTAGGCCAGAGCGAAGTTGAATGCCCTGAGAAAAGTTAGCAGTTGTTCCTAAAGCAGGTAATTCGAGCCTGTTGCTCACCAGTTAGCGGAAGTCGCGAGAGCTACTGCCTTCCCACGCACACGGAGAGGGTACAGCTCCGGTGGGTATATCCAGGAGACCGGGCCCCAGGTTGGTGCGAACGACGCAACGAACAGATACGTGCAAGCGATGACTGCCTTGGCTGGCGCACCGGTGATGGCGGTCGATTCTGCGGCCGAAGGGAACTGCTTGGGCTTTGGTCTCACTCCATAATGGGCGAATAAAGCAGCGTTGGTGAAAAGCCAAGTCATCATAAGGAACGCGCCGACAAGGAGGGTAGGGCGACGGCCCCAACGGTCGACATAGAGGAGAGCAGGTACCGTCATCACGACGTTGATGACAAATTGAAGAGATGATGGGAGGAGAACATTACTGCCCAGACCAGCCATCGTGAAGACGTAAGTGATGTAGTCTGAGCGATACGATTAACTTTCGAGTTCTCTGGAAATTCCTGCAAAGCTAAGACTTACACATCATGACATTCATTCCTGTCAATTGCGACCAAATCTGCGTGAAAACGCCGATATGAGTTCTGTTGATCATATTTGGCTTGAACAACTCAAAGTAAGTGACGTCTGAATTCGCACGCTCGAATTCGACGACCTCACGGATTTCTGCCATCTCCTTGGCGACGAATGGGGAGTTGACATCGCCTTTTGCATGCACCAACGCGAGAACACCAACCGCATCTTCCCATCGGTCCTGCTTGGCTAGCCATCTGGGAGATTCAGGAAGGAAGAGCATGGCGACGAACAAGAATATAGCCGGAATCATCTGCAATCCCCACGGAACTCGGAAGGCACCAGTGCCCTTGATGAACGAACAGCCGTAACTGATATAGAACATGATCAAAATACCCCAAGTGATGGCCCCTATACATTTGTTAGTACGCTGAGTATCTTGGTAGAAGATTGTCGACTCACATTGTTGGCATCCGACAAGTCTTCCACGCTTCGATGGAGGCGCGATTTCGGTGATGTAGACAGGCACTTGGGCCGAGCAAATACCGACGGATAAACCATTGATAAAACGACCAACGACGAGCATGCCAATGTTCTGAGAAGCGCAGACAATGATAGACCCGATAACCCTACATTTGTTCAGAAAGGAAAGTGACATCTTATGGCAAGCATCTTACCAAATGACGGAGCCGACCTGAATCGCCCGTCTTCTGCCCAAGATGTCGGAGACATAACCAGAGATCAGAGCACCCAGCCAAGAACCACCAGGCATAGAAGCAGTTATACCACCTAAGTTCATCAATACAGGTCGTCAAATGGGTATGCGTAGAGATTTGTACCTTGAACACTAGCTCTTGGACCAGAGCAGAGGTGATCTGTGTCCCAATAATAAGGACCTTGGTTGAAGTAGCAGAGGTAGGGATTGGTGGAGATGATAGCACTCATAGAACTGATATCAAAGCCAAACAACGCTCCTCCAACTACTGCCACTGCAGCGATTCTGTTCCGAGCAGTGAGGTCAGCCTCTGGCTTGAATTAAAGTCGATTTTAAGCAGTCTTCTGCCAATTAAGGATAAGAAATGTGTTCTCTCCATTGACTTACACGTAGACGTTACCGACTTGATAACCCATCTTGAATATTGGTGTCAACAGTCGGTTGTGGTTTCTATGATCTAGATTTCGGCTTCGAAGTAGACCTCAGAAGTCCCGATGACGTGAAGAGGACGAGAGGAAGAGTGAAATTCTCAACGCGGGGCTGCCTGGGGATTTATTCCTGGTCAGATTGAGTAGGCCCGATGAAATCCTGGCTCTGCCATGGTTCTGGAATTCCTCGAAGATCACGACAAAGGTAACGTTCAGGCGACGGGAACCCGCAACGGCGAAGACAGGCTGAAAGGCAAGTGATCTGCTCGTCAGAGGTCTGTCTGCTATTGGGCTTTGAGATTCATAGACAGGGTATTTCATGTTTCTATTGTTCTCGTTGGTGCAAGCAACGGGCCATCATCTTTAGGGCCGCCGATCAACGAGGGCATTCCGAGCGTGTGAGAGCACGTAAGAGCAAGGGAGAAACTTGAGCATCACTGCATAACAAGGATGACGACGGTGGACGTTCCACCCAACTTTGGCTGGGGGGCCGTGGAAGCGTCCACTTCTCTGGCTAGAATCGGGGCTATGAAGCCTTAATTATATACTAGCAACTCTACAGCTTCGGACCGCTCAAGCGGAGACACCTGTCACCCCCCTAGTCCGGCACTACAGGTAACGGCGGTGAGGTTATTTTGATAGCAGCTTACTGCTCAACTCTCCAGGAGAATTCGAACTGACCACTCAAGTCCTTGGATGCTTCTCATATGTAAAACAACAACTTCGTCATTTCTTGAGACACATGAGGATGTTGGTGCCCCATCTCGTGGTGCAAAATGACGATGGCGGCGCTGGTCCAAGGATTTTTGAGGGCGCCACACCCTTGCGCCAAGACCGGGGTGGGACAAGGGCGAAGGAGACATGGCTCCGCTCGTGAGTCGTGAGCTCTTCTCTATGACCAGTATGCAATACTCCGTGCTATGGGCCCATGGACCAATAGCATTTTGACAGGTCTATGGGAGAAATAAGGCTCGGTGAGATTTCCCCCGACTGCACAGAATTGGGTGTCCAGGGGAGCCGTGTACAAAAGCGGCCGCTGGGAATAGATGCTAGATCTGGCTGCAGTTGGCAGCGGGAACCTGCAGAGCCTAGAAATATGAAGAAGCTTGAAAGAAGCTCGCTCAAAAGGTTGAAAGAATTTCCTGCAAAATTTCTAGAGAATGCATAGCAGAAGAAGTTTACCGTCTTCAGAGAGACTCGGGTGAAGCTCAAGATAGAAGGATTCGGAGCAGCGAAATCAGAAGACCTCGAAGCTAGAATACGTTCAATACGCACCTAGATTGTAGATGATCAGCATGCTCCTCTCGTATCATTTGACAGTTCAAGCCCACCAAAGGGCCGAATGCAACGTTGCTTCTTGACATCTTAATATCACAAAACTTTTCTGTGGTTTTGAGATCGAAAGGATGAGTTATGCTGATTGTGCATTAATTATGCCAGAATTGTGAAAAGGGGGGAAAGCGCTGGGATAGGCGATGCGGGCATTGCGGGGGCGGGCTCCGCGATGAGACGGTGTTCCCAAGCCTGTGGATGCCATCAACATTCGCTTGGAAACATTGTTTACTTTCGCTACTGACTACTCTTGTGACAAATGTATGAAACGAAACATTCACTCGTGGGACTATGGATTATATTTAGAAGTAGCGAGGCTGTCCCGCTGTCGGCCGCCAAGATCTTCTAAGCAGTTCAGCCTCGACTACATCGAACTTAGCTGCACCCGCGTCCTATCCTCTGTCATCCACGGACCTCTCAAAGCTGCTAGATAGCCGTCTTCGTTGTGGCTGCTACAGTGCTACACGTGGACCTTCCGTAAGCCGCTGGCGCTTTCTTTTGGAATCGTGTTTCACCGGTGTCGCGGCTTACTTCCTTCTCGTTCTTCCCTTCCCTTTCCTTCCTCAACCTCAATCCACCTGCTAGATAGCTTCATACCTGCGGATCTACTTCCTCTTTTCACTTATACCCAACGACTCTTTCCTTTACACCTTCGCTGTCAGGTCCTCGTCAACACTTCTCAATCCAATCTCTCCTCAGGCCAAACTTCATCATGTCTTCAAGTAAGCTCGCCCACTACCCTTTAATCTCCAGCATAATTGACACCACTCAGTTCTCAACACCTCCACAACTATCACCACCATCACACCCCTCGGACCCCATGTTACCCTCCAACAAGCGCTCACATTCCTCCACACGAACGAGAAGATGCTGGCCCTAAACCCCATCCTCAAATCTCACAAACTCCTCCCAGAAGAATCCTCGATCGCCTTCTTCTCGCGCGTCCCAGATGAACAAAAGCCCCCGGCGACCGGTGATTTCGATGGCGTAATCCCTGTCTTCGAGATCGTTGAGGCGATGGAGAGTGGGACTGCCGAGGGAGAAGCACAAAGCGGCAGCTGGCGCGGCGGATGGGCAAGCAGGTTCGTTCCGGATACAATCACATATGAGAGCAGCATCCAAAACACTCCTAGTGGGATGGTCAGCATCACACATGCGCCCATGGGTGTCAATTCGATTACGACGTGGGTTGTGAGAGAGGCTACCCCCGAAGAGGGGCAGGGTTTGGTGCTTGAGAAGACGGGCAAGGTTACCAGCAATCGGATGCTGATGACTTTCATCAAGACGACGCTGCAGCAAAGCTATGAGAAGCTGTCTGAAGACTTCGTAGCGGCGTTGGATAGGGATATTGCTGCGCAGAAGGGAATTGAGAAGGCCACTTAGGGAGACTAACAGTGAAGTTAGGGGGATTGGAGGCGTATGGTGGGGATCCAGAGCAATTGGAATAAACTGCTTTAGATTTGCGGATATTACCAGGAGTGGTCAGCTACAGCATGGCGTTTTGATATTTTGCACTTGAGAATAGATTTGCTTTGCACTGCACATTCCACAATCTTTTGACCCTCGTGTTTTGACGAAAGGCTACTGAGTAAAGGTCCAAATTTCAGTTACAAGAAAGCGCTGCTTGCTATTGTCAATGACAGAAGAGAGCTGCTTGCGATTCGTGAACAACAGGAAAGAGCTGCTTGTCATTTTGCATTTATTTCCGGCAGGAGGGAATAACACCGCATATAAAGGCCACAAAGCAATTCTTAAGATCATTTCGCATCTTTTGGCGCAATACCGTGGTCTGCACGACGTTTTTCTTCATATGTGTTGTGTGTTGGAGGTCACGTGGGAAGTTGGATTCCTGGTCGAGATCGCGAGAATTGTGAATATATTTCCGAAAAGCTTCATTTCCAGTTGCGACGTGCAACAAAAGTGGCAAAACGATCACTTGAGCTTGACCGCCTGCTCAATTTGATAGCCTTCAAGCGATGTTCGCTTTGCTCGCATCTTTGGCGGTGTTCTGCTGAAGGGAAAAAGTGGGTCTGATATCTCACGATGCCCTAAGTCAACAATGACAGTTTCTGAACAACCCTCTTTACATGGCTATCGTGTTTAGCCCATTTGAACCCTAATTTTGTATTGAATTCATAAAGTAATTGAATGATGAAATTGGTATTGGGTGGTGTCGTCCAGCTTAAGTGGCATTGATAATCTACTCCTGCTTTTTGGCTCAAAGAGAAGGGGCTCGCGTTGCCTCACCAGCAGGCCAAACTCTTGAATATCAGTGCGAGAGACAAGTGGATAACAATTACGGCTTTGATGATTTTTAGGATACTTTTAAAAGACAACGCTATGCAATCTCAAGAAATTCATCGTTGATCCTCGCGCTCAAGGGCTTCAATTTGATCTCAACAACGCCTTCCTATAAAAGGTAATCTGCGCGCTAACGTAAAGGTACTTGATTCACACCCTTCACAGCCGAGCGTCATGGAATTCCTTCACTTCTCAAGCTGAGCTTTTGTTTCCACGCTTCTCTGCCATAGTCTGATCTCCGTCCTGCCAAGCGTGTCCTCAGGCAAGTTACCCAATCCATCCTTTCCCGTCCAGTACGCCCCGCTGGAACCAGAAGAGGCCTGATCCACTTCAACCTCCACGTTTGGGGCTTGCTCCAGCTCATAATTCGCCAAGGCCGGACTCACATAAGTCGGCAATTCCTTCATAACCTGAGCATTGATACCAACCTGTTCTTTCACGAACTCGAACACCTTTGCGGTGGTCGAAGTCGTTGCCAACTCCTGCAATCCCGGTCCACCACCATCAATTCTCACTCTCACACATCGATGGATGCACTCGTTAGTGTTCGTCAATCGCGTAGTAGTTTGCTTTCCATCCTCGGTGCTTGTTTCACAATATCGCCCTGGAGTTCTGGTGATGGGATCAATTGCCTGTGGCAAGGTGCCTACACCACTGACGATGGAGGAATCGTAGAGCTTGCCAAAACCCCATGGCCTGATTGGTTCTGGAACCGTGGCATAATATTGGTTATTGAGGTCTTGAACGAAGTTCAAATACTCAGGGTCGAAAGACAGAATACCTCCATCCGTATCTTCCAGTTGGCTGATCATCCAGGCCAAAGTGATGTTAGAAATTCCAGCATCGGGCCAAGAGCCACCGATGTTCGAATGAGTGCCTGGAAACCAGCATTGCTTAAGCTTATTGAGCTTATGTGGGTGATCGGGTTGTTCCCATAGTGTTGGGGTGAAGAGGTTTCGATGCTCGTCGATTGCCAAAGCGTGGAAAGCGTGCTGTACATGCTGAGCGACCTTGGCGTTGACGAAAGAGTACGGTTTGACATTCTTGCCATTCCAAGGCAGTGGAATTCCCAAAGCACCTAGTTGAATCTGATCAGTAAGTGTTGGGCTGAAGTGCGACAAGATTCAATATACCAACTGTATCCCAACACCCCACTGCACGGATTGGCATACCCCATCTCGTAAGTTTGTTCTGGTTCTTGTCAGCTGCAAGTCTTTCCGCAAATTAAATTATCGATTCTCGTATCATAGTCCTCTTCTTACTTTCCCTGAGGAAACCAAGCGAGAATTTCCAGACTCCAGGAGACATCGATAAGAGGGTTGGGGAAAACCACCACACCAGGTAGAATGTGCACAATGTGGTCGTTGGCTTTTCGAGTCTAGACTTACCTTTATTAGAGTTCCCCGATACTCAGGATCCGTGAACGGAACAAATTTGCCATACGCAGACTTGAACCACTCGCTCTCGTTGCCTTTCACATCCTGCTTCATCCAGTCTCCAAAGATACCCCAGAAATCCTCCATTCCCTTCTTCGTCAATAATCCAACATCAGTGATCAGTGTTGCAATAGCTCTGGCTGTGTAGGCGCCACGTGAGAATCCCAGAATAACAATCTCATCCATGGGCTTCGAAGGATCATCCACATCTTCTTGGCTCTCAGGATCGAAATTATTTGCAAGGAACGCATAAGCTTCGCGGATATGCTCAGAGATGTCATCTCCACTGAGACCACCGACTAGCTCATCTTCCTCATCACCATCTGTGCCCACTCCTCGTTGATAGAATGCCACTTGGGGAATTCCATTTTGGTCTCTGTGGTTGAGAGCCCTAGTGATGCGGGTCACGTTTGTTGGCACTTGAGCGGTGGGAGGAGCGAAAGTCGATGTGTCGACTCCTGAATCACTGTTCTATTTTCATAAAAATATGTCAAATACTGGCTCATAAGAAACTCGCCAGGAGGAGCTTTACCATCCAAGTACCTGAAAGTCGTCAGCATCGATCTTTTGAGGAATGAAGCCACGCGAGACTCACCATCGCAAGCAATTACAAACTTCTTTCCCACTACTCTCTTACGGACTGTAGTTTGCTGAACTGAAGCCATGGTAGATGGTCTGACAGTCTTGGAAGTGAAACTTCTGTAGGGTGCTGCTCGTGGAGTTGCAGCTCGAATTACAACGACTGATGCCCGAGTCTCGGCCCGAAATAGACTCGTGATACTTTTAAAGAGGGAATTGATCATCCGAAGTCTGCCTACCCTGCAATTGCGGTTGTTTGTTCCTCAGCAGCTCAAATTTTGAGTCGGAGAAGAAGCAGATCTGACTTGAAAATCCCGAGGCTAGGAAGGCACGACCTGTCGTCTATATAGCACGAATCCGTGTCACACTCGAGTGTAATCGTAAGACAATACCAATGGAAACTGGTTTGATTTCAGCTGAGCTTACGGATCTCCACCAGTTATCAGCGCACAAAGCTGTAGTTACACCAGTCACTGCTGCAGTTTCCCCTCATTGACCAGCGACCCCTGCAGGCTCCGCCCAAAGCAGCGCAGGCGACGGCCAATGCATCACTCGCTTCCTCCGCAACACCAACCAGTCTCTGATTCCGCAAAAAGCAAGCAATTGACGCGCAGGAATTGCGTATGAAGAGATTGGAGGTGCTGCATGCAACGAAAATCTCACTTCCCTGAGACGCCCCTCAGCCTCACATCGTACGCCACGATGCCAAGACTTGCCCAACCACACAAGGGACTACGTCCGCCAACTTTAGTCACGAGAACCTCACCTGCACGTCTTGATGGCTGGAACTCGAGAGAGACGTGCTATTCTCCCGAGACAGCATTTGAGTGGAGGACCTTAACCGCAAACCAGGCATGCATGCAGACCAGAGCACCTCGGCAGGAAAAACGAGCGGATGTTGGACCGATTAGGAAAGCTTCTCGATGCCACTTTCCCATTCGCGAGTTCTATATCGGGCAAAGGAAGAATAGAAATGTGATAGAAGACGCAGATGTGCATATACGGTAACACAGCTTCAGGCAAAGTCACGCTGTATTACAGGGGCGAGGGGATGTAACGATATTGGGGTCCAGGAACAGGCTGAGTTATCTACGATATTGTGATTGCGGCACTACCAAGTCCGTTCCCCGGATTCTGCGCGGAAGGGATGTGCAAAGGTCACGCTCAGTTCTAGAAGGAAGCCACAGCGTCGTAGAGCTAATAACAAGCTTCCAGCGCATCGGCTGGCAGAAGTCAAATGCGTGGGTCTGGGTCTGGCTGGGGCTTTCGGAGATCGGGGCTGCACCCGGTAAATAGAGCTGCATGCTCATCGAAAGCCTATTGGGAGGGAAGGAGTCGAGGGAAGTTCCGGCAGTTAGAGCACGTCCATCGAAACCTTGTCACTGTGAAGCAGCGAAGGAAGGGGAACGAACGGGACGTCAATCGCGGTGAGTTTTTGGTTTGTCTGTAGAGTAAATACAGAATCAACTCGATGGCCCATTTGCTTGCAAGCTAGGACGATCGACCACAAGCTCTACCATCCCGTTCACTAGCCCTTTTTGCCGGCCGCGTATGAACAACCTCTTCGTTGGCCCCCACACCATTTTTTCATCCATTACCTTGAAACAACAGCGAAAGAACAACAGGTTCTCCTTTTCGCCCCGTCCTTCCGAACGGTTGTTCATCATTGTCATCATCGTCAGATCCGAAATACACCAATCCCGCGCCATGCCGTGCCTTCAAAGCAACCGATCAAGCCGAGCAAAGAACTGAACGTCATTCCGCATCGCCCATAACCTTCAAAGCCACCCTAGTCGAACAGGCATCAAGTCTTGAGCCAGTGTAGAAGGAGGGTCCAACAAGGACTAGCGAGTGTATGTATGAGATTGTTGTTTATTATTGACAATCCGTAAAGAAGCAGAATTTTCAAATACCGTGCCGTGAATGTGTAGTTGAGAAAGGAAAGATGTTTCGGGGAGGCGTCCATTAAAGCGTGTCGCGTTGTATCATGGAATCGTACTCATCTTGAGATTCGTGCCTCCGAGAAACATGAAATGAAATTGTGCAAGGGCTTGTCAACCCGTAACCCGCCCATATGTACCAGTGTAGAGGTGACAGACCAACTGGGATATGCAGCGAGCTGCATATAAAGACCCCGCCGCTCCAGATGTTGGGTATTTTTTTTTTACAGGAGATACTTGACAAAAGATACTCGTACTTTTGGTTGTGAATTTTGGGCCCGCTTCTTGGGTTTTCGAGAATTTATCCCTTATGTGAGAAAAGGTGAAGAAGATCGTAATTATCCACGCTGAGTAACCGAGTCTTCAGCTCGAGCTCGCATGTGGTTGGCTTGCGTCTCCAAACTGCGTGCCATCAGGTGTGTTACTGAGAGATGGTCAGCAGAGAAGTTTGAATCATTTGAGTCGAAATGCTTACCAGGCCAGACGGCGGCCTTATCCAGCATGTAGGCCGTGACCTTCAGGATTTTACTACCGTAACCATTGTTCTCTCCTGATGGGAGTCTCTGAGCAGCATTCATCTGAGCAACTGCTCCCATGCCTGCAAGCTCATAGTTCATCTTGATTTCGGCACTGTTCAGGACCTCCTGGATCTTGTTCAACAGCTTGCAGTCCTCTTCTTCAAGAAGCATGATGCCCGGAACTTGGCTGAGGTCGATCTCGTCTTTTCCAAGGATGCCTAGATACCTGCCAACTCGTTCTTGAACTGTTGCTACCCATTCCGCAAGAACTTGAGCACAATCAAAAGCACACATAGCAGATTGCAATGGGAGCTCCCGAGACGTAAAGTCGGCAAAGGTCACACCAAGTTTATCAGACATGGAGAGCGAGTCTGCGGCATAAAAGGCGGCCTTCCGCAGGTGGCGCTCGCGCTTAGATGTTGAGACGGATTGTCCCATGTGAATAGAACCCGAAGGTAGTCGACTAGCTTTGAACTCTGGCGAAGATGTCGATGTTGGAGGCGAATCAACGAAAACAGAACTCGTAGCAGACGTCTCGGACGGATCTGAGGATTCGGCGTTAGACTCGGGCGAATGCTCTGCATGTTGGATTATTTCGCTACCACGTGAGAGCTCTTCAGCCATTCCGTCCCAATCTCTTTGCCAAAACTTTTCTTTTGACCTTGACAAATTCACGAATAGTCTGACATAGGCAAGGTCGAGAAGAGGGATGCTGTCAGCAGAAAGTGGCCCGAAACCATAAGGATTTGGTCGTTCCAAGCTGTGATGAGGATTGCTTGCCCATGCAGCTTGCCAAGCCTTCAAAGCTGGTTCGATGTGGCGATGCATCTTCTCGGTCTCTTCGTTAGTCCAGACTCTATTATGGTGTCTTTGCCTCGTTTCCCAGATATAATTGTGCAAGGCGTTGATCAAGACAAGACAGCCAAAAGTGCTCGGTTTGAGATCGGTCTGTAGGCTTTCATCAGCATATGAAACTTGGAAACGATATCTCACGCTGGGCGCTGCTAGCATTCTGCATAAACTTACCTTGGGAAGATCTTGCATGTTCGGGGATCCAAACATTTGGCCGTGGGCGTTCTGATGCTGTTGTTGCTGCTTCTCACTGGTACGCAAGAGCTCACCAAGAGCATCGTGGAAGGTAACCTGATTATGGTCGGCTAATCTGGAACCGCCTCTGGAGTAGAAATTTTGCGCCGTATCAGCGGACCAGAATTCTTCATCACAGGGCAAATCCAAGATTATTTCCGAGTTTGTCAAAGCGGGTGTATGGTTGTATGCAGAGACCAGAAGACTTGAGAGGATAAAGACGGCGTACAAGGTCCGCTTTCGCTCCTCTATGGTCTTCCAGTTGTACCACTCTTGTTGGTCCTCTGGAATATCACTCTTGGCTCCACCAGTATTCCAATCCTCGGGAGACATCGATCCTTCACCCATTTGGACATCTCGATTGGGACCATGCATAGATTGGGGTCTGAGCAACTCAGCAGCTCGAGCAAGGCTGACGAGAGCGGCGCAATGAGTGCTAGCGATGTCACCAGCAGTTTTGTCGCCACAGTTGTGTCCATAGACAACGTTGAGTAACATCGCTTGAACAAGCCAAACTGGAGTGTGGACAGAGTTTTCAGGGGATCGGTGCGCATGGTCAACGCCAGCTTTCCGGTGGTCAGCCTTTCGGACATCGGCCTTGCGTCGCTCTTCCAGGTAAAGTTGGATCATCTTCTTCGCCGACTCAAACAGATCCTTCGACTGGACTTGTTCCATCTCATAGAGTGCACCAATCGCCGCCATGGAAAGAATGAGGCAACCTCGTCCACCAATAAGACCAGCATGACCTCTACCATCACTTCCATGAGTAGGAACATCAAAGGAAAGAGTTGGAATATGGAGAAATGGTAGGTGTGGCTGGAAGTAACGGATATAAGCTCCAATATAACGTTGGAGATCATGGGTGCCTTGAAAATAATGTTAGAATTTGTTGGTGATTAAGCAAACGAAACTTCGTAATCCAAGAATAGCACTTCCGACAAGGGTATTGGGTTTCGAACAAATTTGTTTGGAAACTCGTTGACTTGCATGATTGCCAAGGAATGCCAAACAATAAACGTAACGCGGGGACTTACTGGGAAGGTTTCGTGTTGCATCATTAACGCTACTGGCTCGGCCTGGAAAATGAGGGGAAAGAGGGCTTGCTGCTGGGAAGGAGTATTTTCGACCCCCGAATGGCGTACATTGTGCCAGAGCAGCAAGAAGAGCTTGTCGGGTAGAGTCTGTGATTGTGGCAAGTGGTAGGATCGAACTCATGCTACCATTCATCGAGATCGGAGTTTCTGGCCCAAGGTTCATTGGAGGGTGGAAACTTTGCGCAGTGATGCCTGGCATCAATGATGGACTTAACGAACTCATGGATGGTGGTGGGGTCGAGAAATAGGGGTCGTTGGCATTTTTATGAGGCAGGCTGTGTGGAGATATAGGTCCTCCGTTCATCAAATCATGGAATCCTGTGTGTCCAAGGTCCATAGCAAACGGGTTGGGTGTCATAAGAGGTGGGGCCATCATCGATTGTTGCCACATAGCTGCAGAAGACTGCGCTGGATTATTGGAACCATCAAGCATAACTTCACTGATACCGCTCTGGCTAGCAGTGCTGATCGCAGACGGTGAGGATCCGTCAATTGCCTGCTCATTGGCGTCTTGGAAAGACATTTGATGCTCAAAACCGTTCATCCAATCAAAGTTTTCTTCCAGCGTTTGACTTGCAGACATGTCTGGGAAAGCGTGGTGGTATGGTGAAGCAGCATCAATGACCATCGACTGTGGCGAATCGTTGTAGTGCAACGCATTGGGATTGATGGTGGAGCCTGGGCCAAACAGTATATGCTCAAAGTCCATCTCTGAATAGCCGTGGACGGGCGCAGTTCTGAGGCCTCCTCCGAAGTCTAAGTTGTTGAAGCCATGGGTTTCTAGCTTTGAAAGTCCATGCTGCATACCTCGATGGCCCAAAGCAGAAGACATTCCACCGAATTGATAATCATTTTGCATTGGAAGTCCGGCTAGACTAGGATGACGACTGTGAATTGCTTGAGGGTTACTTCTTTGGATATTGACATTGGCAGCTGCCATCATCTGCATATGAGCTCCATCCACATGGCTGATTGTATTGGCTCTTGGTCTCATCGTTGCGGCTGGGTGCCCATTGGCAACGGAGTTTTTTCGCACCTTATTCGGGCCAGCAGTAGTACTTGCCACACTCTCTCGTCTGTTTCTTGGTCTCGAAGAGGGCGTGGTTGTCATGTGGAGTTTCTGCTGGTGCCGCAATAAAAGGTCTCGGCGTGCAAAGCACCTCGCACATTCCGGGCATTCAAATGGCTTCTCCTTCGTATGTGAGCGCTCATGGCGCTTGAGATGTTCTAAACGAGCGAAGCATCTCTGGCATGTACCGCATACATGGGGCCTGGGTTTGTCTGTTTTTGGTGGGGAAAAGTTGTTGGGGGTCTTGGAGTTCGTCGACACGCCTGGAGCAGTGAATTAGCCCTGACTTATAAACGCCGCAGGACAAGAGAAAAACAACTCCAAAGCTCAGTTCGCACGCATTGTACAGCGGAAAGAGCAAACATTGAGAGATCACATACCATTCTCCCCATTGTTCATCCCACCATTGGCGGCCGCGCCACTGGATGACGTTGCGGCGGGCATAACGAGAGGCTGTTGCTGTGGATGTTGAGCCGTGGAGTCGCTCAGCATCGTCGTCCGAGGTCGTCGTTGTCGTCGATGTTGAAGGAGAGGTCGAGGAAACGGAAACGGCTTTCTGAAGTTTGGTTTCGCATGCTATTACAATGGACCTCAGCACTTTCATTCGTTCCTGGATGAAAAGCAAAGTGGTCGTGGCAAAGGGAGGGTGAGGATGGGATAGGATGAGCAATGGACTCTCACTCACGGCTTTCCAATGGCCAAGGGCCTGGCGGGTCGTTACTGGGGACTTGCAGGAGGAAGGCTCGAGGTGCAGGATGGAAAGCGCAGGCCGTGGCAGTCTTCCACTTATCGGCTCGCGCTGATGCAACCACACTGCGAGAGCCGTTGCAAGCTTTAGCCGAATCCTGGCCACTTCGGCCCAGGTGAGCGACGGTGTCGGGGGGAGCAAGAGTAACGAGTAAGTGGGCAGGTAAGAGCAGGGCAAGCGCAGGCAATAGCAAGCAAGCAAGCAAGCAAGAGCTCGAAGAGGGTGGGCGGCAGCGAATCGGTGGCCTGCCCAGGTCGTTGTCAACTTGTCGGTACCTGCGATGCCTCAATCTGGGGGTTGAGAGCGGTGCCCGGCGAGTTGCTTTCGAGCGTGCAGTGGTTCAGTGGTTCAGTGGTTCACTTAACAGTGGTGGCCGCTTCCACGCGGAAATGGTGAAGTGGCTGTGGTTCGAGGGGTCTTGGCCTGGGGACGCCGTCGCAATTGTGGCAGCTAGCCGACTCCGCAACTGGAGAAGTGCAAACGCGTAGGACGAGGAGCATGGATAGTGAATTGAGAGGGTTCAGCAGCAGCAGGACTTGGGTAGAGCAGAGCAATGCAACAGTATTCACCAAAGCAGCAGCATTCTGGATTCACCATCGAGGGCCGCTGAACAGCGAGCTCAGCACCAGACCAGACCTGCACTGCTGCACCCGCCAGCAGCCAGCAGCTTCACTTGTACAGGGCCCGCCAAAAATTATGGAGAGGCAGGCAAGAGAGAGAAACTCGAGCCCCAGACTTGCAGGCAGACCGGGGCTGGATGACCTGGATGACCAACACTCGGAAGGGCAAGCATGCACTGGAAGCCGGGCAGGGTTGCTTATTGGCGCTCCACTCACCCTGAGACGATTTTGAGTGCTGGCTTGTTGACTGGGGCAGCAAGCGTTGTCTTATATGGCATAGTCTGCACCGTGGATCGATCTGGCACTGAAGGAGATTGGAAATAGAAACGAAGCCAGGACCCAGGCCTGCGAGCTCAACAGTCCCGACTCCTGAGCAGTGAGTGTGGTAGATACACTGGTACGGGCCATCAAACCTCTCACGGACTCGGTTTGGCCCATACTATGTCGGCTATCTGGGGGCAGCAGCACTCTCACGCGGTGGCTCGAATCGACGAGGTTCAAGATGCGCGATGTACGACAGGGCCAGGGCAGCAGGGCAGCGCAGACAAGGCATGGAAGAGGCCCGTAGACCAAACGAGATCCCGCGAGAAGAGGCAATTCAGCACGTCGTCCTGAGTGGTCGAGAGTTTGAGTCGTGGAGAGACTGCCGCTGCTAAACGGGTATTAATACCACAATGCAGTTAATCCGATGTGGACGAGCAACGTGCGTCAATATCTGTTTCAACACGAGCTTTCCTGTAAAATGCCATCCCAATAACTGCTCTATTGCAAAAGTCCTCGAGTACGCTGCTGCTTGGAGCTCCCTTGCACTTGTTTCGGGGCCAGGTCACTCCGGCCACCAGACACACCCGGTACCTGCTCGATAGGGGCAGGGCAGAGCAGGAAGTTGTCCTTACGAGCTCAATTGGCCACGCATCAGCGGAAAAGCCGCACGCTGAGTAGCAGAGCACTAGATTGCTCATACTCGTACTTGTATGGCTTTTCGAAACGCTGGAGTTTTTGGCGGCTGCCTCAGTATCCACTCTGCATGCACAGACAGCTTCACTTCCGAGCAACCGAGAGCGGCGACGGCTGGGAGAGCTGCTTGACAGCTGTAAGTGTGACGGTGACTTTGGTCCTGCGTCGAGCGACGAGGAGGAGCGTCTGTGCTGTGTTCTTCCTGCAAGTGCAGTGTTCCAGAAACTCGACATGTCGCCTGTTTATATTGAGGGTATCCTCGATTCCATGTCTCGCCCCAGGCAATTGTTGTTGTAAATTGCTGGGCCCCAACTCCCCACACACTCCCCGCGCCAGTTTCCTCCCAGCTAGGTCAGCTTGTGATCCATGCGCCCAATCGAGATAGACACCCGTGGCCCCGTACCCCCGTACCCCCGTACCCCGTACCAGCGATAAGATAGCGAGGCCCCCAGCGGCAGCCTCGATATCAGAGATCATAAGTTCTTGCCCCGTACCTTACCTTGACGATGACGGCGATAGCAAAGACATCAGCGGCCGATGGGGCAAGCGCCCATTCGCTGGCGGCCATCCAGAAGTTATGCTATGCGTCTGGGATGCATGGCTCTGTGGAACGTGGGTGGATAAGTGCTTCCTGCGGCAAGCCTCCTTTACCTCTTTCCTCTCGGCCCAGAGTTATTACCGTGCTCCGCGTAGCGCGAGTGAGGGCTTTGCTGCTCAGGTGATATGCGACTGCTCGGCCAGGAGAGGCACGACGATGCCAGAGGTGGGCTGGTGGCGGGGCAGGGGTGCACTAGGCCACCAGTGTCGTGCAAGCCGCAAGCCGCTAAGGACACGAACCGCAGCCATCTGCGAGGCCTGCGAGGCCTGCGACTACTGCGACTACTGCGAATGCGAGGCCTGCAAGTAGGTAGCAGCAACCCACCGACCCACCGAACCGATCAAACGAACGCGCTCTCCCTCCACTCGGCGCCCGGCCAAGTCATGACCAGAGGTGTGGCCAGTGGCGTGGCCAGCCTGAAGAGCATCAGTAGCGTCACTAGTGCAGCCCGCTCATGCAGGACGTTGAAGGTGCGCCGCCCTCTGCACGCCTTTCCCTGCCTGGTTGCTGCTCGTCTCCCTGTGCAGAGCTCTGCCCAATGGCTGGCCCCTGAGCACTGCTCCTGGGCTCGCTGTGCAAGGCCTGGGACAAGGCACCCCAGTCCCAGACCCTGGCGCTTCCCCAGCTTTTTCCAAGCCACCCCTTCGTTGTCTGTCATCCGCTGCGGATCTTCCTTCCTCGTGCCGTGCTTCACCAGGCGATCAAACTGTTTCTTGATATGCTTTGCGACTTATCCGGACAGCATGGCCATCGAGTGCCGCCTACGCCGCGAACGCCGCCTCGAAAAGCGCTGAGCTTTTATATCCACACGTGAAATGAAAACTTGGACATGAAGATGGCCAGTGCTCGCCGGAGATATTTATAACCAGCCCCCAATCTATGGCAATAACACCCAGTCTATCCGGGGAATTGCGTTGCCCAGCACCTCGATCGGAGAATCTTGCCGTGTCGCTATTTGCAACACTTTGCCGTGCCCGGCTGCACTCCGCCTGCTGGGCTCGGGGAGGAAGTTGGGCATCGTGGGCACTAGAAGGATGAGAGAAGCTTACGAACGGAAAGGGCAGAACCTCGGGACGCGAGGTTCACGAGCACGAAACCCTGAAGAAAGATTGTCCGCACCGCGCCCGATTCGAAGGATGGCTTCCTGGCCAGTTTGCGTGAACAGAACGGTTTCGAGCTGCAGATAATGGTCCAGGTTGTCAGGCCACAATCCTGGAGAGGGGGAGAGGAATGGCACTTCGATTAATGTCCGATCAAATGGAAACCTATCTTCCAAATTCACTGCTACTGAGATATGTACGTTGGCTTGCGAGCGTGCGCTCCTCAATACCTTCCTCGCCCCTGAACACTTTCCAGACCGACGACCCGATAACCCCAGATATCACGCTGGCCCCGGTACTTATCATCCTGACCTGGCAATCTTATTGTGATTACCCCGGACTTGCGAAGCAGAGAGCTCGGGAGTGATCGCGGATGATGCTAACGAGGCCTGCTGACTCCAGATCTTGGAGGCGAGTTGGAAAGGCTCGAGAAAAGGTACCGGCCGACTTCCAGGATATCTCGTCCCAAATAATTTGTGCTTGCCCAATCGCGATGCTTTCACTTGATGATTGACTGATCTCACGAATCCACACTCACAGTACGCCACCACAGAGAAAGAAGCCCAGAGTTCTGCGAACAGTGGTAAGTTCTTTGCCCCTGCCGGCCTGCACTCCGCAGCCTCTCGTTTTCGAGTGTCATGCAGGCAGAAGAGTGCCGACTGCCACTCTACTCGCAGCTCCTCGCCGCACGCTCGGAGAGTGACAGACGGAGTTTCCCATCTATCTCATCTCATAACCCATCGTCTCTGACTCAGGTCGCGGGCAGCCCTGCTCGGCCCCTGAGACGTAGAATATGGCTCAATTTCCGAAGGTACAATGAGAAGCCTGAGGTGAAAATTAAGGAGTGTTTGGCCGCCGTTTCTCTGGTGATCACGCTGACCCCTATGAAACAGACGCTTACAGTTCTCCCGCCCTTGTGGGAAAAGTCCTAGTGAAATTTTATCTTTGGATTACAGCTTTACAGGTAATAATAATAATGGCTTCCAGAAAACTTGCTAACAAATAAGTCATGAGAGTGGTTCTGCTAAACGCCGACGGCACTACCGGCTGCCGATCGCTTTGAGATCAGCCCCCCTTTCCAAACCCGACTCTCTCCATGGGGAAAGAAGCGCTGACGTGCGGATAAAAAAATTGAAATCTCTGCCACACTTCCCAGACACCACCATAGAGAGCCTCTCCCACTGACACCCGAGACAGCCCTTCGGCCTCGTCATTCTCAGCCACACTGTAATGAATTTATCGTTTCCTGTCCCTTTCCAGGCAATTTGATTGCAGAGCTTCGCAGATCCCACGATAAATCCATTGAACCCCAGACACCATGTCCGGATATCCCTCCGCAGCTTCGCAACCCTAATTCAAGATCCCTCTGGACATTTTGCACGTTGCGAACGCTCTCGAACTCGTGCTGGGGCCAAGTCGCTCGGCACGGTGAAACCACGTAGTGGGGGATCTGCACTCACGATGGGATGCAGGTTTACGAAATGGCGCATCCCTCTCCGTTTTCAGGGTCTCGAGCTGGTCTGCGGGAAACCGGGGAAAGCTAGTCTCATGAAGAACGTTCTTCACTTTCATGACGATGATTTGACTGAGGCGAAAGTGTTTTGAATCGCAATTGTGGGACGCTGTCACCGAGAGCAAGTTTCTCATGTGTCGAGCGAGTCCCGATCACGAAGTGACTCTCTGCAACGGCCACATCGGGAACACTCTTCTGTGTCCACAAGGCTCGTGCACGGATATTGCGGTGTTTCATTCGACCAACGACTTTCCCAACCACATGAGCACAACTCAGTAGTCAGAAGCACTCCACAATGATGGAGAATTAGCGCGCGAAGGCCGTCCGCTAAAGTCGCGAGACTTCACAACTCATGTCACGTTCTCAATTTGGCTGCATGCACTTTTCAGTCTTGGTATTGGGCGTCTTGATGGACCATTCATATTTCAGAAGAGCTCGACCTACAACCAAAGATCATATTGCATGCTCTTCGATCTCCACGGCTCGTCGATTGCTCTCCGCTATCGCTTTCCCGTTTGGCCTGCTGTTTACTTTCCGTTTGCAGACTTCTTAGGCCCTCGTGCAGCATTATTGTGCGATATTGCTCCAAACCAGCTATTGCTTGCTGCCAGAAGCTAACTAACAAACATTTTTTATTTTTTATTTTTACCGCAGTCCTTTCCATTCTGATGTTGTGGGAAGGTAAGCTCTGTATTCTGGCGCATAATTATGCCTTCCTGTTCAGGAGCGCTTGCCCCTTAGCCGAGGCTCGCTTATGCCCCCTTTTGAAGACAAACCTGGAAAGGAAACCACGTTCAACTCCCAGCGTTCCTTCCTATCTTCAATGTCCAGGGAAGCCAGCGAATTGATCGTAACTTCTCAAGGTTACCTCAATCAAAAATCTTCGATCTTTTCGTTTGACCAAGCCACTTTGGTCAAGTGATCTTTTCATGATTGCTTCGTAGCAAAGCCTTTCGACAAGAAGAATTTGGGACGTTGTCCACGAGTTCTGGACGAATCGGCTTTTCAACCGTCAGTCTTAAATTCCGACCATTAAGGCTCTAATGATTTGGCTACAGTGCGCATGTGCATAGCTGAAGCCCCTCCTCCATGTGTTCAACTATCCGAGATGCAAGCTCATCAAGGAATCAATCGAGGCTGGTTACCGTTTCGGTTCGCGGCAATCCGCGAACGACAGCAGCCACAAGATCGTATACCACTGATTCGACTTCCTGATTCAGGTATTCCATCTGATCTCTTTCCAGAAAGGGAAGGAACAATCTAAGCGAGGGCATTCCCCCTCCTTCTCCCTTCATCCTATTTATTGCTATGAGCTACCTGGAGGATAATTAGCACAGCTTCTTCAAGGAAAGAAGATGATGGTTCAGGCTAGTATCACTTCACCTTCAGCTTTCAACACCACGGGGCAACCTGGTTTAGACCGGAAGGAACGTCTTTGGTTTAACTTTTTGATTTTCATCTCGATTTCAAGACTTCCAGAATTCGAAGGAGCGACTTACGCCATTGCTCTAAAATCAATCTCAATCTGGAATCCGCGCCCTCGCCCAATTCACTCTGTCCTCACCTTCTAATCAAGCTTTCGATAGCTTGACAAACCCACCACTTCCGTCCTCCTGTCTAAGAAATTAAGGCGCGATGCCACGCTGGAGAAGTGTCCTCCTGGATCGACTACTCGAGTTCAAACTTATAACCGGTAATCTCCAATCTCCAGATCCCAAAATCGTAGCAACGATCCATAGGACTCCAGTTGTTCTAGTCCATTCCAATAACAGAAGAGCGACATACAAGAGCATGATAGTCGGGATTCCTCAACTTACAAAAGCACGCTGTCTTAGTCTCTAGCTAGCCCAGCTCTCAAATCCGCACTGGATATGTCCAGCTCCTGGTTCCAGCAATCAAAGACGATCTTGGTGAGAGTCCACTGACGTATATTCCAGATTTATCTCAATTTATGACAGTCTCCTGACTTAGAGGGCGCTTCACTTCTAGTTTAAGCTTCGTTCAGTCGACTAGACGAATCACCTGTTCTAGGGATAAGAGAGGCGGCCTAGACATGGCAAAGCGCAGTTTCAGGGTCTCAATCGCTCCTGGCTTTAGCAACCTGTCCCTCGAGTCGTTCACTCTTAACTTGCTAGCTAACTCGCTTTCTGTGTCCACATCTGGCCAATCACTTTTCCATTAGGCGACGGATTGATCCTCGACCCTATATACAAAATATACTGGCTCGGGTTCGCTCTTTCAGTAAAGCAGAAAGCCATGGATTTCAACCCTCTTCGCTCTCTACCCCACATCCAGTATGTAAACTTCAGCTAAACGGTGCTTCATTCAGGAACCGGAGGTACAGATCACAAAAGTTGCTGGTTCGGGATCTCATGGTACAGAATACTGGCATTCTTAAGCCATCAGCATCACCCAGAGCAGTCGACAGACTCGAAGTATCGCCTGCTTACTAGAAGGAGGAGACTACCTAAGAGAGTGCGGTGGTCTTAGCTTACTGTTCTCACAACCAATTCCTTGCTCGTTGGATCAAGAATGCCAAGAGGCCTTACTAAACTGTTACGGCATTCATTCCCTTATCCGAAGACCAATAGAACGACTTAACATATAACGGCGGTCCTGCTTTGCTTTCCTCAATTAACATGCATCTTCTTGTTGCAGGAATCAATAAACCACGCGTATGTCTTGCTTCAGGATCACAATTCACATCCACTTCCTCTTCCCAAAGTTGAAGGACTGAAGCATGACAATACTCAGTCCTTGCTCCCTTTGATCGTCCTAGGCATTGAAGGAATAGGCTGTTTCAAGCTGACAATGCACAATCACTAATTCTTCCCAAAATCAAAGAAACGAATTATAAGAGTTCATCTCACTCAAGTCTATCACCGATTCCAGGAAGCGAAGGAACGACCATGAGGGAGCCATGGCACTGTCTCGCAATTCACTACCTTCTCCTTATCCCAAAATCGAAGGAACGAACCACAAGAGAGCCCCACACTCAATTACCACACTCATTCCAGGAAACGAAGGAGCGACTCTCAGAATGGCCCACTCCAGCTCTTCCAACTCGCACCTTGTCTTCTTGAGTCATTGGCTCTTCGCTCCCATACATGAACTCTCAACACAACACAACTATTTCCTTCTTTCACAAACAACATACGAGCGAACCACGACCTAGCCTTTACACCACAGTCTTTTTAAGTCACTTACATCTTGATCTACCTGAGCTCGCAATACTTTTCAATACGTTGTTCCAGGGACAGGGGAACAATCTGAGAGACGAGCGTGCGGCGACCCCGGCTCGGCCTATTTGACCAGTCTCGACACTTTTGCTCCTCTCTCCAAGCTCTTAGCTTTGCTGAAGTACTTCATTGTTCCTGGGATCCGGAGAACAGTCTTTGACGTTTTCTAGCATATCAAGCCTCATTAAACTACTTTCCCATTCCAGGAACCGAAGGAACGACTTTATCCCAGTTGGATATCTCATTTAACCTACAACCTCTTTGAGTCATCAGCACTTCTCTCAAAGTCGACTTTTTCTTCCTTCAGCCACAAACCCAGCTACGTATCAACAATCAACAACCAACAACTAACACCCAATAACCAATAACCTACAACATCTCCAAGCAAAATCATGGCAGATATACCTTGCAACTTGTTGGTACTTCGACGCTCTAGTCGGACCATTGAAAAACTCTGTAATGGAGTACAGATCAAGACTCATGACTCAGACGGAGACGTCGTGACTCTTGACCCTTGGTACACGGGTCTTCTCTTAGCCCTCTCTCATTGCACCGGATGGACTGCCGACTATATTGCTCTCGAGATCAAGAAAGTTACCGGTTTGGAGTTTACAGCTGAAGACATATGGAGTTTCCATGGGCGTTGGGTGATGGACCGAGGTACTCAGGTTGAATTGAGCCAAGGGGATCTTCAGGCTATGCTGTGGGTACTCAAACAGGAGGGCTTCATGCTTCCCGAACTCGGTCGGCCACTACATATGACAGAGAAGCCGGTAAGTTTTATTCCGAAACATTGTTTCTATCCATTATCACACCTTCCTCAGCTGTCGGACTTTTCCTACAAGCTATGTCCCAGTAGGATCAGTCTGTATATTTACTAATAGACAATCTATAGATTTCAGGGTCATTTGCCAAGTTCTGGACGCCTAGAACACCAAATGAGCCAACACTTTACGAAGGCTACCACTCTGTTAACCGGGACCTGATTACAGAATACCTCAACAGCAAACCCATGTCCTATGTTGGCCGCTTCGCTCCATTAGAAGAAGCTTTAACTATGGATCTTGGCCCGACTGTGCAAAGGCTCATGAAGGAGACTATGAAAGGATGGTGGGTGTCAATGAAGATCATGGTCAAAGAGAGACCACACTTCAGAGAGCTGAACTCTAGGGACTCTGTTGGCTTAATCATAGATCATCTTCAGGATTACGCCGCTAAGTACCAAGCTGTAAGTCCTAACTCTATAAATTACTTGTTACTATTTTATTTCAATGAATTATGCTGACCTCATGTTCCCCTGGTGTAGATCTTCGGTATCATGGAGGAGAACACGATGTTTGGTAATATCAAGGGCGGCTCTGTTGAAATCGAGAGCACCGGCTACGGAGTCAAAATCCTGCTAGGTCTCATGTTGGCTGACCGTATAAAGGTTATTGACAGATTCCTCCGTCTAGAGCGAGAGCGAATTTGCTTTGAGCATGTCAATTCCTCGAATCTCCCTCCCGACTCGAAGAACTGCTGCGTTTGCCAAGACCCTCTCGACGTTGAGACGCCGGAAGGGACCTTGGAGAAGGGAATTAGGTTGATAATATGCTGCCATCAAGTAATTGGCGAGAATTGTTTGAAGGAGTGGCTCTCGCGATCCGGCTCATCAATCAGAAAAAACTGCCCGAACTGCAGATTCGACTTCCCGATGTGCTTCCTGGTGAAGCTGTTTGGAGAGGACTATTTGATGAAAGAAAATTCCGAAGAAGAAGAGCCCGATTTGGAGAATATGATTGTGGTTGAGCAGCAGAGGGAGCCTGTGGATCTTGTCAGCCCGTCACCGGATCGGTCTCCGGAACCTGAGCCAGCACGATCTGAGCGGTCGCCTGCACCTTCCCCGGCTCCATCACCTGTTTTGAGATCTCCATCACCAGAGATGCCCTTCGTGCAGACACCGATTGCATGGCCCGCTGGCTGGGGGCCAGCTATTGACCCCATGGATGATATGCTCGGATCCGTATTCACGAACACTGTTCATACACACATCCCGAGAGGAGCGGATGGCATGCCGGACTTTGCTGCTGCTTGGAGCTATGGTGGTCCGCCGCGAGCGGACAATTTTATGACGGAGGGATAAGTTTTGCTATGTGGCTGTCGCCTGTGTAGCTGTTGTCGCCGGATTGCAGTCGCCGAGATGTCGTTGCCTTTGCCTTGAGCAGTTGCCGTGGAGAGTTGATAGACGAGATTTGTTTGTTTGTACTTAGAGATACCCAGTTATTGCGTGCGTTGGATCTAATCGTTGGTTTACGAAAGGCAGTGGATTTGTTAGCGATGGTTCGACATAGAAATCTGAAATAGACCGCTGATCATACATGGAATGTCCTGCATTCTCCCGGAACAATGAAATGTGATAATTGAAGTGTGATGTACAAGCCGGATTTGGGAGAATGGGGTGTTTGAAATGTTCAGTTGATCATACATTGAATGTCCTGCAATGTCCTGGAACAATGAAACATGACGGCTGTAATTAATGTCCAAGTCTGATTTGGGACAATGAAGTGGCATGTTGAGACTAAACGTCCCACATTGTCATGGGACAATGGAGAATCATCCTGGGATCGAATTTCCTGCGGTATCCTGGAACAATGAAATGTGATGGTTGAACTGTAATGTGTAAGTCTAACTTGGGATAATGAAGTGTTATATTAAGACCAAATGTTCCACATTGTTATGGAACAATGTAGAGTCATGCTGGTATCGATTGTAATCTTACTACTTGCGCTGGAATAATGAAGATCCAAGACTTGAGAATGTATAGGTTGATGTGGAACATCCAGACTTGAATACTTTCCTTGTACGATAATGCACTTGAATATTGAAGTTTGGGAATCTCTAATGACCTAAATGTTCCAGGACATTCAGTTCAGGACCAAGTATGCATTTCCTACTCTGCAGCTCTACAGAAAGCCTTATGCCTCTTCCAATCTTTCTTCTGGCACTGCTGATTACAGTAGAATACACAGAAGCATCTAGCACACTTCTTCAGCTCGTTGTGGTTGGAGAATTGGTTAACGTTCGACTTCGGGCACTATTTTAAATATCTGATAAGCCTTGAAACATCACCTTGAAGCATTGCTTGGAAATGGTGGGGGAGAGACTGACATCAAAATACGAGCAGATCATCTTGTCTGGGTATTCTGCTCTCAATTCTCGTGACTTGGAGAAATCGCCCTTCATCTCCCAAAGGCGGCCAAGATTATCCCGAGTACATGCGGCGTCGAAGTCATTCAGCCCTGTGAAGCCAATAGGTCAGCCTAGGTTTTCTCCTAGAATCAACGTTCCATCAAGCCAAGCATAGACTCACCACTGCGACTACAAGTAGCGGCTTGAAGCATCTCCTCTGCCTTCTCCAGCTCTGCCATTAGCAGGTACAGCTCGCCCAATGCATTTTGGGTGACTCCGATGGACGTATAGTTTGGGTTGGGATCTCCAAGTTTCATGCGAAGGGCTTCGAGGTACTTTGCTTCAGCTTCCGGAAACTTGCCAGCTCTTTCAAGTTGAATAGCTTCGTTATTCAGATCGACCGCAAAGAATGTGTTCATGTTGATGGTGTTGCGAGGAGCAAAACTCCTGGGTTGGGAGGCTTTTCTGTTAAGAAGCGGTGTCGAAATGGTCCACGCCAAGCGAAATTTGACAGCGGAGAGGGAGACGCGTGGTGATGCACAGCAGGGATGGGTCAATCGCGCCATCACGTGAATTTAGTAGAAATTTAAAGGGCCTATAATTTGATCTGTGAGGTTCTAAAATGTTCAAGGGGTTGTAAGATTACGATTCTTATGCTATGAAGTCAAACTCTTTGTGGCGAGTCGGGCAGTCGAGCGACTCGAGCTCCGGATCTTACTTCCAAGCGAACCCAACCCAAGCCACCATCTTAATTCCAACACTGTCTTCCCTCTCATCATAAGATTCTAGTTTTTTCACCTCCTCTTTCAGCACTTCTGGCAGCCTCTCTACTTCCTCATCGCTATACCCTTTGTAGAACATGTCTTTCGCACCCATCAAGTTACCCACCAACTCGTCCAGACTTCTTGCCTCCATTCTTCCCTCAACTCGCTTAACAGTAACGCGATTCCCAAACCCAGCATCTTCCAGCTGTTTCATGAGCCAGGAGCCACGACCCCATTCTTCAGGTAAGTCCCAGGAGAAGGGGGTTTCCCTGGGTCTGATTCGGAGCGCTGCTGCTTCTAGGGCATCTGTGAAATTGCGTTCTATTTCTTGTCAGCTGAATCCCTTAAATCTCAAGACTCAATCCTGAGCCAACAGAGGCAGAGCCAGGCTGCCAAATCATGAAGAAGAAGCATACCAGCCCAAGTGGTAACAACGACAACGCCTCTTTCACCTGTGACTCTCCAGATCTCCTTCGCAACTTGATATGGCCCAGATTTATCCTCAGTGCCAGGCGTGAACCCGAAATTCGTTATTACATGACTGAACACCGCATCCTCCACTCCCTCCAATTTCTTCGAATCAATCACTTTTGTCTCGACATTCTTCCACTCCTCCTTTTGGGCTTTTGCTTTGAAAGTATCAATCATTCCTGGAGCAAGATCGGCGCCGAGGACTCGCACGTTTGGATGCTCGATTTTGATGAGAGAGGTGACGATTCCGGTTCCGCATGCGTTATCAAGGACGTAAGACGATGAAGTGATTGGGAACGAGGCAAAGATAGGGTCTGAGAGAGCGAGCTTGGCAATGGAGAAGGTGGAGTTGCTCGCCATCTTGTCGTAGTTGTTGCTATGTGTGCTGTGGAAGCTTGACGAGCCAAGTGATGTAGTAGCAGAGGCCATTGTATGTGATTTTCTGGTTGAGGCAATGAAGATTCTGATTGGCTTGAGGATTAAAAGGCTTCTGGAGAGCATTTCTCCGAAGAGGGTGGTATTATAGAGGCTTATATAGCCTTTGGAGATTCTGGGATGATGTCTCCGCAAAGTCCCCGAGAGGAAAGGGGGAACACGTGACCGGAGACTTTCCGGGTAAAGTGGATGGGTATTTTAAAAGGAAAAAAGTTTCCGATTCTATTTTCATTGGATATAGAGTCAATCAAGCAAGCCTTGATAATGCCGTTCTCAAACCCCAACTGAAGGTTTCAGGCGTCTTTAACCTGGAGAGATGTCGGGCCATGGTTGAATGAGAAAGGCTAATAGGGGCTCGCTTAGCAGTACAGCTTTGAACTAATGGCCCGAATTTGTTGATGAAACGCCTATGCTGCCTACTTCACTAGGTTTTGATGTGGCCAACAGAGTGGGCTCTTGTCCAAGGCTTACCACTTGAGAAGCTAGCATGGACCTCAAATGGTAGTTGTAAAATATCTGAACATTGAATATGTTCTGCCACATGACTACTGTACAATGCATAATACAAAGTCCAGTATGACGACTCCAGACGCCACGCTTCCGACACTACCGATGTTCAGCTTTTCCGTCATGTCCGGCATTGATACCGCCGTTGGATAGAGAAACAGATTTCTCTGCATCGTATTTGTCGAGTTCGCTCCCGTCTCCTGAATAGCCAATTCTATCTCTATTGTCGTCAATAATTCTTGCATACTCTATCATCAGGCGGTAAAGATATATCTACCAAGGAGTTAATGACGCGAATCGAAAATTTAAAGGGAGATTATACCTCAATGTCCTCTTTCCTCAGCACCTTCGCTGCCCATTCTCTCCCTTGCCGCCCCAGTTTCCTAGCCTCAAAATCATGCCTTGGAACGTAAGGAACGTCGCTATTTCCTGCATCCGATGGCGACCCAAGTCCAATAAAGTATGTCAAAACGCTGTATATCTCGTCGAAGCGGTTATCAAGAGGCACGAAATGTCTCCAGGGGATGAGTCTCGAATCGTGCCACTCCCTGAATATTGTGCTCTTGATTCCCAAGCTCCTACTTTGAACAAAAGCATGCCACCTCCCTGAAAATGAGTGACCGTCAACATCGATAACGTATTTTGATCTGAATTGCTGGCTCAAGGTGATCATTTCTTTGTACGACCAGATTCCATCATAGAACGAGCAATCCGGGACACACGACGCAGGCTCCGTGAAGCCAACGTCCGAGTGGGCCGAGGCGAACTTGCTGGAGTTAAAGTGATTGAAGTTTCTGTAGTTTCCTTGGTGATCCGGGTCTTCATTCAAGATTCGAACATCTTTATCGGCCATCACAGTACCATTCATAAGGCGTACGAGACGTTGGCGGTGCATCCTCTCCCAATTATCGGCTGTGTTAGTTCCTCCTGATGTTACTCCTCTCCACATTATCGTATCCTTCTTGTCGTCCCAGGCGTAGTCATATTCGCCATCGTATGAATAGCGCTCATCGTCTCTGTAATACATGTTTGCCGGGAAGAGAATATCATTGTTGACGTTGACCTTGCACTCTCCGAAAATGGGCAGCAGAGACTTGCTGGCTACTATGCTGCTTGGAGCAAAGAGAAATCCATGCTTGTCTTCAATCTCGGGCCCAACAGTGCAAAGATCAGATGAGAGATTGAAGTTGGTCACGAATCCACCATTGGGATCCTTGTATAGAGCCTCGGCCGAGCTCGAAGTAGATTCGCTGTCCCTAGCATGTGAGTCTGGTGGGCACCCTTCTTTCGCAATCTCCATGTACTGCTTTCCATGTGCTGGAAAGAAGTTTGGATCCGTGATGATCGGGTTTGTGTCATTAACCTTCCAGAATCCGGTCATGTTTGTGGTCCAGTCAGTAGCAGTATCTGGGGAGATGCGCCTGGTTGCGGTTTCTTTCTTCAACAATGCCTGCAAATCATCCCAAGGCACCACAACACGAGGTTGATCCAAGCGATTCATGGCAATATCCATATCTGGCAGTTTATCCACGAACGGCTGCAACATCTCTACCAAAGTTTCCGTCCGCCACGAAGATCTTGACGTGTTCCAAACTCTCCCGTCTCTAATAAATATTCCTGATATGCCAGCTTGATCATCTTCATGCATGTGCGCAGCCAAGGAGCGGATAACAGCTGGTTCTACTCCCCAGAACGGCCGTATGTCATCCATGACTTGCGTGAAGTCATCGATGTTGTGGACATTGCGCTCTCGGGCAAACTTGTACCAGTCCCTGAACCCAGGCGGCGGATTTCTCCCATATTTTCTCCTGTACTTTGACACTGTTTCTTTAAAGGTCATAGACCTTTCCTCTTCGTAGGCTTGCCAAATCTCATCCGCCTCCTTCATGTATCCGACAATTGGATGATTGTCGTTGACAGCAGCATTGTCGACGAAACTGTGATGATCTTCGGGTTTAGGTTGCTGGCAAACGTTAGTGTGCTTCTGAAGCATTTTATGAGGGTCAACTTGCATTGGAACCTGGCGGTGCATTTTGTCCAGTGTCCGTCTCCTGTCCCGGAATAGGGATATGTTTTATAGTTGTCCGTACATCAGTCCCAGAGAGCAGGGAAATATTTGTGAGGAGAACGATGAAAGCTACAGCGGTCAGGAGGAGGAAGAGTCTCCGTTTCCCGCGATCAAAAGCGACCATGTCGACTCGCCGTGTGTGCTCAGCGCGACTCTATAAGCCTGAAAACCATCATTACAAGAAATAATATACAGAAAATGTGTCCATTGATCGCGCGTGCGGGTGTGTAGCATGCGCGGTCGAGGTCGAGGTGTTGAGAATTGAAAGTGTCCCTTGGGGACTCGAACAGCACTCGATCGGTCCCTATTTTTCTGGCCCAGACAGGCTTCACGGAGCCTAGCGCCATGCCCGTCCCTGTCGAAAGCGGGAGCCCGTGTGACCTGTGACCTGTGATTTGCCGACGCGCAGCTGGCATCCCTCGCCGCTCCAATCCATGCAGGCCGGCACAAAAGCAGCGTCGCGGAAGCTTTCTCGAGCTGTGTCGTTGAAATTTGGAAGCGGCACCAACAAGAAGTTCCGACGTCAACACAATCATGCCGCCACGATTACCAGCGCTGACGGCGTACTGCCGGGCAGCACCAGCTGCTTCAAACCCATTGGTGTCCTTTCTGCTTCCATTCATGCAGGCGCGAAGTGCTTCCATTCTGGCGACACTGTCAGACAACCCAGGAGCCTACAACAAGCGCATTCGACGCGGCCGTGGTCCCTCGTCAGGGAAAGGAAAGACGTCTGGACGAGGCCACAAGGGTCAGAAACAGCATGGAAAAGTGCCGGCGAGATTTCAAGGTGGTCAGACGCCGCAAGAGATTGTTCACGGTACTAGGGGATTTGAGAATCAGTGAGATTTTCGCAGAGAGCGACCTGGAGCACATAGCTAACGAGGTTATAGCTTTTCTGTCGATATGTCCCCCATCAATCTAGATCGAATACAGTCCTGGATCGACCAAGGACGGCTTGATCCTACCCGACCTATCACCCTGAAGGAGCTGGTTGAATCACGCTGTCTTCATGGCATTAAAGACGGGGTGAAACTGTTGGCTCGGGGCAAGGAAGATCTCAAGACTCCGATAAACATATTAGTCTCACGAGCATCCACAACAGCCATTGAAGCAATTGAGTCTGTTGGAGGCACCGTTACGACAAGGTTCTATACCAAGCAATCCATCAAGAGACTGCTGAAGGGCGAGTCAGAATCAAGCTTCACGCCTCTTACTGTGACGGCCCCGAGCACCGGAGATTCCCCGATACTTGAAGCCACGGCGGCTTTGGCATCGCCCTTCTCATATCGATTACCAGACCCTACGAGCCGTAAAGATATGGAATACTATAGAGATCAAGCGCATCGAGGCTACCTGAGCCATTTAGTGGAAGAAGGACAAGGCCCTAGTTTGTTCTTCAAGACACCCGGAACTGGGAAGAAGAGGAGGGCGAGGAAGACCAAGAACGCAGCATTATCTGGTGAGAACAAGTTATGGTAGGCAGCTCGATCGCTGCCAGTTGTATTATAGGACTTCATTTTGGTCAATCAAATTGGCCGTTCAACATGGTAACAGCTAAAGATGATTAGACCTTGGATGTTCTCCGTCCAGGGTTTCCCGACGTTTGCTTCATCTGAGCATGTAGGCGCCTTGAACACAGACACCGAGTTGTACAGGTACGCTTCCTAAGAGGAGATGATGAAATGTCACATAAATAGGTAGAAAAGAATGTGAATTCTGTCTTCTTCAAGTAAAGCATAGGACAACCGTCCACCATGGTTGTCGCTTCTTCTCTGACAACATTTGTATAGAATTCTTTGAATGTTCTTAGATTTCAGGGGAGAAGGATTCCAGCCAAAGGAGAGCTTGGACGTTGACGTTCGTGAATTACAGGGGTGTGTTGTTGCCGCTAAACAGGCCTGGAGCTTCACGGCGCAACGAAGCTCCATCGAGGCTCAACCCATCCTTGGGCTCATTGGAATTGCCAAACGTGCGCGGCGTTCCGGGTAGCTCTATCTCTATTGCACATACACTGCACATAGTTAATACTCATTGGCAACCTCTTTCATCATGTCTTTATTCGGCGACGAGGATTCTGTTCCCTCGGCGCCAGCTTCGAAGTCCCGACTGTCACTCTTCGACGATGAACCAAGTCCAGCCCTCGGATCGAAATCTTCCCTGTTTGCAGACGACGATAGTGCCCCAGGTTCATCTCCATGGGGTTTGCCAACTCCGAAGAAAGCTGCGCGGGGAGATGTGATCAAGAATCTTCTACCAGCGTCAGACGTGCCTGATAGCTACATCGACATATTCGACGACTTAATCAAGGCAGGAGATGGAAGCGGCGGAAAGATCACTGCTGCTGGAGGAACAAGGATCTTAAGTGCTGCGAAGCTTGGTGCGGATGAGCAGAGCCGCATCGTGAGTATCATCAGTTCCGGTGGACAGCTTTCCGACCTCAGCAGAAACGAATTCAATGTATTCCTTGCATTGATTGGATTAGCACAAGAACATGAAGACATCACTCTCGATAGCGTTGATGAAAGACGAAGAAGTCAGTGCTTCTTCGATGTGAGACCTACGGACCAAGCTAACAGAGCTGCAGATCTACCTATACCAAAGCTTTCCATCCCTTCGACAGCATCTGCAGTATTTGCTGGAGTATCCGAACTTGCTGCAAAGCCGCCGCAGCGACCTATTACCCCCCCTGCAGCACCCGCATCTCTATCTCCGCCCAAAGCTCGTACGATGAGGAAAGATTCCCTGGAGTTTCCCGAGGCGGACCCCTGGGGAAGTCCTGCTATGCATAGAGGTCACAATCATGATTCGAGCCCACCGAAGACGAATGGAACATCGAGGGATCCAGTGAATGGTATTCGCGAGCCGGTCAGGACTACGAGTACTTTTACTACCACTTCGACAGAAGGGTCCAATGGAGCTTCCAGTCAGCCTCCTGACAGTGTAGCCTCTCCTCCAGCAGCCGGTGTCTGGGGCTCATACGACGGGGACTCAAGCGCGCCATTCCCAAATGCAGGGGAATCTGTCATCGGAGGCGGGGGTTTTGGTGGTGGTGGAGGTGGAGATCGACCAACGGCAAATCCTCCCGTCAGATCTTTCGGTGGTGGACAGGTGACAGTTGGGGGAGTGGAAGAAGTCGTGACAGTTACTTTGCTGCCGGAAAAGGAGGGAATGTTCATGTTCCAACACCATAACTACCAAGTGTCAAGTCCCCGAAGAGGAAGTAAGGTTGTGAGAAGATATAGCGACTTTGTATGGCTCCTGGACTGCCTTCAAAAACGATACCCATTTCGACAATTGCCTCTTCTACCACCGAAAAGGGTGGGAGGTATGTATTCTGTTCAACCCGGATTTTGAATTCTGCTGACAGCGGATAGTTAATGGTAATCACCTTGCTGCGGACAGCACCTTCATTGAGAAGCGGAGAAGAGGGCTTGCGCGATTCTCTAATTCGCTTGTCAGACATCCAGTGCTGGGCCAAGAGCAACTTGTTATCATGTTTTTGACCGTTCCAACAGTAAGCTTTGGTTCTGAGCCCGAGTTAGATGCACTCTGGCTAAGTTCAAGCTAATTAGTACCAGGAACTTGCTGTATGGCGTAAGCAAGCCACTATCTCGGTTCAAGAAGAATTCGTTGGGAGACCACTGCCTCCAGGATTGGAGGACTCTCTCTCACCCACGTTGAACGATCTATTCGAGACAAGTCGAACCGGCATTCGACGTTCCGCTGAAATCTATATCAACCTGTGTAACCTGATGGATCGGCTTGCAAAGCGCCATGAAGGTCTTGCTGCCGATCAATTGCGCCTATCCCTCTCGTTGGAGGCACTTACGGATGCATCGCAAGATACATACACAACGGATACGAACGATGTTCCATTGTTGAATGAAGGCCTCCATGCCACAGCTAAGCATCTTTCCAACAGCCAGAGTCTGTTGGAAGACGAGGCCCGAGCTTGGGACCAAGGCGTTTTGGAAGATCTGAAGAGACAAAGGGATGCTCTAGTCAGTATGAGAGAGATGTTTGACCGCCGTGATCGATATGATAAGGACAACATTCCACAGCTCGAGCGAAGGATTCAGAGCAATGAGACCAAGCTTGTTTCCATTCGGGCGAAACCAGAGGGTTTGGTCAAGCCAGGGGAGATTGAGAAGGTCACAGAGGCTATAATCAAGGTACGCACAGAAGTGGAAGCTCAGAATTCGATGCTAATACACCCCTAGGACAAACAGTCAATTGTCGCCCAGCATGCTCGAGGCGTATTCATCAAAGAGTGTATACGAGACGAACTTGTTTATTTTCAGTCGACCCAGTATCATGTGAGCCGATGGAATCAAGATTGGGCGCAGGAGAGAGTCAAATATTCGGAACTTCAAGCAGATAATTGGAAGCAGTTGCAGGAAGAGCTTGAGAGTATGCCGTTAGGCGATTGAGCTGGGCCTGAAAGGCTATAAAGGCTATAAAGGCCTTTTACTGTCTGTATATTTCGGTTGTATTAAAGTTCATGGGCGAGCGACGTGGATTCAGAGTAGTATAAGCACCTGAGTAGTGCTTCTGTATGTAACACTTGGGGAGCATGGTTCTTATTCAAAGATTGGAGAGTCACCACCAACAAATAATAGGAAAGACCTGCGGTTTCTTCAGTACTGAAAATTCGTGTAATATGCCGTCCTCTTCGCAAGGAACATGTAAATTTGAGTTCAATTTTGGTCGAATCTAAGTTTGACGAAACAGGTTGCAAGTATGATACTTCGTATGACTGTTTGCTAAGTAAGCAGTACCCCTCCTCCACTGGCCCCCTGTTAGTCTCAAGCCATCCCAGCCTCGCTTGTGATAACGAGGAAGGCTATCGAACCCCCGCGACCGTTGAACGAAACGCGACTACTATCACAGTTCACCTTCTTTTTCCTACTATTTTACCGCAGTTCTCCAGCCTGCTGTGGCAGCGACATCGCCAGCATGTCTTCAAAATCTGTGCAGAAGAATCTGACCACCCAGTTCATGTCGATCACTGGCGTCAACGAGAAGTTAGCGCAACGGGTAACGTTCCTTCCTGCCTGTTGTCGGGCATCTGTCAAATGGAAAGATCAATGGCTGACCTTTCCTTCCCCTGCAGTTGCTAAAGGGATCTAACTGGAAGCTGGAGCAAGCTTGTGATAGGTAAGACAAATTTTTTTTCCCACCAACTGCATAGAAATATCCGATATGAAGACAGCATTTCTTTCCAAGCCGAACATCACGATATCCCAGACAGCACAGGGTTTGGATCACACCTTCGGACAACTTGACGGCGCGAGCTCTTCTTCTGGAGATGAAGAATGTACAGAACCTGGGCTACATGATGAGCACAATCACAGGGAGGGACTGGTGGAGCGAGAGGACGGGTTAGATGCTCGGCTTGAATCACGCTCTAGAACCGAGCAAATACCACAGAAGGGTGCTTCCAAATACCAGATCGGAATTTCCAAAGAATTCTTCGATCAATATGTCCAAGATTATGAACGCCATTTATCATTTCCGGACCCTGGATGCCCTTCCTCTCCGAGTACACTATCACCAAACAAGATCCAGCCTGAAGTGCCTTTGATTTCGAAGTCAAGTCTACAGCCGTTTGACCCCGCGCCTGGTAGAACGCGAGCCAGTGGCCATGGCTCAAAATACACAGGTTCTACTACGAGCCGTGTAATTTCAAGCGGCCGACGTATGCCAGAGCCATCATCGCCAAATGTGCACACTGAGCCTTCACGAACTCTTGAGGATGGTTCCCAGCCGCCGCTAGGAATAACAGCCTACTCGATGAATACTCAGGGGGCCCTTTATGAGACCGGTCAGACAGCGGTATTGACGCTTCCACCAGCGTTGCCACCTCAGGGTCCGCAACAAATCAATAGTTACAAAGGAATTACAGGTTCCCCTGAGATCCGTACGATTTCAAGAAGTCCATTAACTATGCAGTCTAATGGTATACACGGGGCCTCGACTTTGAGAATGCACGCCAGGCCTGGTCTATGGCCTATCGGCTTGTCACATCCTGACGTACTGCCTTCGAACTCACCGTATGTCAACAGTCGACATTGGTATCCTGGAAGCGTTCTACCCCCTCAATCGGTACCCATTTATCAACACAGCGGACAAAATGGTGAAGCTCTTCACACGCTTTCCTCGCATTGTGGCTACCGCTCAGGCTTTTCCCCGGCATTCAGAGCACCACAAATTGCACCCATTGCCAACACGACTTCTTATATCTCTTCCCTGCCACATTCTCAACGATACGATATGGCATCAAATCATCTTCAACCTGCTGCAAATAGTTTAGACAATCCTGGTTCTGCCAACCTAGCTGCGATTGATCAACCTCCATCTCAAGCAAGCCTTGCAAAAGATGCGGCCGCTGAGTCGACACCACTGTCCTCTCCTGCTCCAGCAAGCATGAGTGAAAGCTCTATCAGTCAAATACTAGGCGAAAGAGCTCTAAATGATCCCGATCTTGAAGCGCTTATGGAGATCGTGCAAAGCGAGAAACCTACATCTGAGGCAATGAAGAAGTTCCAAGCACTCATAGATGAGCTCGCCCAGAAGCCAAAGTTGCATCCTGAAAAACAATCTCTACAACCGTCGAGGCCACTCCCCTCTGTTGTTGTGCCAGCCCCAGTAAAAGGACATGAAACTGCACGATCAGCTCCGGCCTCTACTCCAGGTCCTACCCCAATTTCTGCTGAGGCAACTCCTGCCCTATCTTCTCCTACCGCCAGATTCGAGCCTCAATCGCAGCCTCAATGTGCAGCACTACGGTCGAAGGCTCCTTCGAGGGGGGTTATAGCTGATACTGATCCCCCTGGGGCAGTCTTCCCCCCTGAGTCTCAGAGGCAAGCTGGAGTTTCTGGCGAGAAAGAAGTACACAAAGCGTCAGGAGGGTGGCAGCCTGTGGTTTCATTGCCTCTCGACCAGCGCGTGGCCCTTACAAGTGCGAATAAGAGTAACGAGGAACAGTCTAAGAACTTGACCGAGCGTAGGTGCTGCCTGAACTTCCAATTGACTTCCAATTTAATTGACCTACTATAGAGAACACCAAGGAAATATGCGGGCCTCCGTCGAAACCACCAACCACGGATGTGAATTCGGCTACTTCACATCGGCTTAAGCAAAAAGTTGCCTCCAAGTCTGCCCTCCCTCCTCAGTCTACTTGGGGCAATATAGAAAAGTCTCAGCTCCCCGCGGAACGCCCTCTGACCAACGCCGAGCTCCTGGCAAAGAAGCTAGTTAAGGCTGAGCTCGCAGAGGAAGCTGCTTCCAACAGAAATGATTCTATACTCCAACCCCCGATACCTCCACCATCTGATGCCACACAGTGGCCAAGTCTTGGCGAAAGCCGTCTCATTGGTGCAAGAGGCAAGAACAAGAAAGGCACCAAAGAAGGTCCCAAGCTTGGGGGCACGACAGGACCAAAGGCAGATCAAGGTCCCGATGCAGGATCCGGCTCACGAACCGGCCTTACAAATCCTTCCACCCGTCTAAGTGCACTTGATAATACAAATCGGAACGCTGGTCAAAGCTCACAGCAAATTAACAACGAATCCAAAGATGACATTAACTCTAGACATGGACAGAATGCTGACCCGAAGATTGACAGTTACTTCGCATCAACCGGATCTGCACCACTTGCGAAGGAGAAGGATAGTCTGGCTAAGCTCTTTGAGAAATACAGAGGTAAGCATCTACCAGCCTTTTTGGAGACTTCGTAAGACTGACAATCTCCCCAGAGCCAACAGATGAGGAAGATAAGACAAGCGTCAACGGTACAATGAGATATTTCCAAGACCTGGGACTGAATCTGGAGAATGCGGAGATATTCGTGCCTCTTGAGATTGTCCAGGCACCGCAATTGGCTGAGCTGTCAAAAGACTCATTCATTGAGGGATGGAAAACTGTTGGGTACGTCTCTTGTCATACAATGCCGAGTCTCTAGCTCATGCAGCATCACAGTGCCGATACTATCCCGAAGCAGAAAGCATACGTCGCTAGTCAGCTCAAGCAACTGTCCGTTGATATGGCACTATTCAAGAGGGTGTATCGACACGCATTTGTTTGCTCCAAAGAACCAAACCAGAAGGCGCTACCTCTTGAGAATGCTCTCGTCTATTGGGAGATGCTTTTTACCTCTCCTGGAAAACCATGGGTTACCGGAAGTGGCTCAACTACCAATTGGACTAATCTGTGGATCGAGTTCCTGAAGAAAAAATGGACGAAGACGGTCAACAAGGATATGTGGAACCAAACTTTCGAGTTCTTCCAGAAGACCATGCAGGATGATACTTTGAGTTTCTGGAGCGAAGATGGTGCTTGGCCTGGGGTTATTGACGACTTTGTTGCGTACGTGAAGCAGAAGAGGGGTGAGTTGCCAGACACCATGGAGACCGATTAGGTAGAGTTGGATGGGTTTCCTTCCCAGGAGTTCACTTTGGCTCTTCCTTCAATCGTTGAGCGGGCATGGCACAGCGGCGTTCAATTCTTGCTTTTCTAGACTCCAAATGGATTCAGCACGACTAGGCCAAAACACCCTTTTCATCTTAAGTTTCTCTGTACGTGAAACATATCCGAAGCAATACAGTTTATGTACCACTGTAGTTGAATCCCCATTCGCCATGCAATACCCTAGTATACAATTTTATAGAACAATGCGAGTACTACAACACTCGCCCCCTTCAAAACTCCTCTCTCGTTTCCCAAGGAATAGTTCCCCCGATCTTGCTTAAACTCTCCAACGTCCCATCACCAAGTTTCACACTGCTAAACTTGATCATTCTCGGATCCAGACCCAATGTCTTCCTAACATCGTCTTGTATCCGGCTCGAGGCATCGTAGCGCATAATGAAGTAGTGTCCGTTGTCGTATTGCGCTTGATGCTTCCGCGTTCGCTTTGGCAGCGAGAACACGCCCCAATTCCTGATACCGCGAATCGTCCCGCCTGACTTGAGGATTAGAGAGCCAGTGGTGCGCACGATCCTGAAGGGCATAGTTAGTTCTGAGCGCGAGAGGATGGGAAGAGAATTGTACTCTTTGACTTCGACGAGCTTGCCGGGCCGGACCTGGGGATATCAGCACTCCATTTGGATTAATTTGACAGAGCACATACAATTGCAATGAGTTCGTACAACATCGTGAGCCTAGCTTTGCATTGATGCTGTTCTGTTCGCAAGTTGATGCTGCAGAGCGATGTTCAAATCAAGCGGCCGCGGAACAACATTTCTCCCCCTGCCAGGAAAAAAAGTTTGGGGAGCCCCACGATTGCGGGCTCGATAAGAAAATTGTCCACGAAAGTCTGTTGATTTTCCACAACACACCCAAGCTCGCAAACTGCTCGCCATAATGTCGAAACGCCCAGCGGAAGATCACGAGAACGGTGGCGTGTCGTTGAAGGGTGGAGATCGCCCAGGGAAGGATGAGTTGGAAGATGAGGTGGGGGAGTTCGAGGACGAGTTCGAGGATGAATATGAGAGCGAGGACGAGATTCTTGAGGCGGGGGTGGATGGCAGACCGGATGCTGAGAGAGAGGCCGAAGAGAAAGCTGGTGAGCAATTTTTGAATTGAGAATCATTCTAGGCGCATAGCTATGGATTTTACTAACATTACTTAGAAGCTATGGACGTGGACCAGCAAACCTTCATCGTGGGCAGAAATAAGCTCGAACCTGGCCAGACGTTAAGCCCAGATCTCTCGACTTATGAAATGCTGCATGCCCTCAGTACACCTTGGCCATGCCTTTCTTTCGATATTGTCAAAGATAGTTTGGGCGACAACAGGAAAACGTACCCCGCCACAATGTACGCTGTTGCAGGGACCCAAGCGGACACAAAACGAGAAAAAGAGAACCAATTAATGGTAATGAAATTCAGCGGCCTCAGTAGAATGGAACGGGAGCAGGACGATGAGGATTCATCTGACGACGAGGACGAAGATGCAGATCCAATACTCGAGTCCACGTCAATACCGCTCACATCTACCACCAACCGAATCCGCGCTCACCAAACTCCTGCTTCAGACTCCTCACGGCCACCTACGACTTTGACGGCTTCAATGTTGGAGTCAGGTCAAGTCCTCATCCACGATGTTACTCCTCATCTCACCTCCTTTGATACCCCGGGCACTGTGATCACCCCACAACAAAACAAAGCCATATCAACACTTCGGATGCACAAGACAGAAGGCTACGCAGTAGATTGGTCGCCTCTTGTGTCAACCGGAAAGCTTCTGACCGGTGACAACAACGGAGACATATATGTCACCACACGTACAGGTGGAGAAGGCTGGGCGACCGATTCGAGGTCTTTTACTGGTCACGAAGGGAGTGTCGAGGAACTTCAGTGGAGTCCTTCTGAGCGAAACGTCTTTGCTTCTGCATCTAGTGATGGAACTATCAAGGTGTGGGACGTACGGAGTAAGAGCAGGAAAGCAGCCCTCAGTGTCCAAGTCAGCAACACAGACGTGAATGTCATGTCATGGTCTCACCAAACTACACATCTCCTCGCTTCAGGTGCGGATGATGGAGTCTGGGCTGTTTGGGATCTGCGTCAGTGGAAGCCAAATACTTCTTCATCAGCACCGTCGAAACCTACGCCCGTGGCCAGCTTCAACTTCCATAAAGAGCAAATCACGAGCGTAGAGTGGCATCCCACCGACGACAGTATCGTAGCTGTTGCAGCTGGTGATGATACCTTGACCTTGTGGGATTTGGCGGTAGAGCTGGATGACGAGGAGAGTAAAGATACAGGTGGAGTGACGGAGGTACCTCCGCAGTTGCTGTTCGTCCACTACATGGAGAAGGCCAAGGAGCTGCATTTCCACCCACAAATACCCGGCTGCCTGGTTGGTACTGGCGAGGCTTTCAATGTGTTTAAGACCATTAGTGTGTAGTTATGATACACCCATCACGTTGGCAAGTTTCGTGACTCCTTTGCAGAAAAACGAATATATAGCGTATGCTCACGTGATGTGGATCCAGGCCCGAAGCGCTGCTAGCGACAAAAAGTAATGTGCCCAGACCCGAGGCTGAAGGGAAGTCAGACGGAGTATCTTCTCCCCCTTATAATTCGTCCAGTCAGCGTTCAGAGAAGCGTTATTGTTGAGAAAGGACAGACACCGAGGCGTCGAGGAGCGGATCCCTTCAACAACGCCCATTTCCACTTCGACCCCGATTCCTGGGACAGAGCCCCAGAAAACACCGCAAAGCCACGGGGCAAAGAAAAGCGGTGAAACCGATCAAACTGTTTCTTCCATGCTTCCATGGCAGCGTCGGGTTTCGAGGGCGCCCTCCATGCCGAAAGCGGACAACAAGTCCAGAAGCGAGAAAAAGAAACAGGGGGGTCATTTCCCCTCACCGGGGATGACATATCTCTCCGGATCCAGGGCCACGCATCCAATGATCCACGCAGCGGCGATTCAGCAGATTTAATGCGCCATACCAGGTAAGCTCTCGGAGATCGGTGGGCCACTTCGCGAATCCCCCTGTGCAGCCCTGTGCTGGGGGAGAGAAAATGAGTCGCTTGCAGCAGCAAGAGCACCAGTCAGCCTCAGGAAAAACGTAAAATTTTCATCGAAGAAGCAATTTGGTCCAGCAAATGCCTGAAAGCAGGATGGTGGATGCGACATTGCGACCCAGCGCCAGGCCCAGGGCCAATCATCGCCGCCGCAGGGGCCAGCGCACCAATGACAGCACAGTGAGTACACGCGACCAAATGCTTTCGCAGCGCTCGTGACCGTCATTGTCTTCGCTGCGGCAGGGATTGCATTGGCTACCGCATGCTGAAGTGCACCCTCCGGGGCCCCCTGTGAAAAGTTGTTTCCCCGCAAATGTCCATGGGGCTGTGGAAGTGCGGGATGAGATGAGCCCAAGGGCCAAGGGCCAAGGACCAAGGCCAGCCAGTTCAGCGGTTCCTTTTCGTTCTAGTCTCCTTCCTCATCCTCACGCAAGCCTCATCTCCTCTCCTCTCCGCTCCTCTCCTTCTGTCCTCTCTCTCTCTCTTCATCTTCCCTTTCTTCCTCCTGTCTACACACGGGTGTTGGACTAGAGAGTATCAACTGCCAGAGCTGCATCTTCAAGTCGTCCGCAAACCAAATGAGCGAGTGTCTCCAAGTGCTCATCTTCGTGGAGGAGATGAAGAGTCCCATTTAACGGGGTCATTTGGAACAACCGGTCAACCCCGTTTTGAGCACACGACATACACGTGAGCATGGTAGCGATATACTGCGACCCCAAGTCACCCGTAGACTCCTTTACCTTTACCTTCTCTGCTGGCCCGTCTCTCAAGTTCTCCTTCGACCGCCCACTCTCAGGCCCCGTCCCGACAAACCGGCCCTTCAAGCGTCGACGGGCTTTGTCTGATGTTGACGGCGATGGCAACGAGGGAAGGAAGAAGAGACGCCTACGGTTACACCTCATCACCTCGCGTCTCAGTCGGCCATTCTCTCAGCCGGCCTCGAATATCGTCAACCACGGCATCTCCAGAGTTGCAATCTGGGGAGCAAGAAACAGAGCGGCCAACAAGATTGTTTTAAGAAAGGCCGCCATCATGAATCGAGTACGTATGAGTATGGACGCTGCGAAGGACTTCATGCGTTTGGAGCAGGAGAAGAGCAAAGGACGGATGTCGTTGCGTCAGATTGTTATTCAGAAACCTCGCTGCAACGAGATGCCACTCCCACCATCGCCACTTGGACTATCGGCCTATGACGCCTTGGACTTAGAAGACGAAATATCTGATCCCTACGACGAGGACTTCGGGATCGACAGGTCAGACGGTATGGACAGGATCTCGGCAATCTATAGCGATTTTAATATCATGAACCCTGTCTCCAGCGATGGCAACGACGGAGACGACGACTGGGGGTTCCTCGACGCCTTGGATGGCATCCAACCACGGGACTTGCCAGACACACCTCCACCGCCGCCGGAGGACAGTATCGTCGACTTGCTCAGGGAGAAGGAGCGTCAAGGGGATGGGTACTTTGTAACTGTGAGGGAATGATGATAATGATCATTGATTTCGTTGCGTTTAGCATGCATCATACGGCGCCCACAAAATTGGTTTGGGTTGGGGCATGGTCAAGGTTGGACTTGGAACGGAACAGGTGCATGCATAGCTACGGTTGGAGTTTGACAGCGCGGTCTGCTGCGATATCACACATTGCCTTGAAGTGATAGGTATCAGTTCGAATAATCTATTTACCTTTTCAAGATAACTCACCTTGATACCCTCTGCCCTCTCAAGCTTGATGTTTCCCCTGTCTATCCTCGAACGCATGTTCTCCATGATGACTGGCCTTGACCTCCCGTTGACGAAAACACTGAGGTCATGTTAGTCCATTTCTCCTAAATACAGATAGTGTCCATACACATATTTCAGTCCAGGAAAAGTCTTCTCGTATTCAGCATTTAGGTTTCTCAATTTAGTAGCCTCTTCCTCGCCGCCGGTGTTTAGTTGAGCTTGCTCTGCTTGTGACTGTGCACTATCGACTTTCTTCTCGCCAAGCCTTGGATGAGCACCAAGGATTTTGTCCAGCCATTCAGTGTCACTCGTGGACGGGCTTTCAGATAAATCAGTCAACTGGACACCAACACTTGCAATGAGATCATTGTAAGATTCGAACTTCTCGGTGTGAAGGAGCTCGAGAGACAAAGCGTGCAGAGCAGTGCAAGGTTCGAAAAGTGCATCTAGGATGCCTGCTCGCTCAACGGTGGAAAGAGCAGGAACATCAGATATGGGGGGAAGTTGGAATCCGGACATAATCAAAGATTTTTGAGAAAATCTGTTCAGATTTGATAAAAGCAAGAGAAAAACGAAGTTAAAGATAAACTTGCTTAAGAAGATAGCGAAAAAGGGTCTAGGCCAAATCGGGTACTAGCGCCATAATTTTCCAAGCCTTCAAAGTTGCAGTTTTGTTTAACGATTCGATGCGCCAGAACTCAGAACTCGATATTCGACGTGATTCGAGATGTTGTGCGCAAGTAAGTATTTCCATTCTATCTCTAGACCGTTGTAGTCCAATACTGATCGCGTACAGTATCCGGCGAAGCTCCACAGCAACCAGTTGCTTCCTCGAAGAGTGGTAAGAGAGGCACCAGCGCTCGCTGCTCATTGCAAGGCTAACCAGTGCTAGGCAATGTCTACGAGAAGCGCTTGATCGAGGCGTATATCGCGGAGAACCATAAAGATCCTGTGAATGGGGAAGAGTTGGAGATTACAGACCTCATCGATCTCAAGTCCTCGAGAATAGTCGCTCCTCGACCACCGACTCTCACATCAATCCCCTCTCTCCTCTCGACCTTCCAGAACGAATGGGATGCGTTAGCTCTCGAGTCGTTCAACCTGCGGCAACAGTTGCAGCAGACCCGGCAGGAATTGGCTACGGCGTTGTATCAGCATGATGCCGCAGTCAGAGTTATCGCCCGGTTGACTAGAGAACGCGATGCGGCTAGAGATGCGTTATCGAAAGTTACGATTGGTGCTGGTGGCGCAAGCAATGGGGACGCAATGCAAATCGACAGCCAAGGGCTTCCAGAAGAGCTGGCAGAGAAGGTGGATGCTACTCAAGAAAAGTACGAAATCAACATCCAGCCCAAAGAAAATAAGCAGCTAATTATTTATAGACTTTCCAAGAGCCGCCGGAAGCGACCAGTGCCCAAAGAATGGGCCGATTCGGAGCTTATTGAAAAATTTGGCGTTGCAACTACCTCGAAGGCACTCTATCCTGGAGCAAAATCGCTTGCTGTTGATGAGGGTGGTCAATTAGTCGTTTTTGGTGGAGATGATGGTGTTGCCGGAATCTTCTCTATCCCTGAGAACAAGGTTGTGCAATCTTTCAAAGCTGGTGGTGCTGTTACAGATGCCGTCTGGTACGGGAGCCAGCCAGTTGTTTCTACTTCTTCAGGGGCTGTAAAGGTCTTTGGGGATAGTGAGATTTCATTCACATCACATGCAGGAAGTGCTAATGGCGTGGCACTGCATCCAAGTGGTGATATTCTGGCTTCGGTTGGTGTTGACAAGAGCTTCGTTTTCTACGATTTAGCAGGAGGCAAGGCTGTGACACAGGTGTATACAGACTCAGGTACGAGATCCCATGACATTATGCTGGGTAAAACTAACAATGCATGTACAGAGCTCACCACTGCTGCATTCCATCCGGATGGGCATCTCTTTGCAGCTGGAGGTATTGATGGGCAGATCAAGCTGTTTCATGTCAAAACGGGAGAGAATGCTGCAAATTTCGATCTTGGCGGACCTGTACAAGATATCGCCTTCTCGGAAAATGGCATCTGGTTCGCAGCTGTTGCAAAAGGTTCTAATAGCGTTGTTATCTTCGATTTGCGAAAGGAGGGCAAGGCTGCTGAAGCCAAGGTTCTCGAAATTGGAGGACAAGTCGACAGCATCCGATGGGACTACACCGGCCAGTATCTGGCAGCCTCGGGCCCTCGAGGCCTCACTATCTCTCAATATACCAAGACATCGAAGTCATGGTCTGATGTCATCAGTACAGCTGTTCCGGCCACGGCTGTTGCTTGGGGACCCGAAGCGAAGACACTTGTCACGGTCAACAGTGATGGTGTTATAACAGTGCTTGGATGAGGACGCGGATACTCTGGAGTTTGGACTTTGATTTCTGGCTTCTGACAAAAGCAAATCTGGACAGTCTTTCTTGCATGTAATTCTAGAAAGCAAAGCAGGGCAGGAGTGAGTCTGCACCTGGAAAGATCAATGAAATTGTGGCACGTGTGAATGCTCGGATCCCGAACCAGGCAGTGATGTGTGAGTAAGTCGTGAATTGACTCAGCTGTCGTGGACGGCTCAGCGGAAGGTGACGATGCCTCGCCCTGCCTATTGTGTTGGAAGGACCTTATGGATTTTGGATGGCGAGAATGGTTCGTGGTTTGCGGTTCTGCGGACGCCTGTTCCTATTCCTGATCGCCACTGCAGGGATTGTTGACCTTCGCGCCTGTTGTCGGCCTCGCGAGATTGTGTTTTGAGCCGTGATAGCACCTTCTTGCCGCCTCTTAAACTCACCAGATTACTAAACTGGGAAGTCTTCTCATCCTACCAAAGAGGCACACAAATAACAGTCAGCGCAATACATTTCCAAGGTGTTCGTTCGGATTTAAGCAGTGCGGCGGCATCCTAGCGAAGAGCCGCTAGGACTTCTGATCTCACACGCTCGGGAACCACATCCTCTCCAACGTCAACACAACTCCAGCGATACCCTCCGCCATTGTGGCGGCACCACGAGCTGACCCACCAGCAGTGACGAGTTCCTCCAGCAGCTCCTCGATACCAGCGAGAGAACACGAATTTAACTCACGAATGTTATGGATATATGGTCTCCAGAGCCCCAGCGCCACAAGGTGGGACCCCACCGAAATTCCGACCTTTTGGATTGATCTGATGTGATTATTTGACTACAGAGATCTTTCACCGAGATGTCCCATCCAGCAACGCTTTCGCCTTCTCCTATAAATTTTGGAGAACCCTCAACTTCGAACTTCTTCACCTCCCGGTTCCCCTCCGCGCCTGCCAACGACTTCGCCTCATTCTTCGATAGACGCCGCACCTCACATCCTCACAACCAGCCTCTACAAAGAGCCTCAGAAGATATGTCAGAACGTTCTCAGTCCCAGCAGCGGCCACGGCTCGAGCACCGGGCCGAACAGACAATGATTATTGATCTCACAGACGAGCCCGAGGAGTTACCGAGTCGGAGCAACGGAGACCGGAGCCGTTCCCAAAGACCCCCTCCACTCGGAAGAAGTGATGCGGTTAGTCTTGGAGAAGACTTCATCGATCTAACGGACGACAATGGTGAAGATGACCTCACAATTACTGGAGAACGTCAACTTCCTCCTCCTCCGAGTGCTGCACGGCCCCTTCACCATCCGCTACGAGCCGATTTACCCCCCCTTCTCGTGGCCGTGCCACCTCGACCGATCAACAGAGTGTTTCCTGGTCATCGCCACGGTGGTTCGAGTGGGGTCGGTGGACGAGGGGAACGACACACTCAAGCCCATATGGCAGAGGTTCAGTACCAGATGGCCCAACGTATGGGACAGGAGATTATGGACCATATACAAGCATTCCACGATGTTGAACAGGCTATGCCAGGCTTCATGAACTATGGACAACATGCATTTGTGGAGCGAAAGCCACAGCATGTCGCTCCTCCACCTGCGAAAGCAGGCTTTACACGTTCTCCGGAAGAGAGTCAAACGATTATTTGCCCCAGTTGCGAGGAGGAACTGATACACAAGAAGGATGAAGAGCAACCTGTTGCTAAGAAGGGTGGCAAGGCCCCTAGCAAGAAGGACAGAGAGGAGCATCCGTTCTGGGTATTGAAGGAATGTGGTCATGTAAGTTTATCCTCATTGGTACGATTATATTCATACTGACAATTCGTAGGTGTACTGCAATAGCTGCTTCCAAAATCGTAGCCAATCAGGCAAAAACGGCTCTGTGTCCTTCCGCGAAAGCTCAAAACCTTCGGCCAATAGCAAGAGTAAAAGCGCCAAGATCCTTTGTGCAGTTGAGGATTGCGAGTCCGATGTGAAGAGTAAAGACAAATGGGTGGGCGTTTTCTTGTGATGAGCTTCTCATGCAAATGGCGCCCGCCTTCCACAGAGTACATAAGTCGAAGCATAGCCGGTTAAGGGTTTTCACACAGCATTTACATAGCATGGTTCAGCACGGAGTACGGACAATATGGGATGGATCATGGATTGCTCTCGCTGATACAGGCGTTGGGGTTTATTTTGATTCGGAGGACCACGTCGCAAGATACCACTTGGTTTCCCTGTTTCAATTAATGTATGAACGAACCGCATACGAAATTAAGGTTGCATGAATTTTTTTGGCCATCTTTCTGGTGCTCAAAATGGTGAGGAGTGGAGGTATGTTTGATAGTCACTTCTTGCTTCGTTTGCACGCCAAGTATTTGTAAGATGGCCATGTTTCGCAGCGACCATCAAGCTGATGGTAGTGAGCGACATGATCCGCGATTTTATTTCAACCCTCCAGATTTCACACTCAAATTAATACTGTCCACGTGGTTTCCTGCTTCAACGGCTTCTCAACTGGTAGGTTGTTGGATCGGGTTGAGAACAGTCCATTGCGTGGTTGTTATTTAAATCCAGATGCTTCTTGGCAGGAAGGCTGCAATAGTTGACACATGATATACTGGATTCTAAACTCCCTCTGGAGTATCGGAGTCTGGATATCTTCGTGTCACTATCTTCTTTCGATGTCCAGCTAAAGCTATGCGTTTGTTGTAGGTAATCACCATTTGCGAGAGTATCCTTGACATGGCTTTGAGTCAAGGAAGCTCATTTTGTATATCTTTCTATTGAAAGCCGGTTCCTCGAGAAGGGAGATGGTTGTGTTGTCGCTAGACCCGTGCAAAATCGGCTCTACTTGATAATGCCCCCGCAGATTAGCACAATCACGCGAGGGTGAATTTGACCTCGCAACATCAGGAACAACAATCGCCTTTGCAAATCTACAAATTCGTTCACTCATCGTTGTCCTCCACAACGTTCTGTGCCTTTACGTCATTCGGGCGCGATTCGAAATTTGTTTGCATTGCCCCTTTCGCTGCGCTATTGATTGTTTGTTTACTTTCGATCGCAACGACCTTCCTCCCGAGGTTGGTCACGTCAACCATTGGTATCAGCTCTTGCGATCCGACGCGTCGTCGAAACTAGCCACCGCCTTACCAAGATGAGTTCCGGAAAGGACGAGCCGTTGAAGCAGAGACGTCAGGATATTACTGCTAAGCATGCCGAAGAAGAAGCTCAAGAGACTGTGGCTGTTCGAAGAGAAGAAACTTCTGCAACGGCGACAATGATGACCCTAACCGAGCGGCACCGTCGGGAGCTCGATGAACTCTCGGAGACGAATGCAACTGAAGTGGTGGGATTGGAGCAGGAGTGGCAGGGAAACAGTGAGCAGCATCTTCGAGAGCAGGTGGTACAACGTACGAAACTGGAAGTAGAGATGAAGGAGGAAAATGGACAGCGTCGTCTAAGTACCAGAGCTCATGAGCAATCAGAGCTGAGCACGAAAGGTGATGACGAGGATTTCAGTTTGACGGAGCACGAGACTTTCGAGGCTTCCGAGGGAGATGTGGGGACCAACAAGTTATGCGAGGCAGTTCGACCCCTTTCCCGGCCTCTATCATCGACCTTTGATGCTAGATCTCAATCTTCTGGTACCTCTGGATACAATCTGCTCTCCACCCTTCAAAAACCACAATCCAGAGAGCAGAAGGAATATGGCTCGGAACGCAAAAGCGAGGCAGTTCGTACTCTTTCTGGATCTCTGTCACCGGCCTTTGATGCTAGATCTCAATCATCTGGTACCTCCGGATATAATTTCCCCTCTCCTCTCCAAAAGTCACAATCCAGAGAGCAGAAAGAATATGGTTTAGAACGCAAGAGCAATATTGAGCAGGAACAAACCTTCCGTTACACGCTAGCCAGAGTCGCTAGACCACTTAACAGCACTCCTGTCTACACGCCACCCACAAATCCGCGTCCACGATCGCTTAGCTTCAGAGTCAAGCGCGTCATGTTGGATCTGATGACGTCTGGACCGCCAGTACGACGCTCTGGAATCCTTTCTTTGGGTTTGTGCTCTCGTGCACGTTGGAGAGGTGATGTACATTTCGAAATTGCCGGCAGTCCTTGTTCCATCAGAAGAGAGCAAACGTTCATTCTGGACATCGTCCCGCGTCAAACGGCGTACTATCATGAACCTACAGCACAGCTTCGAGTAGTCAGGGCTACCGGCGCAGCAGTGATCGTGGAATTTTGGGACGATGCGGAGTTCGCACAATTCTGGCGGTCGTATGTCAGTTATCACCACTCGATTCCTATTTATCACGCGGTACGTAACCTTTCGCTTGTGCTCTGGCTCAAGGGGAGAAGCAGGAGGGCTAACTAAATTTACCTTTAGGCAAGCCCTTTTTTAAGTGATCAAGATGAACAAAGCAGCGTTTAAAATTCCGGGTCTATGATGTTGTTGCTCTGATGTTGAGTGGTGAAGGTGCGTAGTGGCGAGTCACAGAGGCCCGCATTGTGCGTCTTGAACAAGCCGGCCGAGTATGGTGACTATCATAAAGTGTACAGATTATCGGTCTCAGTGCTTGGTAGAACTATAATTGTATGAATAGATCCGATAGAGGAAGTTACAAGAAATGATATGTGCTGTCTAGCATGAATGATAATGCATTGGTATTGACACTGAACCTCGATTCCTTGCTTAAAGCTGAAAGGCAATACCTACTTGGTGAACGTTGAGTTCATTTTGCAGCTGAAATCGCGTCGCTTGCCAGTGCTCAAGTTGCGCTCTTGTCCTTAATCTTAAATGCTTCACCTCGACCTCGCGTGCTCTTTCTAAACTAAACCACAACAGCATCTGTCATGGCTGTAACGCGTCAGAACTTCGCACCATAATTGCTATTGCTTGAGCACGTTACAAATGGAGTCCTCAGCATCTTCTCCATACCGACCTGCCGAACTGAGATGGGCAGCCTTCAAGGTATGCATTGTTTACTTTCCCCCTAGCCGCTTCCCATCTTCCAGCTCCCATGAATTGCAAACTTCCGCCTAACTTTTGGGCTTGAATTCTTCAATATCTGTTGTTATCAGTCATTCTTTTACTTGGAAGAATCGAGCGCGTCATTGTTAGCTTTCACGGGCAGGACGTGTTGCTGGGGACATCAAGTGTGCAACTAAAGCTGACAGTCTTCAGGCTCAAGCAGAGACAGAAAAGGAGGAGCTTAAGGCAGCAATCAACACGGAACGAAAGGCCTTGAGCGAGAGAGCGAAGATCAATCGAGGCATTTTGGACGAAAAAAACAAGACCTGTCAGGATCTCATTCGGAAAGACCAGGAGGAGCAGCTTGAGGCTATTCTGGCTCGACATAGGAAGGAGATATCCGAGCACAGAGCAGCAACTGATCAGATACTCCGACAGGCTGAGGAGAAGGCTCTCAAGGCCAAGGATGACCTACTGATTAGGGAGAAGGAGGCAGAGGCTGAACTCGAACTGATGTTCAATGAGCGGAAGAGCCAACTGGAGAAAAAGTCCAGAAAGGAAGAGGAAGAGGTGAAAGAACTATTGTTCTTTCAAGTCGATAAGCAGGCAACAAATTCGCTAGCAGCACTTTTCTGCTCAAGTCCTTCGCAACCAGAGACTAATGCCTCGTTAAACCCACCTGGTTTCGGTGCAATCACTCCTCTGACTGGCACTCCTACGGATGCTGCTCGGGGGGTTTCTCAAAGTGCTGGAGCAGGACGCAAGACTCAGAACATCAACGTTGGCGGCTCCCCGAGCAGCACTCCTCAGGTGCACCAACCTCGAGCATCATCGAAGACGACGGCTAGTACCACTGGAGAGGCACTAAATACTGCATCTAAGGCAGATCTCATCATTACACTGCCATACAAACCCCCCACCCGAGTGCAAGCGACGACGCCAATTGGAAATGATGGCCAAAATGAGTCAAATGGCACTCACATCTCAGTTCCTCGCACTCCCAACAAGGAGCCTGTCCAAGCCTCTTTGAGAACGCCCTTACCCAGCACTAAGCCTGCATCAAACGCTCTGAGCAATTCAAGTCGGAGTACCTCTCGCAAGGAGCCGGCTCAAGCTACTTCGAAAGCACAAACTAGCAGTGCTTCAGATGCTAAAAAATCGAGCCCCCTGCAGTATGAGGTTCCTGTTACTCCAAGCAATGGCTCTGCCCGAGTTCCATCGAGAACATCAGCAATGTTTACTCCTACGCCTGCATCACAAAACCCCCAAAGTGTTCTCTGGAAAACTTCCCCGGCTGGATCTCAGGACCCTCCAAACAGGGTACAAACTGCACTGCTATTGACGAACTCGGTATCTTCTAACGGATGTTCGCAAGAAGTTACTCGCCTATCTGCTGTTAACTTAGCCTCCAACACTCCTACGCAGCCCCTCCCAGCATCCCAGCAGTCAACTACTATTGAGTACGAACAGGGCATTTCCAGCGCAAGCAAGCTCCCCACAACGCCGAGGCATGCAGTGTACGAAGTTGATTCTTCCCTACCACCATCACTCGGAGAGAAGCGGAAAAAGACTTCCTCGCCCAAGCGATCTTCTCAGACAATACGCCCGGATCCTTATGATGAATACGGCGCTGATAGTGATGTTGAGCCTCTTTCTGGCAAAAGCCGATCGAACAAACGACTAAAAGGTTCAACCTCCATTCCGAAATTCTCTTCTCCCTTTTCCGAGGGCAACAAGGTCGGGTCTCAAGTCAAGAGCGACGTAAAGGCACCATCGTCTCGTACCGGACAGCGACCACTGGTAGAGAAAGCATCAGTCGGACCTCGAAAAACACTTTCTCAGGGAATGGCGGGACAGGAGCGACATACCGGTATGCGTGACGTGCCTAGAGAGAGAATACCATCAGCATCGCCCACCCCAAGCAGAAAAGTGGCAGGAACACGACCGGAACCCGACCGCGCCCGAGTAACCAGGCCAAGCTCGATTTTTCATGGCCAAGTCAATCAAAATCGTTCGACACCAACAAAACCCGTTACACCTAGCAATGCCACACCTTCTCGAGCGGCGCCTCCTCACCAATCTGAGCAAAAATCTAACAAAGAATGCTATGACCTCGATCGAGTGTGTTACCCTGGCAAAGATGGCAAAATGTTTTCGTGGTTGAAGAAGGAGGATCGAGGCACCGAATATCAACTTAGATTTGACCAGAACAACATGTTTACGGCTTACGTGAACGGTCGACTAGGTGGAAGCCAAGAACACGGTGAATGGTTGATCAATCCCAATAGTGTCGACAGACTGGAATATTCTTCCGAACATCGCCTGGTGAAGGTTACGCGCATGTGGAACAATGACCCTGCAGCGTACATATTCTTCGGCTTCATCCATGGAGCGGGGGCCTTCGTGCAACGTGTTTTAGAGTTAAGGACTTCTGAGCCGCACATTACGGTGGTGAAACTCGAATCGTGAGTGAGGCTTCCTTATTGACAATTTGGTTAGTCATTTTCTCTGACTCAGTCTTTCTAGGGAAGATGTTCCGGTGCGTATGTTGGCAAGGTAGGGCTCGGCGATGCTGATTCCCATCCCCATCCCCACAGTATGCGACGCCATGGTTAGTGTAAGAGAGGATGTGCAGATAGTGTTTGATAAAGACAAGAGTATCGAGGAATAACGACGCAACGAAACGGTACTGTTGTAACGAGTATTGGAGGGACATTAGAGGTAGTATTTCGTAGTCAACGACTTTCTTTGGCGTATTACACTTAAGCCAACTTACTTGTATGTGTGGAATAAATTAACAACCTGCCAAAACCTAGCCGATCTTAGCTTGTACTTCTCCGAGGCCCAGAATAAGATGTACCAAGTGGTATCAACAGCCAGTAAGCATTATCAGCAATGGTATATCCAGTAGCCCTTACATATCTTCCTTACAATTTCCATTCAATGCTCTCACCGCATTCTCCTGAAAACAACCCAGTGTTGTTCTTTGTCCTTTTGAAACTCAGTCCCAATCACAGGCTGTAGACTCACTTCAAAGCACTTCAACTCCTTAACTTGGCGCAAAGGCTCCACGAACCTTCTCTCTTCACGCACGCTCATCTCTGACTTAGGCCAGGCAATACGAACGTAGAGAAATTGCAGCGACTTCATACTGCCGATGATTCTCCAGGTCCTCTCCCAGCGGTCTGAGTCATTCTGAGGAGTAGCTTCGCGGAAGTGGACCGAGAGCGGAAAGCGGAAGTCTAGCTGGAGGGAGATGATGCTGTCGAAGCGAGCGGGAACGAGAGTGGTGGAGAAGCTAATCAGGGTTTCCATGCAGTCGAAGTCGAAAATGTTGGACGAGTAGAGAATTCTGACTGCATCGATGTATCTGGAGATATTGTTCAGTAAATGCAGTAAAGAATAGAAGAGTATTTGACATACATTCTCCGACATGACTGAAGAAGTTGAATGAGGCCCCCGTTACCCGGTCTAGTTTTGGGGTGGACCCCAGACGGTACCTTCATGCCTCGGCATTCATGCTCATTGCACTCTTCCTGTCTTCTTGGAGTATTGGCCTTGCATAGAACATGTCCAAGTTGAAAGCGGGTCGATCTCCTAACAATGTGAAACAAATTGTGGCCTAGAATCTCCTCATAAATCAAGAGCAGTACTTCCTCGGGAAGCTTGAACAACGGAGACTGAGTTTGCTCATTCAACTGGCTTGGATGCAGAACAGCTCTTCCAAAGGGTGGTGGAGTGAGAGCACGCTCTCTTCGACGAGATGCAATTTCCTGGGTAGGTACGTAGCCGACAGTTTCTCGTCGGTGGCGGTTGGCGTTGCGGGCGATGGCATAGGAGTCAAAAGTAGCGATTTCACGGCCATGGCCAGTCAGGGCGCCAAGAACCTTGAGTGTGACGATGCTGGTGATGCCCTTGGTACCACGATCGCGATCGGTCCGTTGCATTGCCATCTTGATAGCTGTCCGGAGAGGAGTGAGGTGAAAGGAGGAAGTGTGGTGGCGTTATGTGTGCCTCGTGACAATGAACTGATTGTGGCTGCTGCCCAGAATGGGAGCCGCAACACTTTAAACAATTCATTCCTACCTTTGCGTGAATTAAACAGCTCTTCGGGGAGACGTTGACCCGGTACGAGCTGTGCCGTACACCGTATTCAGGGGTCTGTCTGAGGTCAGCTTGCTGTGCTGCAGGAGCATCTCGGGTCGAACCTTGTGACTGGGGCTGAGCTGTGAGCTGCACCGTTCTCTTCCGCATCTAATCTTCGAGAGACTCGAGCTCAAGCTTCCCCCCCAGAATGCGAAACGATGCGTAAAGTTCTGTTGCTGGTCTTTATTCATGGCTTCAAGGTAAGCTCTGCGACTCTGATATCTTCCTTCATCTGCTGATCAGAAAGGGTGGCGATACAACCTTCGGAACCTTTCCTGACCACATCACGGCCCTCGTCCAACATGCGCTCCCCAAGCTGGACATTCGGTTTCTGGTATATCCCGCTTTCGAGACCAGAGGAGCCTTGGAGGAATGTGTGAGCAGATTTAGAGACTGGTAGGTTGCTATTCTCAATCACTATCACACGAGGCTGATGATGGCAGGCTATTAGAGAAAGTCATCGATATAGAAGTCCAAAATCATACACCATCCCCGACTGTCGATCCTTCTGTGCGGACTGTTTTGATAGGACACTCCGTAAGTGAAGGCAGAACCATATTTCCTTGTTTCGGATCATCCCAAGAAACACTTCAATGCTGACTTTATGGTCTGGCAGATGGGAGGCATCGTAGCTGCAGACACTCTTCTCGCTCTTACCACCGACCTCCCAGTTGACACTTTTGCTTCCCCAGACTCGAAACTACCAGAACTGAACTCCTTTATGTTCCCATATGTTCAAGGTGTCCTAGCATTTGACACACCGTATCTCGGAATATCGCCTGGCGTTGTAGCACACGGAGCAGAAGAACATTACAATACAGCAACATCTGCACTCACGCAGTTAAGTGGGCTCACAGGGGCTATTTGGGGAACTAAGGCTGCTGCAGATGCAGAAGGCTCCAAGGACAAGAAACCGATAGCAGCATTGCCAGCCCCTCCACCATCCAATGCACCTGTACCAATGTGGCAGAAATGGGGGAAGGTAGCCGCGATCGCTGGAGCTGGAGCTGCTGTGGTTGCTGCTGGAGGTGCAGCGTATCTGAAAAGGGAAGAGATCACATCAGGTTGGTCTTGGGCTACCTCCCATCTCGAATTCGTGGGCTGTTTGATGAAGGGACAGGAGCTACAGAAGAGAGTCGCTGGAGTTGTACGGCTAAATAAGGAACTGCATGTCGGTTTCGGGAATCTCTATACGAGATTAGGAAAGAAAGCTGTTAGTAAAGGGGATGGAAAAACAATGGTGGGCAGTGTGATTGGGAATCAACGAACCTTTTGCAACCTGCCTAAAAAGGATTCGAAGGAGTTTTGGCACGAGGCCATTAACGATGAAGCTGGAGATGAGACTTGGGCTCATATGTGTATGCCGCATTCGTTCACCAGGGAGTATCGCGCTAACTTTCGGCAGCTATGTTTTACCCAAAAGACAATCCTGGCTTCTATGCGATGTCTGAAGATGCCAAGAAACTCATAGTTCAGTGGGCCACCAATGAATGGTCCGAATCAAGCACTGGAGACATAAAGCTGCTGGATGAGCGCGAGCTATAGAGAAGAAAAAGCCCCAGGAGTTGGTTGTTTTCAAGGCGTATTCAGGGGTGGAGGCGCCCAGGGACATTGGTATGTAGATCTTATTCAAGTCAATGATCTAACGGGCCTTAAACGCCTTCATGCTCATTATCATATATACATCATGTTGTCCCCAATTACGCCACATCGTCGCACACCCTTTCTCCTGATACTTTGCCTTCCAATTCACTAAGTTCAAAAGCAGTATTCCTCGACATGCAAATGTATTCCTTGAGCCCCAGTCCCTTTGTGAACAGCTCGATCATTACTCAAGCTTGCTACCGAGTTCCTCACGGTAGCTACTAAAGACTTTCCGCCACATACCGCAACAGACGTCTCGCCACCGGTCATCTCGACCGGGCCACGAAGGAAAGCAGCAATATCGGGTCGTTGATAAGAGTACTCGATCTGGTGGGAGGGTTCGATCCCACTGGGTCCTTCGCTATTGTCACAACCACATTTGCTCGCCATGGGAGCAGTTTTGCGAGAGGATGTTGAGCTTGAGGCTGAACATGAGTCGAGGAGGACCATTTTTTCGGCTTTATCTTCCCTGGACCCAACCGTCTCTTCTCTCGTGGTTGTCTCTGCATGTTCTTTTGGTTGCTCATGCTTCTCGTCATGGAAGGTCTTCTCACTCGTTTCGCTTTCAACGAACGAGCTATCGTCACCTGTAATGGCGATTTCGGCCTTCATTTCGATGCCCCGAGCTTCTGCACGAGCAAGAGCAATGTTGAGTCGTTGCACGTAGAAGTCTATGTGTGAGCGCTTTCTGACAACGAGTAGGAAGTGGATTCTCCTTGTGCAAATGGTTGTTTCGCAAGCGAGAATGGTTTCGAGGATGGGCATTGTGAACGAAGCCCCAGTTGACGCGGATATAAGAATTAAGGATTCATATGCTTGCCAGCTTGGAGGCTCCCCATATGGTCCAGCAATGAAGCCTGTCAATGCGTTGCCGGTCTCTTGGGTCTTCATTGCATATCGATGGGCACGTTTGGAGAAGCCAGATTGGACCCTTACCGCGAATTGGATCTCGTTACAGTGGCATCCTGCTGCTTTCTTGTAGGAACTGGCGATTGTAAACGGATGAGACTCAAGAGGTCCGAGACGAGGAAGCCAGAGGTACATGTGCTGACCAGCCTTCCATAAGAGGTGGACGTCCTTGACGGTGATTACCACAATCTCGCTGCAAGATGCCTGAAGCTCGACTTGGTGACCGATCCTTTGACTTGCGCCGCATGACTCCGCCTGTCGAATTCGGATGTTCCGAACCAAAAGCAAAATAGTCCTTACTACCCGGTCGAACATGAGCGCCCCGATGGCAAACCAGATATTGTATCGCGCGTAAAGTGGTACGTGGATGTATAACGCCCACAGAAAGACTGCTGATGCTACAATGTGTTGCAACACGAAGAACTCATACCATAGACGACGCATCGGCGAGAGGGAAGTCAAGAATGTCCAGACGAGGATGCCCCAAGCTGCAAGGCCGTATTTGACCACCGGCATGTACGTAAGCTCAAGAACTACAAAGTCCGCCCGTACCCATTCAGCCATGAAGAAGAAGCCATGAACGGTAATGGTCGCAAGCAAAATACGAGAAACCCATCGGTGTAGCCAGTTCAGTCTTTCGTGAGAGGTTCCGATGATGAAGCCAATGACGCTTGACTTGGATGCTAGGAGATAGACCAGTGGAACTTGCTGTCAACGAATTAGCATCAGATTTCTTTGAGGGAGAGATAGCCGGGAGCGAGCCGGGAGCTGACAGTGACGGATATCCAGGCCCCACGGAACCCTACTCTTTCCCAGTAGTATGCATCATTTACCACGACATCATTTGTCAACATGTATATGAGGATAGCACAATAGCAGAGGATCAGAATCACCCTTCCAGAGGACAGAGGTCGGAAGAATGCAAACCAACCTCCTGGGTGAGCTTGTGGATAGCTCATTTCTCTTGTGATGGCCGTCGCAGTGGCAAAAACTTGCATAGGAAAGTCGTCCACTTTCGTTGGATACAACATCGACTTCCTTGTTTGGACACGCCTCAGCCTGCCAGGTATCGTTGTCAGATCTGATCGTCTTCCGGAGAAGGAAGCCCTTTGACAACTCACCGTGCCCATGTCTGATAATATTCTAACCCTCTCACACATATAAGGAATCCGATAACACCGGCAATGATATACCAGTATCCTCGGGCGAGCTCCTGGTTGTATGGTCTGAACATCGGGCTGGATGCCGAGTCCATCCCCATTCCTTCCATACCGCTCATGTCCATCTTGCTGGTAGATGCTGGTCGACAGCAAAGTTCAACCACTTCCTTTCTCAACTAGAAGTAATTGCTCTGTCAACAGGTCTTTCTCTCCTTTGATGGTTGCTGGAAGTTTTTCTGGGATAACAAGCAACACCTGATTTGTCTTTTTGTACAATTTCGAAATATCTTGCTTGGTACGTTTCGCGGGGCTTTGGTTGATGTCTTGAATGTACAACGCCTTGGAGATCAGAGCCAAGAAGCCGACCAAAGTGACCTGCACAATGTAGAAGTGTTACAAGCTAAGCATGAAGTGGCAAAAGGATCAGAAGTTCAGAACCCAAGTGCAGTAAGAACCGACATGCGCCGCCTGCGCAAGTTGCGACGGGCGTAACGGGCTCACGATGTTGGCGAGGTGGATTGAGCAGGTCTGCCAAGTGCTGCCAAGAGGCTAAATAGCCACAACGTGCGCAATTGTTCTCACGGTATGGGCCGATACTGGGGGCAACCTCTAAATTGCCCAATACTTTAGACACAATCCCACTGCCAAGAGATGTCTGCCACTAATCGGAAAAATGACCCGTGGGCTAACTTTGTTAAGAGATGAACGGATGGTTTTTGCTCCCTGGCCACCAACATGGCCACCCCAAGGCCCTGTGAGTCTGTAACAGGATGGCAGTCTTGGCAGAACTTCAGAAGGCTTGTCGAAGCCTTGTAAGGTTAAATTCAGAACGATGCTTATCTGAAGCTCGGATCCGTGTTCCATTTTTCACTAGGAGCACCCGTCTTGTCTTTGAGCTGCCAAGCGAGCTAAAGCTTGTCTGCATTCTACTTCACCTTCGACCAGCTGGACCCTTCCTTCCCTCCTCAAAGTCGTGCTCTTGCCCTCTCTTTTTGGCCAACGTCTCACACTACGGACATTACACACAACTAAGACTATTTTCCGCAAACATGGTGAAGTCTCTTACTCTTGTGGGTTGCCTCTTTGCAACCCTAATTAGCCACTCTGCTGGCCATTTCCTGATGCTGTATCCCCCAAGCATCGGCTTTGACGATGCCCTCGAGGCCACTCCTCCGTGTGGTAGCTTCACCGTCGATTTCAGCAAGGACAATGTCACAGACTTCCATGTTGGCGGCGACGTGCTTGCAATGGTAAGACAGCACTACCCAATGAAATAGCCCTAGTTCTGATTTTGCAGCAATCGTTTCACCCCCAGGTGACTTGGCTTTTCCGTGCTACACTAGACCTAACAGTTTCTGGAAACTGGACCGATCTGTTGCCCGCAGTTCAACAAACGGGTCTTAATAGCTTCTGTGAGCCGTCTGTTGCGATCCCAGCGTCTTGGGCCGGCTCCAAAGGCGTCATTGGACTCGCAGCAGACTCTCCTGATGGTATCCTCTACCAAGTATGCCGTATAATGATCTAATGGTCTTGTAAATTGCTAATATTTTCTAGTGTCTGGCCGTGAACTTCGTTACTGGTGTTGGCGGCCCGCAATCAGTTTGCAAAAACGAGACTGGGACCACTGCGACCTTTGTTGCTGATCCTGTTCTCTCTAGCCTTCCTGCTTCTGCTGCTGCAACGTCTAGCACCGGGACTAGCACAGGAACTGCTACTTCGACTGCTACTTCGACCTCTAAACCGTCATCTGCAAACACTGCGTATGGCTACAGTGGTTTCGGAATGTTGGCTTGGGTTACGGTGGTTGGATCTGCAACATTTTTGGCTTGCCTTTTGTAACAAATTGGGGTTCACGGAGAAGTGGAGAATGAACTGCGAGTCTGCTCGAGGACATTGATAAAGACAGCAGCTTCTTGGGGATAGAGGGAGGAGCTTTCGTTTGTACACATGCAAATTAAACGCACAGTGCCCAAAGCAGAGCTCATCTAAGCCATCGCTCAATGTCACCCGGCTCGTGAAAGTGACACTATTCTATTCTAATCCAACTTTCTATCCCAAAGGATATGCAGTAATAGCTAGCACTCCTAAACCTGATGGCACACTCAACTTGTCCAAATCCCTATCAAGGACCCTGATTATCACCTTGAAGACATTGCTATATCCACCCCACCCCTGCCTTGGCGTTCCGAAAGCTGCTCCTGCTAGTCGCGGACCGTACATGAACATGTCCCCGTGGCTTGCCTTGCCAAGAAGAGCCCCTCCAACTCCCCGAACAAAACGCCCTTCTAGGTCCTAAAACTTACGCAAATCTGCTCATTCCCACTAGCGTGCCAAAGCTCGAGGGACATGTCAACCAAATCAAGCATTCGCGCGTGCCTGCTCCCACGTTCGTAACCTTGTCTGCATCGAAGCCAATTTTAAGGAGCTTCGTTCATTCTCTCAAAAGACTTCGCACTCCGTTCCTGGGCGTAACATTGGCATCTTTGAATATCACAATTGATCTTGGTCTTGGACCCGATAGTTGACTTCCTTCTTTTTGACATCGTGAGCTATTTCATCCTCGATTGGATTCCCTTCTGAGGAGGGAGAATAGAACGACAGAACAAACTACCTACCCATTTCAGTTCTCGTTACCTCGAACCTTGAATCTTCAGTCCACGATGATCTTCTCAATGCCCATGGGACTCCTCACCTTCCTTGTTCTCACCCTGAGCTCTCTCGCCCTCGCAGCATCCACGACCTCAACTTTAGCATCCGTGTCCGAATCAGCAGCAGCGACAACCACAACCGACGACTCTCCCGAATACTCAATCACCGCCCTCCCGGCCGTGGTCTCCGCCCCAGCCTGCGTCTTCAATTGTCTCTTTCCCGGAGCACTCAATGATCCAGTTGGCTGCGACAACGTCACCAATAACTGCGCTTGTCTCTCCGCTCCTGCCAATGCTATAGATTTCATTACAGGCTGCATTGAGACAGTGTGTGCAAGTAGTACGAGTGCCTATGCAGCCAGTGCGACGAGCTTGTATGAGAGCTATTGTGATAGTATTTATGGAACGGCGACGTTCAGTGAGGCGTTTGTGGAGGAGGCTAGTGCCGCAGCTATGAGCAGTGAGTTAGATTTCTCTCTTCCTTTGGTAAACTGGAGAAAGATAGACCTTCGAGACCGGCAAGAGAAAGCAGAGGCTCGATCATGAACCGCGCTCCAAGAGAGAATAGATGCCAATATAAAACAGGTTCCCTTGCGAGTGTTGAGGCAACGCAGAGTTCGAGCACCATCCACCCATCGACTACATCTTCTGGGTCCGCTTCTGCAAGCCCAACGAAGAGTGACGCAGAGAGATGGCAGCCAGCTTTGTAAGTTTTGTCCTGGTGAACAGAGTTCGGAGACGACCACTAACGACTTGCTAGGTATTTCGGAACCATCGCTGTGGGCGGACTGCTAATTTTGGCTGTGCTGTGAGATAGAAGCAATTCAACATATGCAGTGATAAAAAAAGGAAATGAAGTAGAATGAAGGTGGCATGCCATGGTGTCACTGTAACACAAGCCAGAAAACGAAAAGACCTTTTGCCTGACCCAGAAGAGGATTATTGAAGCTTTAGATTGCTCTTCATACTCGAACTACGAGTAATCGAGGTTTTGCAGACACAATTGTGATCCATTCCTGCCTTCCCTTGTTTTCCCAAACTGCAACAACATGCTTCATAGTGATCCAATGTATTGACCGTTTATGTCGGTCGTGTCAAGTGCGTCAATATCTCATTATCAACATGTGCCAATCGTCACAATTCCCACGGTCTACCAAATTTCGAATGAATTATATACCAATGGCTGGCCTATTGACAGCGTTTACCCTATTACAAGATCATCCTAACGCCTGCAATGCACGGCCCTCGAACCAATCATGATATTTCCTTGATACGGCACTTCCATCCCGATCCTTGGCTCAATAGTGGGAGACTATTAAAAATTTAGTGGAAAAGCTTAATCATGCTTGAAGTGTTGCTTACCTTGCCCCCAGACACCAACCAAGTTCGTTGCCCTTTAGCTTCTTGGCAATTTTGACCTCCCTATCAATTGGCATTTCATAACCAGTGTGAAGAAGCGCAGTCATGAAGTTCAGATCAAGGCAGTGTTCAGGTCGTCCTCTCAGCTCCTCGAGTGCGCCTGGAACGGACTCGAACACATCCCAGTGAGGCTCACCACCGCACACCTGATCAGTCAAGCGATGCAACTCCTTCAATGTGAAAGACTCAGGCATTCCAAGGGGATCAGTGCGGTCATAGAAATAGGAGAAGGTGTAAACATCCTCTCTGGCGAACGTCTTCTCCAGGGAAGGTTGGTGAACACCGTTGAAGGAGCAAGGAGTTAGGGCGCAGTCCTTTTCTTTGAACAGAATCTTCTCAGCGAGCTTGCGGCATTGGGCAGGAGCTGGGGATGAAGGACCAGTCATATTGACAGTTATCATGGCCCCGAGAGGATGAGCTGCGTCGAGCTCGACATCGACAGTGCGGACCATTCCAGGTGCAATGCATGGATTGATGACTGGTTGCGAAACCCAAGTTGGATCCCCTACGTTAACGGAATGGATGTCCTCAATGAGAGTCTTGTGAATGGACTCGCGGGCTGCCATAAGACCGTAGCCGAGATGAGAGTGCTGATAGAGTTCGAAGTTTCTTCCACCAAAGGTAAGTTTGTACTTGTGATCACCTTCTGCCAACTTCTCGGGCATTCCGTCCTTAGCACCCTTGAATCTTGGTTCAAACACTATTTGAGTCGAGCCGCCGCCAAGATCGAAGATTGCAGCAGTAGGACTGTCGTCAGGCGTTCCGATCTTTCCAAGCAAGTAATTGGTCGTGATCCAAGCATAAACGCCTTCATCACTGCCATCCATGATAGCCACTCCGTTCTCCTCTTTCGAAACAACTGGGAAAGGGTATTTTGTCTCCAGCCGAGTTCGAACAGCATCGAGGATATCTTGAGCTTGCTTTCCTGGTAGTTTACGCAGGCCTGCCGTGGCCTTGACTGCAACGGGTGTACATGACTTTAGCTTCTCTGGGACGTGCTTCATGGCAACATCCATGAGAACGTCCAGACTCTTAGCAGCTCCCTCGGCATCCTCTTTGTAGGAGCTAAGTCCGGATCCTCCTTCTTTCTTCTTGGTCATCTCGAAGACCTCATCCTCGAGTTCTGGAGTATCCCCGCAGTTGTTGAATCGATAGACATGGATTCGAGAACCAGTACTTCCTGCATCTATCATAAGAGCATATTGGACGATCGGCTTCGACTTATCGCTGGACTTCGAGCACTTCGTTGTTCCAACCGACGAGTCTGAAGCCGTTTGACCACCGGAACTCGCTATCTGCGTAACTGATGGGGGTCAGTTGATGGCATAACTTTCGGGAGAAAGGCAATTTACGCGGACCTCCATTATATACATCAGCACCACTTGGGGACAGATAATAGAATAGGAAGACGACGAAGAGCAGTATGCCCCCCGTCTTCAAGTATCTGGATCTTTGACTTTGCGTCATCCAGGCGGCTTTTACTCGCTCCAGCGTGCTTGCGGCGCGACTCCTGGCGCCTTTGGACGTATATCGGTTCGGCTTCTCGTGCGGGTCGTGTGCTACGTTTCTCGTCGGCAGCGAGACTGAAGTGCGTCGCATAAGGGAGTGTGGTGAGGATCGCAGATCAAGCAACCTGGTCGCTCATGAAGAACAAGTATGATAATGGTGGTGACGAACGCTGTTGAAGAGAATGGAGGAGAAAGGGTGAAGATAGGGGGAGAGAAGCAGGAACTTGTCAATTTCTCGAGACCGCGCGCCCCTTGGGCGAAAGTTTGGTGAGTTGTGGCGCCGAGGGTGCCCAATGAGGGCAAGACCGAGAGCAAGGGTTTGAGATGCCAGCTGTGGCTTGAGCAAGGTCCCGCGTCACTGCGCTGCCTGTGACAGACGACAACATCATAGAATAGAATAGAAGAAATGTCAATCTCGCCCGCCCTACGCTCGCTCTTCTCTTCTTCAGAATGTGCTCACCATCATCTTGATCCTTTCAACGTCCCCAAAGTTTTCGGCAGTCCTTGCATTCAACCGTTCAGATTGACCACCTCCCTATCTCGAATACCGCCACACCCATCCCGCAATGAACGTTCAGCTCTACGTCTATGACTTGTCCAATGGCTTGGCTAGGATGCTCTCCGAAGGTCTCCTTGGAACTCAGATTGATGCCGTCTATCATACCTCGATTGTCATTCGAGACATAGAGTACGTCTACGATGGTGGGATCAAGACTGTTCCTGCGGGGAAGACACACCTTGAAGCACCATGGCAGATCATTGAACTTGGCACAACCGACCTACCAATGGACGTGATAATGGAGTACGTGGACTCGCTGAGGGACATATACACCGCTCAGGTATGCACGCTGCACTCGTTCTCCAGCAATCACGAAGAGGCTAATGCCAGACCAGGCCTACGATCTATGGTCTCATAACTGTAATAATTTCTCAAACGACTTTGCTACCTTCTTAGTCGGAAAAGGAATCCCCGATCACATCACCAACCTACCACAGCAGGTTCTTAGTTCCCCATTCGGAAGGGTTCTACAGCCACACGTCAACCAGATGGTGGAACGCCAGCAGCGAAAGGCCGGCGGTCTCATAGGGATTGACAACACTGCGGAGCCGCCTAAGACACAACATCAACTTGCATTATCTGTGAGGAAAGTTGTTACCATGGTGGAGCTCGATAAACTGCTTAAGGAGGCCGAGAAATCCTGCGCGATCATCTTCTTCACTTCTTCCACCTGCGCACCGTGCAAGAAGCTCTACCCAGTATACGATGAACTTGCCGTGCAATTAGCACATAAAGCTGTTTTGATCCTTGTTGACACTTCTCGCGCTTATGACATTGGGGCAAAATACTCTATTAGAGCCACGCCGACATTTATGACATTTCTGCATGGCGCAGAGGAGAACAGGTGGAGTGGAGCAGATCCAAGCACGCTGAGGGGTAACGTCAACTTGCTCGTACAGATGGCATGGCCGCCGCACTTTCACGAATCTCTTTCCCTCCCTGCCCTCCACAGCACCAACACGAAGCCAGTCCTATTTAGCAAGATACCTCCGTTGGGAAAGCTCAAGGCGAAAATGGGGTCAGCAGGAGATGATGCTGCCGTTACAGCTGTCATGCATTTCGTCTCTGCTCGTGCTGACGATGGCGCTGCGGAAACAACGCTCCCAGACCTCGACGCCTTCAGCAGATTTCTTCACAACGCGCCATCACGCCTCCCAGTAGAAATCATGTTCACGATTGTTGATCTTATGCGAGTTGCGCTGGTCGACCCGAGGTTTAGCGGATACTATGCAGAAGAAAAAGATCACAAGACGGTTGCGCCCCTAATATCTTACGTCAATTCTTTGAAAGACTGCCCATACACACTGCGTCTCGTTACACTGCAAATGGCTTGCAACCTCTTCACAAGTCCTCTCTACCCGATACACATACTCAAATGCTCAACACTAAGTGGACCGATTGTGCAGCTGATCACGACCAGCCTGCTAGACGATAAGCATCACAATGTCAGAGTAGCTGCAGCAAGTCTCTCGTTCAATATCGCAACGGCAAACAGCCGATTACGAACTGAAGAACGACTGGAGCCTCTACCAGAAGGAGAGCAGGTCGAGCTTGCAGCATCATTACTGGAGGCAATCAGTGTGGAGGAAGAATCGCCCGAGGCACTAAAAGGATTTCTTCTCGCCTTTGGATATCTGGTATATTGTGCGCCAAAGAACGGAGAGCTGGTGGATCTGCTGAAAAGTATGGATGCCCGAGGGACAGTGCTCGCAAAGCGGAAGCTCTTCCCTAGAGAGGCACTCGTAAAGGACATAGGGGATGTGTTACTTGGGGAAGGTTTAGAGTAGACATAGATTTGCATTGAAACAGTTGTTGCTTGGATTTCCAACCCTTTGCTGTGACACCGCCCCCTTTTTCATGATAACATACTGCGACATAAAGCGCACGAACCCTCCGAATGCCGAAGATGAGACAGAGAGAGGGGCAGAGGGTGAGTCTGCCACGATTCGCTACATACAAGATCTTGCGTGGAACGAATAGAGCACGCATCAAACAGATTTGCGTTGATCGAAAAAGATGATTGAACTTGAAATTGATCACTCTCGAAGCTAATTGTTTGTGGTTCTTCCTTCTCCTTGGCCCCTATTACCTAATGTATGACTAAGCGATGTCACATGACGGGCCGTTCGATTCCTCTCTTGAAAGATGGAGGAAAAGTAAAAGCAAGGACTGGAAAATGGAGACATTATCGGTGGAGCCTGGCTGATTGGGTTGATTGTTCGGTCTAGGCTGAGTGACAGATTGTGGTTGGTGTTGTGACTGTTCTATAAACAATACAATATGCGCGCACAATAGAAATCATGACAATAGACTTGACATGTTTTGCGACATCCGTTGCTGTTGGCGGTGCGTCATTTGCGCCAGTTTTAATTCGGAAAGGTGAGATGCGAGATCAGATTGCTGGGAACATCTGGCCGCTGGGGTTGAACTGCGGTGCCCTGAATTTTGTCAGCGCGGTGTGGGTGTGACTTGAGCTTGATATTATTGGGCCCTTGAAAGCGCAACACTGATCAGATTCACATGGAGTTGAGGACTGCAAGGATCGAAATATGAACTCTAGGCTAATGGCATGCGTTTGAGATGACTTGAACTTGGTTTGACAAGATAAGGGTATAGTATGAGAACTGCAATTCTTCGAGGCCGAGCAGAGCAATTCCTCCTGTCTTTTGAGTACTTGAGCAAGCGCTATTTGAGAAGAGAAGAGAGCGTGGGGGCGAGATCAACAGAAGCGTACGCCACGTGGGAGCGGGACGGGTAGGGCTGCGCTAGTAGGGGTGTTGCCTGGCCGTATCCATGCAAAAACGCCCCCTTCGAACTTTAAACCCGACCCTGGTCTTTCCCTCCCGCACCCTACCAATCAACACGTACCACTTTCCCGTAAGTATGCGCCCACCTTGCTTGTATATCTTCATATCTTCAAGAATATTGTCTTCATACTCTGGCGACAATGCCTGTTTATATTGTTCCGTCCGCTTGGAGGTCGCTCTTGCTAACAATGCCAAATCCAGTTCCATTGTCCTCGACCACTTGGCCCTTGCGAAAACAAACACAATAGCTGTGAGCACACACTCTTCCCCTCGACTTCATATATCCTCCCTTCTTCCCTTCTGCTTTTCTGCTGTCTTCTGTCCTCGCCGACGTCTCCAAACTTTCACGATCTTCCGACCGCGACTTTCGATCACGTCCACCCAAGCTCACGCTGACATCCACAAAGGCAGCGCAAACCATACAAGCACCTTATATTTCCTCAATTCAAGCATACAATCGTCGTCGTAAGTCTCAGTCTTCATTGCGCTGTTCTCAAATCACATTTCAACCCTTCCAATACCCCAGCATCTGCGACACCTCCACTGCCTCGTCCCCCTGTTCTAAATCATCCTCACTACAGACTGTGCTACTTGCAACTATACAGTAACTGACATCTGTATGATACCTAGATCAAGATTCTCCTGCCCGCTCCATCGTTGCCATCATGTCGGTGAGTACAACAATAATCTGGTCAAAACCAATTCACCACTCGATCTTCCACCAAGCACCCACCCTGTCTTCTATACTCTTGATTCTTTGTTTGATGGCTCTGTATGCCTTTCACAAGAGAATACTCCATCAATTGCACTCTAACATTGAGTGTTGTCCCTTTGCGACCGGCAGTCTTTGGCTGGCTGCATGCTTTTGCATGCTTTTTGCATGCGCTTATCGGGCGTCATCAGACATCCTTCCTTATCACGTCTTGATAAGTAGCCCGACCGAAGCTGACTTTTCTATTTGCAGACTCAAGTTCCTTCCATCGTTCCATACATTGTTCGCTCCGTCAAGGGCAACGGCTCCAACCACTTGGTCAAGTCCGTCACTTTCGGTGATACCTCCTTGCTCAAGATGGACTACCTTGACTTGGCTGGCGTCAACACTGCTCGTTCTGAGTGGAAGCCAAAGCCATTTGAATGTCTCAATCTGGCAGTCCTCCCGAGATTTGAGCAGCCGGCCTTCTTCGTAGTTCGCCACGGACACAGAGTCTTGATCAACCGTGCTATCCTCAAGTCTCACGGCCCTGCTGAGTCCATGGTGTTGTTCTCGTTGTTCCCTGTCGAGATTCGCCACAAGATCTATGACCATGCTCTACTCAGAGACGAGGAGGTCTCCAGCAAAGTTGTCGACAACGGCACTGGCCAGTGGGTCTCACGGGGCATCATCGAACCAAACTACTTTCTCATGGCCAGCAGTATCGACGCCCACAAGTATCTCTCTGCAAAGTACGATTACATGTCGATATACAAGGGTGGCATCACTGTGTTCTCTCCAAAGGTCGACTACTACGTCAAGCTCACCATCGTCGCTACCACTGCAGACCCCAACCTTCAGATTGCCCCAATGTTCTCCAACCATTTCAGCATGGCAAACATTGGTTCACTTGTCTTCGAAATCTCTGGACTCAACAATGACAATGCAGCTCGATGGATCCGCAGCAATCTCGCTGGAATGACCAACCTCAAATTTCTCTTCATCCATTGCTTTTGCACGATCTCTGTGCCGGAGCAGTCGAAGGTTTCCTTCCATGTCGAAGCTAAGGTCCCTTCCAACCGCAAATGTGATTACACATACAGCCTGTACACCAAGAACGATGAAGGATATGATATTTGCCAGGATGGTCATGCTCAAATTAAGATTGGTACTTTGGTCGCAAAGCAAGAAGAGCAACAGGGCATCATGGACATCTGGATGGCTCTCGACCGCTGCTATAAAAACCAGCGAGACTTCCCAAAATTTCCGAAGACGGTGATCATGGCTTTCTACTGGGACTACTAGAGACAGACCATACACACTAAGCTTTCACTTGCATCACCAGATTGTTGGATGCCAAGGTTGGGATATTTCCGTAAGTAGAATCTTGTACTAGCACTTGCTTGCTTGAGGCTAACCCATGCTATAGTTCAGGAAAAGTCACACTTGCTTTGCTGAAAACAGAAAGGATGCTTGGTTAAGCTGACGATACAACTTGCTCCGCGTTTGTTTTCGTTTGTTGACGACTTCATTCAGTATCAGAATCTTCTGAGGCTGTTCGTTTCACATATTTGCTGTTTCCCCCGACATACCTGTTCTGTTTTTCTTTCTAGCATACGAGACGATGATAATGAGAGATGAATGGTCTGCTGTTCTCTATGCAGTCATGTAACTTACGAAGAGAATCAAGGGCCCCCATACTGAACTAAATTTCCTTATGAGCAACATCTTCTAGTTGCTTGCATCTGTTCTCTCCTAAGTTGTGGTTAGAAAGTTTGGGACCAGGGTTTCAGACCAGGGAAATCTGCACCTATGGTGATATGGCAAGCGCCACCGAAAACTCATTTGCTATTTATCTGCTATGTTATTGCATACTCGCTGTATGTCTCATGTTGTGGAGGGTCCGATCGAGGTCATGTCCAGGAGTCCTTGAAATGGGACAAGAGTCCACATGGGTGTCATGTGATCAGCCAGTCTCACGTGATCTGGAAGCACTTCCACCAAATCCACTAACTGAAATCTTCTATCAGAGGGAGATATTCTGTGCAGTACTGAGGTACTCATGGATTTTTGGAGATCACGCCTTTCAGCTTAGGATCGGGGATATCGTACATTCGTACTGCGGCCGAGGAAAAAGGGCTATGCGTTACCCAGCTCAGTGGTTGGCTGACCTTCAGAATCGCTCGATTGAAATCTTGGGCAGTATAAAGTCTTTGTTTGGGCTGAAAATAACCAAAAGCGAGTGTCGAGTGTATCTCCAGTCTAGTTTTGCATCCCCCAAGGGTATTGCCTTGTTGGTCGTTGAGTAGGAGTTATTGTGTGTCGATCAGGCTATTGTAGTTATTGGACATGAACCGCTTTGTGCTATTGCAGAATTGTGTTGTCTTAACGTGTCTTTCATGCTTTTGGTCGAATGATTGCGAGATGTTAACGTTGTCCTGTTGTCGAAATCGTTGTCCTATAGTGTTGTGGTCAGCTGGATGTCTTAGTCCTCTCTGGAGATTGGAAAACACCCACAGCCACAGGATGGGCCTTCTTTCTCGAGTACGTGTATTCCATAGACATAATCGTCCCCTTCGAATCGTTTTTGATTTGAAAGGTTGTCGTTTTTGATGATGCTGGTAGTGTTGTTGGTTGTTATTGTCAGCTTGAGACTATGACAAGGCCGCGGCAGCACCTGATCACCGCTAAGCAAACGGTCTGCAGATGTCTAATACAGCCTTTCGAAGCACGAAAAGTAGCCTTGTCTTCGAGAAATATCTGGAGGTAACTTAAAATATAGCATTCTGGTTTGTGTTGTTTTGAAAGGATCGTAGAGGCAGTTGGTGTTCAGCACTTAGTAGCTAGGCCAGTAGGGAATGGATTTACAGTTTCAAAAGTTGGCAAACGGATTCCAGAAATATCTTCATACTCCTGCTCTATCTATTAGCTTGCAGAAAATCGTTTGCAATTTAGTAGTGAATTGGCCTAGATTTAGGAAATTCTTGTGCTCTACTGAAGCAGGTGAGCCAGGCAAGTGGGGAGATATTAGGCCGCAGAACCGACGTATTGCATGGCCTGACTAATACATTTCTATACATCTGCCTCTCTTTTTCTAATAAATACCTTGAGCCTAACCCAACAGTATTCCTGTTGTTTAGGAGGAGGTCGTGTTACATGGCCAAGGGTTTTTGCCGCAACTGTTTCACATAGGCTTCACAATTGGGATTGACCTTGGCACACGATGCGGTTTCGTCAAGACAACGAAATGGGCATCAATGACTTATCAGCTGAGAAGCAATTTTTTAAGCGGGGAATTATCGAGAGTTTTTGATACACTGGGGCTCATGCTCATATTATGTTCCTGTCGACCGAGATCGGCCTTGAATCCCCCATGGTATCCCGGCTAAGTTTAGGCCAAGGAAGATGCTTGAGGCTAGATTCTCTCGCCTGTGAACCAGCAGTTGGCGAGAAACATGATGCTAAAATCCTCCTCGTTCTGAGAGCTATTCCCTTAGAGTCAGGGACTAACTCGTAGTAGGTTGGTGCTGGGGATGGCGCAAGTAATTTGATGAGACCCCAGGGAGAGCTGTCAAGTAGGCAGGGCAGCGATAATCTGATATTGGGCCGAGAAATCAGATGACTACGTAAGGCCAGGGAGGTTAACATCTGAGCACTTGGGTCATCAAGAAGCCACGACTCTTTTCAGTATCAAGGGGGTGCAAAAGACGGCCCGACGTTAAAGTTATATTGAGCTGAACGCTCAGAAGAACTGGGCAAAGGGGGACTTCCATACCTGGGCTTCTGGTTTCAAAATAATCGAGATCTTCTGGGTGATTGATCGTATGGGTATTGCTAAAGAAATGAGACGACGCTAAGAATGAGATTTTAGGAATGGGCCGGGGAAAGAGAAATCAACTCCTGGGGATGGTTCGTTGGCGTGGATTCATTTATACATTGCCAATCGTATCGGATGTACTGGCTTACTTTGGATATTTGTGCCGAGCCAGATTTGATTGCAGCTGGGGATTGAATGGCAGCCATAGAGTGATATATGGTGGTCAAACCCTTGTGTTCTGGGGCAGCTTTTACAGCATCTGGTCAGCTAGTGACGAAGTCCGACCAGAGACAGGAGGTAGACTCGAGGGATAAGTCTGTGGTTTGTTAATGGGCGGGCGTGGAATCGATGAGATCTGATTGTATTGAGCTTTTACTATTACACAGAACCCTGATTTGCCTTAGGATTTCCAAATTGACTTGTTGCGTTTACCTCATCAAGTGTATCTGAAGGGTTCAGAGGAGCCTCTCGGAGTCCACAGTACGACATACCCGTGTTTTGAAGATTATCCAGATTAGCATTTGCCTATTTTATTGGTACGGAAATCCCGTGCAAGCAAGACGTCGCATCTGGTATGGGTTTGCAAGAAAGCTTTTGCAAAGTTAAACTCTCTAGGACAGCAGAGTAAGCATGCTCTACGTCGATATCAGTCAAATTGTCTTTTTGCCCAACTTTGTTGGCTTTTTGCAAGGACGACGCAATATTACAAGTTAATTAGGCAATTATGTCTGCCAGGCTTCGGTCAAGTACCTTTGTTAGACGAGAATGATAAGTGCGTGCCACAGGGTAGCGCGGTGGTGTGACTGGCTGGCGAAAGAGGCTAGGAATTGAGTAATCTGCTTGAGTGCAAGACGTCTCCGGGTCACAGGATCGTTCGAGGCCAAGCAATTTCCTGTCGTCTCATCATCATGTCATGTAGTCAATATGTTGATCAAGAGACAGGACGTCGTTGAACGAAAGTTTCCAGTGTGAAGCCCCTGGGCGCGATCCCTGTTAGTCCTCGGCTCAACCCTTGCCACCTCGCGTTGTTACGCCAACGCGCCCACGAGTAAACACGAGAAATCGATTCGAACATTGATGTATCTCAATCTCAAGCTGCGCTTTTGCGAAACCATCCACGATATAGACGAAACATTGATTGGCATGGCTTTGGATCCTCGCTTGATGCCTGGTGTGGCTGCGGAAATGCGATCGATTAGGTCTTCTGCCTCAACGCCTTCCTTACGATCAAGAGACGGCAGCATTGGACCCTTCGGCGCGATGGACGGACCAGGAGGAAATGTCAGAGTGGTGGTCAGAGTTAGGGGATTTCTTCCTCGAGGTGGGCCACGCGTTCTGGATGTCTTGTGGACTAGAATTAACGTGTCATGCAGAGGTTGAGCGAGGCGCCGAATGCCTGATCAAGATGAACCCTATGAATCAAGCAACCACACTTCTCGTACCAAACGATACAGATCCAGCGAATTCACGCTCGAAGATGCGGAAGGTGGTTGAGGAAAAGTCGTTCACATTTGATAACTCGTTCTGGAGTCACGATGTCGAGGACGAGCATTATGCACATCAGGAGGACGTTTACAACAGCTTGGGAGAAGAGTTCCTGGACCACAATTTTGAAGGCTACCATACGTGCATATTTGCTTACGGTCAAACGGGCTCTGGCAAGAGTTATACTATGATGGGCACTCCGGACCAACCAGGCCTAATCCCCCGAACCTGCGAGGATCTCTTTCAGCGAATTGAAGCTGCCCACAACGAAACACCCAACATCTCCTACAACGTGCGAGTCTCGTACTTCGAAGTCTACAATGAGCATGTTCGCGACCTTCTCGTCCCAGTCAACCCCAACCAACCCCCATATTACCTCAAGATTCGAGAATCACCGACAGAAGGACCTTACATCAAAGACCTGACCGATGCACCCGTCAAGAATATCTCCGAAATCATGAGATACATGAAGATGGGAGATGCAAGTCGGACAACGGCGAGTACGAAAATGAATGACACAAGTAGCAGAAGCCATGCAGTCTTCACCATCATGTTGAAACAGATTCATCATGATATGGATACCGATGAGACGACGGAGCGCATGGCACGCATTCGCTTGGTTGACTTGGCTGGTAGTGAGAGGGCAAAAGCAACCGAAGCGACAGGGGCCCGCCTTCGGGAGGGAAGCAACATCAACAAATCACTCACAACTCTAGGTCGTGTGATTGCGGCTCTTGCTGATCCAAAGCAGCACCGGCCCGGAAAGCGGAATAAGGATATAGTGCCATATCGAGATTCTATTCTCACGTGGCTACTGAAGGACTCGCTTGGAGGAAACAGCAAGACAGCTATGATAGCCTGTATCGCACCTTCTGATTACGATGAGACGCTCTCAACCCTTCGTTACGCTGATCAAGCAAAGAGAATTCGCACTCGTGCTGTCGTCAACCAGGACCATATTTCAGCTGCTGAGCGTGACGCCCAAATTGCCGCCATGGCTGAAGAGATTCGAGTACTGCAGCTCACTGTTTCTGACAGTCGAAGACGCGAAAAGGAGGGCAAGGAGCAAGAAGAGAAGCTGGAGGAGTATCAGAACAGAGTGGTCACTATGCAACGCATGATGGAGGAGCGGAGTATGGTCGCCGAGGGCAAGATCCGCAATCTTCAGACTGAGAATGATGCGTTGAGACTTCACTTGAAGCTTGCACTTGACAGTCTGAAGAATCCTATAGAGGTCCGCTCAGCAAGAAACAGTGTCCAAGGGGGAAGTCGGATGGGAAGCACTTCTGGAGAAGGAGACCGAGGTATGGACGATAAGGAGAACGACGATAGAACTGAGGTACCTGAAGACGAGTATGGAGATGATGACGAGGCAATCGATGTTTCTGTCCACGAAGAACGCGCGAACGAGGTGCAGGGATATATGAAGGAACTTCTGAAGGACTTGGGGATGTTCAAGAAGAAGATTGGTGATGATAAGAGTAGATTTGTCACTCCGTTGGGTGAGCGGGTCAACGGATAGGTATTTGGGCTTCAACTCAAAGTGTGAATCTGTTATCGATGGGAATTGTCCGTTTCGAGACTGCTGTAAGAAACTGGGTTAGGTGCATACTATGGGGGTAGTCTGGGATCATGCGGGTGGAAACTGGGTAGCGATGGTGTTTGGAGTATCAGAGCTGCAAGTACTGAATTCTGTAGTTATGAATGATGAGCTGTTTATATTTGTATTCGAAAGCAAGCTTGAGCAAATCCACTCTCGGGAATTTATCTTCCGCCTCTCTTCACTCCCCTTGAAAGCCAGGGTGGGCTGGGTGCTGCAGAGCCGCTCGGTAGGCCCCCGCGTTTAGTGCGTTTCATTGTCGCAGCAGCAGCTTCGTTCCCGGCATGGGTTTTTGTCTCAACTAACTACCGTTCTTTGTTCTGGATTGTCGTGCACGCTTTGTTCCGTAGAGATTTTGTTCCCTCCCATCTCGACAAAATTCTCTTTTCATCACTGTCGGAAGTCGGGTCACTAAATACGCTCTTTCAACACACTCCGCGAGGCTATCTCCTAGGCTGACAATGGCGTTGAGACCATCCCTTCTGACAAGAGGCTTGTCAACAGCTTCCGGGCCCAGTGATACTGGATCTCCTGCTGAGCAACGCGATGATGCAAAGAAGAACATGCTGAAGGCAATGCGACCTCTGCCCACGCAGCACTACTGGAATGTCTACTTCGATAGGTGAGCTCCTTACTGCTGGAACTAGAAATGGGCAGAACTTCTGGATGAAGTTGGATCAAGCTGACAACTGATCAAGACAGCAGAAGGAGCAGCCTAAGTCAACAGGTGGAACTTATACTGCCACGCTCGAGCAGCTCGGCTCACAAATCGAATCCGTCCAAGACTTCTGGCGATACAACAATAACACTCCAGTTGACCAGATCAAGATGCGCGAGTCGATCTACTTGTTCAAGCAAGGTTTCCAACCAGTGTGGGAAGACCGAAGAAACATAAATGGTGGGAGCTGGACCTTCAGGGTGCCGAAGGCCAATGGTCCAGACTTCTGGACAAGAGTGCAGCTGATGGCGATTGGCGAGAAGCTGCAAAGTTGTCTGGATGTTGGTGAGAATTTATGCTTCTCTCTTTTTAGGCAACTTAGATGACTGATGAAGCTTCAGGAGATCAACTTTGTGGTGTCGGGCTTTCCGTTCGATTTAATTCCCACCTGATCTCTGTCTGGCATCGTGATGCTTCTCAACAAAAGTCGATCGACGCACTCCTTGCCACAGTTCTGGAAGAGCTACCCGCCGAATTAAAGCCCAAGCCCGACAACTACTTTTACAAAAAGCATTCGGACCATGCTGGATTCAAAGCTCCGGCCACTGCTACTGTTACGTCAGCACCTGCTATCGAAGTGCCAAAAGTATAAAGATACCCTTGGGATGAAGGATTACGGAGTCATGAAACGACATTTGGAAGTCGTCTATTGCATTTTGAAATTTGGTCAGGAGTTTTTGAGTTTCTGCATATTTTGCGGCGTTTTTAACATCAGCTAAGCTGCAAACATGTCTTCTAGACATACTTGATTGCAAAGCAGAACCTTCCCATATCCGTGATTGCGAATTGCTACCGCCATATATCCCGAGTTCCCCAGCTCCCAAGCTCCCAAAACTCCGATTTTATGCAGGACCCAAACTCCAGGATCACCCACATATGCCATTGAGAGTCGTCAATATTACAATTAGCCCATCTCGGTCAACATCACCTCCAAACCCCCGCTCTCCTCATAACCCCCTCGAACTCGTCTTTCTCAACTCCTTTGCCCACGCCCGCCCCACCGTTTGCTTCCAATATCATATCTCTCAACAGGTCCTCCTCCACATCCTCCTTCAAAGCGTTTGCAACCCTTTTTAAAGTCGCCAAAGTAATCTTGCCCTCTCCACCACCACTTGTAAAAAGCCGAAACGCCTCATCGACCTCTTGTGCATGCGAATCTGATGTTCGTTCCCGGCTGTGGAATTTCAGGGCGCAGATTGCAAGGAATTGTTCGTATTCTGTGAATCCTTCCTCATCCGGGTCGAGAATCGAGGTAAACTCCTGGAGTTCGGAAGGAGAAGGTGGAATGTCTAGCGCACTATATCCACTCAATCAGTAATTCCTCTCTTATCTCGAATTCATGATAACTGTTGATCAGAGAAAGGAACTCGCGGGGTAGTGAGAGGGGAAAGTACATCATGGCCCTCCGCACGTCAGCAATTGGCAGAACTTTCTCTTTCTCTCCTTTCTTATCGCTTTTCTTTCGCGCGAATAGCTCGAAGGCCTCCTTGATCTCTGTCTCCTCTTCGTTCGTGATCTTGTTCTCCTTGGCGAGCTTGGATTGTCTCTGTTTGGGCGCAGAAGCCGCAGGAGAGCCTGCGCGCCGCTTTGCAGGCTAAGATACTGTTAGGCGTCTGCCAGTGTGGAAGGGGGTTCATGGTAGTTACCATAGTGATGGGTTGCTTCCCAGAAAGCTGTTGACGTCGTGGTTTGTGATGACTACTGGATGCCTTGTGACGAGGCTGAAGCTACTGCAAATCATCTGGAATATCCGAATACGAGTGCGAGATACGAAGTATAAACTAGCGGCCGCAGCAAGAACAAAAGCTGAAATTTTGCTGCCGCCAATTTTCCTGTCCATCACCTCAAGCAACCTGCTCATATTGGGGTCAGCAACCAAAAAGAGAGATACATCTTTTACACAATCTTGGTTTGTATATTTTCATTACAAATAGTGAGGGGAACTGGGGGATTAAAAGCTTCAAATATAAATGCTAGAGCTTGCCGCTGTCTCAACCTAGAGCGAGCATGTGTGGACAGTGAAGCAAGAAGAGAATCCGGTCGAGATGTTGATTCTTCGAGACCTTCCTTGGGGTACCTAGCCATTTTCTCGTTACGAGTTGGTGTTTGGTATTCTTGGGAGACATTTTGTCAATTGGAGAACATATATACGGCTGTCCCTAATTGAAGGGACTTCCATACAGTATATAAGGCCTCTCTTTGTTGAGAACCTCTTTATTCCTTAGATATCACAATTAAAATTATCTTCAGCCTCGAAACTCCCCATTTTTATGATACACGCAAACCCAGCAAGCTAAACCGATATAGTTCAGATAAGACGTCAACTCAAAAGTAGGTTGTCTTTCGCTAACTGAATTTTGTTTTAATGCCAACAACATTATGTCCTCATCCACTCTATTGCGATCTTTACTTCAGGAGTTCTGACCAGTTTACTATTTCTCCCAACTCGAATCTGCGTCCTCGTGAATGACCACAGCCTCAATTCCCTTCCGCGCTTCCTTCTTCTGGCCCGTCTCTACCCCGTACCTCTCATCCCTATCCTGGACCTTATGCCATGGCACCTACCCCTCATCAGTACATCCACAACTATGGTTTTTTATTTATATTCTCGCTCTTCGCAATCTACTTACTTGTTCAGGTTTTGTAAAGCTCATCATCAACTCCGGCTTCCCAAGTGGTAAGATATCGCCGTTGTCGACTTGCCAGAAATGATACGTTTTTCCGTATAAGCCAATCACCTCCTTCATTTCCTCCGTCTCAGCAATCTCCCAGACAGCATTAGGTACGTTGGGGTTGGGCATTATGAGCATGCCACTACGGACCTGATTGTTGTCAAAACTCAACTGATCTTTCTTTCCAAAGCTAACAGCCCATGAAAACCAGATAGATTGGTGAAAAGAAGTGGGTTTCTCAATACCACTTACTTCGAAATCATGAGAATGCCATAGCTTTCTCTCTTCATTATCTAGCGTTTCATATAATTTCGGCGTAATCATATATTCAACCCCAATCAACCTCGCAGGGTTGGTAGGAGCATCATATATCAGGCATTGTCTCACCTGCAATTGGATGGATTAGTCCACATTCAGAATCGTGGCACAAGTCCTCATCTGATTAGGAGGGCTGAAGAAGCAGACATCGTACATCAGCACTCAAGTGTGTACAATAGTGATTGGCTTCAACGGAACGAGAAGGATCAGAAGCATAGACGTGGAAGGCATTCAAGTGAGCGCAGATCGCTTTGATGGGCCCGAAGGACTGGCTTGCTGCAGCACCGGTCTCGAGAACAGTGTCCTTGATTGTTTTAGGCGGGCCTGTGGCGCCATGAGTCGTCTGATGAGAAGTCATAATTAAGATGGCCGGCAAAGAGTTAGGGGAAGAGTATGGAACTTGGTGGAGTGAGGAAGGAGAGCCGAGTTACATAAGATGATTCTATCATCAAATGAATAATTCTTAAGAAGCTTGACGTCATAATCAAATTTATTTCAGATTTGTGTCACTGAGCTAAGCTTCTCAACTGTGAAATTTGACAACCGGGTTTTGAGGGATTCTGTATAGCATGCTGCGCTTGCACTCTTGCATTTCGGCCTTTAAACTCATTCATCATTTAGAACTTTGAGTCTGGTGGAGGCCTACTCGATCTCAGCTACGCGAAATTTCTGATTTGCTTCTGCGTTTCTACTTACTCACTTGAAATTGTTCTTCATTTCTCGAAGCTTGGCCATAACCTCAACTGGATCTGATTTGCCTGTTGCTTTTTGAATCTCGGGGTCCTACTCATTGTAAGTGAACGGTTTAAAAGAAATGTACTCGAGATGAACGCACGTCTACTCTCATGAAAACATTATGTTGCTAGTGACTCCAATTAGTGAAAAGCTTCGACTAGGGGGTTGAGTACTTACCTTCTCGTCGGCAATAGTAAATTTTCCTTGTGTCTCCTTGTTCTTTTCTGCAAAGGCTTGTAATTTCTTCAATGGTTCGCTTTGCAAGACTGAGATGCCGAATTTGACGTTGGCTTTCGTGTACTCGTGTCCGGGCTTGAAGTTCAGCAAAAGAATGTTTCAACGAGGCTTTAGATGAACTTACATAGACTTTGGTGTCATCGGGAACCGAAGCCAGAGTCTTGTTTAACGCTGTGTGCATTTCTTCTGCAGTTCCTTCAAAAAATCTACCGCAACCTGAAATAGGGATCTCACTATCAGCTTCACAATTATGTTGGCCCTCTGTATATAACTCACCTCCGTGAAATAGAGTATCACCGGTGAAAACTGCCTTTCCAGTGCTGTCTTCCATAAGGAAGCATATGCTATCTTGTGTATGGCAGGGAGTATATAGCGGTGTCACATTTATGTCACCAATCTTGAAAGTCTCTCCATTCTTCGGGGTTTTGGTAACGCTTTGGCAGTCCTTACCTCCGATAATTGGCCTGCCTTTGAACTCGGGGTAGGATAGCTATCACAAAGCAATCAGAAAAAGATTTCGAATACAGAATTCCGAGGATGAATTACCATTTTATTATTGCCTCCTGCATGATCACCGTGGCTGAGTATCGATTAGCCAAGCTCTTCAATCCAGGTATTTGAGAATATACTGATGTGTATTGATGATCGCAGTCAAATTTATCTTGCCAGCCTTGATCTCCTCCTGCAACACTGGTGCTACCCTGTATGCAATATCAGAACTATCTCCTCGTTTCGTTGCGGGTTGCTTGTACGCACTCGTCCGGGTTTGCGGGGTCAATGATCACAGCATCCTTCGATTTATCGTCAATAACTAGGTAGGCATAGTTGTCACCCGTACCCGTCCCTAAACTTTGCAATCAGTATTTGCAGAACAATATGGAGAAAGTTAGAGCAACGAGCCATCAAGGCGGAAGCTTACACATCGGAATCGATTGGATATGCATCGCGCGCGTTGAAGCAAGCTGTGCCGGGTGTTAGAAGCTATGTGCTCGTGGAGCTGGAAGCACAAACCCTTGTCGTAAGATTTCGTAAATGTCGTGATATTATTGGTCTCGTGCGGATTGAAAAGGACATTGGCATCAGACGAAACTTCTCGATGTTGTTTGGATTGAAGTTGTCGTCATGCGGAGTTGAAGGAGCTCACAAATCCTTATCTAATCTTAACGCCGAAACGAGCAGCTTGAGCTCCGAATATTTCCATCGTCACTTCTCTCTCGACTACCTCTCATCACAGGCTTCAATCATCAATCCATCAATCCATCATATGAAGTTCATACCCCCACTTGCGCTCACAGTGCTTCCTGTCACCCAGCGACTTTCCTCCGAACATAAGAATCTGCAATTAAGTCAACAATGAAATGTTGGATAGGCTTGAACTACCGCTACTCACGAGACCACTGGCACGATATCTGACACCTCTCCTACTCTGGCAGCAGCTGGTGTGGCATCGATCATTGGTTGAAGATCTGCAACCACATCTGGCTCACATTCGGTCCACATATCCGTTGCAACTGGGCCTGGACTGACACAGTTCACCGTGATGCCATACTTCTTACCCAATTCCGTGGCCCACACTCTTGCAATACCCTCAAGAGCGGCCTTTGTGCCAGCATATACCGTTTGCTGTGGTATACCCATACGAGCAGATACCGAGCTCACAAGCACAATTCGACCTCCTCGAGAAATATGCGGCAGAGTCAATTGAGCGAGGAAAATTGGTGCTGTCAAAGTGTCAGCAACCTGTTGAAAACGTCCAAACAACGATATACCTTTCAGGTTAATGTCTGTTTGAAACTGGTAAAACTCCTCTGTCATGTCTTCCATATAAAAATCGTCTCCATTTCCCGCGTTGTGAACGAGAATGTCAATCTTTCCATTTTCTGATATGGCTAGAGCCGCATCGACAAGCTTTTTCAGATCCGAAAGATGAGCAACGTTTGCTTGAACGAGAGCAGCTTTACTACCCGCGGCTTCAATCTCTTTAGCAACCTCTCCTCCTGCAATAGCACCTCTGGGCGAAGTGTAATTCACAACTACATTTGCACCTCGCTTTGCCAAGTCAATTGCGATTCCTGCCCCGATTCCCCTTATTGTCTCAGTTACTATCAATTCATCAAGAGCCTGATCAATGATCATACCTTGAAGACCCCGTTACAATGGCCGTTTTCCCACTGAGATTCTTGAGCATTCTGCTTGATTTTCGAGGTTTCGTTTCTTTAGTTTATGAACTGATTCCTGTTGAGTAGTGGGATACTTTTCTAAGAGTGGTTTATATTACAAGTTGAATGAGCTCTTTGAGCTCTTCGAGCTATTTCATCTCACTACTGGACGTTATCTTGACGCGGATAGTGCGGTTAACGCCCCATCCAATGGTAGAACAGTGGCTCGAGATCATTCTTATCATTTGATAGATCTCTGCAAAATTCCAAATTCTTGCTCCAGATGAAAGCTCGATTCGGTTTAAAGAAGATTGATAATTTTACGATGCCATTCATCCAGATGACCTCCAGAATTTATAAGATAAACAACGCCAGAAGTCCCCATGTTGCTCCAGCAATTCCGAATTGTGTGTGTAACACGAATAACATCATCCCACCCGTCAAACAAAAGTGAAAGTCCTTTCGACTTAGGTGCGCCCTGATTTGAGCATAATGCCCTTGCCCGATTTGCTCGAACTGGAAGTCAAGATAGTCGAGTACATTTGGATGCGTCCATGTATCCCAGATTACATCGTGGATAAATTTGGGCAGCTTTTGCACCCTCCAATGCCAGTAGGGAGTTAACAGTCCATTTTCGTCAAATGGTGCCTGCTCCAATATCCAATGTCGCCAACGATGGACACTTTTCAGAGCTGTTTGCGTGTCAATTTCGTACCATTCTTCGTGTTCGACCCACTTTTTAGGTGCATGGTGTTCATGACTACACTTATACTTCCTTCTCTCGTTGTGCAACTCGGCTTTGATGAGAGATTCGACCAGTGAGTAGTGGTCAAATGCATTCCGGTAACTGTCTTCCACCTCCAGAAGGGGAAGCCCACACGATTCCCACTCGGCCCTGCGCTTCTGGGGGTCATTCAACGTCTTTCCAATCTTGACGTGTGCAGGCGCTTCTTTAGGCGACTCGAATATATAGATCCAACCAGGTCTTATCTTTTTGGTCAGCTTGTTGACTGACTTCTCCCTCGCTGCATGATGGCTTTTGATACAGTTGTATATATTGTTGTTGATCTCGCGAAGTTGTTTCGAGTTCTTCCATTTTCTGAATCTTGGGTCTTTGGATTTATTGTCTATGGTCTCGCCAAACCCTGGTACAGTGAAACCATGTATTGTTGTCGTAGTAATAGACTCCGAGGTAACAGAAAGACTTCGTCTTCCAGTGGGCTTCGATGCAATCATGGAAGTAGAAGTGATAACATGCTGGGCCGATTCGTCTATTGAGGCAGAAGCGGGGTAATATCCTAAGGACTCAGTCTCCATATCAAGGTCGGTATTTTGAGAACCGAAGGTACCTGGTATTCTGGGTTTGTGGTGTAAGACATCATCGATCTTGGGTTGTCGTCCGAGAGGTGGTCTTTGTGACCTTGCGGCAGAACTGAGAGAAAGCTTATTCAAGCTTTTTGGTCTTCGGCCGCTCTTCGAGGGTGTATCATGTGCGTATTCTGATTCTCTACCTTCCAGTAATGTCTCGTAGGCAGATGGCTGCTTTTCCGGCACGCCCACAGAACTCCGTCTAAGACTTTTGTTGAAGAGCAAGGAGCTAGAAAGGCTAGGCGGTGAATCCCACGGAGTGGAAGGGGAACTCGGGGTCCCGGATCTCGAGGGACTGTCATCGAAGACTGTGTCATAGTCCATCAAACTGGCAGTGGAACTTGTAGACAGTGTAGACATATTCGAGTGTAGACTTGGACGAGGTGGAGGCGTCGTTAGGCCAGCATTTCGAGGCCCCAAGATGCTGGAAGGGATTGTCGGCCGTTGTGTGGGTGGACCAGGAAGCCGACGAGAGCTTGTTCGACACGAGGATGACATTTTTAGGAATTGTATATAAGAAATCTAGATGGCATACAGTGACTATTGGGACGAAAAGCAGCTTTCAGTGATGTTTTCCGTTCTTATCAGCTCTCTAGAGTTGATACCCCGCAAGGAGCTCTGTGACGGGCCATGCCTACTTCACCAATTAGCAAGGCGCAGGCGCAGCTGCAACCTTTTACACGGCCAACCAGATGCGCGACTCTCCAGTGTTGGTGTAACTGGAGGAACGCAGGAACCAACATTACAAGGATTGGACAAGGCCTATCGGTGACCGGTTTGAGATTCAGGCTAGGCTCCAGCGGTCAGCCTTGCTGTTAATAGCAAAACTTGCATTAACGATGGAGTACTATCATCATTGACAACTCCGAAGAGTTGGTTATTTTGTCCTTGAAGGATATGGATTGCTCAGGAAGCGCCTTCAGGTCGCTCGACCTTGGCGAGGCCCAGGTCGGCCAGTTTTCCAGATATTTTGAGCCAACGATTAGAAAACATGAACTGATTTTAATACAGCTTGAGCAAGTATCTTGGTGAGCAAGGATATGGAGGTCGTTCCTAGAGTGAAGTTTTTCGAATTGGGACCCATTTCGGAGGAAATTTTGCCTGCACGGTTTATTTCTCAAGATAGTCCCTATGCCAGACTCATAATGAGACGCATCGTCTCATCAAAATACTCCCTCATCCAGTTCATATAACGATAGTCTCTCGTCTCGTCTTCGTCAAAACTCCTCATGCTGCACTCGCCAGCTGGCCCGAATCTCATAAACTTCTTCGATGCTGAATATTGTGGCCACGGCTCTTCACCGTAAGCGAAGCTAGTCCACAGTTTGGCCATCTCTAAGGACACCTTCTGAGCAGAATCAGGCCAAGTGTCTCTTTCACTATTGAATACAAAGACGGCGTCTTGGCCATGGACCGCTAGACCGTGAGTCTTTCCATCATATGGCGATGGCTCTTCGAAGTGGTAGTGGTAAGCTTTTCTTTCATATGTCTCTGCGATTCTCTGTTCTGGGAAGTGGAAGAGCACAACCGATATAAAGAAGCGCATCGCATCTCTATAAGCTTCCGGGGTTTGCTCTTCCGAAGAGTGGAAGCCGAAGTATTTGCAAAATTGCTCTGCATCCGAAGGTTCTCTAAAGGCAGCAAGGATGTTCCTGTGGAAGAATTTTTGTGGGATGAGCGAAGATAGAAGGTCGAATACGATCCCTTCCATTCCGACATTGCCAATGATAATATCCTTGCAACGGCCATCTGGGTGTGGGTCTCCAAGACGCCATGCAGAGGGCAGAAACTTGCCATCAGCAAGTGGTGCAAAAGTAGTCCTCGGGCTGCACTTTTGCATTATCTCTTCCTGCGACATAGAACGCAATTTCTCCACTCTCTCTTCAGGGGTTCCTGCTGTAATTTCAGCCGCCTGGCAAAGCTTGTTCCATCCAGCTTCAATCATTTTTAGCGGGAAAGGTCCCATAGTGGGCCCAGAACCGCTCATCAAGATCGCGCGATCGAAGAGAGGCTTCCCTGACAGGATGTGCATGTGAAGACTTCCACTTCCTGCACTGACACCAAAAGCTGTAACATTTGCTGGATCGCCGCCAAAGTCATGGATATGGCTTTGAATCCATTCGAAGGCATGGTGTTGATCAACCAGGCCAAAATTACCAAAGTAATCTGGAACGTTGGCACTTTTAGTCGTAGCTGATTCGTTTTCCGAGACAAGATCCGAGGAAGCAATCCAACCAAAGACACCCAACCGGTAGTTGATTTGAACGATTAGGATCGAACGGCCGGCTTCCTTGGCAAGACGGGATAGTATCTGCGTTTGGTATCTTGGATTGGAATTGGATCCATTCTTGAACTGTCCGCTGCTGGGTGTCAGGAAAGGCAGTGTATTTACTTGCTACTTGTCAAGTGATAAGGAATTGGGAACTGGTGGTAGAATCCCGGAGATATAACATACCCATGAACCCAGACCATCACTGGTAGGAGTGAAGGTTTCGATTCCTGCCTATTGGCTGGTAGAGCTTCGGACGGAACAGTGATGTTCAAATTGAGGCATTCAAACTCATCTGACTCAACAATAGGAGGTGGGAGAGCTACTTGAATAAGTGACGAATGAGCTGGCTGTGGGCATTTTGGTCCAAAATTTGTAGCGTCGAAGAATGTAGGCAATGAGTGCTGAACGGAGCTTTGAGTCCAACGCTTTGTGACCGATGCGTAGGGGATGCCTCGGAAGAATGCGATACCCGAATCGATGTCTTCCTCAGCCACTAAGTTAGCACCCAAGGTAGAGCAATGATGCTGGATTGTCTGCATCATTTTTAAGAAGTATCTGGATTTTTTAACGAAAAGTTTGAGTTGAAAAAGCAGAAGGTAGTCGGGCTGGTTGAGAGCGGGGCCGAGTGAGCATGCAGCACGTGTCCGCTCGGTTGCTCACCGCTTCTGCTTCCGCGGCTGGCTCTTGGACTGGATTTCATAAGGGGAAAACGGCTATGGCTTGAAATCATGACATATTGTTGCTGGCGATGTGGTATCCTCGGCCTACACCAACAAATGTATTCCAAATTTCAAACACGTTGAGAGTTTGGATATAATACCTGGTGACAAGTCAGCAAGATCAAGACTTTTTGAAAGAAGAGAAAGCACTTCTTAACAAATTCAGTTGGAGTAAGTACCCCTCACTGAATGAGACTTCCACCATAACAGACGTTAGTTCCCTTTCAATATTGTTGAGATTCTCCGAAAGTTCTGGCGGGAATTTCGGCATGATATATACCATATGGTAACGATAAAACGATGGAGACAAACAATTACACATGGCGACAGATAGTAACAGCCTCGTAGGTATAAATTGAGTCCATTTCTGAGCGCTTCGAAGCTTCATCATAGGTTCAGGATACAATGCTGGTATTAACGCTTAGCAAGGGAACGACCATCTTCGAACTTGGAGTAACGACGTTTCTAACGAGCAGTAAGAAATTGCAAGGGGGAGAACTATCTGAGCATGTGCTGTAGGCTTCCAAGTTGACCTTGCAAGTCAATAAGCCAGCGATAATATCGAGATAAACCATGCGTAGGTAGTAGATGCATTACATTCGTCACTCAGAATGAAGAGAAGAATAGACAGAAATATTCAGAAAATACACGAAAGCCTTTGTGAAGTTTTTGATTGAAATTAGCAAGTCAACTTGTGACTTTTTCCTCACTTGAAGATGTCCCAGATTCATAATAGGGGTAATAGGGAATGTTGCCATTGAATGATGCAAGTAGATGTAATATGATAGCTCTCGACGCAGCTGACATTGTAATGAGAGTGAATTTCTTATCGGATGAAGATCTGTTCCGAGCATCAGAGATCCCTCTCAATTGTGGCCGCCATGAAATCTGACGACGCAGGACTCTGCAAGAGGGAAGACTGAAAGCCCCTGGGACGATGCTCTGGTCTCCAAAACACAATGCCACTTAACGGCCCGTGCCGGCAAGCCCCTTTTCAAGCGACTTTACTTGATACAAGGGGCGGTTGAGGATGTCTAAAATTGGATTTACGAGGATGCCGACACCGCTGCAGGGGTATTATTAAAATACGACAGAGGCCATTCGACGACTTCCTCAATTTCGTTTCATTTGCACCAGCCCATTGTTCATGCAGCTGGCCGAGACGGTGCTCTCCCAAATCGAGGCGAGGACATGGCGCAGATTCGATTATGCCTGATGCAGCCCCTTTTCCGATCACGAAGAGGAGAGATTGGCGGCTCTGGGTCGGAATGCCCACTCGGCGCACGCAAGCTGCTTCAGCTCATGGACCAGGCGGGGGCCATATCTGAGCTATGCAGGCTACGTTACTTTAAGAGAAATCTCGCGTGGCCCACCGGTATCAAAACGGTCAAAAAGGCCTGGCCATGCATTCCATTCCTCTGTGCTGTCCGTCATCCCGCTTGACAGCATGCATTGCATGGCCGCTATGATTTTCACCGCCTGACTGGTCGACCTCTGGAGCAAATGTGCCCATATTTCTGACGATTTAAATCGCAGTAAGGAGACATTGTTGCACTGTAATCGAACGCGGAAATCCATCAAAAGCAACGTTTGAACAACCAAGCAAAGAGATCACTTCGCTGGAAACGCATCGATATACCTCCACTCGTCATGGCGCCGAGTCGAACCGAGCCCCTAGACTTTGATGTGCCCGAACCGAAGGTTTCCTACGATATCAATGTCCCCTACAACTCCGGCCCAGAGGAGTATGAGCAACGAATACGGGCAAACTCAGAGTTCCCGGAATATCTACCCGTGTGGGAAGAGGGTCTTTGGTTCGATGACTTCCCGATCTTCGACTATCATGACCCAGCACTGCGAGCGGACAAGACAAAGCCGCATCTCCTTACGAGCAATGTCAAGATTCAATCAGTGACACCCAGGATGGGCTCTGTTTTGACAGGAGTCAAGCTCGAAACTCTGTCCCCAGAAGCTAAAGATGAGCTGGCACTCCTGATTTGCGAGAGGAAGTTCGTCGTGCTTCGGGAGCAGTCGGACTTTCTCCACGCCGGACCTCAGTTCCAAGTTGACTTTATGGAATACTTTGGGAAGCTCAGTCGACAACCAGTTACTGGTGCTATCAAAGGGTTCCCACAGTTCCACGTTATACATCGAGATGGAAACGAAGAGGAGATCAAGAACTTTTTCAAGCACAAAATGACTACTACCATTTGGCATCACGACGTGAGCCACGAGAGACAGCCTCCGGGTTACATCATGTTGGGCATTCTTGCTTGCCCAGATATAGGAGGGGATACTGTTGTTGCAGACACGGCAATGGCTTATCAACGGCTTAGTCCTGTCTTCCAAGACATGATTAACAAGTTGAAAGTTAACCATACTTCTAGGCATCTGATTGCACACGCAAAGGCAAGCAAAGGAACGGTCCGTAGTAATCCAATCGACTCGATTCATCCCATGGTTAGAGTCCACCCTGTCACAGGCGAGAAGGCAATCTACTACAATGCCGAATTTCCGGACGAGGTCTTCGGTCTTAAAGATCAGGAGGCAGAGGTTATCACCAGATTCTTGCTGGATTTCATCAGAATGGGCCATGACTTTCAGGCAAGAGTTCACTGGGAGAAAAACAGTGTAGTAATGTTCGATGGAAGAACAACTCTTCGTATGTCCCGAGTGCGATTTCCCATTATCGACAACATTGCTTACGCTCGTCTGCAGATACCGGGACTGTTGATTATGACACCACAACGCAAACACGGCACCTCTTTCGCCTCGCAGCTATGACAGAGGTCCCAATTTCAGTTGATGATTGGGAGAAACTTCAAAAGGAAAAGAAAGAAAGAGTCTGAGAGAGGTCATCCTTTTATATTAGTATTTATGGTATAGTTACGCACATTTGGTCCTTTTAAGCGCTGAACTTTTGGCCCCGGTAGCAATTTTGACATGTGTGTTAATATGAGGAATATTGTCGTCTCCTGAATTCAGGTATACTTGTAGCCTATCATAGTCTCGCTTTCGTATGCATCATGTCTCACATCTGCATCGCTTTACCAGTCCGCGTATGACACTAGCAGCGGCGTAAGCTTTCTTTTGAGTTACACAACATCTTCGGGCGACTAGCCGCCGCCCGCTGACGATTCATATTGTCCTCGAATGGTATTGTACAATGAAATCTGCATGTGATTGAGCTCTGTCGTCCTCCTGCATATTGGCAACATTTCAGCTCCAAATCTCAAAAGCTGACGAATGCAGTCCGCTGCTCAGATTTAAGTCCATTACCTATTCGTCTCCTGAGAAATCACCAAATAAATCCCACCTCCAGCAACAGCACCACTGATCATCAAATCAGCATATATAATTCCTAAATTGCAAGGAGCTCGGGAGCTGAGTTCCCACGCTCCCCAGACACACGCAGGTTTCCTTGAAGTCCGAGGCTCTGAGTTCTCAAGCACAGAGACTTCAAATTAGTATGGAAATAAGCTTACCTCGTAAGAGCAACCAATCCAATCCCCGCCACATTCGGCCGGAATAGGCCCTTCTGCAGCAGCTTCAAAGACCGAAAATATCTAATCGTCCCATAAGACAAGCATCCCGTGCCAGACCCCACAAGTGCCGCAGACGGGAGCTTCAGATCTCCATGATTGTGCTTTAGTGTTGGGGAGAGAGCTTCTAGAGCCTCGAGCTTGGCGAGTGCTACCCCGAGAGCGACGAAGCCGAGTCCGGTCCGTGTCCATGAAAGGAAGGTGCGTTCGTTGGCAAGGTGGTCTCTGGCTACGCTACCAGTATTGGCGATTGGGGAGGTCCTAAGGTATTTGAGGATGCGAGACATCTTGGGGGTCTCTTTCCCCCGTCTGATTGGAGGCGAGCAGCAGTGCAGCACAAATGCTCAAAGAGATATCGATGTCACCGGTGGGCCGGAACGGTTTTAGCCAATGGCCGCGGGACAGTAAGCTTAAGATATGAGTTTCATTTCGAAGATTCCAGATCGATCCTGGAAGATGTTGAGGTTGAAGATGCGGTCAAAAAGAAACTAAACACAATCTCGGAAGTGATAAGGAGTACATCACGTGCATCCGCTAACCACGTGACTTCAACTACGTCTTCCTTCTAAGTCATTCTAATTGCGCAAAGACTTTTTTGATCGAGTTTATATCATTATCAGATCGATATTGCGGATCTAAGGCGATTGTTTGTTGTTGTAGGGGGACGAGGAGGCAGATCTAAATTCTGACTCACTTACACACTCACTTCAACCTCGTCAAAAGTCTTGAGAGCAAGAATTATATTGTTCAAGTCTAAGTCACAATGACCACCACCCCGCGATTCACAATAAAACCAGCAATTACCCCCGAAGCCCTCACCGCCATCAAAAGCCTTTTCACCGCCTATGCTACCTCGCTGAACATCGATCTTTCCTTCCAGAACTTCACCGCCGAACTGGACTCTCTTCCCGGGTCGTACGCTGCACCTTTTGGTGCCCTATACCTGGCCATTACCCCTGACCAAGAAGCAATCGGTTGCGTGGGTCTACGGCCCCTGCCCGAGAAATCAAGGTAAATCACGTCCAAAGATGGAGTCAAAGACGTTGCTGAGGATAGCCAAAGCAAGAAGATTTGTGAAATGAAGAGATTATATTGTACTCCTTCATCACGTGGACTCGGTGTGGGACGAGCACTGGTCAAGCAGGTGATTTTCGAAGCGGAGAGATTGGAATATGAAGAAATGAGGTTGGACACATTACCGAACATGGATGGGGCGAGAAAGCTATATGACCAGTATGGGTTCCGGGAGATCGAGGCTTACTATGATACACCTCTCGAAGGGACATTATTCTTGGGCAAGAACCTGGGGAATGTGCGAAGATGAGTTGCAGATGAGTCATTCAACCCTGCAGAATAAAGGCTTTTAAGACGAAGGAACATAATAAACTCATGGAGACGATTATCACAGCACATACAATTGGTACAATAGAAATGAATTAGACGTTCATCGTGATCTATCCCATCCATCTACAGTCATACATGTTCATTCGCTTCATAACGCTCAAATGCCGCCACTCCCCAGAAGTTTTCACGGCGCCGATGATTCATGTACCAGTATCCCGTTTATCCTAACTTAGATCAAACCCAGCCCCAGAATTGACAGCATAGAGCAGCTTCTGGCGCAATGTAGTTGCTGTCGAATATCTGGGGAGCTTCAACAAATTTACGCAAGTGCTCGTGCTAGGCAGCCGTTCCTGATCACTGCCAGCATCCCGAATGCTGAACCTCGGATTGAGTTGAGAGAACCCAAGGAGTGGTGCTCGCGGAGTTGAAGTTACGTATTTCAGGACCTTCCTCCGATCCGCGTCGTCGAGTTCTTTAAAGACTTTCCAGAAGAGCCGAACTGTCGGGTGTTCAAGCCCATCGTCGCCAATCTGATACACCCCGCCATACTGAGTATTTCGCCTCAAATCTTCAACATCAATCTCGGAAGCGTCTCCACCGATGAGAGTCTGAAGCTCCGATTGATTGAACATGGAGAGCCATTTTGGATTAATGATCTCTCCCAGGCCTTTCAGGAAAGCTTGGGTCTGCTGCCAAGGCTGTTTTGTCAATCGGTGGCGTGCAACATGAAATACGTATAGTGGCCTATTCTCGTTGGTGACCGGAATATCAGCACCTCCAGACACGAGTTCTCTCGTGATGGTTTTGGTGGCCGCTCCGGGTAACGACACAGTGTCTGTGATGGTAAAGTCCAGAGAGAAATCTTCGACATTGCCAGGGTAGTTCTTCAACTTCAGGATACCTTGATAGAGACTCTCATCAAGGTCTCTAAGATCATTAATATTTGCTCGGTATCCAGAACCGGTGCCCGCAGCACCAGAAGCAGCCCATTTGCGAAGGAAGAATCCCGCGAAGCCAATATCAACGAGTATGCCTTCATACAAGCACTTTCCAACAACTCTACCCAGGAACTCATAGCGTCTGAGGAGCTCCTTAATATTTTCGTGCCATTCAGCAGAGCCCTCCTTGATCCCAAATTGTCTTAATAGCTCGTGACGCTCATCCAGAGCCGAAGGACTTGGGTAGAGAAGATTTTGATCGTTAGCAACAAACAAATTCGGCCCATCTTCCGCTCGAAAAGCTTCGTTAGTGACGCTCGTGAGGAACTCCTTCGTCACACCGCCACCATCAATACCGGCCTCGACAGTATCAAATTGGTCGACAAACGTAATCTGTATCGGCTCTTTCAAGCTTTCTCCAAGGCCGTAAAATTGAGAGTAAGCATCTTCAAAGACTTGATCTCTGCGGATTTTTGCATGGTGTCGACCCAGGAGTTCCTGTCCTGACATTCGATTGTGTCTTGACATTTGAGATTGTTGAATGATAGACATCCGCCATATATCAGGATCAACATTGCCACCCCTTCTCCGTGTTTGATCAAGAAAGACAAACTCTCGGAAGATCTGGACACGGGTCTCGAATGGGATGACAAATGGCATATTCTGTAGCACCTCCAGCCTTGGGCCTACAGCAGCCATAACCTTTTGGCGCGCTAGTTTTTGTTGTTGTCGTCTCATAGTCTCAATCTGGAGGGCTCGACGAGGCCTTGCCATTCCAACCATAGCCATACCGTCAGCTCTTTCTAAGAGATCATCGTCTTCTGCATCTTCTTCCTCCCCTTCCTCCCTGACTTGGTGCTGTCTCTCCTCCTCCATGACCACATCCGGGATAAATCCTTCCATCTCAAATCGCGATGTCATCAACCAATGGTCCCTCGGAAGAAAGCGTCTCCGCGAATCTCTTTCATAGAGCATGCGCATTACTCCAGTGACAATCGTTCTCACATAGTCAAAGGTCATGCCAGCAACGCCAGCAAAGGGCCGGTTTGGGGTACGTTTTGCTACAGCGCTCTTTTCAGGAGATTGGAACCGTGAAGTTGAGGTGCTCGTTCCGAAATAGGTGCCGAGCCCGCTTTCGGGAGCTTGTTGCCCATCATCAGACAGCTCACCCGCGTTGTAAAATGTAGTGAAGGCTAAATTCTTCAAGAAAATCGTGAGCCGCTTGACGTCTTCAATTGGAAGAGCACTTTCGCGAATCTTGGACAGAGGTGTGTCGTTTTGTCCTAGATTTGGTATACTTGCGCTCAGGAATTCCTCGTCATCGGTTAATCTGAGGACGAAAGTGTAAAGTTCGAGGAAAAGTAATATGGTCCGCCATTCTCGATCTCTCTGAACGTCACTTGAGGATACAGAGCCTCTTGGATTTCGGATTTGAGGTCTCAACAAAGTCAGAGCGGCCTTAGAATCGGCACTGATGACAGAAAATGTGCTTGTCAACCGCATAGCTTGCCAAAAGAATTTCAATGCGGGGATCTCAGCCCCCGTTGAGGCAGTCATGGATCCACCATACAGCCACATCCGTATTTCGTCGCCACGTCGTGGAAATATCCTGAGGAGAGTGAGAGCATAGCTTGCTAACAAGCTGGCATCCTCTTCCCCTGATGCAGAGGCTTTCGCATAATCAATATTGAATTTGGCCAATAGCCCGGAGATGCTCTCTTGGTTGACCAAAGATAGAAGCTCGTCCTTGACGAAGGTAGGCAATGGCGGCAGAGCCTTGCCAGCATCGCCGATCTCTGTAGCCTCGTGTAAGGTTTCTGGGTCTGCAGCGTCAATCCTGCCCACAATTTCGGTGGAAGACCCGGACAGTTGAAGGGATAACGCCCTTAGATATTCAGGTTCTTGACCACTTCGCCGCTGAAGTCGATGCAGCGATATGAAGTGAGCTAGAAGCCATAGTCTTCTCTCACTAAGAAGTTGACTAACAGAGCTCGAGCCATATTCGTGGACAAGGGCCGAGGACAAAGTTCCCAGGTTCAGAACGGCTGCCAAGTCATTCAACGACCCTAAAAGATTCGCTAAATCGGGAGTCGTTAGGAAGTTAAGAGCTAAAGCTGCATACGCTTCATAGTAGATTTCATCTGCACCAGTCAGTCAGTCGAGCAAGGGCTAAAGTGTAATGTCTTCACTTACCACTGTTACCCAGCTCAATGTGCTCAATTAGCGGGATTCGTACAGCAGTCAATATATGTCCTCTATCTATATTTGAACGCTGAGTGCCCGAGAGGAGATCCGAGAGGAGGGTGTAATATGCTCTGGAAATTTGTGGGAAGCTTTGGGGATGCTGACTGATTATTGCGACGAGTAGTTGTAGTAGCTCGATTGAGATTCCTGGTAGAGAGCTGCAAAATAATCAGCATCATTGCAAACCCCAAAGAAACACTTTGTTGGGCGTTAGATCTTGGTGGTACTCACATTTGTAGGGCTTCCAAAGTCACGTTTGCTAATCGTGCAAGTAATGGTTGCACAGCCCTCAGGCTGAGAAAGTCGTGATAACCCAACTCAGCTATTCTCGAGCTCAAAACGACCAGTCTAGCAACATCGTCTTGTCGCCGCGGGGTGAAGAATGCTACAAGCAGCTTTGCTTGCTCAGCTAGTACCGCTTCTGGGGCTGATTGGCCACTGTTCGTTTTGAGGTCATCCCATTGTGCTCTCCGTGAATCTGCCAGCTCCCGCCTACTCCTGTGACCTCGCCATGTCCTTTGGATTCGCTTCGAGGCATTCAGTCGTTCTCGCTCCTGTCTCCGCTGTTCCCTCTCCTGCTGAGCATTTGCTACAGTCTTCTGGGTTCCAGACGCCGAAGGGCTCCAAGAACTTGAAGCAAAAGGGTTTAGATTTTGGCCTGAGAGGTTGACTTGTCGCGGACGACGAGAACTGCCGCTGAAAGTCTGAAACATAGCGATGTGGTTCGGTGTTGCCCGTCGCCGTCGTTGACACTGACTATCTTCGGAGACTCATGCCTCAGGTGCCGGGGACTTCGCGAGAGAGGCCGTTTTCAGGGAAAGGTCACAGAAATCCTGAATTTTGGAGGGAGCAATGTCGCGGCCTCTGGGGGTAAATGGTGCTTCGATGGGATTCTGTATTGCTCCAGCCTGGTCCCGATTACATGCTTTATCAACTTCGCGGGTGGCCATTGCCAGCCTTCCGGCTTAGGTAAGGGCGACCGAAGCCTTGCCAATTTGCGCTAGGCCGTTTTGAGAACGGGCCACACGAAATTTTGAAGGAGCGTCTTTGTCGCGAGCGTGATTTCGATCTGAACTCTTCCTTCCCCAACCCAGCACCACGAAACCTCTTTGATCGCGGAACAAGCACGACCTTCCGTGCTTTTTCGTTCTTCTCGCCCTCTTCTTTCAGAAAACCCCTCTTACAGAGACGCAAAAAAACTTGAAAACCCAAATAAAACCCCAGTTCGCGATCGAATCTCTCGACCGCCTCACCTTCACCTTCCCTCAAGCCTCCACCGTTTGAGCCCCCACCCCACAGCACTCTTACGATCCTCGCACATCGTCTCAGTTTCTGTTTTGTACAGCTCCGTTCGAAGCAAACTCCGACTGTTCCCTACGTCCTCTCATCAAAGACATCTCGACGTAATAAGGTACGATAGGAATTCTTTTTATTAAGGCACCTACGAAATTCTCCGTCACCTTCACGCGATCACCGTTTGCGCAGTTTCTTTGAACGAGCAAGCCTAATATCACCGTAGCATTACATTTACTCAAGATGTCTGCCACTACCGCTGTCGACCAGCTTGCCACCGATCTCAACAATGCGTCCTTGAATGGAGGCGAGGCAAACGGCGCTCCCGCCATCAACACCGATGTCTCTAACGTTGGTTCCGAGGATCCTGATACTGCTGGCCCTACCCCCAGCTCTGCTGCTCCTCACCCGCAGGCTTCCGCTTCCCTCTACGTTGGTGAGCTCGACCCGTCCGTCACCGAGGCCATGCTCTTTGAGCTCTTCTCTCAAATTGGTTCCGTCGCCTCGATCCGTGTCTGCCGTGATGCTGTGACCCGCCGCTCGCTTGGATACGCCTACGTTAACTACAATACTACTATTGATGGCGAGAAAGCTCTGGAGGAGCTCAACTACACTCTGATCAAGGGACGCCCATGCCGTATTATGTGGTCTCAACGTGACCCTGCTCTTCGCAAGACGGGCCAGGGAAATGTGTTCATCAAGAACCTGGATACTGCCATCGACAACAAGGCTCTCCATGACACATTTGCTGCGTTTGGTAACATTCTTAGTTGCAAGGTCGCCCAGGATGAGACCGGAGCTTCAAAGGGATATGGTTTCGTTCATTATGAGACTGATGAGGCCGCCAGCCAGGCTATCAAGCACGTCAACGGTATGCTTTTGAATGAGAAGAAGGTTTTCGTTGGCCACCACATTCCGAAGAAGGATCGCCAGAGCAAATTTGAAGAGATGAAGGCCAACTTCACCAACATCTACGTCAAGAACATCCCGGTCGAAGTAACAGATGAGGAATTCCGTGAGCTCTTTGAGAAGTATGGCGAGGTCACGTCTGCCTCCCTTGCTCGTGATCAGGAGTCTGGCAAGAGCCGTGGTTTTGGATTTGTCAACTTCATCAACCATGAGCATGCTGCAAAGGCGGTTGATGAACTCAACGGCAAAGACTTCAAGGGCCAGGACCTCTACGTTGGCCGCGCCCAGAAGAAGCACGAGCGTGAGGAGGAGCTTCGAAAGTCATACGAGGCGGCTCGCATTGAAAAGGCATCCAAGTACCAAGGCGTCAACCTTTACGTGAAGAATCTTGAGGATGATGTTGATGACGACAAGCTTCGCGAGCTGTTCGCTCCTTTTGGCTCCATCACTTCAGCAAAGGTCATGCGTGATTCTGCTGCGGAAACTGCCGAAGCCGAGGAAAAGGAGAAGAAAGAAAGCGAGAAGAACAAGGAGAACGTAAAGGATGGCGAGACAAAGACCGAAGAGGAAGATTCGGAGAGCAAGCCAACCCCAAAGACCGAGAAGCGCACCTTGGGCAAGAGCAAGGGTTTCGGCTTTGTCTGCTTCAACAACCCCGAGGAAGCCACCAAGGCTGTTACTGACATGAATCAACGCATGGTCAATGGGAAGCCTCTCTACGTTGCCCTTGCCCAACGCAAGGATGTTCGCAAGAGCCAGTTGGAGGCCAGCATCCAAGCCCGAAACCAGATCCGTATGCAACAAGCTGCCGCAGCTGCAGGTATGCCCCAACAATACATGCAAGCTCCGATGTTCTATCCTCCTGGCCAGCAACCTGGATTTATCCCACAAGCTGGTGGACGTGGTATGCCATTCCCTCCCCAAGCCGGCATGCCCCTTCCAGGTGCCCAAGGCGCTCGTCCTGGTCAATTTGCTGGTGGCTTCCCTCCACAACAAGGCGGACGCGGTGGCCCAGGTCCTCAACAACTCCCGCCGAATATGTATGGTATCCCCGGTCAATTCCCTCCAGGAGCTCCCTATGGCCAACAAGGCAACCCTCAATTCTTGGCTGCCATGCAGCAAGCACAACAAGCCGCTGCTCTTGCCGGTGGTCGTGGAGGCCCTGGTGCACGTGGCCCAATGCAGGGCATGCCAGGTATCCCTCCCAATATGGCTGGTCTTCAAGGTGTCGGTCAACCAGGCATCGCTGGCTTCCCACAAGGTGCTAGACAGGGTGGCCTGGCTGGACGTGGTGCTCAAGGTGGTCGTCCAAATCAATACCCCGGAGGATTCCCACCTCAAGCTGGTCGTGGTATGCCAATGCCTGGTATGCCTCAAGCTGGTCCAGAGGGACTTGGCGGTGCAACCCTTCTCCAGACACAACTCGCCGCTGTTCCTCCTCAGCAACAGAAGCAACTCCTCGGAGAGGCTCTGTTCCCGAAGATCCAAGCTATGCAACCCGAGCTGGCCGGGAAGATCACTGGTATGCTCTTGGAGATGGATAACCAGGAGCTTGTCAACCTGTAAGTTTCATTGATTCGAAGTTTAAGATCCTCGCCACTAACATAAAGCAGCATTGAGGACAACTCTGCTCTTCAGGCAAAGGTCGACGAGGCCTTGACTGTCTATGACGAGTATGTCAAGAACAACAAGGGTGGAGAAGGCGAGACTGGTGAGGGCGATGTGAAGGATGAGAAGTCAGAAGAGAAGGCTTAATTGCCCACTCTCTTCAACACATACCAAATACCCATTAATGACTCTTCTTCTGCATACACATTTCACGTATTGTCAATCTGCAGCAGCAACGGGCTGCTGGAAAAGTTTTGCGCTTCTCTGATTCTGGGGTTGGCACAAAGTTTCGATCTTCGGCTTCTATTGCTGCGGTTAGCTTCCTCTACTCGGCATTTTCTTTTTCTTGATTGACCTGTCATCGACGGGATGGACACTCGATCATGTACTCATAGACTATCTGTGCGCTGAGCTTTATCGGCTTCCGCAGGGTTCACTCTCGCATGTGGACTGGCACAACATCTCTTTTTCTATGTCTCTTTCCTTAGTCTCTGGCGAGGACGGATGGGTTGATTCGTGACCTTGTGTTTTCACTGCATGGTCTGGACACTCTAGTTTCTGCTGAGAGTCTTTTAATTAGACTAAGAATCAATACAAAAACATTGCAAACTTATACTTTATCTGTGTCCTGACGTTTTAAATCCTACTTGAGTGTTTAGCGGTAAGTTTGTACCACTCCTAAATTTTTGGCTTCGCGTAACTGCCGCCTTTCATCGCTCAGCACTGTCAAGATTGGTTATTCTCTATGTAAGTCGCCCTTACTCTGCTAAACTCGGTTTATTCGTGACGATAGTGGCAAGCTTGAACGAGCAGATTGCACAGCTTCCCGCCACTCATGCCCGTCACGAAGCCGTTATGGAAATCACCGATGTGTTGCAAACGTCCGACTTGCAACATGAGAAATATGGGTCTGAGCTCGCTTCTCTCCCTTCCGGAGGAGTTGCTGATAGAAGAAAGGGCCTGGCAAGATCAAGTGGGCACCTAGTACCTGCACACACTCATAGTCATAGTCACAGCTATAGCGTGTAAGCACTCTTCCCATGCGAAATCTCTTTCTGACATCTTCTAGTCCTCTCCCACCAAGCAAAGAGGAGGAAGCATGCTTAGTTTTAGAAAGTCTTTGTAATTCTGCTCACTAACGTTATATATCACATCTTTTGATAGATCGTGGAATGATTAGAAAATGTAGTAATCGTTTCCCTTACCGGTCGCGTGCTAGGAAACATTTGGAATATCTTGAGAACACGTAATACTGCCTTACGCCAGCTTCGACGATTGAGAAGATGCTAAATATGTGGCACATAACGAGTTCGGCTGTTGATGTAAAATCTGCATATTGAATAACCAAGGAGATGCTGATGTACATTGACGACCCTACAAGGCGAGTTTCGGACATTTTATGCTCAGAAACCTGGATCTTCAGAAGCTTGCGCTAATTCAGAAGAGAGACATGTGTTAGAAAAAGCAGCCGATAGAGAATTGAAACAGTCAAAGAGAACAATGAAGTACTGGCATAATTAAATTATTCCAGAAGTTGCTGACATAGTCGAGGAAGCTCAACTGCCGATCTACCAGGCCCAGAATCCATAGATCCTCATGTTCGGAGATGAAATGTTCGAGGATTCTTGATCGTTACTAGAGCGAAGATCTACGGATCTCATCTTAACACCGACTCGCAGCTTGGATGACGCCTGCAGCGGGATAAAAACACAGCTTCTTTGTCGGCAATAATCAGTGGCGGAAATGCAACCAACCTGCATGACCCCACGCAGCGCGCTGATTCGAGGGGCTTTTACTAAAACAAGAACAGATAGGAAAGAACTGATAGAGAACTGGAAAAATTCCCTGCTAAGTGGCACTTCCACCTTGTTGTACAACGCTCAATGTACCACCAGCCTCTCAAGAACAATTAACTCTCCCTAGCACAATGACATAACGAAGACATGTGCGACCAAGTCCAGCAATTACACTGTGAAATCCAAAGCAAGTAACAGGCCACCGAGTACCATGTCCTGAAGCACAAACCTCTCAAAAAGTCCACCACTCATCATCCATTCCCAGCCTCAATTCCCCTCTCGCATTACCTCGTAACCCAACCTCTCACGCACTCCCCCATCTCAGCACACGCTCACAGCTCATCTCCACGCGGCCGCCTCAGCTCGCTCGCTCACGCCAGTATGCCATGCCAGCTTACCTCGCAAAGCCTCTCCCTCTCCCTCTTCTCATCCCTTTAGCATTCGCGATGAATCAAGCAAACGCTCACTTCAGCGCCGCGCGCACCATCAGTTCGTGACCCCGTATCGATAGCGCTCAGCTCGCCGCCGCAGCAGCGGCCCGACCTTCTCGTGATCACGAACGACAGACTCAGCCTCAGCCTCCGGGTCGGACGCGAGGCGGGAGGATCAATGGAGTGCTTACTTCCCGTATCCAGGTATCCTGCTCCCGTATCCATCTTCTAGGATTCTGGGCGATGCATACCGAGTACGATGCACGTATCACGAAAATTTCTCACATCCAGTAACCAGGACGCAGTGTGGAGGGCAAAAGTGGTTGAGAGGTAAGGATTGGTGGTTGTTGATGTTGAAAGTTTGGCGAGGGCTGGGGAGGCTGGCGGGAGGCGGGAGGCGAGGCGAGGGCTGAGCCTCGTTTTTATGAGTGGGCTTTCTGGAGGCTAAATGCGTGGCGGAATGAGAGGCGGGATTAAGGTTTGGTGTTGAGCTGATCTGAGGGGGTTTGAAGATTGGCTGGAGAACGAGGAGTGAGGGCTCAAGGGAAAGGTCATTTGAGAGGAAATAGGAAATCACATGACGTCCACGTGATTTAGAATCACATGTTTCCCTTGCCCCTTTTCGATGGAAGAGCAAATTTCAAAGGCAAATCAGATGAAAAGGCACAGAAAGTGTTGTAGACTTTTTTGATATTGTTGAAGAGTTTATCTCTTTTGCCATGTTACAGCGCTATGTAAGAAGGAGCCCACCAGGCGATCTAGTTTCTTCCCAGATCAAGCCATCATGAAGATCCCACCATTATGTTATGCTCCTCCCAACGCCATCTTAATGCTCAAATGCAGACATAATTTCCAGGAAGTCCATCTATGAACATCATATTATGCCCAACGCCGTAAAGACGCCGCCATCTTTGCTCACATTTCTTTCATGTGAAAAATGACAAAAGAAACTCGTGAAATGCGATGCTCCTCCGTAATTAGACATAATGGCTCGAAGTCCGTTGGCCACCCAAAAATCGCGAGAAGAGATTGCCACCCAGGCGTGCCTTCTTCGCTGGCTTTTCTTCAATGACCTCCCGCTCGATCTCGTAAGGAAGCATGCCGTGCTTGCCACTGTTCGAACCGGCGATCTGAACGTGGACAATATCTCGAACGACATGTGTAGGGCTGTCGGCGTATTGCATTGGTACTCGGCTGCAATTGGTCTCCAATTCCTCCATGTAACTGCCGATACTCGACTCTGGGGTGCCAGTTCTCGAGATCGAAGAGATGTAGGATGATGCTGAGGAGGAGACGGTTGAGAGAGTATCCCCAGTGCCGCTGCGTGCAAGGCCAGGCACATCTGAAGAGGCAGGCGGGGAGTCGTACCGTTGTCTTGATGCTTCGGGATACTGGCTCTCGTACGACAAGTGCTTCTCTTGGTAGGCTGGCATCCAGTATTGTTGAGCAGCTTCGTACTGAATCCGTCGGGTCTCGTCTTCCAACAACAGTCTTTGCTCCTTTTGTGCCTGCTTTCGCGCCGCCGCCTCACGTGCTTGTTGTTCTGCTAGCTCGATCTCTTGGCGGATGGGTGCGAGGAAGGGGTCGAGGTGGGTGTAAAGGTCTTCTTCGGAGATGTTAAGATCCCAATCGAGAAGAAACAAGAGTTGCTTTTCCATCAGGTTGACCTCAGTCCTTGAGAAGCCAAATGGTTCGTAGCCTCGAACATTCGAGTACTCAGCCCAGTGCTTATTCTTCGGCGAGGAGTCGTTGAGGAATTTTGCGGAGAGAATTAGAGCAGCGAGGAAGATCCTGTGAACAGTACACCTCAAGCCCTTGGCCACAGGAGGTAGCCGTTGCTTTAGTCGTTCGAGGTAGACCAACGTCGTCATCAGAGTCGGTACTTGGACATTTGACTTCCGTACCAAGGAGCTGATGAACTTTTCGAGTGAGGGGAGTTTAGGTTGAGGCTCTGAAGAGTCGTGTGGAGGTGTTTGCGGTGGTGAGGGAGGAAGTCGACTCGATTGGTTGGGTGTAGGCTCGCACTGAATAACTTCTTGTGCCTTTTGAGCAAGGTACGCAACCATTGCGGAGCTGACGGGCATGTAGATGAAGTGCTCGAGAGCAGTCTCGTTCAAGGATCTTGAGGGAGACATGGTTGTATGTTGTGGGTTGTGGTGTAGCTGCGAGGAGGCGAGGAAGATTTGTTGTTGATCGGAAGAGATCGATTCAAGCAGAAGCAAAGCAATAAATAAAAATGGGTATCGTATAATTCCAAAGGTCGGAGTGGTATTGTCGTCGTCTTCCTATTGTATAGAGGTGTTGTGGTATTATGGCCGTCGACTATTGTCAAGCGAGGCTGAGGAAAAGGCTGCGAAAGGAGGCGGCGCAAGGGGTGCGTGAGGCGGGCAGACAAGACAACCGGCAGAGTGAATCGCTGGCAGTGGCTCGGGGCTCAGGAACACGAATCCAAGGAGGGATCGGAGAGGAGTGACGAAGAATGTCGTGGACGCTTTCCGGCCAGCGGGAAGCTTGAAAAGCGAAAGGTCAAATGCTGAATTATAAATGCCTGACGAGGTGTTGCTGGCGCAGCAAACACACAATCATGCAGCGGCGAGGTTGACGACTGGTGGAGCGGCCGAAGCGATGCAGCTTGCGAGTGCTGTGCTGCTAGTCGAAAAAAGGCGGAGAGAGGGATGCAGGATTCTTTTAACAATGCCGCCTCGCTAACAGCCTGGAGGATTTGCCTGGGCGATGTGCTGACAAGAAATTATTCGATCAGATGAGGATCACCAAAGCGGCCGAGTACAGAGTTCTTGAAGGTCCTTCCTGCCGAGTGATAGGAGGTGATGCAGCTCACGGTGCTTTTCGTGGGGACGCACAGACGGGCGTAGATGGCGTTTTGACAGTTGGTCGGATTCCGCGTACAAAAGGAGCTGCCGGGTCTGAGTGTTTCGTTTCGAGGGCGTCGAAGATAATGTACTCCTGAAGGAGAATGTGATAACCTGCACCGGGATCTGACAACAGCCTGCTCGAAGTCGAGATCGGGAGTAGCAAGGATGGGAGGGTGGGGAGGAGGTCAGTGTTGCGGTGATCTACCCTCCTCGAAATGAGGGCCTGGGTTGGGATATATGTATTCGAGTACAAGAGGGCACCGGTTTGGGAGTTGGGCCTATGTCTGGGCCGGATGAGGATTGACAGGCTGGTGGAGGCCAGGAGTAACTGCGACTACTCTACACTTAATTGTTCTCACGCTCCGCACGAGTATTTTCGTCTCCAGTAAGGAATTCGCAGCCTCTGGAGCGGATGGTTGGCCCTGGATCGACGGGGTTCGACGGGGTTGGAAGGCGCTGGATGGCTGGCAAATAGAGTCGAGCTATGGCCCCCTAGGCGCTGGAAAGGAATGCTGACCGTCAACCCCTCGTTCCAAAAACAGCCAAGGATGCTGGGCCTGCTGGGAGCGAGTTTCAGCCCGCCGCGCAGGGGTGGAAGGGATGGCGACGATCGCCTGGTGAGGGGGGCAAGGGGGAGCACGGCGTGATCGATTTGCCTGCAAGGCGTGGTTGTGGTGGTGGTGGTGGTGGTTGTGTTGCTGCTGCTTGCGTGGCACTGGAGATGTGTGGATGAGAGTGCCCTCTCTAGCTGTACCTCTTCACCTCTGCCTCCTGGAGTCTGCGTCGTCCTGGTGGGTCCTGGTGGTCGGCGGCGCAGGCGAAGGTGTTTCCTAACTTCGTTTCTCCTGCTGGCCTCGAGCTCCTGTGGCTGTCGTTCGTCTGTTGCGTCTCCTGTCAAATCTGCGTCTCCCGCTGGCTCCAATAGCTGCTGCGCGATGCAAGGCCGCGAGGATCGTGAAACCAGGAACACCGAACTTATCGCATGCAATATCTCGTGTCTGGCCAGAAGCGTCGCGATGTGCGTGCCTGAGCAATATGTCCCAAGAGACGTGCAGAGTCGAGCATAGAGTGGGTAAATCAATGTTCCGTGGTGATGAATGGGGGAGCGGAAGAGTTCTACAAGTAGGTAATGTAGGCAGTTATGCACCAGCGAGGAGGTTGGTATATCACCGCCAGTTATTATTCCCACATAGACGATGGATGACTGTCGGTGTAGGAACAGGAGGGTGTGGAGTGGGCACTGGGCATCAACGACGGGCTGGATGAGTTGTTCTTTTGCAGCAGCTGCGAGTAAGTCGCTGGCGGTGAATGATAGCTGTCCGCGGTCATGCCCTCTGCCAACGATCACGCATCGTGATGTTCCTTGCACGACGACAGGGTCAGTCACTGGAATGGCGACACATGATTGAGGGTGTTGATGACCGGTGCCCGCCTCCTGGCCACGCCATGCGGTTGACGAGTCGAGCATCATGCGTTTGCCGAGATGGCTGGGAGTGTTTGGCCACCTGATATTACGACGCTGGCGAGGCTTTGCAGCCCACATCCGCCAAAGCAAATCTTGCAAATCTTGCACATCTTGAAAATTTCAAACTTCGCCATCCAGATAGAGTTGATGGCACGGTATGATTGGCATTTGTCAAGATTTCAAGATTTCATGCATCTACCAGCCGTGATGAGCCGGTGGCCAGCCCGGCGATCTCGGCAGCGCACCTTATTCCCCCTTTTGCTTCTCCTGACTACTGCAGCTGAAGATCTGGATATGACCGACACGCTGGTTGAGCTCGTCTAGGTTGTGGTACACGGGCTCGACGAGGCACCAGAGGTCTAGTCCTGGATGACTAAGAAGCACACAGGCGGGCCTGGAGGGGTGGCTGAGAGAGGAAAAGGACGGGGCAAGTGATCGTCAGGGACGCCGCGGGGTTTTCATTGGCCTCATCGTCATCTGCCTTTGAAACAGCCCGAGCAGCCCGCCATTTTAGAGTGGCCCCTCCTCAATCTTCGCTGCCCCCTCCAGAGCCACTCAACTTCGTGCATCGCAACTTCGCGGAGAAGACCTCGAGACCTGCGGCTGATCTACCTTCCAAAACCAACGTGCTGTTGGAGGCACTCACGATACACACCTCCTCATTCGCTGAGATGCCATTTCTAATCAGCTTCGTGGAACATCCCCAATCTTCTCGAGTGTTTGGAGCCCGCGGAAAAAGTCATCGAGCTTGCAAGCTGTGGCTGTGCTCGTCATGTTCCTGTCTTCAGCACCAGAGAAACCTGAAGTTGTCTGGGGCTGCGCAACCGCGGTCGTTCCGGCCGAGGCCCAGCAGCGCTTGTATCAGTACGTGAGACTCTCGCGGCTGCTCGAACTTGCTCCATGTTGCGCTGAAGTCCTTCCAACAAACACCAACACTCTACCATGCCCTCCAAATGATACGTACCTATCTTCATGGCATTGCGAGCGAAACGCTCAGTGGAATGGCGGTTACCTGCTTTGGCGGCTGTTGAGAGCGCGTCTGGCAACCTGGGCGGCCGCTGTTCGAGCAAGCGCTCGTGGGATTGCGATGTCTATATTTGGACCGCCTCCAATGATGTGCATGAGATTCTCCTACAGATCACTTATTAATATCTCTCGGTGCAACGTCTTCTCATATTTCATTTGAAGTTGCGCGATAACTCGAGGCACAGTTTGCATCCTGTAATGCGAAAGCCATGATTTGTTTTCGTTGATGTGGGCTGGCTCGGAAAGTCGTCCTTCCATAGCTTCACTGCGACGCCAGGAAGCCCTCGCAGGTCCATCAGCCTCACAGAATGCAGTTCCACATGCTTTCGTCATCATCAGACACCTGATCTGGACTCGATACCAACAATAGAGACATCTTGGTTATCCCCGACTCTTCGCAGCCCGAAGTGGTCCACAGATCCTTTGTAGTCTTATATTCTCCAATGATACTTTGGCTGCCACACCTTCCTTCAATCCTCTAAAATGCACCTATACAACGCATCTAAGATATTCCGGCACGGCACTCCAACTCAGGCAGTTCGCATCGCCTTCCTTCCCCACACATTCGGAAACCGGCTGTCCTCCCTCATGATCTGCCTCCCCTCCCCCAATCTAGACACCAGCTTCACACGTCTGATACAGGCAGGTAGACACTCATCCATATCACCGAGCCAAATCAAGCTTCTCCTCACTCTCCCCATTAAGTCGCACCTATACATACGCAATCTAAATCCTCCCGCGATCGATGTAAATAGAACACTGTACCTACATGTTCCCACTGGACCCAACCGCTCCGTCAAACATACTCGCACCGGGCCTACCCCCTCCAACTCCCCCACAGATCAACCCATCTAAACAAGCCCTTTACCCAGCTCACAAATCCCTTTGTAATGCCCGGCGATCCAGCGCGTGATTCGCTCGCGCGGATAATCTCGCTGCCGCAATATATTGCGAGGCGAAGGACGGGGCTAAGTTACACTCGATATTTCGAGCGAGATAAGGTTATTGATGCAAGGAGGCCTCGTCTGACTTCGGTGAGGGACCCGAGGAATCGGATGCCAAGGGATGATGCTGAGCGAGGGGAGGCTGTAAATAAACGCAGGAATTGAGGATGCGGTTTCTGGGAGGAAGGGGATTTGCTGATATGCGTGCCTTGCGTTTGGAAGAAAACAATTGAATTGTATCCGAGGTTTTGAGCATCCCTGGTTGAGTGAGTGCCGGTTCCTTGATTCAACAAGATGTGAGACAAGTAAAACTTGCTCGTGGAATTGTATTTCTCAATCAGTATGAAGCGAAACGGTCGATGGGTATCCAAATATCCAACACCTAGAACCCTCCGCATCTCCGAATTGGTATCAACTTAAATACAGAGAAAGAGAATTTCTTGGTCTTGTCACTGGTCTTCGTCCCAGCCTCCCTGCTCCATCAGAAACCCCATGATTCTGTCTCGGAGGCTCTTGAGCTCGTTGCCGAGCGAGGAGCCCCACTGCTCTTCCACGCATCTAACCCGCTCCTTCAAATCGTCTGTAAGTCTAACTTCCTCATCGTTCTCCACCTCCTTCAGCTCCCTGTCTACCTCTTTCTCGTCTTCCCCTTGAGCGATCCGCTGCGTTCTCATCAATCTGCAATTTGCTACCGTGACTCCGCTCTTCACCTCGTGCAGCAAGCATAGCAGGTTCGTCTGACTCTCAATGAACTGATACGTGCTCTTCTCGCAATGCTCTAGCATGCTGTACAAATACTGCATTGGAAAGACATGGTAACTAGGATTCTCCTCGTACTCGGACGCAGGAATCTGGATCTGAAAATTGGTCAGATCTTTCGGGATCTTCTCTGTGATGCGCGAGAGTGACGGAGCAATGTCCCAGAATGCGGAGAGCTGGACTTCGACGCCGCGCTTGACGTTCTCTTCAATGATGTCCATGAATTCTTCCGTGCGTTTAAGCACGTCTTGCTCGAACGCGAGTTGCCGCTTCGATGCATCTTCCTTGAAGAATGTCTCCGCGTTGCGGATTTTCTCCTCATTTTTTGCGAGGCGGTACGGTGTGATCACCATGTCTCTGTATCGATTGTTTCTATCGGACAGTAGATCAAAGAGCTCTCTGTGAAGTTGCTCGCGAGCCTCGAATATCCATTTGAGCAGAGTGAGTTTTTCGAGGAGTTCAGGTTGCTCGTCGCCTTCTTCTTGCGTCAGATTGGGACTTTGTTCCTGTGCATCAACGAACAGCTGACTCCGCAGTGTGGTGAAAAGTTCTGTTGAACGGGCAACACGGTCCATGAGTAGATCATTGAGGGGGATGACCACCTCTTTTTGGAACAGTTCGAAATCGACTTTGGATGCCTCCTTCTCCTTTTCTTGCGCTGCAGTCACGGCCGTTGCCTCAATTTTAGCAGCATCTGCAAATGACATATTTCCTGCCTCGATTTCTCGCTGGATATTCAGGCGCAGAGAATTTCGGCGTTTGGAAGCCTCGACCGCAAGATCGTCCTGGATTTGCAGACTCGTTTTCTGGAAGCGAGACTTCGTAGCTTCGACTTCGGTGAAGTCGGAAATGACTCGGACGATAGTGCGGATAGATGTAAGGTCAGGGTGGTTGTTATTGACTGCCGGGTGATGGCGAGGATAAGGTGGGGGAAGCGTGACAAGTCGGGAGACATCCACATGATTTGGGTTTGGAGTAATGGGTGTTGCAGAGTACGGAGTTTGAGGTTTCGAGGGAGTTTGTTGTTGTAGTGCCGGAGACGATAAATCTTGCTCATGTAGCCCAACTTTCTCTGGCGGGTATTCGTTTGGTCCATAAGCATTCTTCTCGCTTGGTCCGGCTGCATCGGGGCTCGTCACACTTCCATTGGTCTGCGGGCCTCCATCATCGTATTGCAATGCTTCCCGCAACTCTCGTGGCATACCCATGTACTTGGATTCTCGCTTTGATCGTTCCAGTCTCTGCGAGCCAGCCCCTTCTGAGCGTCCCTCCTGGCTAAGCTCCCACCATCTGCTTGACGGTCTGCCTCTTGAATCCGACCCATCAGGTGCTTCGCTCACACTCATGCTTGGAATTGGTGACAGCGAGGGCATGTAGCCAGACCACCAAGTAGATTCGGGCCTTGCCAGCGCTGGTGATGTTGGACCAGAGCTGGAAGACCGCTCGATCTTGGGGAAATGAGGACTATCATGCAATGCTGCTGTTAAAGACCCTCGGTGTGATCTCTGTCCAGGTATTCCCGGTGATTTAGGTCCAACTGATGAGTCGGGAGTCCACCCACTTGAGCGTGATACACTTGATTCCCTGCGAGACTGGTTGTAAGGTCGAAAGAGGTCACGAGTTAGGTCTAAAATCTCGGATCCCATCGCATCAATTGCACCGGCATATTTGTCTCTTCGTAAACGGGATTCAGTGACGATGAATTCAGCGAATATGCGGACTCGTTCGCTGTCAGTTTTAGCAGCAGCTTCCTTTTGAGCGAAGGCTTGATGCCGTTCAATAGCAGCACGAGCAAACTGCTCTGACGGGGAAACCTGAGAGATTTGACTTGCACTCGATTGACGTGAGCCAGGTCTAGACGGGACTAGTGGCGGAGGCACTACTGCTGATTCGGGGGTGGGTATATATAACAGGCTGGGGGAAGGACGGCCAGGAGAGCTGAGAGACATTCGGCTCTGAGGGGGAGTTGGCAGAGCTTTAGGAGGTATTGCTGGAGAGGTATTGCTGAGTGCAGCTTTTAGCTGTGCTGGCGAGAATTGGGGTGCTGGGGCTTCAGGCTGACTTGACGAATGAGGTGGTCGAGGAGTAGATCCGCGAGAGCCAGAGTCTGTCCTTGCTTGTACAGGAGTTGCATGTTCTGAGGGATCTCCAGACTGGGGAGTTTCAACCTGATTGAACCTTGCACTTCTCGGCGTTGACCTTGTGATAGTTGGTCGTCGACTGAGTACAGTAGGAGGGACAACAATATCCGAAGGGGTAATAGCTTCAGCCCAAGGGTTATTTGATGGCTCCTCCTGGGCAACTGTAGCCTTTCTCGTCTTGCTTTCCGTCCTTCTTTCCCGAATACTCTTCGGCTCACCTCGAACAGCATGAGTTCTTGCCAAGCCCGACGAACTTGACCCAGAGTTAGATAAGTCATTAGCAACCGTGCTCGATGAAGCGCTTTCAGTATCGATATGAAGACCTTTGCTAGGTGACCTTCCTCTAATCGATATGTCCTCGTGACCGTCCACCCAACCAGCAGGAGTTGGAGGGATTGGACCCAAGTTTGAAAGTAGGTGGGGAGGCCTCCTGGTGGGGGGTGATACCATATGATCGCTCGTCCTGGTCATACTCTGGGATCTTGATTGAGGGGGAGGGCCTGGCGGAGGTGGAGGTAGTGGCATGCCTGGCTCCCATCGTGTTGTTGAAGATCCGCGTGAGCGCGAGGATGACGGCGTACTGATCGCCCCAGTAGATGCAGCTCTGCGCGATGCTGGCGGACGCGAATCTACATTGGATAGCTGGTCTTCCTCCGATGAGGAGGGTGCTTCAACAGATATCGGAACTGGTCGCCGGACAGCTGGGGCGTTCTCTCTCGTTGCCTCGGGAGATAGCCGAGGAGGATCGTGTCCCGTCCTTCGACTGAAGGTAGAGATGTTGAATATTGCTGGTGGTCTATCATTTGAGCCTGCACGTGTCCGTGAGGAGGGTGGAGGGGGAAAGGTGGGATTTGAAATAGGCTCGGGGGATGATCTGTATAGGTTGGCAGGGGAGAGACGCGCAGCAGGTGATGTGAGGATTTCGTCGTTAGAGTTCAGCGATATTCGTTGACTTCGTGGTGGAGAATATGGAGGTGGGGCAGGTGTCACGACTGGGGACAACATTAGCTCGTTCATATTTTGACAACCCAAAAAATCATGTGTAATGAATATGAGTATATACAGAGAGGGTAGTTCAAAATACCTTCTGTATCTTGAACCCTCCCTAAGGAATGATGAGTTCCTGCATCTGAAGCAACACTCGGCGAGTTCAGCCATTGCTGAGGATTGTAGGGTCTCGCGGCGCTGACTGGGGTGTAGGTCGAGGGATTGTACCCGAACGGCGCACTTAGAGAACTCGAGGAGATGGCCGAGTTGGGTGTTTGATGAGCTTGCGGAGCGAGGCCGAGGGATGTCGTGAGGGGGTTGAGCTCTAGTCGACGACGAGCAGCGTCTCTCAAGGCGGACATGGTCACGTCTTAAAATAGCCACAAACGCCTATCTGGCGTATCGACTTTTGCGGGGAATGAGACGGCTCAAGCCCAACGAAGAGCTCTGGGCTGCGTCTTGCGGCGACGGCTTTGCCCCGAACTCATCTGGAGCCAGAGAGTGAGGTGCAAGTTGAGGCTCGTCGTGCAGAGATCTCGAAAATCGTGGAGGGGTCCGGCCTCCCTTATGGCCTCGCTGCCATCCATGCCCACGCGTGCAAGATTTACTAAGGTGGAAGAAAGTGCTGCATCTCCACCCGCAGACGGGCCAGGGTCTAAATTTGGGGATGCCGCTCATTGGAGCGAGCTGCTGTGATGTGCAGGCGGGCCTGGTTGCAGGCCCCGGCACTGGCCAATGGCGCCCCGTGTGCGGTTAAGATGCTCCCAGAATAAGCGCTGGGCGAAGCCTCTCCATGCATGACCTCCCCTCGACTGGCACGTTGGAGGGGTCGCTTGCTGCTGCTTGCTGCTGCTTGCACCACTCCAGCAACGCCAAGATTTTAAGCTTTTCCACTGATAGTGGTGAGTGTGATAAGTGTGATAAGATTCCCCGGACACTGGATGGGCACTTCCTGCGGTGTGCATGGCTAAATGGGGACGATGAGCGTTAGAGCGTTAGAGTCTTAGAGTCTTAGACGCAGAGACGCTGGACCCACCGCCATCATCACGCCAGACCCCGAAGCGGCGCTGAGGCACCCGAGATTCAATATCGCCGTGCAGCAAGCCCTTCGGCATTCCAAACAATGTCGTGGCAGCTGCATCAGGTGCCAGCTAGCCTTGCCTAGATGCTTCGTGGACCGGGCTTGTATAGTCTTCCCAGCATGAAACTGTAAAGTGACGAGCAAATTTCGAGCATCCCAACTTACAGTACCGGCGTCGAATCCGAATCACACTGCGTTGGCGAGCGGCGGGCGGAACAAAAATAGAACATGGTATGCTTCACCCCACCCACAGAATCCCAGAATAGCGGATGGACCGAGATGGCTTGCCGTTCGGAAATTCTTTCAGCCTTCTGTAAAGCCTCATGCTCTGTTGAGGCACAGTAGCTTCGGGACCAAGCTCAAGCTCGGATTCCAAACGTGGAAAGCCATAATAATCAAAGACATTTGACTCCAAAACAGATGGGCTAAATGAAGCTTGTGAGAACGTGGCGGCGGCGCCGTAAGAATCCGAGAATAGCTTTCAATTTGGAGATCCAAACTCCTGAGCAGTCAAACTCCTCCACGCTATCATACAAGTTGCTGATTTCGTAATGGACGACAGACGAGCTACCGTTGATAATGCTCGTCCACAGGACGCCCAAAGCCTTGATGCTGACAGGATTCATCATACCACGCAATCTGATTCCAAATGATCAGACTCGTGTCATCATGGGTCTGAAATTTCAGGAGCCTCACTCAGACTCCTCACTGTAGCCCAATGTTGCCCACACCATTGCGCATCGTTCTCCTCTCACATTCCGTACACGGCTCACTCTGACTTGTTCCCACTTCCAGAGCTTTCTCCTGACCCAGCATATGAGAATTCTTCTGGGAGGTCCATTCCTACTCTCCGCGCAGTCAGGCGCACTCTTTCCTCTTCGTCCATGCCCATACCCGGGTTGTATCTTTCTAATAGCGTTGCGTACATTCTTTGTGCCTTGACATACTGAAGAAACTGTTCGGCTTGTTCGATTGGAGTCTTTGACTCGGAAGTGATCGTGCTCCGGATGCGAGCTTGTAGAGGCGATCGAGACTTCTCCGACAGCGGACGAGAGGGTAATTCGCGAAGAAATGCCCGGTAGAGGGAACGAAGCTTCGTAGGCGTAGCCATTGCGTAGTTGGAGGAGGAATGGCGGTAGTTATAGGAAGTGTTGATGCAATGAAGCGTGAAGCTGGATGCGATTTTTGGATGATCTGCATCGGCATTTTTCAATGTCCGACATTTTTGCTGGTACCTTCAGCCTCGTTCAACATTCCACCTCACTTTGAACACTACCGTCTAACGTGCACATTGTCGTTCGATGTCGTCGAAGCTGCAACCATATCTTCGAATACGGCATGCTCAAGCTGGACTTTCAAAGACCTGCCATCGATCCCTTGCCAGCCATGCTGCCCCTGATCGACTCCATCCACAGTCCTCGAAACTGCACACAGTTCGAGCATTTCCCACATCCGCGCTATCATACCATTGGGACACACTGCCACCAACTCCTGCTCAGCTGACTCACGCCTCAAGGTTCTTTAAGTTGCAGCCTCCAACGTTTTTGTGGTCTGCCGAGAAGTTTAAGACAATGGACTTTGGCGACAGCCCTGAGGTCTGCTTCCTTGGACGATCCAACGCGGGAAAATCATCCCTTTTGAACGCTCTGCTCTGTAAGAACATAGCACATACAAGCTCAAAACCCGGTCGAACACGACTCATGAATGCCTTTGCGGTTGGCGGCTCCGAAGACAACGGAAAGAATAGACTAGTGGTATTGGATATGCCCGGGTATGGCAAAGGTGGAAGAGCAGAATGGGGCACACAGATTATGAAATACCTCGAAAAAAGGAAAGAGTTAAAGGGAACCTTCTTGCTCGTTGATGCGGAGCATGGCGTAAAGAAGAGTGATCAGCAGCTTCTGGCTATGATCAAAGACATTGGTATACCGTATCAAGTCATCCTATCCAAGGCAGACAAGATTGTGTTTCCAAGAAGTAGGAAGCCAAGTCCTAAAGCATTGGAGGCAAGACTTTCAGGGCTGAGAAGAACAATGGAGAGTGTAAAGGAAGCAGTCCAACCTGATTCAGAGGATGATGGAGGAGCAGTGGGCGAGGTCATTGCTTGTAGCTCGGAAAAGTGGATTGAAGGGAAGAGAATGGGCATTGATGAAGTCAGGTTTGCTATGCTTCGGGCAGCAAATTTGGAGTATCGACCAAGTATCCGCCTGACAAGCCCAGTGGAAATTGTACCTCATGAGGAGATATCTGGTCATGGGTAAGAAGAAGCCCTCTGTGGGAACACTTGGAAAGAACATTACCTACGTTGTTTGAGTGGGGTCAAGGATAATGAGAGACAAAGACGTTCTCTTGAAATTTGGCACTGGCACTCCAAGCCACCCAAATTTGGGTCCGGTTCGTTCGGGCTTGGCCCTGACAGAATCACAAGTCACCATCATGAGACACTGAATCATAGACAGTGCCAGATATCCATGTATTTGAAGAAGAAATTTAGAAATGGAATGAACACCCTTCTACTTACCAATACTGACCCTGCAGCAGCAATAAAGTGCCTGTAAGAAAAATTTAGACGTTGTATTCACATCCGATTCCAAAGTCTTTGCGCATCACGTGCGTGTGGCTATTCTTGTTCTCGTGCAGGTCATCTTCGTCATCCACCCAAACTTTGGCCACTCGAGCTGTTGTCCCGGTCCGAGCATCCTCTGTCTTGTCGCATAAACCATATCGACGAGATGTTATGCTGAACCCGACAGCCATCATTGAAACACTCTTTTCCCTACAACCACCTTGCTTCTAATTCTCAATCCTCCCCCTCCTTCTTTATCTCGACCCATCAACTGCGGCGCCTCCGGTTCATCCCTCCGCAATCTGAGGCTAGACGACGACTCCTGCCACCACATTTGCACCCAACTCTGCAGTTTTAGGAGTCGCGGACTTCACGCCGGGAGCGATTCAAAGTCGCAGGGAAGCTTGGTAAACGACCAGGACATCGACTTTGATCTTCTCCTTTCACTGCCAGCCATATCATAATCGCCGGTCGAGCGCGCGTCGCTGTCGCTTCATAACCATGTCTAAGGTCATTCGAAGTGTTAAAAATGTCACGAAAGGATACTCTAGCGTTCAGGTCAAGGTCCGGAATGGTAAGGCACATGTTTTGAGATAACTGAGGATTGTCTAACACTCAATAGCGACCAGCAACGATCCATGGGGACCTACTGGGACGGAGATGAGCGAAATCGCTCAGATGACTTTCAATTCGTATGCAGAACCTTCTTCTATGAGACAAGTCTAACTTGTGGCCTACAGATCGAACGAGTTCTATGAGATCATGGACATGTTGGACAAGCGACTTAACGATAAGGGCAAGAACTGGAGACATGTATTGAAGGCGCTTAAGGTCCTAGATTACTGTCTTCACGAGGGGTCGGAACTAGTTGTGACATGGGCGCATAAGAATTTCTTCATCATCAAGACATTAAGAGAATTCCAATACATCGATGAGAACGATCGAGATGTTGGACAGAATGGTAAGAGGAGTCGGACCTACGTTCCAAAGGCCCCCGCTAATCGTGCTATTAGTTCGAGTTTCTGCAAAGGAATTAACTGCACTGATTCTAGATGAGGAGAGACTACGAGCAGAACGTAGTGATCGAAAGACATGGAAGTCAAGAGTTACTGGCATAGAAGAATTCGGCCCAACTCATGAGCAACCTCAACGTCGGAACACCAAACCTCATCGTGCACAACGTGCAGACGAAGAAGATGCCGAGTACAAACTGGCGATCGAGGCTAGCAAGTACCAGGAGGAAGAGGATAGGAAGAAGCGCCAGAGTCGGAATGGAGAGCCAGATGACGATGACCTTGCAAAAGCTATCAAGCTGAGCAAGGAAGAGGAAGAACTTCGAAGAAGAGAATTAGAAGACCAGAATGCTCATTCTCTGTTCGATGACGACCCAATTCAGACCATGCAACCTACTGGCGGCTTTAACCAAGGATACCAGCAACAACCACAAGTGGACTGGGCTGGTAACCCTATTGACCAAAGCATGCAACAGCAACCAACAGGCTACATGGGAAACATGTATACAGGCTTCCAGAACCAGCCCACAGGATATCAGAACGGGTTCTCCAACGGCTTCCAGACTCAAAATGGTTTCGATCCCTATGCCCAACAACAGCTGCAACAACAACAGCTGCAGCCACAGCCTCCACAGCAAACAGGATTTAATCCCTATGTTCAACAGAATGCGTTCTCACCTCAACCACAACCTGAGCCATTGATTCAAGCCAACACGAACAACCCTTGGGCAACCAACAATCAGCAAGCTCAAGCGATCAAACCATCGCCGACTGGATCAAATAACCCATTCGCACAATCATTTGGCCGTCCTCAGACAAGTTCAGCTCTTCAATCTAAGCCAACACTGGCAACACTCCAAGAGCAGAAGACTGCAACTTTCAATAACACTCCTTCATACAATCCCATCACTTCATTTACTCCTCCACCTAAAGAACAAGATCCCTACGCCGCCAAGCTCAATACTCTCCTTTCATCAGGTGAGGGTATGGATACTTTTGGCAACACTGGTAATCTTCGTATTCCAGCCCAGCATACTGCTCCTGGAACGTTTGTCAACAGCGCAGGAGCGGGTTTGGGGCGACTCACAGAGCAACAGACGGGCACCAACCCTTTCCTACAGACCCAGTACACAGGCATGCCGCAAACCTCATACAACAACTCGTCTGGTGCCTTCGGTGCTGGTCGACAGGTCCCAGCGGCCACTGGCCCAGCAGGCATGTCAAATGGATTTGGTGGTGGTTACGGTGCCCAATCTGGCAATCCTTTTGGGCAACGGCCTCAACAAGGATCAGGTGGTCAGGATTTGATACAATTCTAGGACGGATACTCACGTGGGGGAGCGATTCAGAGATACACCTTCGTTCATCGCGGTTCGAGTGAGAGCTTTGAATTTGCACATTTGTCTTTCTCAAGCAGGCGTGCAAATAGCATACTTTTTCTGGCGGAAGCGCTCGAACTGGCATGATAAGTCATTGCTGGATATCGGGGCTTGGGGTTCTTTCGTTATCCTTCAGTTAGATTTGAGGTGAACAATTCACATGCGCATGGCACACGGATCGATGATCTTGAGCACAGAAGTGTGCTATAATTGACAGACCAATTCCCTACAGACAATGCTCCCTCCCTAGGCGCCTTGACTCCTTCGCTCCCGTGACCTAAAAGCATTGTACTTGGACAGAAGTTACTCCCGGATGCGGTGGGCTCCTCTTCCTCCTTCTTGAAACGCATAAGAGCAGTGTCGTGAATCGGTCATCCCATGCAGATATTCACAAACTCTTCCCTCCCCACCCCTCCTTTTCCTTCCAAATCAAACTCGTCAATCATAGCAATCAACTCTTCCTCTTCTAGCCCCTCTCCAAGCTCCCTCGCCACCCTTCTCAGGTCTTCCAAACTTATGATCCCCTTATCCTCCGTATCAAACAGCGCAAACGCCCTTAGAATCTCATCCCTCGGATCTCGTTCACTAATTAGCTTTGCCGCGATCGTTTGAAATGATTGGAGCGTGAGAGTGAGCCGTCCCGGCGGTAACTGATCTTTTGGCTGTTGCTGTGTAAGAGGTTGTCTGTTGTTTGCAGAAGGGGGACCTGCCAGTTCGGTAGTCAAAGAAGGAATGCCGTGTATACTTAGAAAATCGAGAATCTGTGGTTTTGGGAGGTCGAAGCCCAGCGCTTTCAGGGCGACTTTGAATTCGTGGTAGTCGATTCGCTGGTCTTTGTCTAAGTCAAAGAGGCCGAACTGATTCTCTTGTTAGGAATGGACCTGGCATCCCAGGGAACGAGGAATTCAAGAGAGGGGCCTACGGCTTCGTTTATCTCTTCTCGCTGCTCGTCTGTGATGTTGTTTATGGGTGCTGACGGTCCTGCGCCTTGTGCTGCTTCTCGTTGCGCTCGCTCGCGCTCTTGTCGCTGCAAGGCGGTCTCTCGTCCTGAAGGGTGCGCAGAGGTAGAGAAGGCATTGGGTGCGTTGCGTTCGGGGAGTTTGCCATGCAGGGTGCTGGAGTAGGGGCGTGGGGGGAAGGAGGGGTGCGGTTGTGTTGTCGATGCCATTGATCTGTGTAGTTTTTTCTTGACTGTGGAAAGTTTGCGATTGTGTAATTACCAGTCTAGGGAGACAGAGCTGTGTTTATTGTTGCTTGAATGTGTATGCGATGTTTACTGTCCTGTGGCTGTAGCTTTGCCCAAGGTAGGCCGAGGACGCGATTTTTCGCGCGCCAAACGTAATATGCTGGCCACTAGCGAGTAGAGTGCTACGGTCGAGCAGGTCTCACACAAGGGTTTCCAGGATGCCTGACTTTGGCGGGATCCTACAGATACGGTACTATTAGCTGCATGGCTTCGAGTCATTCATATGTCTTGCCGACGTTTACTGGAGGAGTTCACCTCATGGGAAGCAAGCATCGAAAGGAAGAGAAAACACCCAACCACCGATGCTAGAGAACCAGTAGAAGCAAGGTCAGATGATCAAGGAAACCCGTTCTGATGATGCAAAGTCGCACAATCTTTTTAAGCCAATCGATGCTTGACATCATTGTCAGTGCATTTTCAGCTATCTCCAGCGGGCGTCTTCCGCAACACTCATACAAGAGTCATAATGCAGGGAGCCTTACACAGGTAGACAAGATAAGATTCATTCGTACCCAACCAAATCCCTCAGGCAGCAACTTGTTCTTCTTCGGTGGCGCGAAGAAGTGTAACAGTCGAGTCTGGATCATGCAGTTTCCTCCTTCTCTGCTCCAGTCCTGGTCCGAAATTCTGTAGAAGTGCACAGGCAGCAGTAGCCCCCGGCGTTCTTAGTCATTCGCAAATTTGTCGAGCCCTGATTCGCCAAAGCTAAATTTGCCGCTAAGCGATCGCTCTTGAGAAAGCGACTGAGCTTCATCCACCTCACGCGCCTTTACCTCTACCATAAATCTTCTGGTCGCTAACGGCCTTTTCTTCTTCTTCCTCCCAATTCATCCACCCTCCAGACGCTGATCCTTCTCGTCACTCTTTCATCAATTCTAATGTTTGCGCCCGCTCGTGGTCTTTGAGCGCGATCGGTCTCCTTTTCCGTACCGCGTCCCGCGTCATCTTTGAACCCTCACATCGACGTCTCGCAATCTGCGATCTTAGCAGCGATCCAAGACTGCGATCTCTTCCATCCGCGCGGCTTTCGCCATGTCGTTCGGCGGTGGATTCGGCGGCTTTGGCCAGAGTAATAATCAGCAACAGAGCACAGGCTTTGGTGGCTTTGGAACGAACAACACAACTACGAACACAGGTATGTCCACTCCTCTCCTATGACTCGAATCCATCCCTCTATGCGATATCCTATCCTGGGAGACCTTGGAGATCAGCCGGAACCCATCACTTACTCGAATCTATCTGCTCGTCACAGGAACAGGATTTGGCTCTACACCGAATACTGGCGGCTTCGGCAGTACGAATACGACTGGAGGTGGTCTATTTGGCGGAGGATCTACTGGCTTCGGAGGCTCTGGAGGTATGTCGACGATGCTCTTTTGCTCTGGAACTTTCTGGGGCGTCGATTTCGCATCGCTTTCTCAGGCCTTCATGTCGATAAAACAGCATGGCTTCCAAATTTTTTCTTCCTCTTTCCTGCCATCTTCGATAGATCTCGGGTGACGAGACATGGATGGTCAACGGGGTACACCGGCGCGACCAATATCTTCGGGGGAGCTTGATTCGAGACGCAACCGTTTAAAACTCCAGCTAACATTGCAAAATCCAGGTGCTTTTGGCAGTAACACAACAAACAATGCTTTCGGAGCTACCAAGCCAGCATTCGGTGCCACCGGGACAAGTGGTGGAAGTCTATTTGGGGGTGGAGGAGCAGCAACCACGACAGGGGGCTCCGGATTTGGTACCGGTGGTTTTGGGTCTGCATCTACAACTTCAACATCTCCCTTTGGCGGCGGCACGACTGGCACAGGTGGGCTGTTTGGTAGCCAAAACAAACCAGCTTTTGGAGGATCACCAGCTGCCAATCCATTTGGTGGTGCACCTTCAAATTCCCCATTTGGATCCACAGGTACTGGAGCATTTGGGGCACCACAGTCCACCGCTCTGACTACTACAGGTGTGGGTGAATCTCCAGGTACTGGCAATGTTCCATTCTCAGCTTTCGTGGAAAAGGAGCCCAACAGCAGCACAAATCAACAGAATGCGTTCCAAAGCATCTGCTTTCAGCAGCCCTATCAAAAGTTCTCTCCCGAAGAACTGAGACTGACGGACTACGCCCAAGGTCGCAGATTCGGAAATGGCAGTAGTCAACCTGGAGCTTTCGGCCAAACAAACTTCGGTGGAGGATTCGGCAACACGACTACAAATACTACTGGAGGATTTGGGAATAGCGGCACAAGTGGAACCACAAGTTTATTTGGTGGAGGAGGAACATCAAATACAGGCTTCGGTGCCACCCAGCCAGCCTCTACCGGCTTTGGCGCTGGATCGACAACGACTGGAGGCAGTCTCTTCGGCGCGAAACCAGCAACCGGAGGTTTGTTTGGTGGCCAAACTTCAACACAGCCATCTGGTGGTTTGTTCGGAAATACAGGAACCACCACTGCCTTTGGTGCTACGGGAACGACTAGCGGCTTTGGTGCAGGCACAAGCACCAACACTGGAGGATCTCTCTTTGGAAACAACAATACTACTGCTAACAAGCCTGCCTTCAGCTTCGGAAGCACACAGCCAGCAGCTACTACTGGCACGGGATTCGGCGCTTCTACAACAACGGGAGGCTTCGGAGGTGGATCTGGAGGTCTATTCGGCAACAACACGGCAAATCAGCCTGCCACTGGGTTTGGAGCACAACAGCCAGCTGCCAGCAATCCTTTTGGTGGCTTTGGTTCGAATACACAACAACAGACCGGAACCACTGGCGGACTATTTGGCAATACGCAGTCCAAGCCAGCAGGCGGACTCTTTGGCAACACTCCTGCAGCAACTGGCACCACTGGTCTGTTTGGCAACACTACCACGACCAACGCCAATCCCTTTGGTGGTACTACCAACACGCAGAACACTGGAGGTCTGTTCGGTAACAACAAGCCAGCTACGACTGGAACCGGGTTGTTTGGGGCCACCAATACTCAGAATAACACTGGCGGTGGAGGGCTCTTTTCTGGATTCGGAAATCAGAACCAGAACCAACAGCAGCAAAATACTAGCGGTCTGTTTGGCGGTTTGAACAACAATAGCACACAACAAAAGCCATCTTTGTTTGGCGCTCAACCACAACAACAGACTGGTGGAGGTCTCTTCGGGAATTCGAGTACCCAGCAGCAACAAGGAGGAGGGTTGTTTGGCGGCCTCAATAATACTAATAATCAGCAGCAACAGCAGCAGCAGCAGCAGCCCCAGAACTCGATCTTCGGTAGCTCGATCTTTGGAGGCTCACAACAAGGGCAGCAGAACCCCCAATCTCTCACAGCATCGATTGCCGACAACAACGCTTTTGGCTCAGCATCCCTCTTCCAAGATCTGGCAACTGGCCCTACCAATCCTGGTCCCATTGCTACACCACTTTCCCACAGCGTGAAGCCCAAGAAAGCTGCTGCCATCCCGGTGTACAGATTGAGCTCGGCGTCAAATTATCGATTTACTACCCCACAGAAGCGAGGTTTTGGCTTTTCTTATAGCAACTATGGAACTCCAGGCAGTGTTTCGAGCACATCTAGTACTCCTGGAGCCTTCAGCGGCAGCTTGTTGGGTGGTGGTAGCTTCGGTCGAACCCTCAACAAGAGCATGTCGACTAGCAGTCTCCGCCGAAGCTTCAGTACAGAAGACAGTATTCTTGCGCCAGGAGCTTTTTCGGCAAGCCCCAGCTTACGACAATTCGGCAGCACCGGCAGCGTGAAGAAGTTAACTATCAATAGAAGCATCCGCCAGGATCTCTTCTCGCCACCCAACGGTACCCCAGCCCTTCCACCTGCGTCTGCTCCTGTCACTGGAGCCCTGAGAAAGCGTGTTTCGTTCGACCAGAACACGACTGGCGGTGGTACAGCTAGTCCAGCCAAGCAGGCCAACGGTGCTACTCCGAGCGCAGAAGAATTGGGCTACCTCCGACCGCGGGCCAGCGTCAATGGTGCGAAGCCAAACGGTACCTCGACCCCGCCTGAAATGGAACAAGTGAACAACAACCAGCAGCTTGCCATTGTCACCGAGGAGGAGCCAGTTGCACCAGTAGCCACACAGCAGCCGGCTAAGCCTGTCAGCCAAGAAGATCAACCTGCAGGAAATTATTACATGAGACCTTCGAAGGAGGAAATTGAGAATATGAATCGTCAACAGCGCTCAAAGGTTACCGGCTTCGTCGTTGGCCGTGAGGGAATTGGAGAAATTCGTTTCGACGTTCCTGTTGATTTGACGAGCGTTCCTTTGGATGACATTATCGACAATATCGTGCAACTATCCACACGATCCGCTACGGTATACGCAATCGCCTCGAAGAAGCCACCGATGGGCAAAGGCTTGAACGTACCATCAACTATTTCCCTTGGAAATTCTTGGCCACGCAAGAGCGACCGCAAGACTCCCTCCAGCGAGAAATCTGGTGCTAGGTTCAAGAAGCATATTGAACGCCTCAAGAGAGTTCCGGACACCACTTTCGTCGACTACGACAAGGATACCGGTGTTTGGACTTTCAAAGTTGAGCACTTCACTACTTATGGCTTTCCTGAAGATGACGATGAGACTGATGGTGAGGGTATGAGCGAATTTGGGCAGAGTACTTTGAGTGCTCCTCCTGATACCCCAACTCCTAAGACTCGCACTCCCAAGTCAGTCCACATGGACCGATCCTTCTCATCGACTTCGCAAGTCACTCAGACTGAGTCCGATCCAGACGACACATTCGAATTCAGAAAGAAGAAGCTTCTACCTGGTGCATTCGATGATCAAGAGGCTTATGTAGGTGACGATATGGAGCAGGATCAGGAGTCTTTTTTAGATGAGCGCTCCGTGGGTTCGCAATCTGAAGACGGCGTCGAAGAGCCAATGGACCAAGACGACGTCTTCCATGACGACGAATCTGTCAGTATTATGGATCAAGAGATGGCGGGCTCTTTTCCAGAGGCTGGCAATACCGCGGAGCTTCGTGAAGACTCGCAAGATGACGATGAGGATATGGATATGGATATGGTGGCCGCAACACCGGGTGCGATCACCAGGGCAAGACTGAGAGCAAAGAACGCCGGAACTCCGGTAAAGCGACAATTTGCGGCTAGTAATGATTGGGCAAATACCTTGAAGACCACAATCAGCCCACAGAAGCAAGATCGGGCCTATCTCAAGAGTTTGGCGGATGAGGAAGGCGATCAATTACGACCTCTTGGAGAGCCGACCCCTAAGCCTAGAAGAGTGGTGTCGGATGGGCGTGGTTTTGCAAACAGTATTGATATGATGCACTCTCTTTTCCCGGACAGCAAGAGCCCGGTCAAAACAGCAAAAGCTACGGCGACTTCCAAGGGGTTTCAGGTTGGTGTTCCTTCCCCGGCGTGATCTGATATTTGGAGACGAAGAATAAGGGCCGAATGTTGCGCCCGCTCATGTATGTAGCAGAAATAGAAACATTTTGCTAAGATTGTGTTTACAGTTTCCTTATGCCAAGAGAGCCAAGACTGGCGACTTTGATACTTCCAGCATGAATGATAGAGAGCGCGCCTTCCATGAGTCAATGAAACCTAGCTGGGGCCCCGAAGGCACCCTGGTATATGCTGCACCTCCAAACGCGAAACCCTTTGGTAGATCTTCTCGCCGTGCTCGCGAAAGAGATGGCATTCTTACAGTCCAGAAGCAAGCCATTGTTTCTGAGAATAGAGACATCTACTTTGCAAAATTTTCCAGCGAGGTTTGTGTCTTATTGTTCTGTTATCCGCTTCATTGCTAATTGACTCGTAGGCTTCTGCAGATCTTCTCCGGAAGCAGAAGGATATGACCATCGTTGACGACTCCGGCGATGTTCCGTTTGCGTCTCTACCTGAACACTTCTCCTTCGCCGATTTCTTCGATCAGGCTAACCCTCGCGACCCAGCAGCTGCTCACGAGAAACTCGTTTGGCAGCTTGCCAGTGTTCTGTTCGACCCGCTGGCTGTTCCTGTGGAACTACAACAAGTATCTAGAGTAGGTGAGCGCCTGCGCATGGACAATTTGTCTGCTTTTTGGCAAAAGTTGGTTGATGATGCCTGCTCCAAGCATATTGCTATGGGTAGAACAAGCGAGGAGAAGGCCATCGCAGCTCTATCAGGTCATAGAATCCCAGACGCTTGTGCTCACCTCCTCGAAAGCAGAGACTTTCACCTGGCCACTCTCGTTGCACTCATTGGGACCAAAGACAGCATGAAGAAGGATATGCGGGAACAGCTTAACGAGTGGCAGAATTCTCAGATGCTTTCCGAGTTCAGTCAATCAATTCGTACAATATACGAGCTTCTTGCTGGTAACGTGTGCGTCTGCGATGGTTCCAAAGGACAGCCCGAAGATCGAATCGAATCGTTCATCATTTCCAAGCGCTTCGGCCTTGACTGGCGTCAAGCATTTGGACTCCGACTCTGGTATGGCATCATGTCAAGCGACACAATCGAAACTGCTGTTGAAAGTTTCGCAGAGGATCTCGCCCAAGACAAGGAGACATCACGACCCCTGGCCTGGTATGTTGAGCAGAAGGTTCCGACTCTGTGGGACGATAAAGCCCTTGAAGATCGGGAGGATATACTCTGGGGTCTGTTGAAGCTTTACACCTTCACAAATTCTGATATCGAGGATGTTCTACGTCCGGAAAATTCTCAATTATCGCCTCTCGATGTTCGCCTCTCCTGGCAACTCGGCCAAGCTTTGACTGCCAATGGTGCCGTTCGTTATACGGAGGATGATGAAGACAAAGCTGATCGAACAACTTTGGCCTTTGCTGCTCAGCTTACAAATGAGGGTAGCTGGCTTGATGCTGTTTTCGTCCTTCTCCATCTTTCTATGGATGATGTAAGAGCAAAATCCATTCAAGACCACCTTGCACACCATGCTGGCAAGATCGGATCTGAGGACAGCTCGAGCTTCACCACGTTGAGAAACACTTTCAAAATCCCAGCCTCCTGGATTTGGGAGGCGAAGGCTTTGTATATGCGAAGTGTTGAGAAGAATTCACGGGGAGAGGTCGAGTGCCTGATCAGAGCTGGAGCATTCAACGAAGCTCATCGCACATTTTCTAAAGAAGTTGCGCCGAATGCCGTCGTTGAGCTTGATTACGATACGCTTCGGACTTTACTTGGTGGATTCCATAACAGGGAATCCACCATCTCTGAGTGGCATCTTGGAGGCGAGATCTACCAGGACTTCTTGGAGTTGCTTGACTCAGAAAACAGAGGTTCATCCGTTGACCAAGCTCTTCTGGCAAGATTGCTGGCTGGTCTTCCCGCTGTGGTTGAGGAGTCTCGTCATCCAGCATTTATGGAGAGGGTGGCGATTGAGACCATTAGTGGGGTTGTGGCCAAGACGGTGGTTTCTCTGGGAAAGAAAGGAGAGGTGAGGGCATCCTTGAAGAAATGCTTGAGCTTTACTAACACGAAACAGAAGTCTGAATTGCACAAAGTTCTCCGTCTCCCACTCACAGAAGACAAGTACTTGAAGCATACTGTTGAACTGAGCTTGGAGTATTACCGTGGTGTGATGGCCAACGCTCGATGAGCTTGGGGCTAAGAGAATCAGTTAAAGGAGAGGAAATATCGCCCGAAAGTTTGTGCAATACCCCGGCATTTTGAGGGAGGAAATGATCACATGGAAGGAAAGAAGGGAAGCAAATGGATGGTGAGCAAGGAATTATGCCTTGAGGGATTGTAGTTGGTGGATACCTTGAGATGCGTGTAGATAGTTTAGATTTTCTGATGGACGGATGGCGGGTTCTGCATAGCGAAGTGGATCATAGCGTGCATCAGATCAGGGGAGAGCAGATAGTTAGTTAATATCAATGCGAAAATGCATTCGATGACCCTTTGTGTTCCTTCATCGTCTCTACTTCGTTTCCTTTAGTCAACCAGTTCGAATTTGGCTTGTCCTTCTGTTTTTTCTGTGGTCTTGCCAGCCAGACCATCCCCTAAATCCAGCTTTGTCTAATATCTTTTCTCATTTAAGCATTAAGCGTATGCATCTTCTTCGGTCAAGGACAAGCAAGTCCTTCCTTCTCTCTCCCCCCTCTCACATTTAACAAGGACCAAACCATCTATTCCCTTAATCTTTTCATTAGCCCTCCTTCCTTCTTCATGGATCCGTGGGTATCTTCCTCTCCTCCCTCTCCCCTGCTCCATTTCCTACCCCTCCCCTCCCTCCACTCACCACCACAACCTCCCCCACACAACCAACGCCACCAACCCCCCTATTATAACCACAGCCCCAAAGCCCAATATCCAACAAGTTCTCGTACATCCATACCTCACCCTTCCTTCATGATTGAAAGCACCGCGCGTGAAAGAGAAGAAAGATCGTGTTTCGGAGATTGGGAGGAGAGGGGGTGGTGGTTGACGGGGATGGGGAAGGGGGAGAGAAGGGGCGTAGAATTCTTGAGGGAGGTTGATGTTCTGGGGTGCTGTGTGAGGATGAGGAGGAAGAGAAGGGGCGTAGAATTCGTAAGGGAGAGAAGGAGGGGGTTTTTGGGATGGGTGTTGGAGGTTTTGATTTTGTGGTGGGAATGGTTGTCTTTTTATCCTGGCAGCGGGGTAGGATGGTGGGAGTGTTGTGAGGTGTGTTGCGAGTGGTGTTCTGGATGGAGGAGATGCGGTTTGGAGATTTGGGGGTGACGATTTCTCAGTCGTTGCTCGTAGAATGTCATTCTGTGGTGTTTTGGTTGTTGTTTTGCGTGGTGGAGGGGGAGGTGGAGTTTTGAGTCGTTCGGGGAAGGGCAATTGTGGGGAAATCGTCCCGGGGGCTTCTTTGGTGTCTTGCTGGGATACGTATTATGATCAAAATAATTTCTTGCAACAAGAATATATAAGGAGACGAACAGTGATTTTCGTGGGGTCGAGTTTGAGTTCGATCTCATGTCGATCCATCTTAGCGCACGCTTACAGCCGAAGCTCGCGCTAGGGAAAATAGGGGGGAGAACGGTGGAAGAAACACCTGAAACGCTAGAACTATCACCGGGGCCCGCGTCAATATATCAAATTTTCATCCGAGGCACAGCCTGATCGCGTCTACCTGGCGAAGCTCGTGTCACGGGGAGATATGAAGTTAAATTACGGATCTGTTTTTGGCAGCGCAGCCAACAATGTTTTTAATCTATTTCCCATTACTCACCCGCTCATAAAAAGGTATAATAAAATGGACCGGGAACCCCCAACGTGTATGTATGATGTGTCCTATGAAAGATCTATGTTCGTGTTCATGTCGTTGGCCGTTTCCTCAATGTCGCAAACACCACCCCGAGCACCATTGCCATTGTGATCACGCCCATACCGATGAATGCAAAGATGTATTTTGGCCGGTAGCAAATCCGTCGTTTGTCCGGGTGTTCTTCTATTGTTGGGGGAATCCAGTAATCGGCTCCGTAGAGGGAGCTTGGATAGGAAGGCGGCTCTGAGTGTGGACGGTCGTGCGCTGTATCTGTATGCAACGTTGTTGATGATAATGAACTCTGTTGGAGCTGTTAGATGACGTCTTAGCAAGCTAGAATGATAGAACCCACCAGTGCCACAGGTGGAGTGCAGTCCGAAGTTGGCATGTTTGGGATTTGCGCCGCTATCGCGGCTATGATCTGCCGCGAGAATTGGTATCTTGGCAAGATGACCACATGATTTTTTTTTCCTCGAAGAACGAATCTCTCGGACGAGTATTTGAAGTCGTGGTTTTGGGGCTCAGCTCGGCGCTTTTATATGCATTGCCATCTGTTTCCGTCGATAGGGTAAATACTGAGGCGCGGATGTCGGGAGGAAGGCTATTTCAGCCAACATTTATCCAGACCGCAGCTCCACGTATGCAATGCTTCTAGCCAAATACGGAAGAACGAATTATGTTGACTTCGGATTGCGCTTGCTGCAAACATAAAGTCCCAGAAAGATGGTAAGACACATAAGTAACATGCAAACGCCTAGCCAGATGCATGCTTTACGTGTCCGCGGTGTAGTTCGGTTTTTGAGGCGACGTTCTTCCCTAGATTCGAGGTCCATCCATGTTCGACCTGAAGAGATTCGAACAATCTGGGGATGATGGATTGGAGATTGTGCGTGACGAGAATAACGGGGAGGTCCTGCTGTCGCATCGTATGCTGGTGGTGGTCCTGGAGTTGTTGGCAGAGGCTTCTGTAATAACGTGAGTAAATTGTCTGTATCGAGGTTAAGTCGACTTGAAGCCGTACCATAGGAATATAGGATTCAAGAGACATTGTTTTCCAGTAACTGAGGAAAAAAGAATAATATCCATGAAAGAAGGATTGATCAGAAGAGACGCGGGCGTAGAGAAGTTAAAAAGTTCAGCAGAGCAGCTAAAAGAACTGTCTGAGTCAACATTATGCAACAGCCTGATCTCAAAGTCTCTTGACATGTCAGCATCGTAAAAATATCTTTGTGTTCCCAGCACTTGCGGCGCAGTAATCAACATATGAATGGTGTGTCGAGTCACACCGTCGGGTCAGTTCCTAGTAAGTCGGCCATTATTCAGAAGTCCAAGGACGATTGCGGTTCCAATCACAATTATCCCTGTGAATACAAGACAGGAAATGAGATGCCAATTGATAGCAGAACGCCTTGGCGTATGAAATGTCGCATTTTGAGGCAAGGGCTCTAACGAGAGGTTTGGATGGCCTTGAGGAAGAGGATGCATAGATGCGGAGTAAGGTGGCGGTTCTGGATTTGCATCGTATATTGGTGGCTGCTCTAAGATTGTAAGCAATGTCTTCTAAACAGATGAAGCAGTTTTAAAGATAGAAATACGGGGCGGTGAGTGTGCCATGAGCAAAGAAGACGCTCGAGTTGCGTGTTCTACTGAAACCATGCGTGTCTCTTGCGATATCAAGAGATGGATGTGAAGTAGTTAAGTATAGGTGGGGTCTTGACTACAGGGCTTTTGCGACGTCAATAAAATATTTGAATATTTCGGATGAAGTCTATTACAGTAAATCCATGTGAAGTATTCATCGCGAGGAGAAAGCGTTGTAGAAGGAGGATGCGGGGCAGCCGCGGCCCAAGGTCGCAACATCGGCCGCCAAGAAGGGTTGTGATTAACCTTGGCAGTTCATGATGACAATCATTTCTTCAGATATCAAGGTCTTAGCTCTAGGATGCACACTTGAATATAAGTCTCGGATAATAATACTCAAATCCAATTTAGTTGATTTAAAATTAATTGCTCTTCGACACGATAAGCTGGTTGCCCAGCGCATTTCGCTGTGAATGATGTCGCGATAGCTTTGCGCCTCAGAGCTAGAGCATATCTCATGGTGCACTTTCCACACTTTGACTGGATTCCAATCGAAATGGTGCAATTTCTCCATCTTACATGAAAGTCATATGACACATTGGAGATAAGGATGCAAAAGATGTGCCACGAGGAAGGTGTGTTGATTTTCAAGGCAGCACATCATTGCTGCATGCCCCAATAAACTCAATTTGCAGCGACAACAAACATAACACGCGCGGAAGACTCTGTCTCACATCTCTTCCGCGTTCTCTACCTATCGGGGGCCCGTTGCTGACAAAAATCTCGTGGTCTGGACAGCTGGACGTATGAGTGAGGGGTTAATCGGATCTATATAGGGAGGTGGCGCACCGAGTAGGGCTGAGGGAGACTTTCCTTGATTTCTGACCGGACGCAGGCTGGGAGGGGTTCCTGAGCGCGAGAGCGGGGCAACGGGCAATAGCAGATCGGTCTTAAGACGCGTAAAGGCGGAGGAGATCTTACCGTGGTGATGGGATGGAATAGGCTCTGTTTCAGCCGTCATGCTGTCTCAGTCCCGCGAATGCCTGCGGACACCACTGCACCTCCTGACGGCCCTCGGGAGGCCCTCGAGTCTTGCAGCTGTTCCTGGCAGATGGTGGCCGCTCAGCAGCACGGCACATCACGGGGGGGAGGTTGGTGCCTAGAATAGGGCCAAAACAGGCACACTATGACGCATTCTGGTGGAGAGTTCAAAACAGGTCGAAGAGTTTGCATAAAGACGGCTGGTGATCGTCTGAAGTGTCGATGCGGAAGTGGATGTGGATTGTGGAGATGTCGCTGTTTGCCCGGGCGGAGCGACGAAGACCTACGAAGTACTTGTAGGACCTAATCTTCACGTCGGGGAGCCACCCTGTTGCACCCTGTTGCACCCTGGCACACCCTAGAGGCTCGAGCCAGCTACTGCACGCACTTTAGGTTTTTCGCTCTAGCTCTACTCGAGCCCTCCCCCCGGTCCTGGTCGTGCGGTCCGGCACGTTTCACCGCGCGTGGAGCAGCGCCGCGTGATTGGCCCGTCTCGCTGCTGGCGCGTTGAACTCGAGAGAAACAACGACCGGGGTCACGATAAACAACTCTTATCATAGGCCCAGCCTCACGGATTCCTGCAACCTCTTGGCTTCCCCCTTCACGCCCAACCTTCGCAGAACCATTATCCCACCCCCTCTGCAGCCATCCACAGCCCGTCGTGGACCGGCCAGCGCAGCACATTCGACAGAACGTCTAAATCGCGCCAAAGGCCCTGCAGCAAGTTGAGGCGGACCATTCTCGAGTGGCTGGGGCGAACGGGTCTTCTGCCGACAGGAAGGCTTTCTACGACCCCTCTACCCATTCAGCGCTCTTTTTGCCTGCAACGCTCTTCTTTCTCTATCGCGCATGCATTCTTCTCCCCGCGATACTTCAATCAGCATCCATCGCACTGCAATCTAGAGCCCAAAGTCGAGCCTAAACGTCGGGTCACGCGGTCCCAAGCAGCAGGTAGACGTGGGGTCATGACTTTGATCTCCATAGAGAACCACATCCACCTGGCATTAATATCTCTCACTATCGCTCCAAGTACCTTCCTGGCCCTTGTGGTTGTCGCATTTGTCTATCTCTACATCCTCCACGTCCGAAACAACCCCCGACCCAGACCTGCAATCGACTTCGACGGCCATGGCCACGATCGAGGAGCTGGAGGGCCTGTTCGACGACCATCCTTCTTTAGACGCCTCTCTGCAAGACTTCGAACCCGGAAGCAGCGAGATAGGCCAGTCGCCCCACTTTGGCTACCCTTCCCATCACTCTGGCTTCCGCTCAGACACCGAATCCGAGAACGCAGATTCGACCTCTGGAGGCAGATACAGCCCGCCGGCGTGGCGCCGCGACGGAAACGGCAATCGCAGCAGCGGCTTTTGGAATAGGCAGAGGACGACACTAGGGAAGCGCAGTCGAGGATCGAGGGATAGCAGCCCAGAGTATGAGAGTGCGGATGACGGAGCAGATGCGACTCTTGCTGCGGCGGCGCGGACAAGATTGCCGACGGGGTCGTTGTCGCCGGACAAGGGGAGAAGCATGAGCCCGAGTCCTTACCCGGTGGGAGGGCAAGACTTTGGTAAGACATTTGGAGGTACGGTCAATCAGGAGGAAGCTCAAGATGTGGCAGCTGCAAAGCTTGATAGTCCTAATTGTATGCATACTCCTCTTCACTTTATCGAATAAAGACTGACTATTCACCAAGACATTCGATTTGCAATGCGCGCCGAGGTACAACATCGTACAGAGCCGTTCGAAGCTGCCTATTCTTTCTTCAAGACAAGATTCGAAAACATGACCAAGTCATGGTCCTCCTTCTTCACTTCAATGTTTGTCGTCTTACTATCTTTCTTGGCTCTGAGGACACTATTTCAACCTGGAATTCCACCTCCAGTTCCAGATCTAGTCAAGGTCGCAGGACTCGCCAAGGCTTTTGAACCCTTGATCTTCTACTCGGAGAATGGAGTACAGCAGATTGGTGACTTACAGGCCACTGGCGTCGCTGTGTGGGATCTTGGCGAGAGCGTGCGCTCAACAAATATGACATCGGCACCAATCATTGTCAAGGAGCTGGATGATCTCAGCGATAGTCTCAAGACATTGGCCATTGAGCTGACTCGATTCTTTGCAAACGTGGATGGAGATGTCGACGGGTAAGTCTTAGGACCCCCTTTTCCCCTCATCCAACCACCACTGACTCTTGCAGAATCTTAATTGTAATGGATTGGGCAAAGCGCGAGCTCTCCCAATTACAAACCCACACGCCGTCTTCGATGTCCTCTGCATATGACAACTTCCACTTGTTACTGAGCAAGTGTGGGGTCTTCGAGACGTCGTTAGGCACCCCCACACGACTAGGTGCATTCGCGACCTCCGTCTTCGGACCTTCATCACGTGAACGAACTCGACATACCCTTCAGCGTACCTTTCAAGAGTTCCTCTCTATCCTTGAGGAGTCGATCAACTCCGAACTACAACATTCCCTGGCACTATTCTCCCTTTTTGAATCTATCGATAGACAGTTCCTCAACCTTGCGCGCACTGTCATCCGCGAATCGGATGCGCAAGACTCCGCTCAAGATGACATGCTCTCGTCCTTGTGGACAAAGATGCTTGGTCCCAATGCCAGCACCTTACACAAGTTTGAGAAGAACAAGAAATTATTAAGCAACATTCGAGCCAAGACAGTGCAAAACAAAAGCATTCTGGAGGATCACAATAGAAAGCTACTCACCCTCAAGGCAAACCTAGAAAACCTGAGGAGAAAGTTGGTCAGCCCACTTGTGAGAGCTAACGGCAGTACAATAGGCGTGGAGGAGCAAATTAGAGGCTTGGATGAAGTGAGCGCACATCTTGGCGGTGTTCGAGAGAAGCAGAAGTCGAAGTTGATGGAAATGCTGTATGGGGCAGGCAGCAACTCGGCGCGGAGGATATACGGTGTTGATAGGAACGAGATTGACGGCCGCTGGGAACGATAATGACAATCTCCTTGGGGAGTGTGGGGTAATTGGGTCGCAATTGTTGGGTGTTAGGTACGCATGCTTTTTTAGCTTTTTTTTTGATTGGTCGATTTTTTTGATTGGACGGTGTTCTGGATTGGTTAGATACGAGGGAGGTGGTCTGTGGTAGGAGCATTTCCGTGGTGCGTTAGGCGTTGATGCCTTTCATTCTTGTACAGCTGTCTTGCTTTTATCTTTTGGGAGCCTATTCCTAAAGCTGTTTTTAAAGCAACGAGACCACGAACATCAATACAAATCCCACTCACGTGCAAAAGATCTTACGTTTCGAGAATAGTTTCATTGTACCTAGTTGAATGACTTGAATTAAAGATATCTGCCCACATGCCTTCAAACCTTTAAACAGTGTCACATTTCTATTTAATTATCCTGCAAGCTATAGTTCCTGGCCTACTCCGCGACTACTCTCCACTTTGACTTCCCTGCACGCTTCAATTTTTCAACGTTGCATCTCACTTCCTCTCGATTCTGCAGCTGGTTGCAGCAGCATAAGATCTAAACGACCCAATCAGTACTGTACAACCACGACCTAGCACTCTACTCACAAGGTTCAATATCCTCATTACTCCCCAACGGCCTGCACACATCCAGCGGATTATGGATCTTGTGCAAGCTCTCCAACCCCGTCTTCAAGCTGTTTCTCAACGGCAAGTCATGCAGCGGGTTGCAATTCTTCTGTAGTGTGCTGATGCTCGTCTTGGCTTGTCTCAAGAAGGAAGGGCCTGCTGGGTGAACGCTTGAGCTGTCCTTCTCCCCTGAGCTGCTCAACGAAGCACTCCTGATGTGACCCCCAAGCTTCCCAAATGGCTGGCGATGCACCTTCCTCGGCTCGGAGACCGTTCGCCAAAGATTGTTCTGCACTTCTACTTCTTTCTTAGCTCTACTTTTCCAACCTCGCGCAGAATTCTCACCTGGAAATATCCCCAGCTTCTCCTCTCCCACTTGGGGAACTTGCGGGGTATCAAAGGTCCTTCTCCCATTATAGGGACAAGTTCCTTCAGGCGCCATCTCGCAACATCCCTCGCTGAAATCCTCAAAGGTCTCCAAACTTTTGCATCCTCGATGGTCTGGGATAGGATCGAAATGGCGCCAGGCGCGGTATTCTTGGTCCTGCATGTTGGGGCAGGTGCTTATCCTAGTCTTACGGCATGGGCAGCGTGCGAAGATCATCAGGGTTTGCGTGCACATGTTTCTTAATCGCAGCCTATTCTTTAATACATAGTATTGAATTCTGTAGCTTAGCTACTCGACGTTGAAGTTGACGTCCTCGATCACACTTAGATGATTCACACCCTCACCAATCACCTCCTCCCCTTCCTCACAGAAACTTCATCCCCATCCCACCATCCCTTCCCCTTCTTCCCCGCCTTGAACTTCTGCGTTCTCCTAGCATACAAACAACCCCCACCAGGCTTCATCCCACAACACCCTCCATCCTCCTCCTCCACAACCTTTAAATCGGAACATGACCTATAATCGGGCGCGGATTCAAGGTGATGCCACTCGTGCTCTTCTTTATGGCGGATAGGTGGGCAGGTGTTTACGCGTGTCATGCGGCAGGGGCATGAGGTGAAGGTTACGAGGGTTTGAGTGCACATTTTGATATTTTGTTTTGTCTTGGTGGTTAAGAGGGGGAGATGGGATGGATTGGGGGGTTAAGTAGGGGGTGTATGGTTCGGAGGGGATCTCGAAAGGTCGATGGGAGTTTGAAGGGGTTGTGAATAATCTATTGTACCAATGATTTCAGTAAAATCAAGTACTGCCTTCATACCTCTCCCCGATCCTCCCATTCATCGCCAACGGAAGTGACCCAAATCTCCAAAGTCATCCGATTCCTCCACACCCTCATCAACACCCTCCACCCCGTCCGTCTTCCTCTCTCCAAGCTCCGCAAAACATACCCCTTCCCTCTTTCCCTTACAGCAACCACTCCACACATCTCTTGTAGCCATGAAATTGACGTAATATTTGTAGATTAGCGGCTTCTTTCTGTTTTTGGTTGTCGCCTGTGACTCGACGAATTCTTGGGCTGGGCATTTGAGGATCAGGATTGCTGTGCAGGCGCAGTGGGTGAAGACTATGTAGCGTTGTGTGCACATTTTCAGGAGGTGTTCATAAGTTTGAGAGATATTTTTGGGTTTCGAGGTGGGCGCCGGAAATGGAGGGAGGTGGATGAGGTAGTTATATTACTCTTTGAGAGTGTGAATTTGCATGTCTTCATCTATGATGAACTATGGGTGGTCATGATTCAAACCGGTATCATTCACGGGGACTCAGATTCTTCCTCTTCGACTCATTAGACCCGAGAACCCACTATATCATGCCAGCCATAAATCTCATTTCCTTAATGCTCCACAAGCTGTGGTATATCAGATCCCAAAGATTTGGAACCTAAAACCACCCCAACCACTTCTTCTCATCCCAAGTCGTCACGGAAATTTCCTCACCCTTTCCTCCCTCATCACTGTTCTCGCCAACAAAGAATGGGCATGCTCCCAAACCAACACAAACCCCCTTTTGCATCTCGAGCTCTTTCTTGAAGTCCTTGCACTCCCTATATCCCTTGTCAGGACAACGAGGACAGCACTCTATTTCCGGGATTGTGCAGGCGCACCCTGTATAGATAGTCTCTGTGAGGATGCACATTTTATATGTATTCTTAGTGGGAGATTCGACCGTCTTGCTGGCAGCTCGAAGTTCTCTCTAGCCTGATCCTTTGAAAATTGACTTGGCAGGAGAATCTTGGATTTACTCATGAGATTTATACCTCCCTCTAGTCACAACAGAATATGAGAGACTCCTAGACCAGAAAATTCCAAATCATCATCGATCATGACTCGACACCAGCTCTGAATCAACCCATCCCTCTATCCCACAAACTCTCCCATCTCACTCATCTCCACCAACCCAAAAATCTCCACCCAATCCGAGTTCCCCAACCCCACGACCTCATCTCTCTTCTCCTCCACCACCTCGTCTCTCTTCTCCACCGCCCCATCTCTCTTCTCTACTCCCTCATCCTTCGCCTCCACCTTTTCGCTTTCCTTCGCCTCAACCACAACGACATTCACAACCTTCTCAGGACAAGTACCCAATCCCACGCAAACGCCCTTTTCCTTTTCTTCCTCGCTGACGTAGTCGATGCAGTGTTTGTATCCAGTCTCAGGGCATCGAGGACAGCTTTCAATTGATGGGATGCGGCAGGTGCAGAGGGTGAAGGTCGTTGTTGTCTTTTTGCACATTTTGGGTTCGGGTATGGATTCGGTGCAGCGGGAAGCAGAATCTCACGTCGGGAGGTATCGAGAGGTTGTGAGTTCTGGCTTATAGGGAGATTGCCGGTGCAAGAGGTGCTCTGATTCAGAAAGAGTTGGCTGGTTGGTAATTCGCGGTGCTTGTTCTTCCTTTGCGAGAGAATGCGTTTGTTGTCTTTGACTCCATGACAGCAGGTGTTATTGAATCTCCGACAGGATTTTGTGTCTTCGAAATCACGCGTCTTTGGAAATTTAGTCAAAGACCTCCTCACTTCGTGTAGTGATCGGTTATTTACCCCGCCCCTATTCACGAAAGCTAGCTAAGCGAGACAAAACCCTCTCTGGCTTTGGCTGGCGCTAGTTCGTCGTTTATGTCCCCGCAACCATTGGAATAACTCCTCCCTCTAACAAGAATAGAGTAGCAAGCCCTCCTCTATTTGTTTGAGTGTGCATTAATGTGCAGTATAAATTAATACACTGCAGATCTATCACGTGAGGGACTACATATCAGTATGTTGGAGCTGTTCAGGTTTGCGAGGCCCCACACCCTGTAGTTTCACATGAAGGAGCCCGCTGAATGAGAAGTATTCTCAATCATTTGTAAGGTTTCTACAATTTCTCCGTTTGTTCAAGAAGGAGTTTGGGCAATGGTGGTGACAGTGTTCAGCGCGCCAATAAACAGAACAAAAAAAACTCTATTCAAGAGTCGTAAGATGGTCAAAACTCCATCATCTTGTCCAACGAGCCTCCATCTCCTAGTGGTAAATATACACTCCCTTTCAAATACCTCTCGTGGTATCCCGACTCTTTCCCTCTCCCCGGCATAGTTCTCAAGCCTATCGAGCTTCCCACATTGCAAATGTTTTCAACATCAATTCCCTCTTCCTCAATCATGCACCACACCACAAATCCAATTCATAAACCCATCGATCATTCAACACATCCTCCTCACACACCGGCACAAACTCAAACTCCTGTCCATGCGCACTATACCACACAGCCCTGAGTCCAATCCCCGCATGCGCCTGATACCCATCCAAACACGTGAACTCCCACGGCAGCCAGATAGCCTTGATATCCTCATCATCTCCTGCATCTCCTCCCATCTCCGCATTGCGTTTTGCTAGTCCCTTTTCCGGCTCCTCGGCGAGAGTGACTGAGGACGTCACTGGTCGTGCGATCTGTTGTGGGATGCGCCGATGGTTTGAGAAAGCGGTCTGTTGCTCGTTGTGCTTGTCGTAGGTCATGGAGATCCAGCATGTTACAATACCGTCGTCGGTAAGTGAAGCTTCGAAGGGGAGGTGCGTGGCATGGGGGAATGTGGCGGAGTAGTGCATGCATGCTGATGTTTGACTCGGGAAAAGGATGAGCGTTACGAGGATATAGCAGAATGCGAAGGAATACATGCTAATGGGGAAGAAGTTTGACAGTGAACATAAGATGAGAGGAAGTTTGAACATGTATAGGGTATAAATTCAGGTCGCGCTCGCGAACTACACGCGTTGGCATTCGTATGTGGTCATCTCCATTCCACACTTCAACTATGGCACTACCCGTAGACAGGAATGAGCACTCACCCAACCATTCTGGTTTTCCGAACCCACAGATGTATCACATCAAGAGGTTAGATGTGGAACGCTGTTGCAAGAATTTTCTTTTTTAAAAAATATTTCCACTATTATCTCGCTGAACTGATGTGAAGCATTTCGGAATATCCACTCCCCTGTTGAATGAGGAGTATCCCAGCGCACGACAACGATGACGTCCGGCTGCTCGAAATGCATTGTTGCTACATCCACCATTTTGGAAAGGAAAGAAAGGAAATCCCTCTTACTTCCACACTGAGAGAGCTCGTTAGAAAGGATAAACCTTCGAAATAAGACCCGCTGATGGAGCAGTAGGGACTGGTAGGGGTGTTCCAGGTAGTGACAGTGCTGGTCTCCATGAGAGACGGCCAAGGCTTTGCTGAGAACGAAGGCTGTGGTAGTGGCTATTGGCTTGGCTGCCCTCGTATCATCACTTTCAAGATTGCACCACTCAATTTAATCGGAAAGAAGCAAGAAAATATCCCATCTCAACGTCGTGTGCTTCAATAAGCCCTTAAATGTAGAACATACTGTCCTTCATGTTGTCCGGAATCTTGATGTCAAGGGGGGCTTGGGGTGTCGCGCCGCTGGCAACGCTTGGCGCCGCTGAGCTGTCAGAGGGGTCGAACTGGTCAGCAAGATAGCACCTAAGACGAGTGCAGAGCAGATCAGCGTAATAGGCAGGCGGGCACAAACTGACAGCCTTGGTGGCACGACCGAAGAGATGACACATATTATGAGTCAACTCTTCGAGAGCGTCTGCTGGGTTGGCATGAGGGGGTTTGACCGCACGGCCACGGAAGATTTCGTCAAGAATAACATAATAATGGCACGAGCGAGCAGTGCCCTGTAGACAAGCGTGCGGCTGCAGAAAGAAATCCCAGTGGCGAACTTCAGTGACCCCACGATCAACGACTGTGCCAGGTTCACAATTGGACGATTTATCTGCGTTCTCCGTGGTCACTGGGTAGAAGCGTGTGTGATGTCTCTTTCCGCAAATGATGATGGTGACCTTTGGAAAGCCCTGATTCGTTGCTATTGCAGGATAGATTTGCCGACAGGCATTGCGGATCAAAGGCAGCTCATCGTCCAGAACTTGCTGAAATTGGCCCTCGCTAACACCATCTCTGTAGACAAGAACATTGTCAGGCAGCTGCTTATTATGTTTCTGCCAAAGACGAAGCCGAGACAAGATCATTCCCTCCAAGGCAGACACCATTTCTTTCCGAGATTCCTGGACGTTGAAAGTGCAAGGCCATTGTGCCAGGACTTTATCGATGCTTGCCACGACAGCAGCCACACTGGGCGCTCCGTCCTTGGATCCTGGCGAAGGGTGAGTTACATCAATACCGACAACCATTGTCTTGCCTTCAGCGATAACGCCCATCTTGGGCGGGTCGAGGATTTGGTTGACACCTCCAGCCTTAAGATTGAACTTGAGCGAAATGTTTCCGAAGTACTGGTCCTGCCGTTGATCCTTCATGAACTTCTGGCCAACGACACAAACGGTATGAATTCCAGCCTTCGTGTCTGCAACAGTCTTGATGCTGTTATAGATTGCAACGTCGTTAAATGGGAGGACGCACAAAACGAATCGTGGTCGAGGGTTGTGCTTGGACTCGTAAAGCATTTTGAATAAATTTTTGATATTCTGGTCGTTGAGACCGTCTTGCCCATCGACGAGGTCGACGGCTGGCGGAGCAGGTATAACAAGACCACCAGCGTTCACCCCAGATCTAATCAAGAAATCTTTGAATTTCACGACCGTCTTGCTGAGATCGGCTTCACCAAAGCGATCCCTGCTTCGATTCGAGCGCAGGTAGACATATGTCCAGGGTCCAAGGTTACTTCCTGTCTGAAACTTAACGCTGGCCATGTTCCAAGATCCGAATCGCGGATTGATACTGTGCTCATCGCGATATTTGATTCGGGGGGCAGCCAGAACACGTGCAGCCACCGTAATCAGACTCGTTCCGACAGCGAGGCCAAAAGCTTTCTGTGAAAAGGTTAGCACGAACATCGACTACGACGGAGCGTTACATACGGCAATGGAATTGGCCGACGGGTTCAGACCAAGCACAGCCTTGCCGTCTCCAACAATAGACTCGGCATTCTCAAAGGGTTTGCGACAGGCGAATGAAATCATCCCTTGCGTCTGTTCCGGGCTCAGTCGACGCTTGATCGGCTGTCCAGGCAGGGCTTGACAAACTTCCGCCGGGAGGTAGCTGGGATTCTCCCGATTTCCGACGTTGACAACAGGAGCACGAGTATCAAGTTGAACATTGGGATACTCTACAGACCATGCGATTAGCTGAGGCTCAAAGATGAAAGAGGAAATACCTACTTCGTCGGAAATAATCGAAGACAGAGATGTATGTATTGCTCGGCATTGACGGTCCACCGGCACTCTTCTGTCCAGCCTTCCCCTTGCCAGGCGGATTCGCTCCTACTGCTGCGGGAGGAACATCGGCCAGCCAGAATTGTACATCCTTGGGGCCCGCACCATAGGAAGCTACCTTGGGAGGATGAGCTTCCGTGCGGCCATCCTGAGGATGCGCCAAGCCAAAGATAGTCTTGACCCGCGGGACAACCTGGCCAGTCTTCTTGGATGTCTTGCTGGGGAGATGGGTCACTTGGACACGAAGGAGCTTTAACTTCTTCTGCAATGTGACTTTGTTGCCGGTGCCTAACTTTGGAAACAGGAGCGCGAGAGAGATTGGTTCGAAAAAAACACCGTGCGTAACATTGACGTTGAGGAGCAAGCCACCGGTAGCAGTTCGAACGCTTTGAAAGTAACCACGGAGTGCCTCCAAACCGCCAGAAAGATTCCGAATATTGCGCGTGTTCTGTTGGTTTCGATCAATAGAGAAATGTCGATTTTGCCCGATAGAGACAATGCCAGGATGAGCTTGAGGATAGTGGCCGAGGAGCACGTTCAGGACCTGAATGATTTCCGCCTTTTCGACAAATTCAGGGCTAGGTGTGACGGATGACAGGTAGCTGACGAGATTGGAAACGGAATAAGTAAGCGGAGTAACTACTCTGACGCTGTAGGTGACAGCACGTGCCAGTGGTTCGTCCTGACCTTCTGCCATGTATGGAATTTGGACAGAAAAGTCGTTCGGAATGTTGAGTTGCCCCCGAGAAACAATCATGGATCTCAGATCAGATGCAACTCCATTGAAAGCGGGCAGCTCAAGAAGTAGCTGAAAAACGCGGCCAAGTTTCTTGCCCTTCACCTCTGGTGTAATCTCGACGCTATATCTTGTCAAGGATAATTCCTTGGGGACGATGAGCTTGAAGTAATTAGCATACACCAGGATTTTCTTTCCCAGCGTGCCGTGTCCTGGGCGTGAAGGCATCTGCGCAGTGACTGAAAGATTTGCAAGTCCACCGAGACCTTTGGGGGCTTTCATGTAGTTATCCTCGATACCCATGAGCTGCAGATCTGGGGCAGGTGCGGGGACACTGGGATTGGAGTCCCTAACACAAATTGTCAATTCCTGATCAGTGTGCAGATGAGACAGATGTGCGAGATACTTACCGGAAGACGCGAATATCAACAGGGCCACCACGGCCGCCTCCGCCAGGACCACCACCTCTTCCTCCACCAAACCCACCCCCACCGCCATGATCACCTCGCCCTCCACCAAACCCACCGCCATGATCGCCTCGGCCTCCCCCTCGGCCTCCCCCTCCCCGTCCACGATCGCCGCCTCCTCTGCCGCCCCCTCGCGGATTCCCACGGTATGACATTTTTCCAGAGAGTAAGAGAAGTTGAAGACTGTGAGAACTTCTTCAAAATCCGTGGCTGGTGTTGAAGAGACGATGATCTGTACTCAGATTAGATTAAGTTTGAAACCAAAGCTGGAGATCATACGTTGAAGAGTAAGCATCAGAATTTGCTAATTAAGAGAGATAATTTTTTTTCAGCTCTGATTGTGGCAAATCGGACTGGGACCGGATTGCAATTGCGAAAGGAGCAAGAACTTGACTGGCTGTCAAGATGAGACTATCCACAGAACTGGATTTTATTCCGCCGAAGGCGGCTGGGTTGTTGTGTGTAATAATCAGTTGATCGAGTTGTATCAAGTTGGCTGGTATTTGTGATCCCCCGAAGGGTGTTTGAGGTAGAGGACCTGAGCAGGAGATGATATTAGCAAGAGTTTTTGACGATGTCAAAGAAGATCTGAAAATGAAATGATAAACAAGCGAACAGCCAGCAAGCTGTTTCTTGGAACAAGAAGCTGAGATAACGAAAGGTGACCTATAGAAGGAATTGCCTCTGTGATGGACCAATGGAATGTGCAACGGTGGGAGAAAAGGTGGTGTGGTCAGGAGCCGTGGTATGAAGACTCATGATGAAGTCAGGGATATTATTGATTTGAGAGAGCAGAGGGTATACTTGATGTAGAAGGGAGTATGTGGAGAGATATTAATGCAAGAAATTTGTATGATGGTAGGGGAAGAGATGTTTGTAGTGAAGTGGGTAGAGAAGGGTATGTTTGTAGTAGGTTGTGAAGTGCTTATGCTGTGCCACGAAAGAACTTGCCAGAGAGGTATGATCGAGGAAGCAAGTCGTGCTCGTTGCGAGATGTGGTGCACTGGAAGCGAGTGGAGGGCCCTGTGGTAGAATCTGTTAGTATGTGAGGTTTGTGATGCAGATCAAGCTGTCAAGAGTAACAAATGAAATTGTTGAGTAAGAAGATTGGCATGCCTTGGAATATGAAGCTGAGGGAGGTGATGGAGAAATCAGAGGTTTGCTTTGATTGAAGAGAAGGGATGTTCTTGGAAAGGAAGGGGGCTTCTTTTTCCGACGGCAGGAGCATCCGAGCTCGGCTCCCTGAGACAGCAAGGTGTTGAGACGAGGTGACAAAGGACGTTGAATCGTCAGATTATTCAGCACGTACCTGATGTATCTTCTGCAAACCACGCAACCCTGTTGTTGGTAGTGTGGAGACCGGTTGCGGAAGCTAAGACGCACTACAAACGGGAGCGGGGAAAGTGAAGCTTTGTTTGTGAATTGGCAGGTAGGCGACCCTGCCGGGAGCTTGGGAGAGGACCAACTATTATGTATGTCGGTAGACACCTGGAATCAGTCTGAAAAGAGGGAGGCAAAGAGTGGGAGGAAGGTAGCGGTGTGATTATGCATGCTGGGATGGTCCGGATAGCAGCGATAGCTTCCCCGACACGCGTGTCTTAGTAGTGATGGAATGGGAACCTACATTTCAGCTGATGGAGAAACAGGCCATGTTGGAGAGGGCAAATTGTGATAAAATTGTAGAGTCTGGATGGGGCACCTGGTAGAGACTCGTGAAGGAATTTGCTTTTGACAAGAGGAAGTTCTCTGTGTAAAAGTTGGCGACGATTCGTTTCGCGAAAAACTCGTCATCCCCATGCCATTCGCGAGATCCCGTGATCCAAAGTGGTTCCCAGCGGGGCGGTTTTGGGAAGGATGGGGAGATCTGTGGGTTCAGTGTCGGTGTGCCTTCCTTGCACTTGCATGAACGAACAGTGCCCAGTTCCACACGGCACTCCTTTCTCTCCGAAGCACGCCAAAAAAAGATCCTTTATGAAGGAAGAAAAGAAGGAAGCAGAAGCAAGCAAACAAGCAACACAGCTGTCCTTTTAGTCCTTCCTCGTCCGATGTCCCATTCCTCTCACCGACCAGGCTGTCATGGAAGGAAGATCCTTGGTCCTCCCGTCTGTTGGTGTTTGCTTCTAGGCAGCAAACCCAATCGGATGCCCTCTGGGTACACCAGCTTCGGCTGACTGACTGCTGCTGGCACCACCCAGCAAGCTGACCAACTCCAGCCTGCGGGGCCGAGCAAGTGTGCTCTCGCCTCCCAGAGTCCCCACAGCCATGTCAGCAATGTGGAGTCTCGTTTGCGTTGTATATCAATACCCTCACTAAAGCATGGGCTCGAGGTGAGGTGTAAGCCTCATATTTCTATTGCCCGTAACCCCAGCCAGTAACTCTGCACCGGGTAAATGCTCTGAAAAACATGATAGCATCATGGACATTCAGCTTCGGCTTTCGGGCAACGCTATGCCCGATCCTGGGCTTAGGTTCGCAATTGTACAGGGATGTGGGAGATTCTGGCACATTGATTGGCACACGGACATTCTTTGTTTTGGTGGCTTGTGCCAAAAATGATCGTGAGAACATCTAGAATTCTAGATATCAAGGGACGTCCCACCAGTTGACAGCACCACGCACTTGCGAAGTGAACTTCCCTTGATAAGATCTGGGACAAGCTGCATCTCCTTTATAACCCAAAAGTCCCTACGCATTGCTGTGTTTTCCCAAACAACACCATGGCGCAGGCAGAGACACAAGATGAATCAAAGGCAACGTCTGTCACGGAGACCACCTTTGAAGACCCAAAGAAAGAAGAAATAGAAGCCACCGATTCAACAGATCGAGCCAACATGGACTCCACACCCACAGACCTGCAGAAGCAGACGACCACCACGGAGAAGGAGGCACAGGCTAAGCTTGACGCCGAAGACGACATGCAATATCCCCATGGCCTCAAGCTGGCTGTTATCCTTGCGGCGCTCTGTCTCTCCGTCTTCCTCGTTGCCTTGGATCAAACTATCATTGCAACGGCAATTCCAAAAATCACAGATCACTTCAACAGCATCAAGGATATTGGATGGTAGAGATATACCCCTCCTCAGCCTGTGGCAGCTTGCTCACTGAAGCAGGTATGGCAGTGCATATTTTTTAACTGCAACGGCGCTCCAGCCGACGTTTGGGAGAATATATACGATATTTAACGTGAGTAGTGAAGCTCAGTCTTTGCGGAGAGCCACTGACACTGGTCAAGATCAAGTTTGTGTTCATTTGCGCCATCGTGCTTTTCGAGCTCGGGTATGTCACGTGTGCTTGGAACTTCCCTATGCCAATGACTGATGTTGTGATAGATCTCTTGTCTGTGCGACTGCTCCTAGCAGTGATGCATTGATTGTTGGAAGAGCTATTGCTGGCATGGGCACTGGAGGCTTGTTCTCTGGTGCCATTGTCATTCTGGCGTATTGTTGTGAGTAGGCCTTGCCCCAAATCTCCTGCGAGTAATAAGGATTTTTTTTTTCTCCTGCTGTTGCGCAATTGAATGATCTAGCCGCTCAATTCATAGAGACTGACATGTCTAGTGCCACTTCGAAAGCGGCCGGCTGCTTTTGGATTGATCGGAGGGATGTGGGGAATCGCATCTGTTGCTGGACCTCTTCTCGGCGGCGTGTTTACGCAAGTCCTCCCTCTAAAGTTGTGAAGTCTTCTAATCGATTATGCAGTGATCGGATAAGCTGGCGTTGGTGCTTTTATATCAAGTAAGTTCGCTCCTTTGGTCTTGCAGTCCCTTTGAAGCTTACACCACAGCCTCCCAATCGGTGCCCTCTCTATCTTGGTCATCATTCTCTTCTTGCATATCTCGAGAGAAAACAATCCGGAAGGCCTCACCATCACACAGAGAATTCTCAAGCTCGACCTGATCGGCGCCTCGATTCTGGTTCCGGCTGTTGTCTGCTTGCTCCTCGCCCTCCAATGGGGTGGCTCCACATACCCATGGAAGAGCTCCAGGATCATCGGCCTCTTCGTGGGCTTTGGTCTTCTTGCTGGCATTTTCATATTCTCTCAAATAAAACTCGGCGATAAGGGAACATTGCCGCCGCGCCTCTTCAAGAACCGTAACGTGGCCTTCGCCCTCGCGTTCGCCTTTGTGTTCGGCTCCGGGTTCTTCACGCTCATTTTCTACCTTGCCATCTACTTCCAGTCCGTGAAGGGCAGCTCTGCTACACATGCAGGAATCCAGCTCCTTCCCCTTCTGATCTCCACCGTCCTCTCATCCATGATCACAGGCGGTCTCATTACTGTCATCGGAACCTACGTCCCCGTTATGCTCTTCTGCATGGTGCTCTTCGCTGTGGGAGCTGGAATGATCACAACCTTTTCGCTCACAACATCCTTCTCGGCATGGTTTGGATACCAAGTCCTCGCCGGCCTTGGAATTGGGGTAGGCTTCCAGAGTGGAGTCCTTGTCGTTCAGACCGTTCTTCCCCTCTCCGATGTACCAGTTGCCACGGCCTGCGTATCGTTCTTTCAAACACTGGGAGGTGCTCTCTTCATCTCCGTTGCGCAGACCCTCTTCCAGAACGGGCTTCTTAGCGGTATCGAAAAGAATGCCCCTCAGCTTCCGGCACAGCAGTTCTTGCACAGCGGCGCAACGCAGATCCGTCAAATTCTCGCTGAACTACATCAAGAAGATGCTCTCGATGCCGTTCTGCAGGCATACGTTGATGGCTTGACACATTGCTACTGGATCACGACCGCTTGTGCAATCGCTGCCTTCTTTTTCGTTTGCGGACTGCAGTGGAAGAGTGTCAAGAAGGGACACGGACAGGACAAGAAAGACGGGGACGCAGAGGCTGTGAAAGAGCCTGTTGTTGCGTTCGCTTGAGGTAGACAGATACTTGGTCCTTATTTGTTTTTGAATTCAGAATTGTTTTGGCTGTATGATAGTCTCCTCTCCCAACTCACATTTGTTGTAATGATGTTTGGTTGGTGAGGTCTTAAATTGAGATTTCAAACCCAAAAAGTTACAAAGTCCATCACACTTGACAGTTCACGAAGTCGATGTCGCACTTGTCCATTATCACGTGACCTTCTCAGCTAGGCTCTTTAGAGCTGGCGAACCGTATCTTTACTTGGAACCTTAAGAGACACAACCATATCGATTTCCCTACGTGCTCCGTTGCCCTCCGTCCTCCGTAGCTATTCCAGCTACACATTTCATAGTGTAGCTTCAAGTACCCCGAAGGGCTTCCAGCGTACTAAAATATTTCGAAGAGAATATGCACAGACAAGTGAAGTTAGCGGACCCAGGGCCAGCACCCTTGGAGCGCCTACCCTTAGACCCAGCCACATCGGAGCCAGACCTCGCAAACCTCACAGACGAATTACGATCTCGTCAAATACGTGCCCCTAAGGAGAAGAAAAAATTCGTATAAAAAGGAATCTTTTTGTCGAAAAGAATACACGCAACTAAAGTCAAAATTATTCTACTTCAACCACACTCAGGATAATATGAGAATCTTATGTATTTCAGAATAATTCCCAGTTAACATCCATCTACATCAATTTGGCTTTATCCAGGTCCCTCTCCAAGACTGGTTCACAATGAAATCACTGCTAGATGTCCAGCATCCTCAGTATCAAGGAGATATCGAATCATAGTTCCATATCAAGAAAAATTTCGACGGTTGAGAGCAGGCGTAGTAGACCCCCTCTCACTCAAAGATGTCAACTCCACCGAGCCACTGCCATTTTCACCATGATGCGGTACCAGTAAATCAGATGCTGATTGCCCATTCGCATGTAGTGATTTTGACGCATGCTGGTCGTAAGGCAGTATTCCAAGGCAATCATTGCCAAATTCCTTCGTCCAATCTTTTGAATTGGATGCCGTCATTGCCGGATCGGGGTGCTCTGCGTTTAGGACGGCTCTTCCCAAAGATGTTTGGTTCATGTAATAGGAAAGTATAGTCCCAGTCACTTTGCGAGTGACAAGAAGACCAACGGTAATAATCAGGAGTACAGCCCAGAGACATAGTACCAAAAATGCTGGTAAGGCAAACAGGATATTGCCATAAACAACCACGGAGTGGTGTTCATAAACTTGTCTCTGACCCAGAACTCCGGAGCCTTGGGTGTCAGAGCTGTTCTCAAATCCCGTCGTCGTTCCTACAACAGCGGAAGCAACAAGATCGGTCCAAATGAGATTCAGGATTGTAGCAGCGCCATCAGTTGTGTTGGAAAGCTTGCGCCATTTCTGGAATAATGAATACTGGATATCGCCCGAATAAGAAGGAAGTCCACCAAAGGAGACTCCAGCTATCCAAGCCGCTGACGTATAAAGTGTATTCCAGGCAGCTGTAAACACTGAAGCGACAGCAAGACTATCCTTTAACGCGCTCACATCACCGCCTGCATACGCAACTGGAAGATAGAACTCCCGTCCTCGGAAAGTAGCTATCTCGGTGTCGTTCTCGAAATTATCGCTGATGAGACCCCATAGCAGGTTTATGTCACTGATGTTCAGGTTTTGCAATGGGTCTACGTTTTCAACACCCCATAATGGCTCCTCTTCCATGTTGGTATAGTTTTTGTCTGTTATACTTGAGACCACAAGATTGCTTAGACCTGAGGTTCCGTTGAAGGTAAACTCTACAGTCTTGATCATTGCTTTCACTGAACTGGCGCAGGTTTATGCAGGCTGTCCCACCATACTGTTGATCTGAAACTCGGTCTGATTTGGATCGTCTGGAATAGCGACTCCATAAAGGTTTCCACATCTGATATATGGTTTCAATGGGTCGGGTTCATTGGAATCGTCAAACCCGAAATAACGGCGCCCTTACATTAACTCATTAGTATCCCTGAGAAACACTGACATAATTGGAAGTCTTACCATATTCTTGAAAATTGGCTGTAAAGTTGATAGACTCCGCTACTCCTGGGATCATGTCCCCGAAGTTCCCAACGAAAAGATCCAGGTTTTCTTGGAAGAACTTGTACAGATTGTATGGCATCGCCTGATCAAAGATTGCTCCATCTATATTACTTATTGTAATGGCAAACGGGTTCATGATGAGTGTGTAATTTGTGAGGTCTTTGTCGTATTGAGCTCCAACATGGGAACTGGAGTTTTCGAATATATTCAAAGCTGCAGCAGTGAAGTAATTATCCCACCAAGCTCCAAGAAAGGATCTTTGGGCTAGGTCAGGAATTGGCCCAGTGATATTCCAAAGAGAATCGGGGCCGTAGATGTCCCATCGAGGTGAGGGAACGGACCAGTTCCTATTGGCAAAAGCACAATCATCTTGCAAAAAGCTATCCGTTCCAGAATTCGGATTTGTCCCCGTGTTCACCGCCGGAAATAAATCGTTGACATGAGAGTTGCCAAATAGAAAATGTATCGAAAAATTATTTGCCGTACACACTGTTTCTGGCTGGATCCAAAGAAGATCTTCTTCCCAAGTGGCTCCAAGTTGGAGGCCAACAGGGATAGTATGGTTGCGGAAACCAATTCCGCCGTTGTTTGGATCTACAATAAGACCTTCAACTATCGTGTAATCTGTATTCAGTAGCAGATATTGCATCGGGCGGGTCAAGCCGACAGCGATTTCCTGGTTGTTGTTGGAGCTTTGATTCTGGTAAAAGAACATATTCCGAAATTGCACGTCTTTTGGGCCTGCTATTGTTGTTCCAACAGTCCCAGAAGAGAGTTTGTTGAAAAATTCATCAGATGGTGTACAATCTGTGAAGGTCAAGGTTCCGCAAGTCCGAGTAAGTGGTTGCGAGGGTCGTGGAGCAGTTCCTTGCCCGAAAAACGTCAGGTCAGGAGCATACGTGAAGGCCACAGAGGAAGGGCGATCCCTAAGCTGTGTTTGTTGAACAAGCGGCAGTGGGGTGATGATATAAACCGCAAGTTGTAGTACAATGGCGACAGTGAGTATTGTAGAAGCGACATAAACTCGACGAGCCACGGGTTTAGTACGAGCGCTATCAGAACGCAAAATCGTCGGCCAGAGAGTTCCTTGAAGAGTATTCGCTGCGGTCGACCAAGTCGAGGCGTTCAACTGTTTATTCCTGATCGACCATACAAGAATAAGTGCAACGAATAAGGGCAAAGTGAGGGAAACTGCGAGTTGTCAGAGATGCCTAGCTGAAGAGGAGGACGCTTTCATCTCTCACCAATTGACGCTGCACCGCTGATAATTCCAGCCACCTCTCCAACAGTTATCCCACGTTGTAGAATTTGTAACAAACCCATGTTGTATTCTGTATCCAAGATGTTGTCGCTCAGATATCGATATCTTGAAAGCTTGGGAATACACGATATTGAAAATCCGGGGAAGGTCGAGCTTAATTCCCTCCCATGAGGCTGAAAATAGTATGTAGCATTGTGTAACAATTCTTAGAGAGATGTGTATCAGTGTCTCAAAGCTCGCAACCCCTTGCATTGAAAGGGATGAGTTTATTGGAGCCCGGGTGAAAGTCACGGCGCCTCGCAGCCAGGGAAAAGTAATGTGACGGCATGAGGCGTGACGGAAACATCCATTCTCGAGCTTTCTTAGTATATTTTAGCGAGTTTCTGGCTGGAAGAGCGCGGCGATGAGCCAATTGTAGCTTGTGTAACGTCGAATGCGTTGGCTGTGACTCTCTTCTGGGTGAGCAATTCCAGCCTCACCTCATCCACTTAATCTCCCATAGACCAAACAGATGACCAGGCATTCAGCGGCTCTGGGGGGAAGAACAAGGTTCCTAAAACCGTCCTTGGAGTTAATATATGGTTGCCTTACGTTTTACAAGTGCAAGATGTTGGCTTCATTGATCACACTCTTGTAGTTTTGTTTTTGCCCCCAAGCGCTTTCAACGAACTCGCGCCTATTCGGAACTTGACCGCATGTGCCGTCCACCCTACGACTGAGGAGTTTAGAAAGGGAATTTTGACAATAAATGGAGAGTACTTAGACTCGTTGAACAAGGACATACTGGACAATGTGACTTGTGACATTTGTCTCAAAGAACGAGGTGGAGCATAGATGTTTGGGCGGTTCACTCATTATGCTTGGAAAGAAGAATTTAGCTGGGTGAGGGAGATTTGGGCTTGATTGACAGGAGCTCCAGCAGCGTCACCTCAAAACGCCACAACTTCCTAAATTGATGACCGAGGTCGCTTGCACTTGCATTTCCACAACGCAGCCTCATAATACCCAACTCAAACTTGCGTACCAATATCGCAGATTTCTACAAGAAGACAGCTCCTGAGATGGAGTATTTGCTTCTAAGTCTTGTCACTTCTCACCGTCGCCGCTAAATAATCCATCATTAAAAATATGATGGACGCAGATGAAGACTGGAACGATCTTGAAGATTACTTTTTCTTCTTGCCTCATGATTCGCGATCAAGGTATCAAACGAGCGGGCGGCATAATTTTTGGCCGAGAAATATGCATGCGCAGGAGTTTAAATAGCCACAAGGATTCAAGGTTTCCCAGCCGCCAACTCCTCGATATTCTTCACTACAATCTCCATTGGGTCAAACGTTGCCATCTCGGCCTCCAACACCTTTGCGCGTTCCTTATACTTTGGATTGGAGAATATCTCATCCACAGCAGCCAACACAACCTCCGGAGACGGCGTAGCAGTCCTCATGTTTACAGCAATACCAGCCCACTCGGCTCTCGCCGCAATCTCAGGTTTGTCTTCAGTCGTGCCTCCTATGACTAGGGGCACACTATGGCCAATCGCGTGCTGAAGCGCTCCATACCCTCCATTAGAGACGAACACAGCACAATAAGGCAACACGTCGTCAAACGGGATGAAGTCAGCAATGCGAGCATTTGCAGGAACCGTCGTTCCCCCCGGCAGAGCTCTGCCCTCCTTGCCCAACGCAACAACAACGAGGATATCTTCGCGATCCTTCAGCCCAGTGAGAGTAGGCAAGACCAAGTCCGTGAAGTTGAGCGTCAGCGTGCCTTGTGAGACCAAAACGATTTTTTTCGTCTTGTTGGTGACAATTTCGTCCCACCAGGACGGAGGGTTGGCATACGTATCACGATGGCCCTTGGGGAGACCGCCCGCAAAGCGGATACTTTCCGGGAGGTCGCTGCGAGGATACTCGATGGACGGGATGCACATCTGCAGGAAGCGGTTGGGTAGCATGTACATGGCGTCGAAGAAGAACGGAATGTCTGGATCTGTGGCTCCGAGCTCTGCGAGCAGTTTCCTGAACGTGGAATTCGGTTGCGCCAGAAACTGCTTTTGGATGCTCTCGTTCATGGCTTTGTTTCGCTCTCTGCCTTCGGGTGTGCTATCGGGTGGAAGGCCTGGGCCGAAAGGGGGGTGATCGATGCTTGAGATGACTACTGGCACGATTCCGATGCCGAGTGTGGCGGCTGGTTGTATCCCAGGTGCACCAGCGGCTGTAGGCAGCGAGCCTAGATACGCACTCTCGGTCACAACGATGATGGGGCGTCCTGAGTACTTGTCGCTGAGAATCTTCAGGGCCGTTTGCTCGGCCTCGTGTTGAGAGGTCAAGCTTTTGAGGAAGATTTCTTCCATGTCGAAGGTGAGCTGAACGGGCCCTTCAGGCAGCGTTTCTCGTATCGGCCATCTCTTGGGAAAGTCTTCCTCGGTGAAGTCTCCGTAGCCGGAGAGGGGAACGAAAGAAGCGCCAATGGATTCAATGATGGATCGGTAGGAAGATCCAGTCACGAACGTGACTTCGTAACCACGGGCAATGAGCTCTATATATAATTAGACGGACTTGTTCACTGGGGCTCAAAGTTTTGCCTCTATTCAGGCAACCAGGCCTTCTTGGAAATTAAGACGAAGTAATTTTGAACAATCTTACCTTTGCCAATGGCACGGATGGGCATTAAGTGTCCATAGATCGGAGTACAGCAGATGAGAATAAGCGGTTTGTTGCTCGCGGTTGATCCCATTTTGTGGGACTTGCAAAATTGAGAATTGTGAGAGGAAGAAAGTTCAATTAGATTTCTGAAGGTACAATCGGTTGATGTGAGATCCTGCCTAGATTGATACAAAGAAGTACAGAAGGATCGGGAGGATGATAGGATTTTATACCTGTCTTACTTCTTCTTCGCACTGGGAGACGGGCGTATTGAAAACTCTTGATATCTAACTGGCACATTATTGGGGAACTTACTCAGCTCATTCGAGCTCATGTTGTGCCTGTCGTTCGCTACCCCTGAAATTGGGTAGCCTAGATTCGCTTAAATGCCGTCTGACGAATTAAAATAGGTGCTATCACGTTCCAGCTGAGCAGAGCAAAGTGCTCAGCTACAATACCTCAAAGCCACGCCGCCGTGTGCCCCGCATTAGGCAAGACGATAGATATGGACCGCAATGCGACCTATGATTGAAGCTGGGGCGACAAGGTTCGCGCAAACCCTGTTCTGGACCCCAGCCTAATCGGATTATGTCCACTGGTTGCATTTTAAGCTTACTCCTAACTGGCTATTCATCTGAGCTGAACAACTCGAAAAGACGTTCCGACCTCTCCCTTCTGCAATTGTTTCGTTCGAAGCATCAAATACCCGGCACTGGAGTGATGCAGCGAGGTCCGAGGAGGGAATATGGGATAATCACCTGGCCAGGGACATGGGGGCTTGGGTGCAGAGAATTAAGGACGAGTATATTGAAGGGAATGTTGTTCCAGGATGGGCTCATACGGAGAACTGAAGCCATTCTTTTGATTTGGAGCATTGCGTTGTTGAGATGAGATGTCGACAACGCCTGAGTGAAGGTGGTGTTCTTTGCGAACGAAGTACGAAATTATGTGATAATGTAATATTGGGAAATACGACTAGGATTGAGACTATTTGGAATGTGGCGGGATTTGGAAGTCAGTGAATGGGTCAATAGAGTTCTGTAGAAAAACTCCAAACAATGCAGGTTTTCCCCACCTGAGGACTTACTCAACGTCATTCGACATTTGACATTCACAATCGCGAGTTTACCAGCCGAAAAGAGAAATGAGACAGGAGAGGTTGATTGACGATGCTGAAGTGTTTCGCAACTTCAAAATGAGGAAATCTTGAGTACGGAAGACGTCATCCGACCCCCCGCATTGGAGTTAAATCTGACTGCAGCCACCACCAGAATTGCTTTATATATATTCGACGCATATTGAAGCCATTTGGGTTTTCTTGTAAGTACGGCATATTTGCAGAGCGTTTCATCGATCTTACACTTTGGAAGAGGAGACGTCCACGGTGGCTCAGAAAATAAGATACTTAATTGACACCCCACTTTTACAACCATCCGCCACCTCGAGTTGCTACAGCGGTGTGATATTTAGCTTAGTCTACCTCCAACTAAGCGTTCAATTACAAATATGACAGACATCCTGGAATACGAATATCCGGGACAAACGGCGGAGAAGCGTGAGTCTGCTCAGTCCCTAGGAACAGCAATTATGTACGTGATTCCTAATCTACATATAGTTGAATGGGCTGATCTCGAAGCGCTTGATATCTCCAAACTCAACCAGCCGGGAGGTAAACAAGAACTAGCTGTACAAGTTTTGAGATTCATCGATAAAAATGGTGTGTATATGGTAGAAGCTGTAGAGCTGTCTTGACGACTCACAAGACCAGGCTTCTTTTATGTGAAAGGACATGGCCTTTCAGATAAGGATGTAAAACGCCAATACGCGATTGCAACAGAATTCTTTAACCTCCCACTTGAGGAAAAGACCAAGTATCTAGCCAACACTGCTGCCGGTGACTTCCGTGGCTATAAAGCCAAAGCAACGGGAGATCTTACCTCGAAGGACAATGACGAGAGATACAACATTCCCAAGTTTACGCCCGAACACGAACGTCCACATCCTCAACTGATCCTGGATCATTACGAAGAGATCAAGGAATTCTCATTAGTCAGTACTGTCACTGTCTACACTTACTATGTTGTAACCAAGAATACAGCACATCCACAACAAGATCCTCCTCCCCCTCCTCCGTGTCTTCGCCATCGCCCTAGAAATCGACGAAGAATACTTCGTATCCCGTCATCGCTACGAAGCCGAGGGCCTTGAATACCTCCGCTACATGAAATACCACCCAGATCCGAAACCCATCTGGGCCATCGGACACACCGACTACAACACGCTAACCTTCCTCTTCCACCAGCCCGTTGCCGGTCTGCAAGTGCAGACCAAAGACGGCTGGAAGTACGTGCGCTCGGAGCCCGAATCAATAATCGTGAACGTCGCAGACGCACTGGAGTTTCTCAGTGGGGGATATCTTAAGTCGACGGTGCATCGTGTTGTGCGTCCGCCGAAGGATCAGGCAGGGAGACCGAGGCTGGGATTGATTTATTTTGCCAGGCCAGAGGCCAAGGTTAGGTTGGAGCCGGTGAGGAGTCCGTTGCTTGAGAGGTTGGGGTTACAGAGGGATGTTGAGGAGGGGCTAGCGAGTGTCACCGCGGAGGAGTGGGCGAGGGCTCGGATTGCAAAGGATCATCGGTTTAGAGCTGGGATTGTGAAGACGAGGGAGACAGAGATTATTGCGGGTGTGCATCAGAAGTATTATGATTAAGTGAAGAAAGTTGGGATATGAGATAAGAATGTCTTAGTACAGAAAGAGTCTTTAAGTCAAGTACCAGACCGAACTCGTCAGGGGCCAATCGGCTTAGGCAGGTAGGGGGGTCCTGCCAAGAACCAGTGAAGTTCTTCTCATACCCTGAGTCATTTTGCTTCATAACTCTTCTTAAGATATTATATATAGTATGCTGTACTTGGAGTCGGCTTCTGCGCGGTCTTCTAGGACAATCTGATAATGATGAGGTCAGTGGGAGGTAGGCTTCAATCACGTGGCAGATGCCAATCAACCTGAAGGAAACAGGTAGTCCCTCGTTCCACGAATCACAAATGAGATGCATGCCTCACGAACACTGCTTCCCCGACTAAAAGTTCATTCAAATTACAAATGAGAAGTTCTCCAAATCTCACATGGAATATCTTTCTTCCCTCCCCAGCATACTGCATTTTCTTATTGGCGGATCAATTCATCCCCGCTCCCCGCAACGATTTCTCCATCAGCGTGGGTCCTACCCCAGCTGCCCATGCACTAGACCCCGCCCCGCTATACCTTACCCCTGAGCTCCAATCCAATCCAGTGACGAGCTCCAAAAGATCTTCGCCCGGCAGAAATAAATTGAAGCTTTCTTCAAGCTTGCGCATCGGGGATCATGGCTGACCCTAGGAAATATGTATGCCTGCTATGCATTGCTAGTTTTTCCGACGACGCGAATGAGAGGGGTGGATATGAAGTCATGAATCTCTCAATCTTTTCTTTCGTTTCTCTCGTTGTGCTTGAGCTCATCTTCCTGAAGCCGCTGATGCTCCACTGAGCTCTTCGAGGAAATCAGCCTGAAGCCTCCCACCTTGTCGATTCGACTGCCATCTTGAGATTTGCCCGCGTCACAAAAGTCACCATGGCTCGCAATCTCTCCCTTCAGGCTCTGGTTTTGTTCTTTGCAACATTTTTATCCTTCGTCTCCGGTTGGGATATCGGTAACCCCAATGATCGTTCTGGCTGCCAGGCACATTCAAGCGATCCATTGCAGGGTTGTGACCGCGAGAGGACGGTCTTCGTGGATGTTGTTAGCAGCCAGTCAAAGTTCAAGACTGTACAGTCAGGTAGATATCTCTCCTGCTACTTACCATATCATGAGCTGATATGACATTAGCTGTGGCATCGTTGCCAAACAATACCGGTAAGCATTGGCAAATTTGAAGGATGCACAAGAACTGGTGTTGACATGAGCTTCAGATACCTACATAATCTTAATCGCGTCGGGGAACTACACAGAACAAGTATGACCCCCCATCCTCCCTTGCCAAGATCTAGCTAATGGCCGTCCAGGTGAACGTCACTCGTCGCGGACCTACCTACCTCCTAGGCCAAACCGCACACCCAACATCTCAGTCATACAACACCGTAAACATAATCTGGGCAGCTATCGCCGTGACTGGCCTCGACAATGCCTATACCAGCACCTTGACTGTAGCACCAAATCTCAACGCTTCCCTTACAGGCAGTGGACCAACAGGATTTGCTGTGCCGGCTGGGACGCCCTTCGGATGCACCGATTTCAGGACGTACAATATAAACTTTATCAATGACTTTGCTCCTTATTGTAAGCCGCCTGCGCAAAGAAGAGGAGAGAAAAGGCTGATAATGAACAGCGGATGATCCATCGTTGGCGCTGAGTATCAGCTATGCGAACGGAGGATTTTATTATACTGGTTTCTACAGCTATCAAGACACGGTGAGATCCTCTCACCTTTCGTAACAAGCACAAACTAATTTGTGTAGGTCTACGTAGGCAAACTCGGAAGTGCCTACATCAAGAACAGCGAAGTCGCTGGCGAGACTGACTTCTTCTACGGCTTCGGCACCGCCTGGGTAGAAAACACCTCCATCTCCCTACGCTCATGCGGCGGTGGCATCACAGCCTGGAAAGGCACCAACACCACCTTCCCCAACGCCTACGGAATCTACATCGTCGGCTCCAACGTTCACGCTGCCAACTCATCGCTCAACATCACCGGGAAGTGCGCTTTGGGTCGTCCTTGGAACTCTCAGATGCGCTCGATCTTCGCGTACAACTATCTTGACAAGAGTATTCTGAGCACTGGGTTTATTGATTGGAACCCGAGCAGGTATAACAATTATACCTTGCAGGCGGAGTATAAGGACTATGGACCTGGATATAATGTGACGGGGCGAGAGATTTCGAAGTTTGATGTGCAGCTGACGCCGCAAGAGTGGGCGAAGTATAGTAGTCCACAGAAAGTGTTCCAGTATCCAGATGGGCAGTTTGGGAATACGAATTGGATTGATTGGAGCGTGTAACGGGGGAGGGAATGTTATATATACTAAAGACTTTGGCTAATTTACCAACTTCCATCTGGGTCTCTGGCGGCCCTCACCTTCCTCCTACTGCATTAGCCCCCCGAGAGGACTCAAGGTAAAAATATCACTTCTCCTCACCTCTGCTCACCTCTCACAGCTTCTTACCGCTTCCTTTAGGCACTTTCATGGAGATGATAAACTTGACGTGTGACGATGAGGTTCATCTCCCTGATGTTCCCGAAGTCGACGATATGCTTATCACGGACCTTCAAGTATCATTGGCAGTATTTGGAGGTCCTCTTGACAACCTCTAATGCGGATAATATTGCCGTCTTCGGTCTCCTAGCAAAGTTGGAAGTTGAGAGGATCCTGAAGAACTATAAAGGAATCGATCAAGGTCAACGCCTGCCAAAGCCAGATAAATCTGGATACGTGAGTTGTCCACCCCTCACCTCCCTCACCTCCCTCACACCTCTCACCCCGCTGTCTCTGACCCTCTCGCCCATCTCATTTCACAACGGGCATACATAGAGTACTAATAAGTCCACAGAGACGAGTCTGGACGTTTCGCCATCCGACATCCACGTTTCTTTTCTCGATTGGGAACAGAGAAGAGAGCAAGCCGACCCAGCGTTCCGACTTCAAGAAGAGACAAAAATCAAGGTTAGCCTTAGCATATTCTTCGCATTGACAGTCCAGATTATGTCAATGCCGTCCTCCTCTTTCTCCAACCCTGACAAACATTCTACAACCTGTGATGTGCCAGATGATTTCCTAGCTCGCTTTCAACAGATAGAAGATGTCGTAGTCACACCATAGACACTGGAAAAGAGGAGACAATGGATCGAAGAGCGAATGAGATCTCTCCAACTCCAGCAAGAGGGCGGAGGGTGCTTGGTTGCTTTTAATGGGACGCAAGAGTCGGTGGATAACATCCTACCAGCCATTCAACGTTTATTCAAAGACTCTGCCTCAAGGCCCCTACGCAAACCTCGACGACCTCGACGAGTCAAACCCATCAAGTACATCGTACGATTCTTTCCACCAGATCCTGAGATTCAACACTGTCAGAAAGAGCAGCAATGGGTCACGTTTAATGCGGAGTTAGAATGCATCAACCACACGCCCGATCATGAAGGCAAGTTTCGAAAGGTGTCATGGTGGCATGGCAATTGGGGATCGTACATGATAGACGAATTACGATATCGTCAGAAGCGATCAAAGGAGAAGAAAGAATTCACCTGTGGCATTTACGATTGTCCGTGTAGCTTCATGACCGCCAGATTTCTTCGATTGCACCAGAGGGACTTCGATGAAGACGTCCATAGACAAGCAGTAGATCCAGAAGCAGCAGAGGCAGAGCGCCAACTACACTCTATACCTGCCAGAAGATCGACGCAAGACCTTGCAGACGAAGTACGAAATCGACAAATGTAGGCGCCTGAAGTGAAGAAAAAATTTACGTGTAATACGCATAATTGTCGATCCAGCTTCCAGTATCCTGAAGGACTTCGAGAGCATCAGAAGGAGTTCTACATGGAAGTTCACAAACTGGCGGACTTAGAACGCCCAAAACCAGGAAGATCGAATGCATCGAAACTGAAGGTGAAGGTTATATCAAAGCTGAAGGCTGCGTCAAAGCTGAAGGCTGCATCAGAGCTGAAGCTGGCAACTAGAGGGCTCACTCTAGCCACGACCAATCTGGCAGATTCTTCAAAGGTATGGGAACCAGGATCATTGGAGCAGGACATGTGGGAGACAGCATGCTCGTCAGGAATGTGGAACCTAGCCGCTGAGTCCAGCCGCCATTGACTCAATTGCCATGGACTTATCTGCCATGGACCCAGTTGCCATGGACGCAACTACCAGGAACTCAACTGCCATAGGCCCAGCCGCCACTGACCCAGCCGCCAAAAACCTCCTTGACAAACTACGGTGGAGTCAAGGTCATGCCCCGTATGTGCAAAAGGAATTTATCCCTGGATGGCATAACTGTCGGTGCAGCTACGGGACAGAGAAGAAGCTGAGAAGCCACAGAAGAGAATTCAATGAGAGCACGCACAGGGAACTGGCCGAGGCAGAGCAAGCGAAAGCATTACGTATTGCTCTAGACCCAGCGACCAGACGGGATCTGGTCCAAAAAATTAGAGGCATCTCAAACGTTCAGTTATACTCAGAGGCAATATGTATGTGGAATGCACGGCTGTACCTGTAGCTTCGATAGGCAAGAGGCGCTGGATTCTCACCAGGAGAAATTTGACGACGATGTTCATAGAGAAGTGGCCCAAATAGAGCAGGCGAAATCGGCGAACGCAAACCTTGACCCCGCAATCCTAGGCCCGGCTACCGCGAAGCAGAGCATACTGGAAAATTTACAGAAGGCTCAACGTTTTGCCACAGTTACGAAGGAGTTCGTCTGCACTTTGTATAGCTGTCCTTGTAGTTACACAACGCAAGAGGCACTGGAAAAGCACCATGTAGAATTCAGCGAAGCTTTACACAAGAAACAGGCCGACCTGGGGCTGGTGGAATCAAAGGGGGCAGGATCAAAACCAGGGACGACGAGCCAACTGCTGAGAGTTCAAAAGCTCGCTCTGTCACGTGGACCCAAGGTCAAAAACAAAAAATTTGTCTGCAGTTGGCATGGATGTCCATTTTTCGCCGCCCAACAGACTCTGCTGAGCAATCACCAGGCGACTTACAGTGAGTCACCGCGGAGAGGGGTGGCGCATAGAGAGGCGGCAGACTCACCCCTCTTTAGCTAGCTGTAATCGATATAGAACCGGAGGGCTCTACTGGGTTTATTAACAAAAGGTACCGGGGCAGTGTAAAGGGTTCAGCTCACTTTGATAAAGCCTTTATAGAGGTTGGTAATCAAATTCTACTATATTGCAATTAATTATAAAGACTTGTTGTATAGCGTGTTGTACTTCAGTGCCGTCATATCTAGCGCGGGTCTGCCCCGCGGATCAACAAGGCGGTTGCCATGGCGCGACATGTTTTATTCAAGTCTTCTCTGTTTGGCAGTGCTTCGTAATCCACATCGCGATGGTGAAATTGAGAATTGAGAAGTAAACAACCCCCTTTCCTAAGCGAGCTCCACAAAAAAAAGACCCCTAAAAATTACAGACCACCAAATAACGATCTGAAGGGCGAACATCAATCCCACGGGCCAAAATAGCGAAAGGGATCCAGGAGGACCCAGAATCTGGTTTACAGCGCGTATAAAAGCTTTCAACCCGTTTGCTGTGGCAGCGCTCACCTTCCCCGCGCTGCGACTTCTCATTACGAAAATTAAAAATACAAAAACTCAACTGTTCAGCCAACCACCGCAGTTGTGTAACGGTGGAAGGGTGAACAGTGAGGAAAACCAGACTAACTGAAAGTTTTCAACCGTGAAACTGCATATTGACAGAAGCTTTTGCGCTTTTTAGCCAGTTTAGCCTCCGCGCCTTCCAGAAGGGTTATTGGTGATAATAACACTTGGCAGTGACAAGCTAACGTACGTAACGTGAGTTGACTGGGTGAAAAAAGCTTATTTTGGTAGATGTAGCTGGGTGAGTCCCTAGGCTGTCGGGCTTCCTGGTACGACAAATCCAACTGCGACTGGAGGTCTTCAATGTTCGCAACTACGGCAAAACGCACATAACTCGACCTCACTTCAATAAAAAACGCGAATTGCTTTTGGGAAAGATAATAAGATATTCCTATCTTCACCAGCTTCCGCGAATGCTCTTGGCAAAACTATGAAGTCGCAAACGGGCCAAGGATAATCTGAGAGAAGAGAGACAAAGGGCATGCTCTTAAAATTGGCCAGAACCCATCCCTTGAGGGTGGTTTCATGGTCCCAGCATCGCAATACCGAAGCGACCTCGAGGTACCCTCCACAATGGCGACGATAAATCATGCATCAGGAAGTCACAAAAATGCGGCGGTTGACTTACTAAATTAAGTGCTCTCGAGCAGCAGCTTTGCACTCGATTGACAATGCAAGCTCAGCCAAGTCCGCCAATCTTCAGTAGAGTGCTCACACCGCCAATTAAGCACAAGTGAGGAACTTCTTCTTGGTGTAATTTTGGCAACTTGTGGGATCAACTTCTCGACACTCTCTCCGTGAGTCAACGTCGCCGATTTCAGACAGACTATTATGAACAAGGACAGAGAGGCATCCGAGGGTTAAGTAATCCGCGGAGTGGTATTGGTCGAGCAGTAGGGGGAGGTGGTGAGAATGATGGAAGACGTGGAAAGAGCAGTGTATTTCGACTTGCTTGGTCTCGCCGGCTTCTAGACGCTGGGCAAGAAAAAATGGTGTAAGCCTTCATCAATATGAATAAGTAAGACGGCCGCATATCCAAGAACCTCAGCGGAGGTCATTTAATTTTAATATACAATCAGAGCTTGCTGGCAGGCACAATAAGTGCAGACGCTTTGTTTAGAGTGTCCTCTGCGTCCTTCTCAATCCTCTTAACCAGTGCATCACATGTGGGAATGTCATGGATGAGGCCTATGACTTGACCAGCGGTCCAAACCTAAATATAGGTCAGTATTGCTTCATGAGCGGAGGTGAGCTACTTACTCCATAATCAGGATCTCCGTTGATGAAAACCTCACGACCTCTTTTCCCACTTACGTACGGCGCAACTTCTTCGAATTTGCCTGTCGTACTCTCCTTCTCAATCTTTACTGCAGCTTCCGTCACCTTGTTCTTATACAACCGGCTGGTATTCTTCCATCTTCGGAGCACGAGCTCTGTGTCCGTTTCTTGGGCCCTAACGATTTCCTCCTTGATGTTCTGGTGGATTGGTGCTTCGACGGTACACATAAATCTTGTGCCCATATTGATACCCTCGGCTCCCAAGCTCAGAGCTGCCGCAAGGCCTTGCCCATCTGCAAAGCCTCCAGATGCAATAAATGGCACATCAAACGACTGCCTCGCTCGGCTGAGGAGAATGAAGTTCGTAATGTCCGTCTCGCCAACATGTCCAGCACATTCGAAGCCGTCGATGCTCAGGAAATCAACACCAAGCTTGATGGCACTTTGTGCGTGACGAATTGTGGTGCATTTATGGAGGATGATTATGCCGGCAGTTTTCAGTTTCTTGATAACTGGTCCTGGACTGTTCCCAGCAGTCTCGACAACTCGAATGCCCTCGTCGATGGCTACTTGTGCGTATGCTCCATAATCAGGTGTATTCATGGACGGAAGGAGTGTGATGTTGACGCCAAAGGGCTTATTGGTCATCGTCTTGCACTTTCGAATTTCCTTTCGAAGATCTTCAGGTGTTGGCTGCGTGAGTGCAGTGAGAATGCCGAGTCCGCCTGCGTTGCTGACGGCAGATGCGAGTTCGGCATATCCAACCCATTGCATGCCTCCTTGGACTACGGGAACTGAGGTGGCAGAGTATCAGTATCATCGGCCTAACGGATCGTCGGATTGAGCTTACCTTTGATGCCCAGGGCCCGGGTAAGCTTTGTGTTGAAAGGCATTGCGTTCGATGTAGCGGAGAGAGTGTGCGGATGTTATTAGGAGGGGTTCGGTCTATTCTATCGTTCTCTCTTTGGTTCTCGTCTATGAAGTGTTTGGGGAAGAGGTGGTGGAGTCTCGAATATCTTTTGTTGACATGAGCTCCCGGCTCTTCAAGTGCTTCCCCACGCTGGTCCAGGCCGAGGCACACCTGAATTGTACCGAGTCCCTGTGAAGATTACTCATCGCGAGCTCGAGGCTTCCCCCTTTCGCGACCTCCTGACTCGCACCGAGTTCATCTCTCGTGAGCATTTGCAGAACCCAAAGTTCGATCTTGGAAGATCCAAAGAGAGAAACCTTCTACTCACGTGAGCAGCTTAACGGAGCTCCAACCCCCATCCAATTCGAAGTCGAACTCGTCGTCGGATGCAGTCCCCCGAGTGTCACAAGGAAATTTCAGCCCGAGCAAAATTTCTTCTGGAAATCGGCCCCTGGCTCGGAAGCAGGACACAGATACCGGATCGATAAGTCATATACAGCGGCCCATCCTCTCTATGCGGTGCTACCGTTGGCTTGCTCCCGTATCCCGTCATTGTTTTCAGGGCCGAGGGGAAGGCTTCCCTCGTACGACTTGGGCAGCAATGCTGAATGATGCGCTGGTCAAGCAAGGCTGTCGCGAAACAACAAGGCTGTAGCAATATATTACTTGGCTTCTTCTGAAGTCGCCACGCTACAATTCCATCATTCGGTTCGATGACTGAGCAAATCCCACGGAGCGAAGTCGTGTATCAACGAGGCGAACGGCCCTGGTCCGTCCAACGCTCAATGCGCTGAGATCTCAAGGCTTTCAGACATGATGCACGATCCGACTGGCCCATCATGCGGCCTACGTACAAGTACTTGTCTCGTCTCGAGCGTTTTGTCAGAGTCTTTTTTCTCTCATCCGACAAACGCCTACGTCCATGCGGCAACTGCATCGGTCGTTAAGGGGACCGGGGCTTGCCCGTTCTTTCGATCGTGGATCTGAGCGGTAATGCAGGCGTGATCAGACCCTGATCGCAAGCCGGATCCGCGCTGTGCTTTCTCTCTTGGAAGATCTGGTCTCCCAAACTGTCGGGATCCTTCTCAGTGTAGATTGGCAGAGCGGTGAAGGAAATTGATCACGATGGCATATCGCTGATCAGAAGATTCGCGACCAAGATGCAAGCGGCAGGGCTGATTGCTTGCACGTACCGTCCGGTCTTGCACCGATTACCAGTCGAAGGGTTTCTCCGAACCATAACCTCGAATCAAGGAGCTTCCTTGCAGGTACTCAAAGTCCATCGTATAAATTCATGTAGCCACCCGTTCCTGCAGTGTAGCTCGATCGATGAGCCTCGGACACCTACAGCATTCGGGGAATACAAACGATAGTCACTCATTGCAGGACTTAAAAGTTTGGTCCAACCTATTACAGCAAACAGTTTTGAGGTCGCTGAACTGAGCATCCGGCATTCTATTGTTTGATCTAGAGTTGCGGCCCAGTTCTCAACTCCGCACAGTTGGGGTTTGGAGGGCCCGGATCTGCATCTACAAACGGATTTTTCGGTTTTCGATCAAAAGCAAATTGGATAACACCAAGCAAATTGCAAAAACTTATCATGGTCTCAGCAGCAAGTACAGAGCTCTTAAAGCTATCCATGACAAAAAGCATTGGTACCTTGGTTCGTGCTACTTTGGTCTGCATGCAGCACGGCTGGGTTGAGGTAAGAAAAACCGTTCTTAATTGGGCTCCCATTTGCCTCGCTGCGATTCCCCCCTCTCCCCACCCGAAGCATGCTCACGCACCTGCCCAACTCGACCCTCTCTCCCCCATCCCATGACGATACTAGCTGCAAGAAGCTGTAAGTGTCTGCAGCGCTGGCTTTGCATCTCCACTAAGTCCCGCCTCATATTGCTTTTTCCAGAAGTCATTCGGTACGGTCGTACATGGACTTGTGTTATCCCACCGATGGGACCAGCACACACGGCCCTATGTTCTTTTCGGTTGATCGACGTTACTTCTTCGACTGCGTTTCTCCATCTGTTCAGATGCATTCTGCCGAAACAGACGTCAGTCTAGCTGCCGTGTTCCAGTTGCATGATGGAGACGCAAACGCAGCAAGATTTTCTCCTCTTCTTCATAGTCTGACTGCCACCTCACTGCCCGACACCTCATACCTCCCCCTTACATGTTTCGATCCCGACGACCTATAAGAACTCCATCGAGCCTCCGTTATCTGCATACCATAACGCCATATCCGGCACCCACCCCTCCACTGTTTCGGCTCCGCATCCAAGCTATTCATAAGCTCCTCCCCCAGCTGTCGATCTCGAGAGGATAAAGAAGAATGTCTTATTCAAGCTATGGCTCTGGAGCTGCAACTTGGCAAGAGAGACTGGAAGGTATGCCGGCAACTTTCTGCAGCAATTGCTTTATCTGACTTTGAGTAGAAAAATGCCGCGAAGCTCAACTCCACCCTCCGGTATTTCAAATCATGTCAGACAGGCGAGGTAAGCACCCAATTGCTCAGAGAATCACAAAAGTGGCCACTTGGCTTACAATATTCTAGGCGGCCGCACAGCATGGTCCAGCACGGTGACAGTCCAAGGACAGAACATCGCGGCGAGATTCTGGTATGATGGACAACACGTCAACAACGCGAAGGAAGATGCAGCAGAGGTAGCTCTGAAGCATCTTGTCGGATCGAATCCGAGCTCCCCTCACCAGAGTCGAGGCGGGTGGTAGAGGACACCTGAACATACATCGTCGAATGACGGAGACTTCAGCAGATTTGTCGAATTGGCATGTAGGATAAGGGTCATAAAGGGTCACCATACGGTATGGTACAGCATTGGTTGGCGCATGGCTTTGGGCGTCGGGTTTGCTATGGTCTTCACAGGACGGCTTTGGCGCTGGATTATGACAGGATACTTTCTTGGTGATTTGTCTACTTTCTGGAAAAATGGGACGGAAAAGTCTAGACTTGGACATCGATTTGCTTCATATACAGCTTGTAGTTTCGGTATACGGTACTTTACTATGGCTACATCCTTTTTCTCAAGAAACGACCAATTCGTTATCTCTCTGCCGTGTGAGTGACACCTACTTGAAAACATGACAAGTGTTAAAGAAAGAAACGTTTGATACAGGAGATCGCCTCTAAGGCTTTACCGTCTGACAAGGGTCCCAGCATCCTGGTTCTGTAAGGCAGGTACAGCGATCTTCCCTGAAGTTACCCGTCCGTGTTCTTGTGATACCATGCGTCGCCCGCTTTGTATTACCACCAACTCCAAGCGAGAAACCTGAGAACTACTAGATTCGTATCTCGATTCTTTCGAATATGACGAAGTTAATTGATAAGAGCAAAAAGTAATCGAAAAGTTTTACAAGACGCACTCTCCACTATTTGAAGAAAAAAGCTTCAAAAAGAAGCTCGTAGCTAAAATTGAACTCGTTGATGGCTTTGATGTCTTTGTGGACGCTGATTGGCTACTGAGGGATCCCCGGAGGTCTTGATGCCTCATTTCTCGGGCCTCCATGCAAGGCCACAACCTGAAGCTCGACTCCCCAAAATTTGAGCATCGCGAAAGTCAATGACGAGACGATATATTATACAATCTTCACCATGCCTTCACGATTGAACTTGCTAGGCGCAAGCCGATCGCTAACTATAAGGGTAAGGCCTTCAATTGCCTCCCATCACGCTCGGACTCTACCAGTTGTGTCACGGAGAGGTTTTGCAGAAGAGAAGGAACAAAATGCTCCAACAGGTCCCAATCAAGGTGGTGGACTTGGGCATGTCAGCGAAGAGGCTGCTGATATGAGCGAGATCACGGGAGAGACAGGACCAGATTTGAGTCAAGGAACTCCCGTGCAAGATGTATGTTGAAAAATGCTTCTGCATAGCTTTCATGACATCAGACAACGGGACAACTTACTGACCATTCAAAGATTCTCCAGCGTGATGAGGAAGGCAGGGACAAAGCTCCAGAGATCATCAAGCAGGAGATAGACGGCAAAAAAGCGAACGCCGCAGAATCAACCACCTTCGCCAATCTGCTGTCCCTGGGACAATTGGAGAGCATAGCAGCTGGCGGCCATGGTACAGATCCCGTCACGGTGGACACAGTTGGCCACAAATATGGTCTACCCGACCTACCGCTACCCAAAAACGCCAATTTCAAGTACCGCTACGACCCGGTCGTTGCCCAAGTCACGAACCTCCTGATGAAGGATGGCAAACTGAGTGTTGCCCAGAGGGTAGGCTCGTCAGTTTTCTATTTTCATATCTGCGTTGCTGTGCTGCGCAGACTCCTTTCAGTGAACAGTAATGCTAATGTCGTCTTGAACTTGTAGAATATGTCATTCATTCTAAACCACCTCCGAACCGCCCCTCCACCCGTCCCAAACCCAGCTCGACCTCTCCTCCCAGGTGCTCCGCCCCCAAACCACCTACCTCTCAACCCAATCGGGTATCTCACTGTCGCCATTGACTCCGTAGCTCCTCTCCTCCGCATCCGGTCTCAAAGAGGTGCAGCAGGTGGTGGTGCCGCACTACAGATCCCCGTTCCTCTCGGCCTACGGCAACGGAGGCGGCAGGCCGTACAATGGATCCTCGACGCCGCGAACAAGAAGAAATCGCGGGGGAGCGGGAAGAACCAGTTTGCGTTGCGGGTTGCGGATGAGATTATTAATGTTGTAGAGGGCAAGAGCTCGGTGTGGGAGAAGAGGCAGTTGGTGCATAAGACCGGGACTTCGGCCAGAGCGAATTTGAATTATAGGCCGGGTGGGTTTAGGAGGTGATGTATGTTTGTGTTTGGTTGTATTATATTGTACTCAAAATACATGGCAAGAGCCAATGCAATGATGACCTGCAAAACAGCTATCTCCGGCTGAATGAGGAGGGGTGTGAGATTGCGAAGATCTCAAAGACCGTGAAAGTACATCTCGAGATCCCAACATGTTATGCACGTCGATTTTCAATTGGTTGTCAACATTCAGAAATGGAACCTAATCGGTCACTAGCCGTTCAAAAGCCAAATTTCCCTCATTGGACACTAGTGTTACACAGTGGTAAAACACCACTTTACACATCACATTCCCTTTCTTTTCCCACCCGGTCTTCGGCCCAGAGCACGCGGCGACGCCACAAAGGTTACACCCAACAGGCCTCTTGATCACTCTCAACCCAGTTTCCGGGGAGCCGGAGATCTCTGACAGCTGTGCTTTCGTTTGGATCGGTGATGCGGATCTGGAGGCGTCGATGCCATGTGGTTGGGATGAAGGGCTGCTTCCATTATGAGAGGATGAGGCAATGATCGGCATTTGGCTGAGTTTTGTTGGTGATAAAGATAAATGAAGGAGAAAGCGGTGAGTGTGCAGAAGGTTCTTATCGTACAATCAAGCGACTTTAGTGAGGTTAATGTAAATGTAGAATCAAGCGAAGAGCAAGAATGCTTGATTTGGGAACTCCTTGGAAGCGTGATCACTAACTTCATATAACACATTTGGTGACGGTTGGCTGATTGGTCAGAAAGAGTGGTATTCATGCCGCCAACGCCATCTTGCTAATAAACATCAAGGAGTGCCTCCAGAACACACAATGCCACCATTTGTTCATGCTGTGAATCATGTCTCATTCTGAACTGAGCATGAGTAACAGCACAAAAAACTGTCCCTACCTCAACCCAGGCACCAGGAGCCGTGTACGCCGATCCTTGATATAAGCAAGCCACTGTCCCAAGCAAGCAAGCAAGCTGATGACCTTCCAGGTCGAACAGGTCTTTTATATGTAAGATTACAATGAAGAAGCTAGTCTCTCCAACTCGAGTGAAGCACATCCCAACCAGGGGGAATAAGCAGAAATCCATGGTTTTCGTTGCCTCTTGCTAAAATATGGACAGGAAAGTGAAGGCAGGTCAGAGACGTGTCTAATCAATCTTTGCGGTAGCTAAGGTCTTGACCGCTGGGTTGGAAAGATTGTTGGCCAGGCGGATTGCTGGACGCTTATACTTGGTGTGCTTGCGAAGACGTTTTCTTGCCACCATGACTGGGACAGAGGATTTAGTGACAAGGTAGTTGGAGAAGGAGCCAAGAATGACTCTGCACGTCGTTAGCAACCTGCAAATGAAGAAAATTGGGGAAACAAAACCCACCCCTTGAGCGCGCTCCTCCCCCGGCTTCCCAAAATGACCAATGTTGGGGATATGTAGTCAATGACTTCCGTGATCAAATGTTTCGGGCTCTTGCAATGAATGACTTCAATCACGACCTTCACCTGTAGCTTCGTCTTTCTCAATAGCTTTGATACCCGATCCGTGATGTCTTGCACAGCTCGATACCGTTCCTGTTCTGCCTTGCTGCGTTCCCTTCCCATTGGGCTTGCACTAGCGCTCCCGGTAGAACCGAACCTGATTCCTGGTCCCAGAGGGCTTGGTGAATGAACAGGTCCGAGGATTGGCGTCGATATAGAAGGCTTCGTAGAAGCTGCAATCGCAGCTGCCTGTTCTTTCATCTGATCATCTCCACTCCCATCAGTGTTGATCCCTACTTCCTCGTCAACACAATAAATGGCCAATAGAGTGTCTCCATCTCTGAGAACAGTTCCAATAGTCCATTCCATGGCATGAGCCGCTTCGTCACTGAGGTCCGTAGCAACCAGATATTTACGAACACGCCGTTGGTTGTCTTGAGCCTCCCTCTGCATCTTGGGGAAATCGCCGCGATAGATCGTGCGTACACATCGGCTCGTAGCTGGTGTAGAGACGATTGATGTCATATTGATAGAAAGCTTTTGAGCACGTTTAACATCTTCAATATCAGCTTCTGTGTCAGAATCCACAGGGGTGTTAAATCCTGATGCGCCTTCATCGAAACTAGTAATGGGATGAACGCCAGATTTGTTCGACTTGACCCTATCTCCCGAAGGGGTCGTGACTGTAATTTCAGGATCCAGAAGTGATCGAACTTTGTATTTCTCGTGTTCTTGAGAGGCTATCTCTTGGCCTGTTTGTGGATTAGCTCTCCATTTTCAGATTGGTGGTGGCTAGTACTAACGTTCTTCCTCGGCAGCAGCCATTAAACCCCGCGCTGTTCTAGGCCCTTTTCCTCTTTCCATTCCGAGGGTCTGGTTCTCGGGATCGGGTCTGCTATCCTTCTTCCTTCCCCGACGTTGCTCCTCGTCCGAATAATCCTCGTCACTGCTATCCAGAAGGGCATCTTCCCCGTCTATTGGTGCGTAGCCTTTTTCCAGTCCGGAACTTGATGAACCAACGCCTGTCCCGCTATTTGTACGCCGGCGACTCTTCTTTCCAGCTAAAGAAGATAGCCCTCCTTGAGATAGGGCGAGACTTGCATCAGACAATCGCCGGTATGCGCTGCTCTTGTCAATGACCCGTCCATCATCCAGCACAAACTTGTCTGGGTCCGGGCGGACGCGAGGAGAGTTCGATCGTAGGCCGAATCGATTCCGTGGAGATTTTGGTTTTTCTACCAGACCATTTGGCCCAGCTGAAGAGTTCCGTTCCCTGTCTCGAGCCCCGAAACCACTGAAGTCTCCTCCTCTCACGACCTCCGCCATAGCACTTGGCAGAGACTTCTTCATACCAGCCAACGTATTCCGCTTTGGTATCACTGGTCCTCCCGGATTACTGGGCAGATATCCAGAGAACTGGTATCCTGATTCGGGATTGCTGTTGATACTCCCACTGCTGGTCCTAGGCCCGAATGAAGCAGGGCGTGATGCCGCATCTGACAGGCTCCTATGCGGTATGTTGTTTGCCAGATGTGCCTGGTGGTTTGTCTCTATTGGCGATGTCTGAGCACTTCGCGAAGGCACTTTTGATGGAGGTGGCGAATCGATATCCAACATGCTCCGAATTGGGGTCACACGTGGAGAACCTGTGGTGCCGCTCTTTGCTGCTACATTGGACGACCGTCTAGGGGGCACCTCCGAGTCGATTTCTAACATGCTTCGGATAGGCGACTGAGAGCTCGTGAAAGGCGACGAGTCTCGCCCAAATGTATTAGAGCTTGCGGATCCTCTCGGCTTCCCCGCTGGCGGGCCTTCCAACAAAGCTAGAACATCCCTCCGCTCTTCATCCAACATAGACTCCAACGACATATGCTTAGCCATCTTGGCGAATGCTGTAGATACTTTGCGCTGCCGCTCCTCGGTATCAATCTAGGTAGAGGGTATGGTGTAACGATGCCAAGACAAATTGTTGGGTCTGATCGAATATGGCAAGAGCACCTAGAGCTCTTGTGTATTCCTGCGTTATCGGTTGATGAACTTTCGGGGTGTCCAGACAAATTCGAGAAACTGCATTGTGGTAGGAGGTCCAGATTCGATTCGCGCTCAGATCATTGCTACAGCCGTGCTGCCTGTGGGTCTTGTACGAGGTTTTGTAGATCGACTGCCCCTTTGAAGGTGGAAGCTGCAGGGCAAGTCGCAGAGAATAGTGCTGAAGGTATAGAGAGAGAAGGATTCCGTGGGCCACGTGTCGGGGAAGTCGAGGTGGGGGAGGCGGAGGAGACTTTGAAAAAGTCGAGCAAGTTTTGTGTCGTTTGCGCGGATGGGCAGGAAAGCTGGTGGTGATGACCAAGGACGTAAATCGTATGCTCTTAGTGTTGGATTTTCCACACGGCGCTCTGAAGTGTGAAAATTGTGGAAGGTGTGAGTTGCGTCGTGGATGGGGACGTCGGGGTTGGTTTTGAGAGCTCTTCTCCTTCCCTGTCTTATTATGTATGTATGGCGGGTATGGCCTATGGTTTAGCGGCCGGCTGGCAGCTGCCGAATCAGACAGGGGCCAACCACACCCGGCTCCTACTGGGAAACAGCGATTCGACGCCCGCAACGCAGAATACGCACCGTCTCGACAGTATCAACTGCATGCGTGTGGCATGCAGCAGGAGCAGGGGCAGAGGAACTGGGGTCGCACTTCAGGACCGAAGTCGGATATCGTGCTGTGGAACACTGATCTGGACTCCTGTGCTCTCTGAACGGCTCTTCCCACTCAAGGACTGGAGGAAGCAGGGGAGACCGCTGTCTTTTAACCCCAGGATGGCCCAGGATGGGGCATTTCAGGTGGTCCTTTCTGTCCTCTCTGATCGATGACATCTCGGCCATCTCGGTGGCTGGCCCTAGGTACAGTAGATTCCCCGCTCGTGGCCCTCAAGGTTGAAGGCAATGGCAGCCAATGCCTGCCAAGTGCACGCCACCACTCCATTTCCCCACAATTTCCATGCAAATCGTGGTCGAGGTCGAGACCTCACGAGATACCTCCACTCGTGAATGGCATCTCAGTATCTTCTCAAGTACCTTTCAATCCCATTCGATCCTGCTTTGTGTATAGGTCTCTAATCACACTAACATCAATCCCTAGTGGCGGTACACTTTTGAGCAAGGTGGAGTCTTGTCTCACACCGCACAACTGCTCTGGAATCAAATCGAGAGCGTCCGCTACGTATCCCAGTCGACTACTTGGCATCAAAAGCAAAGAGGGCGCAGCAAGGCCGCCAGGCTGTCCCTTTCTTATCTCCCCACTCCTGGCTTCACTTCCGGTAATCAAAAAGCTTACCCATGGGAAGCCACGCATCCAAGAGCTCGGCTTTGCATCTCCAGCTGAAAAGCCCCCACCGCGATCGATTTCCATTCGCCCAGCGCGGGCTTCGAAAGGGGTCTCCTTTTTCGCTTTGCCGGCGGATACCACTGCTTACTTACTTGCTATACCAACGCCACATCTGATTGCAAAGTGCCCGTATGCAAGATAGCTGTACGACGGTGATAAGACGCTATTGCGTGCGACTGTCCCTGCAACCCTGAAAGCCACCTTCTGCACGCCGATGCAAGGTCATCGCTTCCCCGGAGGTCTTCCAATGGTAAGAACACGTGCGGGACCATATTGCGAGAAGCACCCTCTCGCGTCCCGATCATCGCGTCACTATCATTCCAACAAAGCCATACGGACCACCTTCCGCCGGGCACCTTGTAAGTCGTTGTACTGCCGTACGGCTCTCTCCCTATCCCGAAAGTGCCAAGCGGCATGTGCTTTCAGGGTGTGTGCTTCCGGCCTCTTCCGAGATCTTATTTCCGCCTGTGATCTATCATATTACTTGACTTTAAAGTGGTCGAAGAGCACCGTATGAGCTTGTCTGGGGGGGGGGGGGTGGAACGGCCCGTTTCTTAGCCACATATACAAAAGAGGATTTACAAGCTTTGACAGCTCTCCTGCATGCATTGCGCAGTAACGTATTGATCTGCAGAGAGATACATAAGTCAGGTTAGCCTTAATGTAAATATCATGATTTTGGAAGCAGCCTTGAATGTGCCAAAGCAAAGGCCTGGTCGAGCTGCTGTGACCCAACGGTGCTTCGGCGCTTTCAACCTGTACTGGATATCGTTCTGTGTCTTTTCCCCGGCTCAAGATATCTGAATCAGAAGAAGAATTAATTCAATTGGATGCACGATGATTATGTCGCACCCTTCAATCTCGATTGATGCGCTTCACAGTTACCGCTGATTCCCCTTACTTGGAGGTTAACCGAGGTTCGGATAAAACTCAGGGGTTTTAGACGACATCCAAAGTACAATTATAATTCAGCTCACGCAAGAATGCCATAGACAGCCAAAGTTGATTCGTTCTCCAAAGTACTTGCAATATATAACTAGGCTAAGCATTAAAATTCTTCTCTGCTGTGCTGCTTCGGATCGGTATGCCAAAAACTCATCCATCTACATCCATTGCATCCCCCCACCCCTGCATTTTGAAGCCTAGGCAGAGAATTCTTGGATCGGAAAACCAAACTTCCTCCAACCATTGCATTCTCCTCAACATACTTCTCGTGCTCGTCCTCCGGATCGTCCAGGTCATGCATCGGCTCATAGTCATTATCCACAACTTTCTATTTCCCATTAGTCGCGTTCCCACTTGTAAGGTGACTCATGATAATTCCTAGAGAGATCAGAGCTGGGGGTACTAAGAGAACGCTGTTTGAGGAGACAATAGAGATAATTTGGTAGATATCAACGAACTGAAAGGGTGCAAATGAGTAGTGTACATAGCAAATATAGTGGAAAGGTGATGAGTAGCTGCTTGCCTCGTACTAAGTTCGTTGCAATATTCCTATTCAATGTGACACTTGCAGTGGAAGGATGAGATGAAAGGCATTCACTGGAATCTTAAAGTTCCGCTTGGTGTTGGAACAATGGGTCACAAGCATCGTCTTCTGAAGCTCTTTCACAATGCAGCTGATGTATATATTTGGCATGGCACAAGTTGCTTGAATAGATGGTTCAATGTAAATGCTCTTCTAAACCGGGGTTCTTAATGATCATCCAATTCTCGAGCTATAAGAAGCTGATCAGAATCTCGAGTCTACATCCTCGAAATATAGATCTTTAGCCAACGTATTTTCCAAAATGTATACAAGTGTCACGGATAAAAGTTCCTGATACTTCTTTTCCTCGTGACATTTCTCGCTAGCAGCGAACTCCTCAGAGGAAATGGCTTTCCGGTAGAAGGACGTAAACGTGTGAATCGACCCCTGTGATGGAAGCGGTCGGGGCCAACCGGAATAAGGAGATGTCGGCCACCTTTGGGCTTTGAAATCGGCTGGCGGTGATAGCAAAAGTCGACCACCATGGTTTGACAGATCAATAACGTATTTTTGCCCTGAAAATGCTGTGTGTTTTCTCCAGAACTCAAGCAAAGGTCCAGAGGATACTTTGCAAATATCCGGGCACCGTTGTGGGGGCAAAAAGCACTCGACATACCGGAAAGACCGCTTAGAGAATCAATATCGGCGCGGGAGCTCTCCCCTCGGCTAGAGAGCCTATCTTGATTCTCCTGTGGGTAGGAAACGTTGTCATCATGATCATCTTCGCTCTGTTGTTCGTTAAACCTCTCGCTTTGAGGGCTGCGTCGTCTCTCTCCTCGGTATAAATTCTCTTCATCAGGACCCAGATTTGGTTCATTCCTGGGAACATAAGCTCTGGGGTATGCCTCCATATCTCGTGGTCTATGGAAGACGTTGTTCTTATTCGATGTCCACGAAATTGGTCATGCCTGGGTATGAACTCTCTAGGTTCTTCCTCTATATCTTTTGGGTCCCAAAATAAGTTGTTCTCACTGCCAGGAGCCCGGACAGGCTCGTTCCAGAGAACCTTAGGGTCTCCTTTTACGACTTGGACTAGTCTCTGCAACGGGTTATTTTGGAAGCCATCATCGAAACGTTGAAAAAAGCTGTCTAAAAAAAACTTGGATACCTCGTGAAGAGAATTGAAGTAAGAAAGCTCTCAGCATGCGGAGAAGGAATCGCCACAAGCAGGGGTCATCGATGTGGGCTTCAATCGCAGCAGCTAGACGAGTTTGCTCAACAGCTCCGTACCATAACACGGAGTAAAGTGCCGCAGACGGAAGAATGGCTGCCAGAATGTACTTATTGTCGAATCTTGATTCCAGTCCAGGGATCTGATGAGCAAGTTCCCAGCCAGAGCGAAAACTCAAAGCTGTAGTAACAAGGGCAATTACACGTCTGGTTTTGGAAGCCTTATGAGCTTCTTCTACATTCAGTTGCTGCTCGTTCCCGCACCGTAACCGTGAATAATCAGCATCTCAACATCCGAGAACTCGGGATCTGATACGAGAAATGGTATCACTGTATGAAGGAGTACATTGAGAAGTAGCCACACATCAAAATCCGAACGTCGTTAGAGGTATTAAGCCCCTCGAGCGCTGATTATCGACGTCCATGCTAATTCTACAGCTGCGAAATCAATTAAGGGCTGAAAAATTCATTTGAAGTTGTTATCTGCCACCGCAGGACCAGAAGCTACAACAGCTCCGAGTTGTTAGCAAAGGTTGAGAAGTATAATGACCCCGATGTAGCATAAGAAGCGCTGCGGTTTGCGGAACATCCAGGACACCCTTCTTCAATTATAGACTAGCAGTGAAGCGTTGTCCACTACGATAATTAAGTCACTAAGAGTACACTGACAAGACAGATTCCGACTCCGTGTCGCATCATGGCACGGGTCCAGACGTGCGTTACTGGCATCTCAATAACTGCTCTCAACTCCTCATTCTTCTTCTTCCTCTCCTCCTTCCTCTTCGTTGTCCTGGAACGTGACATCTGTCATTTTCTTGGCCAATTCGTGAGCTCCGAGTTCTTCATCCTGCTTTGACTTTGCTGTGCTGGGATCATCAAAACATTGATCCTCGAAAACCTGGGGCGGGTAACGATCTGAAACTTTTCGTGCAAGCTGGATCAAGTAGCTTCTTCTCAAATATTTTCCCGGAGTGGCCCACATCATGCCTCGTGTCTCAACTTCGCTGACCCATGGACAATCGCCGCGCTTCTTCAGCAGTAGGTATGTTTGCACAAACCGCCAGTAGAGAAACCTGGCTGCTGGTCGGTTGTTTGTTTGGTTGAAACGCAATTCTCTGTTGTGGAGATCTCTGGTCCTGATGTCGCCATTTACCCATTTGTCGTTGGCTGTTCTCAAATATTCAGAAGTAATCACGAATTTGTATCGCGCAGGATGGCTTGGTGCCTTTCCCACAGGAACAATGACCAATTCCATCTTGTCCATGTGATTCTCAACTGTCTTGAGAAGCACCAATCCATTGCGCTTGTCATATCTCAACCCCTTCATGTCAACAACGCCGAACATATGGGCAAGTTCATCTGACTCCAAACTCTTCGGAACAAGGTGAGCTGCCTTGACGGACTTATGAGCTTGCCAGCCTGAAGCACTGCAGAAATATCGGCCATCATCACCCAGAGCATTGAGATGCTGCACAACTGCTCTGCTGTATCGTGTGTTGGCAAAATTTTTGGTTGGCAAAATACCTCCCCCTTGATAAGCAATCTTGACCTTTTCTCCTATGATCATGTCGTACGCATTGGAAAGTTTCTCGAGATCTGGTTTGGCGAATCCCAATTCCTCATTGAGATCATCCACGATGATCTTTTTCTGCCTTTTGATGACCCGAAGTTCTTCCAGTCCATCATGCTCGGCTTTTCGGAGATCAGATATCGCTTTGCCACTTTCTGCAGATGATATCTTGCCCTCATCTATGGCTTGTGTAATCAACAACTTTACCTCACCACTATACTCGATCTCTGCCTGCGCTTCTTCGGATTTGCCATCTAGGAAATCTTGAACAGATCGAGCTCGTTGAATTTGTGATGTTGCACTGGCCTTGCGTTTCTTCAAATTCTCGCGAGCAGATTGAAGTCGGTCGTGGGGTAGAAGTGATGCAAGACTGACTGGCATTTCAGGTGCTCTTTTCGAGGAAGATCGTTCAGGTATCGGGAAGAGGTTGCTCGACGATGACATCTTGAAGGTTTGAAGTTCGATCTGAAGTTGATGTTATGTGGAATAAAACTTGTGGGAAGATCGAGAGGCGGTAGAATTTATGTGGTGGGGTTTGTATCTGAACTGGATCGTAAGGAACGCCTTTCAACTATGCTGGGCCCAAATACCTTGGGTATACCTATCCGACCTATGCTGCCGACCTTACGCCTTCCCAATGCCATTATCAGAATCATTACTTCCCCTTTCCCTTTCCCTTCAACTTCTTCTTCTCCTTCTCAGGCGGCAAACTCAAACTCCCGCCCTCCAGCTCTCCCTTTTCCAAACCTTCTCCCTCGCCCATCTCCGCCAGCTTCTGCTGCGCACTAATGCTAAAGAGCAAATCCCTATTCTCCTCTTTCAATTCCGCATTCTCGAGCTTGACCTTCTCTAGCTCTCCGGTGATCTTCTCCACATTACCATTCAGAAAGCCAATGCGTTCCATCAGCCCCTCGCCAACTCTCTTCTCCTCCATCAGACTCCTTCCGAAGCCTCTAGCTACCTCGGCACTCCTCTCGCCCTTCTTTTTCTCTTTCTCTAGATCACGTTCTAGACCTTTCACAGTCTCCTTCAAATGAATGTTCTCTTTCTCCAGCTCCCCAAGCCTAGAGATCGCCTCGTCGGCTCTTTGTGAAGCACCGAAAGCAGCCGTAGACGCCGCGCTAGCTTTCGCCACCGCTTTGCCAACCAATTCCTCAAAATATACTCTCTGAGACTCGAGCTGGCTTGTCAGGAGATGCGTATACTCCATCCCAATACCCTCCAACTTCTCTCGTGGTACCATGTCCATATCCCTTCCACCAATTCCCATGCCGGAACGGGACGAAGACGGTAACTCGATGACCTTACTATCTCCTTTATCTCGAATGAGACGATGTACCCACATATCACCAGCGTAGTCCCACACATGCTGCGTCTCGATCTCCAGTGCAAAGTTGTGCGCTGAGTCTTTCCAGTGTTCTTTTGCGTGTCCCCCTTTGTATCGTCCGCAGCCTACGTTGCCGCAGATCAGGCAAATCCAGAGATCATCAGTGCAGTCGCAGACACTGCAGAGTGAAGCCTCACCGCTGCCAAAGGGAGGATTCGCAGGATCGTAAGGATATGTACTGGTATTGGTAGATGAGGAGAGTGCTAAGGAGGGGTTTGTATGTCGGCAGACTGGGCAACCGGTTCCTCGCCATTTTTGGAGGCAGTTGCAGTGGAATACATGCTGGCAGGGGATCGTGAGTAGACCAGATGTATCGTCCATTCGCTCGAGACAGACGGGACATGTTGGAAGTTCGACGAGGTTTGGCGTTGGCGGAGGAAATGGTTTCAGAAAGGATGTGGAGGATGAGGGCATGAAGGGATCGTGGGAGAGCTCGGGGAAACTGGTATTTTGCTTGGAAGAGCTGGGTGTTTGGAAGGTAATGGACTTGATGAAGGTTACGTGACATGTTTCTGGCTGAAGCTAATATTAGCTTTCTCTTCAATATCAAAAGACGTATTGAACCTACCTCCATGCTGTTGAACACCTTACCATCCCACTCCTTCCTCCATCTCCTGGCGGTATTCCCATCTCTAAACTTCATAAGGACCAAATACCTGTTCATCCTTCCTGTCATCACCATCCTGAAGTGACTGACTTCTTCCCTCGTCTTCTCTCCTACAAACCCCAGGAAATCACTAGGAGTTAGATAACTCGGCACGGCAGGAATACACAGCGTGGTGCAATCCTCTCCAACATTATCCTCGTCCCCATCCGTAACTCCCCGTCCAGTACTTTGCTTCCGCTGATGACTCTGAGCCTCACTCCCAGCAGTATAAACTACTTCCGTATTCCCAAGCTCAGGAGTCTCTTCCCCATCTCGATACAGATGCACAATGCCCCACCCCACCTCCGTATTCTTCCCTTCCACAACCTCATATCTCGCTTTTGTGACCCTCCCAACACCAGCAGCTTCTGGTGCAAGACCAGCATTAATCCCATTGCCGCCACCAGAGCTGCTCTCGCCCCTTGGTCTCTGCGGTGTATCCATATTTGTACCCGTAAACGTGTTCGAGTTCGTGTCTAGAATCTCCCTCGTATCCAAACTCTCAATCCTCACCCTACCGAACCGCCAGTCCTTGCTCGCAATCCTCTGGTCCCTCTGTATGTTCGCAATATTCGGCGGCGGGAACTCGACGTTCCCCTCGTTTGGGATCCGGACCGTGATGCCCTGTTCCTCGTCCTCATTCAGCGTGTGACTTGCTCGTGCTAATCCGCAATCGATGACTGCTGCCCCTCCTCCAGTTGCCCGCTCTGGAGCAACGCTCTGCTCTGGGCTTATTCTGCTCCCGATCCCCCTCCTATGCCTCTCCGTACCCTCGATTTTGACCCTCTTATGCCTGGGCCACTTCTCACTCGCAAAGATGTCCGTTCCTTCTTCTGGGAGCCAGATCTTTCTCCGCCGCTCCTCTTCCTCCTCCTTCGTCCTCTTTTGCTTGGAGGGGCTGGCAGAGCTGCTATTGTCGGTCGAAGGGTAAGGATACAGTTCGAACTTCAGGTGGTAGAAGTACGAGGGCATTCTTTCATGTTGGAGGGGGGATGGGAAGCTTCATGGCGTGCGCTTGCTTTCCTGCCGCGCGGAGAAGCTGGAGGCTTTCTGGAGGCTCTGTGGGTGGCGTAGAGGCTAATTCAGGTCGTAAAGCTTCTAGTAAGTGGTGGAACAGGTTTGTGGCAATTGTAGGGCCTGGGGTCGGTCTTATCATTGCTTAGGGAGGACTTGACGGAAGGAAAATTTAAAAGTTTTACAGCCTTGCATTGGTATCATTCACGAAAAGATCAAATGATCGTCTCAGACCTCAATTACTCATAGATAAAATTAAAATCAGTCACAAAGATCGAGTTGCACAATGATGTTGTCCTAATGTATTTTCATTGGACTATCCACTAACAGTAGTGGTTTCTCCACGCCTATGCATCATTTCCCATGCCTATGCTATGGTCATAAAGCCCAGCCGTGTGCCAGAACGCCATCGCAAATCCCGGATATCCCGCAAAGTCATGTCAAACACTCCATATCTACTGTCCACCACGAAGACGAAGAACCAAGTGCAGAGTAGACTCTTTTTGGATGTTGTAGTCGCTCAACGTACGACCGTCTTCCAATTGCTTACCAGCGAAGATCAATCGCTGCTGGTCCGGTGGGATGCCTTCCTTATCCTGGATCTTTGATTTCACATTATCAATTGTGTCTGATGACTCAACCTCCAATGTAATAGTCTTGCCAGTCAAAGTCTTGACGAAGATCTGCATGCCACCACGGAGACGAAGGACCAAGTGGAGAGTGGACTCCTTTTGGATGTTGTAGTCGGACAAGGTTCGGCCATCTTCAAGTTGCTTGCCAGCAAAGATCAAGCGTTGCTGGTCCGGGGGAATGCCTTCCTTGTCTTGGATCTTTGACTTAACGTTGTCGATGGTATCAGATGACTCAACCTCGAGGGTGATAGTCTTGCCGGTGAGAGTCTTGACGAAGATTTGCATACCACCACGGAGACGGAGAACCAGATGAAGGGTGGACTCCTTCTGGATGTTGTAGTCAGAGAGGGTGCGACCGTCCTCCAGCTGCTTGCCAGCGAAGATCAGGCGTTGCTGATCCGGGGGAATTCCCTCCTTGTCTTGAATCTTCGACTTTACATTGTCGATGGTATCAGAGGATTCGACTTCGAGGGTAATAGTCTTGCCGGTGAGGGTCTTGACGACTGTTTTAGATGTTAAAATTTGCTTGAATGACGCTAGGTGGCGAAGGTGATAACTTACAGATTTGCATACCGCCACGAAGACGGAGAACGAGATGAAGAGTTGACTCCTTCTGGATGTTGTAATCAGAGAGAGTGCGACCGTCCTCCAGCTGCTTGCCAGCGAAGATCAGGCGTTGCTGGTCCGGGGGAATTCCCTCCTTGTCCTGGATCTTGCTCTTGACATTGTCGATGGTGTCGGAGGACTCGACCTCAAGGGTGATGGTCTTGCCGGTGACTGCGACGATGTTAGTTGATGTTAATCGAGAGGTGGCGTCATCTTAGGCACCCGGGATGGCCGGTGACTTACGGGTCTTGACGAAGATTTGCATCTTGACGATGTGATGGGGTGTATGGATATGTGTATTGACGAAAGATCTTGATGATCGAAAAGGTGGTTGATGGTTCGGGACGAAGAGTTGTGGTATGAAGTCGTGATGGAGAAAGGAAGGAGGAGGGTGGTCGGCGGACTTCTTAAGTACACAGCCTTGGAATCTTCGCTTAGATTCCGCGCTAGTGATGAATCAGAAGGCTGCGCAGGTAATCAACTGCAGGCAGTCAACTGGAATTTATGGGTGAATCTCGAAAGTTCTGAAGGCTTCTATTGGCTTTGGGACGTTTAGAACGTACTTTCAAGATTTATGGTCTCAATTTTCTAATTATTCATTAAAAGAATACAGTTCAAAGAGCATTCCTCTCGAGGATCTTTGTAATCGTTTCATGGAATCATGCCACCGCTGAGAGATAAGGAGCCACCAAAGAGAGCCTAGCCTCTCGACCCCGCCTCCTCTCATGTTGAAAGGGCTGGGCTCGGGCACGCGCTTCAGTCTGCCCTCCGTGTCTCGGCCCTGGAGGAGGCTGGTCACGGGAATGCTACCTTGATTGTCTCTCCCAACGAAACGCAGAAATGCAGGAGGTCAGTATTTGCGAAAATCTTCTCTTCAGCTGGGGACAGCACCCTGATCCGAACTGCTTGAGGACTTTCACCTTCTGGGCGCGGAGATGCGGGCTTGCCGACGACTCCTCGTACGTCATCAAATCTCAGAACTGCGAAACAATCCGACAAATTCCTCAATTTACCCGTGTTGCCTCAGGCTCGCATTTCAACAGACGGGACCGACACCTCATGCCATGCATGAATTCACACATTCAAATTGATCAGATTGATTCGGAACTTCTTTTCATTTATGATATCCAAATCTATGTCTTGTCATGTGTATACAACGTATACATCAGTAACTGTCTTTCCTGTAAACATGCAAGCATGCCTCAATCGGCGGCTATGGGTTTCCAACGCCCAAGATGCGTCACTCCCATCCTAAAAGTCCTCGTAAGATAAAACATAACCCGTAAACCATAAATCCATGATCTCGTGATGAAGTCGATCATATCGTTCGTACATGTCCTGACACACAATCATAAGGGAGTCGTTAGGTGACTGTTCGCATCGCTATGCCCATCATAATGAGAAAACAAAATCCACGTAAAATGCCCTCGCTGTTGGCTTTCCGTCCATGTTTGGAGAACAAATGAAAGTTTTGAGGTTCCACACTACAAATGGAAGAAGAAATAGAGGAAATGGCCTGTGAAGGCCCTCCATCAGCAGCATCACTGCATCTGTACAGTCGAATATGCGAAGTGGGTATATAGAAGGGTATTTTCACGAAAAGAAACTAGTTGGCCCGGATGACAAGCTTCGACAAGAACTTGTTGGACAAGGAGTCAAAGTCTCTGCGGTCAAACTTGGCGTCGGGTCGAGTTTTGAGGTAGGATTCTGTCCAACATGTTAGAAGATGAGTTTGACCGAGATTAAAGAAGAACATACCATGCTTGATCACATGATCCTTCATTTCCGTCATGGCATCACAGACCGCGACGTTGTTGTTGAGGAGCTGACCATGTCGTCTTGTATCCCATTCGGTGAAGGAAGGAAGTTTCTGAGAGATGGCGTGGAAGAGACCAACGATGACACCCACTGGAGTAGTTTCCATGTCATTGCAAAACTTGTTGACTGCAGCTTGATCGGGAACACGATAATGGCAATCGAATTGCATCTCTTCCCAGACCGCAAGGAGGATTGAGGCAAGCATGAAGATGGTTGGCCAGTTCTTGAGACGATCACCGCTATACACGCTGGAGTAGAGTGATGATAACTCCTCGAGGATCTCTTTCTGCAGCTCGCGCCACATATCGGCGAGAGCACACTTGATCTGGAAGTTGATCATTACCGGTGCAATAATCTTCCCATTGTATCTGGAATCTTCGTCCTCAATCATGCCATCCATAGGATGCTCGTCACCCCTTTGCTCGACCATTGTGACGTGAAGGGTCAAGTTGTATGCTAGGACAAGCTTCAAGGCCTTGCGAATGACAGGCACCTTCTCCTTGGTGTAGTAGCGGTGTGCAGTCTTCAGGATTTCGGTAATGAAAGGAGTGCCTTCGAAGTAATCGTCGATGAATTCCTCGAATGGTCCGTCGAGATGTTTGTCGAGGTACTCGGATAATGCTTCGGTGGAAACACCCTCGGATCCAGCTGACATCCTTTCCGTACGGACATCAAACTCAAGAGGCTCGTCGTGCTCAGATTCAACCCAATCAACAGTGAAGCAACTATCGTCGCTAACGTATACTTCCCGAGCCATGATAGGAAGGGCAAACCCATAACCATGGGTAATCCAGATGAGCTCCTCCTTCTGAGCAAAGCCCTTGATGTTGTAAACAGACACTCCACGACCCACGTGACGTTCGTAGTCCGCACGCCAGTCTTTCATGAAGTAGCCGATGTCCTTGATGTCGATGCGCGTACATGGGACCTGCCAAAGTCTGGCGTGAGAGGGTTGACAACCAGCACAAGGCTCTCCCTTGTCACAAGTCTTCTTGAGGAATTTGCATCGAAGACACGCCCGCAACTTTCTGATCTCACTTGCTTGTTTCCGTTGCTCGGGTAATAATGGTCCACGTCGACGGCCAACACGCTTCTCGGTGTCCTTCTTTCCATTTGATGTACGGCGGATGACGGCCTTGGTTGCCTTCGCCGTTGGGCTCTTGCGGGGTGCGGAATTTCTTCTGGCTGGTGGAGACGAAGTGGATGAAGGTGTGGTTCGGCTAGACGACGGCGACATCTTGATGGGAACAGGTGCCACGGCTGCGGCGGGGCTAACAATCTCATGAGAGTGATGGTGGGACTCCCCATGGAAGCAATTTCGGTGCCCAACAGGATCCAGATAGTTGTCGGAGTCGGGTGAGTATGGAGAATAAGGATACGAGATGTCTTCAAAGCTGCCGAAGGATTCCATGGTGTGGCCAGTTCCGTCCGATTGTGAAGAGTCCGAGTGGGTTCGTAAATGGAGAGTCTGGCCAGGGTTGAAGATCGCTGCATTGTGTGCTTGCTGATAAGCCTCAAAGTTAGGGAAATGGTCAACCGTGTTCCATCCATGGTCGCTACTTGAGCTAGGAAGCGATAGAACTTCCAAATACGTCCCAGTGGGCGAGTTGCTCCCGAGGCTTTGGCGGCCCACCCCCGGTAGTCCATCATGCCCAGTGAAGTTCATGGCATTCTCGATCTCTTGCCAGTTTGCCCACATCGCTGCTTGGGCCTGTGCCTCTACTGTCTGTGCCAATCCATTGAACGGGGCCTCCATCTGAAGCCCAGGCTCGAAACCTGCCTGTGTCGTAGGCATATGGTAGTCTAATGGTGAAGTCTGAAATGTGTTCCCATATGCATTGAACTGTGCCCCCATCAACGAGTTGTCTTGAATGTACTGTGGCAGATGTTGTGGCTGTTGTTGCATCGGCCAGTCTGTCAACAGGGTCGGCGAGTTGTTATGTCCAGCCTGAGGGAATTGCTGATGTGTGTTCTGGCCTGGAGAAGTCTCCCGCCTCTCGTCAGCGGCTCCTGAGGCCATCTCGAGAGGCATAGGCCAGCTCGCGCGAGCCGCCATATTCGTGGTGAACGGGTAACGGGGATCTCGGTGGTCGAAGTTCAGGTCTAGCAGACCCTCTGGGGTGAAGTCAAGATTCGAGGTCATTGTCGCGGATGTTTTGTGACAGGAATGGTCAATAGTATTGTAAGGAGGAGGAACGGTGACACCGCTCTTTGAGGAAGAGAAGGCCTCACGATGGAAGTCGGTGAGAGGCCTGGAGGTGAGCTGCGGTTGAGATGGCGGGCTCGACAAGAGCGTCGGATCCACACAAGAAGCGGTGAGCGCGAGCCGGAAGAATCGCAGGGCCTGGCACGCCTGCTCAGACCACGGCAGCCGCAGCGAATCAAGGGCGACAATTCGCCTGCACGAGAGTGCTCACTGCATGTGGCGACGGGGGCCTCCTGCGAGACAGCAGTCATGGGGCCAATGGCAGCGCTGGCAGGACGAGAAGCGTGCCCACGCGGGCTCCACCGCCTCCCAGCCATTGCAGCGTCTGGCGGAGGGTATGTGGGCCCTGCTAGCACCTGTATCAGAGCCGTGAACAGCCTAGCGACAGGGTGGAGAGGCCTGGAGGCGCTCGACGCGCCCGCTGAAGGCCCTGTAAAAAACACTGCTCCCGCCCACTGAAGGCCCGCCGAACCCCCTGACGGGCACATCCCACTCTCTCTGCGCGTCTGCTCTGGTGACCCGTCGCTCGCTTTGCCCCGGAGAGTTGCGATCTGCTGCTGAGGCGACTTTCCACTCCCGAGCCTGCCTACCTGCCATGCCATGAGCGAGGAAGGTGGGGAGGTCATAATCACATAAAGGCTGGTTGGCTGGGCCAGTTTTCACCGTTTTTTTCGACACTCGTCGTCTTCATGGTCCATCCCTGAGCAGGCCAATACCAGTCTGTGATATTTCTCCAGCTCTCCTCCGTTTGCTCGCGCACGTCTCTCCTGCTGGCCCCGCTGCCAACGATCACCGGCAAGCGAGGCCCCAAATCGAGCATCAGAAGATCCCCTATCTTGGTATCTGAGTTTCGTGATCGTTGACGACAGGGACGAGGGGCCTTTCTATACTGCACGACTTATCGAAGGCGGCCAAGAGGGTTCGTATCAGCGCAGTTGGCCCTTAAGGCGCCTTGGCCATCGACGCCATCGTGGAGACATTGGAGAAAGGCCCCGCCATCTAGATCTCTCCTCCAACTCTGTTCACGCACTATCGAATGATTCCTGAATAAAAGAGGACCACATCGACAGCTCGACAATCTAAGACACAAACCCGGCTGCTGTAGTCAGGTACAGACAGTGTATCACGAGTCGGTCTTGTGAGTGCACTCGCGAGTCAGCCCGGGACTTTACGTAGTTAGATGCCCCTCCTTCTCCCGACTCCTCTCGTTTCATTTCAGGAAAGCTCCCAATTTCCCTCCCCCACCCCCCCGTGGAATCGCCGACATCTTTCTCCTCTTGATCGACGAGTCGGGCTCCAGCGCAACTTGCCACTCTTGCCCACTCTCGTGCCCACTAAGGTGATCTTCTCCAGCCGGATCTATTAACGGGCTGCATGTCAATATTCATGCAGTCCTGATGTAAAAAGGCCACCCGCAGCGGCTTGCTTTGTAGGAATGGCTTCGATTGGACGAGTCCGCCAACGTGCTGCAAATCAGCGCATACCGACAGATGCCTCGCATGGCACAGGCTCAGCTGGCGGCCCGGACTGAAAATCTCATATCGAGGCACTTCATCCACAAATATGTGTGACGTTCTTGCTGACTGCCATGCGGAACGGTCTTGGTAAGGTTTCCCACGGCTGAAAGCCCTTCAAGCTGCCCTTATCGACCTCGGAAACGATAAGGGAAGTCTTGGTGGGGTCGTGAACTTGGTTGGCAATCGCGGTCGAGGCGGCTGCGTGCATCTCGTCGCATTTGCAATGTACTTCGAAACGTCTGCGCGTCGGGAGAAGCTGTACAGAATCTCGCGTGCATGGTGTTTCTGAGCGGTCGAGGCCTTTGGACGAATTTTGCGGATGGAACGAAGCCAAAGTTTGACCGTTGTGAACCCCTCCTTTCGTGCCCCAGCCTCAGCCCCAGCCTCTCCTTGCCAGCGTTAAGCGAAGAATCGCTTCGCGTTGCCACACGAGCCACGACATCCTCGTAACGTGACATGATCCTTCCTTCGAGAATTTGCAACGACGATGTGAAGCAATCTGCCAGCGAATCAATGCCGTCGCTGGCGGAAGGAGTCGCACATGACATTCGTCGTCAAAGGACAGAAGGACCGTCATAGAGTTGTCTTCAAGAGACGAGCGATGGCGAGCCTGGGTGCACGTGGTGCCTCATCTTCAGCCTCAAATCTTGTGGACAGCGCACTTCATGGTAACACGCGCCTCCAGCCTTCCTCCGCAGAAGCCTCTGCCCAAGCTGGAGATGAGGTTGTGGATTCCATCTTCAGGCCTCCAATCTTCCCCACCATGTCCGCAAGAACAGCTCGTGCGAGCATGGTTCCTGATCTCTTCACCTCTCTCCCACCCATCCGTGACTTGCTCAACACGCAGTCATCACAGATTCAGGAAGAAACAATTCAAGAATGTCTCCCCTTTTTATCCGGCTTAGAGCCAGGTGCTACATACAATGATCATGGAGTTCCGCATTTGGAGCGAAATCGCCATATCCAGTTTCTGCACAAGAGCTTGAAAAAACTACCTGCTCCCTACGTTGCTGCAGATGCGAGCAGACCATGGATGTTCTACTGGGCACTAGCTGGTCTTTCCACGCTCGGAGAAGATATCTCTCAATACCGGGAACCACTGATTTCTACTGTTCGGCCTATACAAAATGCAACTGGTGGCTTTGGAGGTGGCAATGGCCAGATGTCGCATCTTGCACCGACCTATGGCATTGTACTGGCCTTGGCGATTGTTGGTGGAGAAGAAGCCCTGGATCTCATCGATAGAAGAGCAATGTGGAAGTGGCTTGCTGCGTTGAAACAACCGGATGGTGGGTTCCAGGTGTGTGTTGGGGGTGAAGAAGATATAAGGTATGGCCTCAAAAAAGTTGGCATGTCGCATTAAAATACTTACAATCTATAGAGGTGCATATTGTGCTGCCGTAATAATCACACTCCTAGACCTGCCGGTGGAGCTTCCCCGTGACTCTCCAGCTTGGTCTGGTGAAGGAGCAACTCTCTTGACGGGTCTAGCCGAGTGGGTGAGAAGATGTACGTTAAAATGCTATGAGGCGTGTAGAATTGGTCCTAATACTCCTAGGTCAAACTTTCGAAGGCGGCTTTTCTGGCCTACCCGATGCTGAGGCTCATGGAGCTTATGCTTTTTGCGCTTTGGCCTGCTTATGCATACTAGGAGATCCACATGTAATGATACCAAAGTAAGTCTCCTTAGAGTTCTAGTTTTGATCAGATGATTGACAATGCCTTCCACACACAGATATATTGATGTACCCCGTCTCATATCTTGGTTATCGGCTCGACAATATGCACCAGAAGCGGGATTCTCTGGTCGTACAAACAAGCTAGTAGATGGCTGCTATAGTCACTGGGTGGGAGGCTGTTGGCCTATCTTAGAAGCCTGTCTTGACGGACCCTCTCGTATCCTTGCGGTGGGAGCCTCCCCTCGGGCGGCTACACACTCTGTGGGAAGTCTTTACAGTCGGGAAGGATTAATCAGATACATTCTCTGTTGTTGTCAAGACCGGACAAAGCGAGGAGGTCTAAGGGATAAGCCGAGCCAGTGTGTATACACTTCATATTCTAATCTTTGCTCTATTGGCTAACGCAAAAAACAGTTCATCTGATTCTTACCATACATGCTATGTGCTCGCGGGCCTTAGCTCCGCGCAGCACAAATGGCACTTCAACACGGCAGAAACCAAGACTGAAATGGGCGGCAATCTGGCCTCGCCTTATCAATGGACCTGCGAGCCTTTCGATGGGGAGGTACAGATATACAACGAGGAAGACCGAGTGGGCACGCTCCATCCAGTATTTGTGATACCCGAAGGTGCTGCGGAACAGACACGAGCGTACTTTGCATCGAAGGGTGGCTTTTAAAGCTGGCAACGGGACGGTGAAAAGGCTTGTCAGCAGTCAGCACAGCATGATGCATGGGCTAGGCGTTGCATTCTCGGAATTGCGGGGAGTTGGAGTTCTTCCGGATCGAGATACTTGGGAAGGCATTGTTAGATTGGACGAAAAGGGATGCACGTTTCGACGGCATGACCTACATAAGGGCCGGACCGAAGCCCTGTCCCACTTTTCTTAACAGAAAGCAATATTTGAGTGCATTGAAACAGTTCTATATGTTGATATGTGATGGTGATCACCCATGGCATCATGTAAGCCACCCACCCCCAACGTCCTCGGGCGGCACAGCATACGAGGATGCAACAGAGGATGGTTACAGTTCCTCCGGTGCGGAGCTTAAATCATTGGTGATTGCACATAATGATGGTCCAAAAGTAAAGAAAGCCTGTCGAAGAAGAGGCGCTGGCTAGATCGATTGTGCAAGGATTGGATCGGTATATTGAAACGTGACTGGAAATATTTCCAGGCATGATTCGAGAGCTAGACGCTCCAGCCAAGAACAAGGGCATTAAGACTTGGCTTGAGAGAGCGGCAGCATGGCCATACCTGCACTTTAGGAAACGCCAGGTCGATTCAAACACGCAGCTGTTCGTGGTTCGCATCTCATGGTTCGCACTCTGGGGTTCAAATCAAGCGTTGGGGCACGGACAGGAGGGCACAGCGGCCGTGCCAGCCCTCGCTCCTCCTCATGCAGAACATCTCCATCCAACCTGCGGCAGTGCTCGACGTCAATTGGACACACACCGCAGTACCAACCACACAACAACACAACTCCGGTGGTGTCCGCAAGGCAGGCGGCGAGGTATGCAACAATCCCAAGAAGTATCTTGCGGGTGCTCTGAGACATGTTCGTGACTCGAGAACCAAGTGCTGGAACTTGCTGCTGTTCCGCAGCGCTCGCAGTGCTCGCAGCGTGTCGCTCCAGCCTAGTTGCTGCATGCACCTCCGCTACTGCAGAGCATCTACATCGCTGCGAATGGGAGACCCCTACCTGATGCCAGCGATCCGGAGACCCTCCAAGAGAAGATGCCCCTGCTGGCGATAGGACAATGCATCTCCAGCGAGAGCGCGCAGCGAAGCCGAACTAGCCCGAACGGCCTGTTCGGCTGTCGAGTCTGGGGTTGTCGGGAAAGAGCAGCATTCAGGTACATACATGCATGGGCTGTTTGGCGGCTGGGCGCATCCAACGGAGTCCTAGCGGCCCACTGATCTTGATATCTTCAGATATATTTGCTTTTTCCCAGCACCTCGACGACATCGCGGGGTCAGACCAAGCCGTCGGTGCTGTCCGCAGGAAGTCCTCGCCGTTCCAGCACGTCTGGCAATGCTTAATATACTCTGGCGTATACCTCTTTCAATTTGCACGGCATATGGCCTTACTGCTTAAGACGTCAAGCGCACTGCCAGCTCATCATTGCATACGGCAGGCTAGTCGTCCGCAGGGTTGCCCTCCCTCGCGCGTTCTTTCCCTTCCCACGGCCGGCGCGCACTGCTCGAGCAGATGGTACAGACGGGCCTCTGATGATCAATCTGGTCGGGGTCCAGCCACTGTTTATGCATTGAGGGCTCACCGACTTCGTGTCAAGTTGTACTCCAACCATCCGCTGTCAAACGCGTCGCTCGTCGCGATTCTGCTATGCAAAGCGACGCCGTTGTAGTGCGGGGCAAAGGAGCCACTTTATCTACCCTGGCACTTTAGCCAGTGGGACGCTCCTAAATGTGGCTATTCCGGTCCCTATTCAGCACTGAGGATCGTGTCCCTGGGCTAGCAGTCCTCATACTCTGACGTTTTTCGTGCATCGAACCATGGTGCCATCGATTTCTGTGCATTAGCGGCCAGCCCAGCGGATCTCCGTCGAAACAGTAACAGCGTCTATGTGAGGTTGCGTTTAGAAGGAGCCAAGACCTGGTTTGTGCTTTCTGCAATAGGATTGAAAATTGGCCCGAGACCTATGGGCGGGTGTTGAGCCTTTTGCCACCACTGCTGCACCGACAGTTCAGTAGCTGCAGACCGACCTCAGAACGGCGAATTGACACTTCTGGCCCATCAGAGATCATCGCCTAGTATGCGTTCCCATGTTGTGGTGGAGTTGCCTAATCTCTCGATGTTCATCGACTGGCAACGACCTACGACAACACATCATATGGGTCACACTTAAAGAGCCGCATCATGACTTGCATCTGGTTCAACCCTCCGTCCTATCTCAACAGCGCCTGAATCCCTCCACGGGAGGCCAATTTCCAATCCCTGTCCCACACTAACATGGAGTCTGCAATAAATCACACATGTCTCGCCGTTGATGGACGAAAGTCCTGCACAAACCCCCTAGACAACACACACTATCCCGTCAGCCCTACTCTTCAACACCAAGACGTCGTCCACACATCACTGTATTCACATACACTTCTTTGACTGTGTGCATTCGTCCTTGTGCACTACGGCATTGGGCTCAATTGCATCGACAACGCCGACACATCTTGGGCATCGTTGATCAAATATCCCTGGTATCGACGACACTGTTCTACCACACCATCCACAAGTGTCGACCCGTTCCTGAAAAGGATCTGGTCAATTGTGACCATCGATACTAAACACTATGGGTGGCTTCTACATGGCATATCTGGAGAGTACGTTTGATCCACTACTTCGGGAATAAAAAGTCGTTCCAAGCCGCTGGATTTTGTCATCCGAATTTCTCCTGGCTTCCTCGTGTCTCCAAGATCCTGCAGGAAAGGGGCTAAGCCGTCACTCATGTTTGCGTCTCCTTTTCGTGCCGTCTAAGTGGCGAATGACTCCGACTGCTGCGTCCAGCGTCCAGATGTGTGCCTGTTCATCGTCGTATTCTCTCAGACCCCCACACTTTTCTCTCTTCGGAGCCCAGATATGCACAACAAACCTTGCCGGGACTACCACTGACATGTTGGGCAGGTCTGTGTCGACGTCGAGGTTGGCGTGATCCCCTGTACGAAACGTACAGGAGCTCTTCGGGCTACACCTGTCTGGTTCTCGTCAATGGGCGAGAATATCAAACAGATCTTGCATACGAATCCGATGGACTGGCCCAGGAGAATGCAGCTATGCGGGCGTTCATGGTTTGCAGGAACTTTTCTGTGAATGGAGGTATGCTGGCACGCAATGGCGTTGTTCAGGGACTGCCTGCGAATGAGCATAGTGGCCGACACAGGAGGAGACATGGTGGTCGCAGCCATTCTGTCAATCTCAGCAGTTCCAGTTCCACAGCGTCCTCGGAATAGGGGGAAGCTCAACTGATACATCTTCCGAACAGCCAAGAAATAGCTGCCGGCACTACAGGCCTACCTCTCGGCCACGATTTCCTGCCTTGCCCGAGGATAACACCCTAGCAAGCAGAAATATGAGAAACGATTTCGACAAAGACAAAAACCGGCGACGATGCACAAAAATTTGCTTGACGACTTCACGACTCACCATCCATCCACGATTGACGACGAGATAATGACGAATGACTTTCTTTCTTCGATAAACTCCCCAAGACTATGATTGCGGCGTGGGTTTTACAGAACCATCCGCTTGGATATCCGAGGCAACTCACCAGACTGTCTTTACGGAGTGGATTTTTCCGATTTTGCAACTGCAAAGTCAAGGTTGTTCCGAGGCGGCGGTTTGGAGACTCTCTTTCTCATCACTTTCTGCATTTAGCAAGCGTGGCGGCAGCGTTGCAGTCGTTCCGATGATATCACGAATTTCTTGTTTATGGAAGGAAGGGTCTGGCAAAGCGGATGATTTCCATTTGACATAATTGGACGGATGGACTTATGATAAATGACCTGACGAAATAAAAGTACCTTTGAGATACCCATGAAGGTTGTCATTCCACGTCCTTAATACCGGGCATTATACAGGGGCAGGTCCCGTGAGTGACACCCGCAAAGCAACGGTGGGTGGGGAAGCCTGTGTTGGGGACGGGTGTGGCGTGGCCTCGTAAACGTAAAACCCGCACTGCCACTTTTCCTGCCAAGTTCGTGATGGAGCCTTAGGATAGATTCATGGATGTGGAAAAAGCAAACACTCTTGGTTAGAGTTCACCCCACGAAGTGAGAGTGAGGGGCTCGGGAGCGGTGAATTGGACAAGAAAATGACACATGCGGCAGCTGCTCTCACCGTCTCCCTCCGTACTCCCCCAGCACCATCTGACAGTATCGCGGTCTTGCAGGTTTTGGGCAGTGGAGAGCGTTCAGCAGAAACCTCATTTCCAAGATCTGGATTAATATCCGCAGCTCGCACTCGAGAGCTCTCATTCAATTGATCCAGAACGTGAACACCAAGCGGAATTACGCAGCGTTGAGGCCCTCAAATAGATTTCATTTCGCCCCTGACAGCGCTAGCAGCCCCTTTCCTGGCCGGGGCGCCGATGCTAACCAGCTAAACGAGATTTTTTGAACCTCCTCGAACTATTTCCAGCGACAGGTGTCCTTCAAGAACCACCGAGAACTCGAACCTTTCCACGACCGCGACCACTTCTTGTTTCCATTCCAACATTCGCTGACACCGGAACCTGAATTGCACATTCTAGTCCCCAGCAACCGCGTTTCCCATTCCCTGTTGAGAGAGCCATTCAGCCTCGAAGCAAAGCCGCATCTGCAATACCGTGGGGTTGCGCAGCCTCGAAAACCGAACCTCGTCACACCACGGTTCTCTACACTCTCTCAACATGAAAGGTAAGCTCCAGGATACTTTTTGACGGTTATAGTGTATCTGCTGACATGTGGGATAGCTCTTATCCTTGTTGGTGGCTTTGGCACCAGGTTGCGACCTCTCGTACGTTCTCCCGTTCCCCATCCTCGAGCCTAGAATATTTGCGCAGACACACTGAGCTTCAACAACACCTTCAACGACTGATATACCATTAGACACTCACTCTCCCGAAGCCGTTGGTTGAGTTTGGCAACAAGCCAATGATTCTGCACCAGATTGAAGCGCTGGCAGCTGCTGGAGTTACAGACATTGTCCTGGCCGTTAACTACCGACCAGAGATTATGGAGAAGGCTTTGAAAGACGTGAGTGCCACAATCAGAATCAGTGAAAAGCTTTCAAATGCTGATTGGTCGTCTGCGACAGTATGCCAAAAAATTCAACATTGCGATCACCTTCTCTGTCGAGACCGAGCCCCTAGGTACAGCTGGACCCCTAAAGCTCGCAGAAGAAATCCTAGGGAAGGATGATACGCCATTCTTTGTTCTGAATTCTGATGTTATCTGCGAATACCCCTTTGCGGACCTCGCCGCTTTCCACAAGAAGCACGGTGATGAGGGAACGATCGTTGTTACAAAGGTTGAAGAGCCGTCGAAATACGGTGTGGTCGTTCATAAGCCCAGCCACCCCTCGCGGATTGATCGATTCGTCGAGAAGCCTGTCGAGTTCGTGGGCAACCGTATCAATGCCGGTATTTACATTCTGAACCCTAGCGTATTGAAGCGAATCGAATTACGCCCTACCTCAATTGAGCAAGAAACCTTCCCTGCCATTTGCAAGGACGGCCAATTACACTCGTTCGATTTAGAAGGATTTTGGATGGATGTTGGACAACCCAAGGATTTCCTGTCGGGAACCTGCCTCTACCTCTCGTCACTCACAAAGAAGGGCTCAAAGCTCCTCACATCCCCGAATACCCCATACGTTCACGGCGGAAACGTCTTGATCGATCCCTCTGCGAAGATTGGCCGCAACTGCAGAATCGGACCTAATGTTACCATCGGGCCAGACGTGATTGTTGGCGATGGTGTTCGTCTACAACGATGTGTGCTGTTGGCAGGATCTAAGGTCAAAGACCACGCTTGGGTAAAGAGCACTATCGTAGGCTGGAACTCGACAGTCGGGAAGTGGGCTCGATTGGAGAACGTTAGTGTTCTCGGCGACGATGTCACAATCGGCGACGAGATCTACGTCAATGGTGGAAGCATCTTGCCCCACAAGAGCATCAAAGTCAACGTCGATGTGCCGGCTATTATCATGTAAGCATCGAAATGGCTTTTGGGTGGCTTTTGGCAACTTAGCTTGGAGACTGGGTACGTGGGATCTGGGATCTGGTAGGTGGGATCTGCCGGTTGTATGTGTGGATCGGGCAGCATGGCATTTGCATTCTCTACTCTCTTCTTTTCCGTTCGCGAGGCTTATTAAGAATCGTTGTCATTCATGGGTTTGCATGCACGGCGTCTTTGGCAAGCTTGCTTCAAATTGGTTGGAGCGAGTCAATGTGGCGGGTGGGCATTGCACGCATATGGGATTAGCAACACTGAAAAGAACGAAATTCTGGTTGTTTTTTGCTGGGTTGCTTTGTGGAATGAAAGAACGTTCTTCATGCCTTGTGTGTTTTTATTGTAAATGCTTATAATATTAGATAATACAAGTTTCCTCATGGAACTGAGACCCTCTTAAGATGAGATGAAAATAAGTCAAGATAGCATCGCCGCATAAAACAGCAGGAGTTGAACTCAATGGTCCAAATTGTATGTGCTGATGGACAGATCAATGGATACGTCGGAGAGCCACCAAGTCTAAGAACGCCGAGCTAAAAGTTACTGAAGAATAGAAAAACGAGGTATACTCAGCGTGGAGAGGAAACGATTGATAAAATCTCAGACACTGAGCGGATGGCATATCGGAGATATTCTTCGTGGGGATGTTCCGCATAGTGGAGCACAGAAGCCAGGCATTTGTTGTCCTTCTAGAAAGTGGTTTGGAAAGTAGCAGCATTGGCTCCTATACTTTGTAAGCTCAAATGAAGTCCCTAGGCTTAGACAACTGGCTTTCACGTGATTTGATGTTAAGACCTTTGCCACGAGAGATGTATACATCTCGAATGAAACCGCGACAACAATTAAATGCAGATTGGAAGTATCACTGCTCTCTTTTTTGGCTGCTTGGATAGGTACTCTCTTTGCTTGCGCACAGCATATGATAAGGACACATCACAGCACGTGGTGCTCCCGTTTTTGAATTTCCGACTCCCTCTCCCTCTTCAAGCACCCAAGTATCACTTTCGGTCAAACAACCTAACCCCACCCAACATCATCCATCACAAAGTCAAGGGGAGCACTGATACACACTCTCAGCATAAGAACCCGCTGCTCTTTGTTCTTTGAGCAGGAGTTGGATCATCGTCTTCGATCATAGCTTCGCTTTGATACACACGTCAGTCTGAAGGACCCCGACCCCCATCCACACCGTACCGACTCTGAGCTGGGACTCTACGGACTCTTGTATATCCTTGGCGGATGACAGTCTATCATACAATCTGATATCTCGATAAGATTTCGGCATCTGTTTCACGCTTCGAGCTCGAGTACCGACACACTAACATGAATCTGCCGAGACGCGGCGTCTGGGCGTCCCGAGTCCATGCGGAAACGAGCCAAAGAATGGTCATCGAACTGTCACCAAGAAACAGAAAAGAGAGTTATCAGTTCTTGGCAGGGCGTCGCAACAGTTGTTATCTCAGTAATCTGCTTCCTCGATCCCCACTAGAGCTGCCAAGAACATAAAATTTGTTTCTTGTTGTGGCAGAACCAAAAATGCTTATGGAACGCTCCACTGTGTTGTATTATTTCCAATTCCGGATTCAGGAGCGGTGGATCCTCTTCTTGGGATCTTCAAAGTGTACTTTGCCAAGTGAGCGAGTGCTCTGGGCGAATGCTTTGTATGTGTGACGAAAAGGCAGGGATCTTCATGTCCAATTTAGACCCTTCAGTGTACTTTCAAATGTCACTAGACTCATCCCATTGGGGCTCTGGTGATTCCTGGGGCCTGGGCAGTCAGGTTAAGGAGCCTCAAACTATCAGTTAGCTATTCTTAGGAGACGCCAGGGTTCTGGTAAGCTCTCGATAGTCTTCATTTTAGTGGAGCCACTCTCTTCAACCATGTGCCTTGCCTTACTGCTTCTGTTGCTCCACCAAGATATGATCTGCATCCGTTAATGTATATATAAACACCTTCCGGTGCCTCTGCCAGTTCGTCCTCCTTCTCGAGCAAGCCAACTTTGCTTGTGTATCTTATCTCTCTTATATATCTTTAGACTCCAACCAGTTCTGGACACAGCTGGCCCTGTGGTTTCCACCCTTTGCTGTGGCGATTGTACTGTTGATCTTGGTACATTCACGGCCATGTCCTTCATTCCTCGACCCCCTCCTATCTATGATGCCGCAACGCTCTCGTCTTTGGTCGACCAACCCGTGGCCGACCTACAGCACATTTTAACACATACTCGACCTGTCATCTACCGTCGTCAGACCGCCCCTGCTAGACCATCCGGATGGAACAGACAGAGCATTCTGCTTTTTGCTGACTTTAACAAGTTTGAAGGTCCAAGGTGCAGCAGGTCACAGTGGAGGGCTGAGCAAGAGGATGATAGCGATTACGGTAGTCCTCCGGATTCGCCATCAGATGAAAGTCACTTTTCCTCAGACAGTAGAGACGAGAAGAAGCAGCCAGAACCTCCATACCTTGTCTTCTCTCTTGCCAAGAAAAAGCAGATGGTGTACATTGTGTCTCTTGCTGGGCTGTTGTCGCCTCTTTCAAGTAACATATATTTCCCAGCTTTAGGTCAGATATCGAAAGTCAGTGCATCATTAAAGCTTTTTCGTCTTAATCTAACAAGCCAAAGAATCTCAACGTGAGCTTGTTGTTAATCAGTCTGACTATCACTGTCTACATGATCGTTCAGGGACTCGCTCCCTCATTTTGGGGGCCATTGTCTGACACGAAAGGGCGGAGAATCACCTTTATTGGCAAGTTTAGCCATTGAGTGTGATTTATAGTGCTAATATACATCCAGGCACTTTTGTTGTATATCTTGCAGCAAACGTAGGTCTCGCCTTTAGCAATAACTTTGTTACTCTGATGGTGTTCCGAGGAATTCAAGCGTCTGGAAGCGCAGCCACCGTTTCAGTTGTTGAGTGTGAACTCAAAATATACAGTAACTTTCTAATATGGGATAGCAGGTGCTGGAGTGATTGGTGATATTACGACGGCTCGAGAGCGTGGAGGACTTATCGGTGTTTTTGGAGGCGGTAAGTTCTACAGCATCAAGTACCGAGTCATTTACTAAGCCATTAGTTCGCATGATGGGACAATCTATAGGGCCAGTCTTTGGAGGCATCATCTCCAACTATCTTGGTTTCCATGCCATCTTCTGGTTTTTGTTCGGCCTCGGTGCCCTCACCCTCCTCTTAATCGTCCTGCTGCTCCCCGAGACTCTCCGAAGCATCGCAGGCAACGGGATGATTCGTTTAACTTCAATTCATCGACCATTCATATACTTCTTCTCACCCCCTCTTCCTGAGTTGTTGGAACGATGTACCACACCTAGGAAGAACGTCACAATATCCAGCATTGTTACCTCCCTAAGATTCCTCATGGAAAAGGATGTTTTCATCACCCTCTTCTTTGGCTCAATTGTATATACTGTTTGGAGCATGGTCACATCAAGCACAACGGCGCTCTTTCAAGATCGATTCAATCTTAACGATCTGCAAGTTGGTCTGGTCTTCCTGCCGAACGGAGCTGGCTGTGTTGCGGGTTCATATCTGACCGGATATCTCATGGACCATGACTACAAGACCGTGGAACGACGGTACCACCAAGCGAAAGGCATCCCGGCCGGCACAACATTGAACAAAGAGGAGCTGGTCGACTTCCCAATAGAGAAATCCCGCCTGAGAAACATCTGGTGGATTATTGTCATCTTCGTTTTCACGGTAGCGCTTTACGGCTTTTCCCTTCCCCTCGACATCATAGCAATCCCGCTGGTCCTCCAATTCTTCATCGCGTACACGGCCACTGCAGTATTTAGCTTCAACAGTGCTCTCGTCATTGACTTGTATCCTGGAGCTTCGGCCTCGGCAACAGCAGTCAACAACTTGATGCGTTGTTCAGTTGGAGCAGCTGGTGTTGCTGTGGTGCAACTAATCATCGATGCGATTGGAGCCGGCCCAACTTTCGCGTTATTCGCTAGTACCACGGCCGTTCTAAGTCCATTATTGGTCGTTAGTGGTTTTATGGGGAAGGTTGGAGAAGGGAGAGGAAAGAAAGGCTGAAAGTGAAGGAAAATCAGAAGAACGCTGTGGATGTGGAGGATAAATAAGGCAATTTAGTCTTTTCTATGGTACACATGGGATGGGAGGTGGGTAGGCAAAAGACAAAAGATGTGGACTTTGTGATGTTTGTTTCGATTAGAACTGTTGTGCTGTGCACTTCTGATCAGAGCTGAGTTAAAGGAGCAAAACTAGCGTAATGGTATAGATTTATATGAGATAGGTGAGTGATGCTTAGATGATTAGATGACAACTTTTCTGCTTCCATGGAATCACTTCAACATAAAACATTTTGCCCCCACTGTACCATGCAATAGTTGGACAATCGATTGAGAGCTTTTCCTATGCTGTCTCTTGCTGTAGACTTACTTTAAAAATCTGGTCTGGAGCATTCACCATTCTCACCATCTGACGTATTTCGAAACTTTAAGCTATAGGGACAGTATCCACGAAGGCGAAGCATCGCAGACCATCATATTCACTGACAATTAATCCGGGAATTCACTCGAACCCTCGTCATAGGTGATGCCACTTCAGTGCTTTATAAACAAACCCCCGAGCCTTCTCGGCAGGTTTTCAACCTTCCCCAGACATCTTCCTTCCCCAAACTCTTCTTCCACTAGCGATTTGCGTCGCACAATTCTGTCCACAGAATACCACCAAGACAAGAAAACCCCCACTGTACTCTTGACAATACAAGAGATCAACACCACCATGTCTGACCCAATCGTGAGTCTTCTGACCAGAGTCGCTTTGAGTTCACCTTTGACATTGAGCAGGATGCAGGATACTTTGAGATCGATCCTGCCGGCGACCTCACGGTCAAGGTTTTCGAGTATGACTTCAAAACCACCAACGGCCGTGGTGCTCACCCTATCGCCAAGACGGCATTGATGAAGGTCTCCCGCGATGTCCTCATGAGCAATTCCACCTTCTTCACCAAATTGCTTGGTGGATCCTTCAAGGAAGCCGCCAGTAACTTTGTTGAGCTACACGAAGACACTATCCAAAGCATCGAACTCTGGTTCCGTGTTTTGCATGGTAACATTGGTGACGGATCATACTCGATTGAGAGAAAGGAGATTTGGGAGGCTATCTGGCTCACTAGGAAATACTTCTTCCATATCGAGAAGTTGAACGTCTGGTTTGCAACGTACTGGTCTCGGCTTACCAAGAGGAGCTTGGAGATAGAGGACTTGAAGGAACTTCTCTATCCTGCTCAAGCATTCGATCATCATACTGCTTTTGCCTATATCACCAAGACTATGGCGCATACTGGTACCGGCCACATCGAGGAGCACAACCCGACCCGTCACTGGCAGCTCCACGTGGAAGGCAGAGTCATTCGTAAGTAATTCCCTGATCCTTGCTCTCCCCTCGCTCTTATGTGTACCAATTGTTTCAACCCTAACATTGCATTATAGAACAACTCAACGCCGCCAAAGGCAGCATGAGAAAGGAGATCATCAAGGGCCTCTTTGGGCCTCTCGACAACTTCTGCACTACCAGCTGCTCAGTGAAGGAGAAGTCGCTCTGGGCTTATATCGAGGGCGTCAAGCTGACTGGTATCTGGCCACTTGACAGCATGCACACCCGCTCCAACGAGAGCATTATTGAGAGTCCCGGTTTCCTTAACTGGAAGTGCGACATTCCCCAAGGTGCCTGTGTCTCCTGTACATCGAAGCTCCATGGAGGACATATATCAGACATCCGTGACAAGATCCTCACCTATTGGCACGGCTTGTGTCTTGACTGTATGAATGTATCGAAACCTAAGACCGGAGACATTGACATCGACTATTGGCTACATAATTCCCGTGAGGAGTGGAGCCGTGGTTGCCGGCTTAAGCATTCCCGCAACACATGGTATTTCTCCTTCATGGGTCGGCCATCAATCATGTCCTCGTTCCTGCGTGAGGAGCAAGATAGAAAGAAGGCAGCTCGAGTGGCGAGGATGCCACGCCGCCGCTTTCCTCTATTTGGGAGCTTCGAGTAAATGGCGATGGGTGACTGTCTAGCCCAGGAGACTGGTCGTTATGCTTTCCTTGTATCGGACTTGGAGGGCTTGGACTTGACTTATCTTCAATGGTGGCAAAGGCAACTAAACTCTCATGTCAATTAGGCTTCTATTGGTGGACTCTCCAAATCGGTTGAGCACGCTAATCTCTTTTCTTTACAACATGCATAGCGCGGAGCTCGGACTCATGCTTGGGCAGGACCATGCATAGGCAAATAAACTCTCTTCTCAGACGAAAATTCGAGAATAGTGCAATGTGATAATGACATTTCAATGCGTTTGACCAAACAATCTGCTTTTTAGAGAATCCCTCGAAACTTGAAATGCATCCCTTCTCAGCAGCAAATACTACCAGCATCGTAAGACCTCGTAACGACTCGAACAACAAGCAACGCCTCGACGCTCATCGTTCTCTGAAGGCTTGATCATTGGCTTGGGCTAACCCTAGCGCCCGAGGTTCGTTCTAAGGGGACACTGATATCCACGGGGATCCGAGCTGGTCATTCTTCTAAAACAATTCAAACAATGCGTTCCGAACTGTTCAATGTCCAGAGAGAGTTCAAATAATGTCAATGAGCGGATCATGAATTCGGATTGGTTGGATACTTGCATGATATAAGATTCAAATGCAGACGAGCTTGCTGAACGACTGAGATACTAGAGCAGACGAGATCAACCCCAAAAGATCAGAACGATTTATCATGAATCAGCCATGGTTGGCTACTTGGGATGAAGGTCCTGCCACTCACCGACTATCAGAAAGGATAAGCCCACGGTATATGTCCAACTCACCATTGCATAATGCGAGGGCAACAATTGTGTGCCCAGCAGGTCTGAAAATTCTGAAGACATCAGGACTAGATGTACGACAACGCAGCAGAACAATTAAAAGGAGCTAATTGTCACAACGAACTTGGAAAATGTAAGCATCCCTTGCCTCCAGTGGCCACTTTATATATCAAGATGACTGTACAAACATTAAGCATTAAACATTACGAAGAAGTGTCACTTAACCTCATCCCATACCCCGAGAATGCCCTCCCACTCCTTCCTCAACTCTTCTATTTTAGCCCAACACTTTCCTCCTATGATCTCAAACTCCTCTCTGTCCTCTTTCGTGAGATCAACAGCCGTCTTTCTGCGTCCCTTTCTCCTAGCTTCATCCACTGAGCTCTCGATCTCGCCATTCCAGCCCCAACCCACGACCTCCGTTTTCATGACCCGCTCAGCTCCTCGAAAATCGGTGGCAGAGCCCCATTTAAATTTCTTCTGTCCATGTTCTTCCATTCTTTCAAGTTCCTCGGGGTCCAGGAGCGCTACCCAGACAGGGGAGCAGGCGCCTTCGTAAGGATAGATCGTGTGCCATGGACTTCCAAGCCATCTGGCAACAAAAGCTAGCCAGAGGAAGATCGTCGACAAGATAACATGTAGGGGGAAAATGTCTGACACGAAGACACCAGGATGTGTTACGTACATCTTAGGTTTTGCCGATGTTGTTTTGCCGTTCTCCTGGTGCTCGCCACGAGATTTGGAGGCCGTCACAGTTTTCGAACTGTCGAAATACGGGTCTGCAACACGTCTGACTGAAGGTAAGTCTGAGGTTATAGCAAGGAGGTCGATTAGTCGTTTTGAGCTTTCGTATGGCGCGAGAGTTTTGAGACCCTGCATATCATCGAGGGAGAGGTGCTCGGGAAGGGGCTCAACACTGCCGACCCAGATGATCTTTCCTCCAACGCTAGACGAGGGAGAAGCCGGCCGAGACAAGAGAGGTGTCAATTCGTGGGCAAGGATATAGTGACCGAAGACATTTGAACAGAACACTTCTCCAAGTGGAGGTTCATCAAGTTTCTCCTGCTCCGAGAGCAATGGCTGTGTGCCTTCGTGCTGTACGGTAGACTTCGAGATAGACTGGCATTTCACGACAGCGCCAGATCTGGCAATCTTGAAGAGCGGATAAGTCAGCGCCTCCTTGAGGTCGGTCAAGACGCATCGTATTGCCAAAAGCCAATCAACACCTATCCAGGCTCCAGTTCCAGCACACATGATGATGGCATCCAGTCTTGGAAGACGTATCCCGCTCAATCCCCACCCCCATGACCTCTGCATACCTACAGAGCCCGGTTTTTGGCTCAATGCCCATGGATGTTGTTGGATATCTTCAGAAAAGCTCTGTGTGCCAGGAGATCCATGAGGAAGCCTGAGTCCGTCGATGGTGGTCGCATCTGGACTACCCACAGTACCATTTACGAGCCTGTCCGCCAAGGCGTACACACTTCTGAGCTCGCAGAGATCAACTTCAACGCCCAGGAAGTGAACCCGTTGCACCGTATCCATCCAATTGTACGCGGCTCCTTGAGCTTTTGCTTTGTTGCGCTGTCTCGTCGCGAATTCGGAATACTCGGCTTGCGTCCTCAGGTGGGCTCGGAGACGGGAGATGGTAAACCGAGTTTTCAAGGGAGAGCGCGTGCATAGAATCAAGACAAGGTGTTTATTAGGAGGCGTCGCTGGAGAGATGAGGAATTCATCGATGAGTCGTGCTGCAGTCGAGTACCCTAGGCCACTGTGGATGTGTTAGCACTAGAGTTCGAGTTTCTTTGGCATCTGACAAGGTTCGAGGTCCGCTAGAAAGGAGAACAGGATGCAAAGCGTGCTTGGTCTGGAAGCTTGGACGGAATCATGAAGGAAATTTGCACAATTCTTACCTATTTGCACCTGTAATCAGCGCAAACAGCTGGCTGTCGCTGGTCTCCCAAGGTGGTAAGCCCATAATTGCTGAGGGATTTGAAAAGGTGTTGTTGAGAGGGCATGGTCGTCAGGACATGCTTTTTTGAAGTCCCCAGCTTTGACAGGGGCAGGGGCAGGGGCAGGGGTGGAGAGGCGCTACTGTAGGTTGCTGTAACTCGATCTAATTGGATGGTATCTCTTAGGACTCATAGGAAAGTAGGATGGATCATTTAAAAGGTCTTAATGTCTTTACTTTCCACTGCCCATGAGGTCCTCGTAAGTCTAATTCGTATCTGCTCGTTATGTCTAACTGCATTCTTACGAGCTTCATCGAATATTAAGGCCGCTTTTGTGGTCCTCCCGATTGCTAAAGGCCCTTCATCGGGCCTTTCCCAAACCGGCCGGAAAATTTCTGGTCTCGTGTCCTGCCGATGAATCGTTGGAGTGTGAGTTGGGTTAGCTGTAGATTCGACACCTTTCTCATTGCGAGGTAGCATCCTATTGTACCTAGCTGATTGTCCCAGCTTGTGCGGAACATTCGAAATCATGGACATGAGCACCACGTGACTATGGATGAGAATGGAAAAAGTTGAAAAACGTCTGCAGGAAGGAACTCAGTCGTCCCCAGGTGAAAGCGATGCAAAAGTTTCCTCCGTTTCACGCCCACATAGATCTGTGCGTAGACAAAGCTGAATAATTGTATGTGGTATAATCCGAACGCCTACGCTACATAAAGTCAAAGGCTGCCAGAATTACAAAACCCAGCTCTTCAAAATCGCACAAATAACCGAACTATCCTAGACGTCCTTCCTCTCCTCACCATCACTATCGTTATCCTCTTCCTCGTCTCGAGCCTCTTCACTCTTCCGTCTTCGCATCTGTCCTCGCTCCCGCATTGCGCCCCTAATCTTCATGCTGACCTCGTCGAAACTGGCCTTCGTGTCCAATGTGCTGAAGCTCTTCAATGAGAACCCTGCTGATCCCACGGCTCCACCGCTGCTGCTACTACGACTTCTGCTCCTGGGAGTGGCAAAAAGTGCAATGTTACCCAAATTCTTGAAGGACTCATTTCGAGGTAAGCTGCCGTTCATGCCAGATCCGCCGCCTATGGATGCATCTGCGTTTGTTCTACGGAACTGAGGAGGAGTTTCGGCATCGGAAATGCCAGAGTGACTACTATCTCGACGATGAAACCCTCCATGTGTGGGTGAAGATGGAGTTGCAGATCCATCAGCACGGAAAGGATCAGCAACAATTCTGGCAGCATCGAAGTCAGGGAACATCTCCGGACCCAGCGTGTTGATGACATCAGTAACTTCAGCACTCAATTCTGCTCTTCGTACTCGAAGTTTGTGTATAGTGTTGCTGGAGCTCGGGTTGAGAGAAAGGACAAGTGGCCGCAGGGACTTCACAATATCCATGCCAACTTCGCCGAAGCGAAGGGCAGCAAATGTGATTGCTGGGAAGAAGAGATATCCAAAGATGACCACCGCCCATAGTGGCACCCATTCAGGAACGTAGCCTTGAATTCGATTCCGGTATGTCCAGTATGTGAGTGAGAAGGTGTAGAAGTTGTATAGAATGGGTGCGAATGCAAGAGCGACAAGTAACTTCCAGGTTGCCATCACGTCTCGGCCTTGTAGCTTAACTGTCGACGCAGCAAGAGCTTCACGGGACTTCTTGATGCTGATTATCTTGGACGCCACAAAAACAGGGGCGAAAAGTATCAGACCAGGAATGACGCCAATCGATAGAACGGATATTTTGCCCAAACGGTAAAAGAGTAGAAAGATAACTTTCGGTATAGAGAATTTGGCGTATTCGACTTGGTGATCTCGAAGATTCAGATACCGTAGTTGCTTATTGTAAGCAGTAACCGACTTCTTCAGTGATATAATTCGTGGATCATCTTTGTAATGCGTGTATCCTTTGACTAATCTTCTGTTCAACTCTACGACCATCGGAAGAGGAAGCTTCTTGCCAGTCGGATTGTATAACCTTCGAGCTGCCTGAATAAGCATCAAGGTATCGTAATCAGGACTTGTGACTGTAACCGCAACCAGAGCTTGGTAGACTGTATCCAGTAATTGACTGACGGCTTCTCTCCGCTCTCCATTCCTGTAGAGCTCAACTAGTTCCTTCGGGACTTCGATCGGGTTGCCAAATTCAACCACAGCCCGAGATCTGAATTTATGCGCATGAAAATAGTTCATGCCACAAGGAACGATCTTCAGTCCGCAGTCAGGATTTGCTGCCAAAGCGCCAAGAGCCATGATTGCGACGCCAGCCTTGAGAGGAAGCAATTCGGTTCGATCATGACTTCCACCTTCTGGAAAGATGCCTACTGCTCCACCAGCGCTGAGGCGATCGAACACAGCATCATAGACCTGAGTTTGGTCGACCTTTGGGGCGACTTTATAGATGGATCCCTCGAAGCCTGCCTTGGTTCCTTTGACACTTTCGTCGGTGAATTTTCCGTTGTCGTCCACGTCATCCCGGCCTGTCATCTGCATCAGGCCAGCCTTGCTCTTGAACGGTTTCTTCAACTTGATCTCTTCAGCACTTATGATTTCCGCGATTTCAGCATTTGCTGCAGTTCCATTGACGCTCGGGAGGACCAACAAGCCGCCAACTTGGACCAGCTTCTCATCATCGAATTTGGTGCCGACTCCACGAACAAGAAGAGGGTCATTGATAGGATCCGGTAGATATATAGTGCCTGGGCCTGGCTTGACCATATCAAGAGCTCGTCCAACTGGTACAGCGCCGACTTTTCGTGCAAACCATCCTATCAGCCATCTATTCATGGACTTCGCAGCGATGAGAAACGCAGCGCGACGGTGGCATTCGGTGCGCAAGGTTCGCATAAGAATAAGGGGATCAACGAACTATGGCTGCGTCAGCTATGTACCACCGTCTTCGGTCGTGTCTGTCTTACCTGATTGGCATGCGGGGCAGCCACAAAGATCAGCGGTCCCCGACGAGGGACTTTCCATGACCCTCGCGGGTGGACTTCTCGAAAGAACAGGTCCACGAGAATTGAGAATGTCCAGAGGAAAACATCGTACACCCAATTTGTCATCGGATTCTGCTCCTTGTGCTTCGTTATGTGAGGCAGGTGCTCATGGATCTCTCCGTCCTTGGCCATCTTGACGTTTGTATTCAAGACTCGTGGAGGAGTAAGACAGTAGATATGCTCGATAGAGGCAAAAACGAGTGGCGGTAGAGCGGATGCGTTTTGTTGATCTGGCCGGAATTCGTAGGGCCACCGGATGGTGGGCTTCTAGACCTGCAGCTCAACGAAATTTACGATTTCGTAATGGGGCCCCGCGAAGACGGGATTCACAGGTTTTCCACGGTTGTATGCTGAAGTTTTCGCCCGATACTTGGGTTCATAGCGTCGAAAGAATGACTTGCAACGTAAATCGAATCTCTGCGGAGAATGGTATCTGGTGAAATGTGTTGCCTCGTAAAAAAGTTGGACAAGAAGGAGCCGCTGCCGCTACCTTACTATTCGGGCAAGGCGGGGCTCCAGGGTGGGCCTAAATAGACGCGGTTTAGCGCGCTCAAGCGCGAATATCAAAAGCTTCACTTCTAACTGCTCACTTCGCATTACCTAGTTCCATTGCCCCAGCTCGCTTAGACTAGCTTCGCTAAATGAAAACTGCAAAGACTCTGCCAAAAATGCCAAAAAAATCCTGGGAAAAAAAGACCGTGTGGAGGGTGCACCGTCTGTTTCTTGTCACAAAGTTTATTAACCCCCCAGACCCACGGATCGACGTCTGGGTACGCCATTTTCAATTGCGTAGAAACGAAATGCGTTACAGCACTAGTAACCAAATAATTTCTGAATTGTCTTATCGCAGTGCCCCAAGTAACCCACATAAACGGTGAACTGATAGTCGAAAGTCGCTTAAACTAGTCTATCAGGACCACCACAGATTCCGTCGCAACATCTCCCTTGAGCTAGCAGGCTTTCCACTTGCCCTGCATTCTCGTGGAGAGGCTCAGCTCTTGGTTCCAAGCCAATTGGTAATTGTCGACCAGCTCAAAATAATTTCCAACAAGTATCTGGAGATTTCAACCTAATTGCTCTGCTCAAATCGGGTGAGCTTTGCAGAGGCGCAGTTCGCGAATTCAATCAAACAGAGCCCAAGGAGCTCGAAGATGGCATCTCCACAATCGCAACTGCTCACATTACAGGCCATGGTCACAAATCCCTTGAATCGGGACTTACAGATATGTATTCAGGAAATATTCTCACCGACATAGACAAATAACGCTTCAAGGTTCTCGAGCTACACAAGATCCAATCTTCACAAACCATGAGGAATCTAGTTGCTGTCCAAGATGCCATACATCCTAAACCAACGAAGAATACTCAGGAGGAAATCATTGCTGAGCTGAAGTAAAAGAGTGGCAACGCAAATCGCCGAGTCACTGCTCTGAAGCAGAAAGCCATCGATGCTCCGATGAAATTTATTTTCATCAATACAGGTTGTTTACAACAATTTCATCAACGCCGCAGATGTAAAAAATTAGAACAAGATATATCGCCGCAACAGGTGTTCAGGGGTATAATACAAAAACCATGCTAACATCTTCAAAATCGTCTTTACCGCGTAGCTGGAGGTGGGACCTCATAAGCCGGAACATGCTGTTCAGCAGCATCCTCAGCAGCCATTTGAGGCGTCGATTCTGCCACGCCAACGACAGCTTCTCGTACCTCTACTGCGTTCCACTTACTATTTCCATCGGAGGCATTCTGCTCAGCAAGCTTGAGCCATTCATCCCATTCATCGGTCTTAGGCGCTGCACCGCCTCTCTTCACCCAGCCAATCTTCTTTGTCTCTCTTATTGCATACCACATTGTCCGTGTAAAGCTCGGCCTGCCCTCGATAGTATCCTCCTGCTCAAGATGTGCGTTCTGAGCATCAAATGGGGTAATATCCTCAACGTCGTAGTTCGAGAGATCCCAGAATCTGTCTTTTCTGATGAGCGATGATCCCCAGAACGCTCCGTTCAGAACAATATAAGATGCACCAATAGCAGCTTGCATGGCGAAGTTGCAATTCCCCAACAGAACGACGGACACCATGAGCAAGAATGTTCCGAACCCAACAAGAATCCGATACAGCTGAGTTCCCACATAATATTGGCACTCTTCCGTTCCAATATATAATTCCCGCGCCACATCTTCATTACATTTGACTAGTAGAAAGGCGCCCTCTCGATTTCGTATAATGACATCTCCTGCAGGCACTTTCGACTTGAAGGTTCGTTTCATCAGAACTGGAGACCACCATGAAGCGTAGCCAACAATTGACGATGCGCAGGAGATTGTTGCAAGAGCAACGATTGCCGTACCATCATGCAGAAATCTAGCCCAGATAATGAGGCCGATCGTCCAGAGAAAAGAAAGCACCGATAGAATATTGAGGGGCGAGAGTACTTGAGGTGGTACTCGGGGTTTCTGGTTGTCTCTCGAAAGCCTGTCTCTGATGGTGCTGATAGTTGATTGTCTGGCAGGAGGTAGTGCATGGCCACTCTCTATCATACCTAGCTCCACGCTGTTTGAAGCGGACGATGCTTTCGCCCTGTCCAGAGGTGTGCCGGGTGTCGGAGGCGGAAGCTTGTTGTGTGCGTGGGTGATTTTTAAGACTTTGAAAGCGAAAGCTGGGAAGTCTTCGACAGGATGTAGAATGTTTGGGAAGTAGTTGAGCGTTTGGACTAGTGTACCGTTGTGTACTCCAACAACAGCAGCGTTGACCTGTGGCATTCGAGTCGGACGAGACGGCTTGAGCAGTGCTTGAGGCGCTGGGATGATTCGTGGGAGTATGCAGGTCCATGAAGAGGTTAGAGCTTGGGAATGTGATTCCATCGAACTCTCGCCAATAACTGCCAAAAGAGACACGATATCCAGTCTCCACCCGTCATTATTCTTGTTTTCACCGGACGGGAACCAGTCTTTTATCCCCATGTTTGACGTTTCCACCTCGTGCATCCGGCTCGGCCCGCCAACCTAGACCTAACGTCAAGTATGTATGTCTGGGCGGACCTCGAGATTTCGTCTGTTTGAGGACACCGTTACTGTCGTGGATTCTCTTATAGTTGGGTCGGTTTCGAGAGAAGGTTTGCGGTTTTGGGACACTCGTCTGTGCGAAACTTTGAGCAGCCTTGTCTCGAAGAGGATCGATTTTTTTTTTGTCTGGCTCTCTATCTGCCTCCAACCCTGAACAGATGTGCGAGTCAGGATGATAAAGCAAGTATTGTAGGTTTCGTCGTCTGTGTAGCTCATAAAGCCAGGGAAGGGGCAGCGTTTTTCTTTTAGTCGTGTCAAAGTTAAAAGGTGCCGCCAAGAGAAGTCAGCCGCAGTTTAGAGATGTGGTGATCGACCGAGCGCACCACGATTGGAAGGAACAGGCGATATGCATGGCCTCCTAGAACGGGATGATTAATGCGTACGAAAGGGGGACGCGCCTAAAAAGAGCTTTGGATTGGGAGTGAAGGATCGAAGGTCGTACAAAATACTTTGTCACTAGCGAAAACACGGGTGACGGTTTCATCGGAATATGATCCCTGCGAAGATCAAGGGCCAAGCGCCAAACTTCCCCGCCGATTGGGATATCAGGCTTTTGGTGGACCTCAGAAGCAAAACCAAAAACTCATTGCCCCCAGCTAAACTGGGACAATAGAGGTGGTTGTAATGAATTGGAATAAACCTTCTTAGGCCGTCATGATTGCTTTACTGTTCTGTCGCTGAATGTATAAGACATGAAAGGAACATTTGAGATGCTTAACGGGGAGTGAAGGGATTTGGGGGGGAGCAGGATTGTCCCAACTAGGCTTGATAGTACAAGTAGCACTATTTTTCCACCGCAGGTACTGAAACGTTCCCAGATTGTGAAGGCTGAGCAACTAAGGGTTCCCCACAAGATCTCGTTCTCCCACTGCCAGCCAATGTTCCAGAAGAATTCAGCACAATCATCTAATCTAAAAGTTTTAGAGACCTAAGTCACCAGCTCTCAGGCAGTTTTTAGGCCTCCATCTCAAACGCCGAACGCCTGATCCTCCGCCTGGGTATCTTCCACGGTTACCACCCCAACTGCATAAATCTCTCTGGACATGCCTTCTCTTCCCCCCTCCCCCCTTTCGTACACTGCAACAGAAGCGGGACTGATTATCCCATACAATGTAGGAAGTTGGTCGCTACACGGACCTGGGGGGGCTCGAAGGACATTGTCCCGCATAGTGTTGGACAATGGTCGCTATAACGAGGGCGCTCATCCGGAGATGGGGCTTAAAGCTCGATTGGTTTCAAAGACAGCTTCTTCTTAAGAGTCAATGACGATTTCCTGATGCTTCGTGCTCCGGAAACATCTGGCCATATTCGTCGACGATCCACTGGCAGAATTCGTTCCACTTCCTTGTCCACTGAGCAGTCACTGCTGCTAGCTCTTCAGGATTCATGCAGCTGTGCTCCAGAGACCATTTGGCGAGCTGTTTCCAGCCTTGCAGAGTCATTGCTTCCGAGCCAATCATACTCTGGTAAAAGTCGTGAGATAAAGACGATCTAGTAGATATTAGCATTTATTTCTTTGAAGGTCCCATGACACTTACTTATAAAATGTAGCGTTATCGCTGTTGATGGTGCACGGCACGTCATTTGCCAGTAGAATCGGCAGGTGATGCCCTGCAATGGTGGACGTGAGTCCTAGGATCTCGTTCGAAATCGGGCAAGTTTCAATCGCAATGTTTTTCTCCTTGAATATATCCATCAAAAGCGGATGCCTAGCGATCGCGTAGCCGTGACCAATCCGTTTGGAGTTCAGCAGTACAGCATCGAAGAGATTGCCATCACACTTATCGCCGACTTCAAGAGTCTCACCGCAGTGAAATAGGAATGGGATATCCAAATTCTGCGCTTTACACTTCTTGCGAAAGTTAAGGAATTCGGGAATAAAGTGACGAAGCTCATTTCCCATCTCTTCATGGCCTACCAAGTCGAAACCTGCAAGCCATTAGTTCGCTAACCTTCGACAGTCGCTAAAGAATACTTACCACAGATGAGATCCATAAATCTCTTTTTCAAGTCTATGCACTCATCCAGTGCAACCTCTATTTGTCGATTTTGGAATGAGCGTGGAGTACAGTAGATGACTTTCATGCCTCCAAAATAGTCGCCTTTCTTGGTAATCTGATCCATGGTTTTTCGCAGTTCCTCATCAATGATTTCCATGATTCCTTCGTTTCCAATGGATCCTTCGCCATCGTCCGTCTTCAGGGAATTGGTGCTCATAAAGTTGGGGCGAATCTCGGCGTACTGGATATTGTCCTTCACGAAATCCTTGATAACAGCTCGGGTATAGTTCCGAAACGCTGATTCATACGCAAACAGGCCTTTCATCATTTGAGTTCGATGATTGAATTTCTCCCAAATTCTGCACTCGTTAGCTGTATTTGATGTGCTTCAGACACGTGACTCACCCTTTACTCGACTGATGAACGTTATGAGCTTCCTCCTCTGAAATTATCATTTTTTGCTCGAGCCAAGTCTCAGCACCGTGGGTGTTCCTCAGAACGTGGCCGCTCCGATCCGTGTATTTGAAATGGCGCTGGAATTTCTTATATGACATCCACCGATTGGGCTCGTAATTTTCGTCCCAGACATCGCCCAGTGGTACGTACGTTTTAACCCCGTTCGCGTCTTTGGTATGAGTGGCCTCGTCCAAGGTCATCACCATAAATGAGATCCGGCACGCCTCCCAGTTTTCGTCCGTGGTAAGCGGTAGATCGCTCCGGATATACATGGCATCTATGTCCCGGGCCTGTTGTATTAAGAATCGGGCTGGGAGGCAAGCGTTGAAATGAATGTGAAGATGCGCGCCTTTCGGCATCCGTTTCGCAACCTTGATCAGCTCGGTCTGGTTGATAAGGTCCACATTGCCCAGGAAATGCTCCCCCTCGGTTCTTCGCCCGGACTGCGCATCCCGCAGTGGCCCGTAAGTATGTTCCCAATCATACGCTTTGAGTTTTCGAACCAGAACAGCGGCCTGCTTTTCAATACTTGATGAGGAAGCCGTAACCTCAGCATCAAACGCGATGGCCTTTTCCGCGGCCTGGAGGTTCTCTAAAGCCTTGCCGTACGCTTCTGGAGTCTCGAAATCGCGATTACTGATGAGCGCTCGCCAGTGCTGCTGTGATCTTGTTGCAGGTCTTCCCGACTGAGGCATCTTACGCAAGCGTCGCGAAGATTGAGGACGAATTTGCGCTGGAGCCTTGCTCTCCATCGGTGGATCGTCACCGTCTTTATCAACGGCCGTGGAACAAAGAACGCCCATTCCATCAGCCTCCTTCACGTATGGCGACTACGCCTACGCTTGCGGGTCGGTTTTGAGATATGCTCCAACAGTTCTGGATGATGTGCATGTGGCAGCGCTGAGTGAGCTTTGAGCTTGCCGGGAGGGATGGTCGGCGGGGCCTGCTGCTCTCGTGCTCGTGCTCAGGTCCAAGGCAAGGCACCGGGGTTGGGGTGCAGTGGCGGAGCAGATGCGCTATGCCTGTGATTGGGCCGAATCAGACGACACCACCAGCCACCGGATTTTAAGGCTGGCTTGTCGCCGGAGGTGAGACGGGAGATAACACGCCCTGGGGGCCTGGTTGGAGGCTGCTTTCGGCGAGCTGAGCTAGAGAGAGATGAGTTCAGCTGTTGAAGGCTGAAGACTTTCTAGGACAGACGCATACATCACGTGCTGATCCCGGTGCAAGGACGGTCGCAGGTGTTGAGAAATGCTGGAATGCCAGCGAAGAAGGAGTACGGTAGGCGCAAACACCAAACAGAGACAAAGAACTCACCCCTGGTCTGGCAGCGGCAAAGTGCTTCGAAGAAATGCTTGATGATACTTCGTACTCTCTTGTTGACGTTCGAGGAGAGTGGGTCGCAGAAGGCTGGGCATCGGGCTGGGCAGAAGGCTACGACCCCAGCCTTGACCATTTTCCGAGACGCCGTCAGATGTGTGACGCCCTTGCTTCTGTGGTCCATGTCGAAAGTTTCATGGCCGTGACCTGAAATTGCGCAGTTTGAGAAGTACCTTTACTCCGACAAGGTTTAGTTGGTCTCTGTGACCCAGATCGACAAATTGTGGGGAGGGGGGCTGTGCTGAGTTTTGACGAGGCTACACCCACCACTTGCTCTTATTTCGTTCACCGAGAGCTTCAAACTTCTCATCAAGTCACAACTTTCCAAGAGGCTACTCATCTACCCCCCTTTTAAAATTGATAAGTCAGGATACGAGTGTGCCTTGCTCTGCCTTGCATAATGGAATTGATTATGTTGGGACATTTCCGAGAAAGTCACTCAACTTCTCTCGGTGTCCTAAAAGAACATTTCTCACGGTGGAAACCTGCATTTCCTCACAGTATAATTTGCAGTTCTCGTGTTCGATAGGAAACTTGGCACTCATTTATAATATTCCAGGTGAAGGACGTTACTTTAACAGACGTTTCACCATAATAAACAGTCTTCCGAGCATACCGCAATCTTGATGAACGATGTCTCGTGGTGAGTGTTCTAGCTCGAGGTGGGCAGAAAGGCGGATTACAGTCGCAAGTCGACTTTGGAGAATGTTGAGAACTCCCTATGAAATCACCTCGATATCCTTACATTAAGTGGCTGACCAAAATCACTGGGAGAGGCACAGTCACCATTGCCCACTTGTTGTCGGCCAAGATTCTAGGGAAACTTGATTCATGAAGAGCGACTTTTATCTACTGCAAGGTGTATCATCAATCATGCCTCTAGGACGCCTGAGCGCCAATGCAAACCACTCTATCCATTGTACAGCAAATCAGCTCTTTTTGGTACGACAGTCTAATCCTCAAACTTGATGCCCTTCTTGCCCTCAACATCAATGTAACCGCCTTTATAGCTTCCACGTTTTTTTTTGTTCTTCTCCTTAGTAAAGCCTTTGCCCTTTGTGACAATCAGATCCTCGTGGGCTTTCTGGGCGTAATCATACGGAACGAAGGCGTTGCTTTGCAAGCGCTCATCAACCTGGATGTTGTCGGGAATCCTAGAGAAACGTTTATTGACCCCTCCTCTTGGAATTTTCGCGGCTGGATCAGGAGGGAGTGGTGGAGATAGCTTGGTGCCCACGATTGGACCCTTTGCCGTTTTCGATTGTGCTGCAGGATTCTCTCGTGAGGAACCATTGAGTTCCACTGATTTGGCTATCCGGGGTAAGTCGCTTGAAGATGTGGAGTCAGAGGAAGAGTCGTCAGAGAGAGTCAGTTTCTTCGGGCCGTCAGATAATGTAGCACTTGTGTCTGAGCCAATGACAGGCTTCTTCGCCTTCTTCTTCTTATCGTTCTTGAGGGGTTCGCTATCGGATTCGGAAGAAGAATCAGAAGACGAACTGGAAGTGGAGGAAGAATCGGAGGAAGAATCAGAATCGGAATCGGGCAGTGGGGTCTTCAGAGCCATAGAGTTTATCGAGGAATCAGAATCGTTATTGGAATCTGAGGAAGATGTTTCTTTCTCAGAGGAGCTTCCTTTCATCGTCAAGTTTTTCATCTTCTTCGTGGGCTTGCCAGCTGAGCTTGAATTGGAAGATGAGTCGGAAGAGGAGTCTTCTTCTGAGCTCGAGTCTGAGCCGGAAGACGCTGAACTGCTCTCCGTCTTGAGTTTCTTGATCTTTGGCTTATCCTCCTCTGAGCTTGAATCGGAATCTGATGACGACTCGCTGCTCGATGCAGCCTTTCTCTTCAACCCATTGACTTTCGATTTCGAAGATTGACCTTTCGCTGGAGGAACGTCTTCGCCGTCGGACTCGCTATCGGAGCTGCTTGAAGATACAGAAGATGCATCGGAAGATGAATCTCGTACAATGAGCGGCACTAGCGAATCCCTCATCTCGATGTCACTGTCATCACTACTCTCATCACTGCTGCTCGTGTCCGATTTGTGATTCGCAGACTTCTGTTTCTTAGACGCCGATTTGACTTTAACAGCAGCCGTGTCCGCACTAATGCCGTTATTCTGGCCCTTCAAGTTGCGCCACTCGGTATAGATCGTATCGAGCGAAGGTATTTGTTCGGAAATGTCTGCACTCGTGCCGTTACTTTTGCTCTCGGTCTCTAGCGCCTGAGCAGCGTTGGTGAACTCGTATTCCGCGAGAAAGGAAGAGACGAGCTTAAGCAATTGGGCAGGTGGCGCAGATTTAGGAGGGTCTCCAGCTTCTCGGCGCTTGAGGAGGTCTTTGGCAAGCTGTTTGTCCTTCTTATTATTGTGTTGATCCTCGGGTTGGGATTTCGGTGTCGCCATTGCCGTATCCTTGCTGGGAAAGAGCCAATCTGGCTGCTTTTGTCCCCCAGGAGTCTTGCGCTTCCCAATCTTCTGCATGTTCGGATTTCCAGACATGCTCAAGTTGGGTCGTCAAGGACGTGGTTGAAGAAGGTTGAGAGCAGGTCAAGATCGAACTTTCTTATCGGCAAAAAAAAAGTTGACACCGACAAGCGAAGTGCGGGAGCTAACCATAAGCGCTCTAGCGGCTCTTCACGAAGTGCCAGCAACACAAGACTTTCCCATGTAACATTGTAGCTTCATTTCAATTTGCCAACTCCCCATGTTGTGAACTTAGAATCAGCGGTGTTTGATTATACGGGATATGCTGCACATTGTGAATATGTTGCATGTAGAGTGTTTGACCAAATGAATCTTGTTTCTGCATCACGAGTCCGTGCAGTCCACCGTTAGCCGCACCGGGCTTGATGTCAGGGAAAGCTGGAAGTCACCTCTCGTCAAAGCATCCACCGAATCTACTGCCAATACCCAAGACGCCACCCCGAGAAGATCGATCCCGCTAATGTGCATAGTCATGAGTTGGGAACGGTCTCAGAAGCACGTACCAAGCCGCTCACACTCCTAGATGGTTGAACACCTAGTATCAATTCGCCGAGAAGACGTGGCTCCGCCAAATGGAGGGTCCATCACAGAATGGACCTGGCGGGGTCAACGGCAGCAATGGAAGTAATGGAACTGTGACGAGGGCCGAACGATTTGAGGATGAGAAACGGAGGATCATTGATAGCTGCTTTGGCAAGAGGGAGGAGGACGGCTCCTGTAAGATATCCTGGAGGCCACGCGACGGACTGCCCGGTGCAACGACTAACTTGTGATCCCACAGTATCAGAGTCGTACATCACACACATCAGAATCGTTGAAGATGCTGCATATCCGTCCTCCCCTCCTCCCCCGAACGCGAGTTCCGATGCAAAGAAACCACGTCTAATTATTGTCGCTGTGCGCAAATCTGGACGGGTTCGCATGCATAAAGCGCGAGAGAACGTCAACGGGACCTTCTCTATCGGAAAAACATGGCCGCTTGACGATCTATCAGCTGTGAAATCATACAGTGGTATCACTCCCACAAACGCAGAGGAAGCACAGCACAAGGAGTGGGCTGGAGGCATCGGATTTACAGTGACCTTGGGGAAACCATACTATTGGCAAGCCAGTACCGCTAAAGAGAAACAATTCTTTATCTCAAGTCTTGTCAAAATTTACACGAAGTACACTGGAGGCAAAACCCCTGAATTGATTGGCTTTGATACAAAGGAGAGAGAGTCACTTGTTGGCGGCGCCACTGGAACAACGTCCCAGGCTACATCGCAGCAATCTGGTAGACCGGGGGCATCGTATGGGCAGACTTCCCAGAATCGCCCTCCACCAAGACAAGAACCATCTCGCGAACGTCTACGGAGCCAGCCTAGTCGGGATGCAATGCAGCGACCACAGGCTCAGATGCCACCCAGGAATACCCCGTCATTGACATCTCAAACTTCGAGACCTGACATTCGGGGATCTCCAAGCGGAAGCATGGATTCGAACGGAGGTGGGCCTCAGCAGCAGAACCTACGCCGATTAGCAAGTACCAATCAGAGCCAGGAATCATTCGCAAGAAGTGATGATGGTGCAAGTTTACCTCCTCGATCGCGTGGGGGAATGAATGGCCTTCCAAGTGCTCCCGGGCGATTTCAAGACCGGAGTGTAACGCCCAATTCATTACGAGCTGCGACGCCGGATAGCACGTTCTCGACCTCTAAGGACGTTGTAGAGGACATCCCTCCAGTACCTGCCCCTTTGACCTTTCCACCCGAACGTCGAAGACCTCCAATGCCCATCATTGGTGATTCACGCCGAGGGCAGGGTTCTGTGGAGAACATAGTCCCTGCACCGTTGTCGAGCCCTGGCATGAGACGCGAAGATTTGCGACCACCAGTTCGGTCTAGCGAACGGACTCAGCCTCGCGAAAGAGAACAAACGACGAAGGTCACTGACGCTCAATCTGATCCTATCAGCATGTCTCGGGAGGTGGATAGCATCGCTGATCCTCCCCTTTCCAAATCCACCCCAGCTATAACCTCTCCACCTGTCCAAGTACCGAAGGAGCCAGAAGAACCTGAAGAAGAGCGTCCAGGACTCGGACCTATGATCAAGAGCAAAAAATCGAGAGGCGAGATCGCCGGCAAGTTTATGCAAGCTGCCAAGACTGCGAATGCCTTCAACTCTTTCAAGCCTCGTGCAGGAGGAGCCGCAGAACGCCTTCGAGAGACGCAAACTAAATCATCGGATGGCCCGGACGGCATCACCAGCGTTGTGCCAGCTCCTTCACTTGTTCGTGGCATGAGCGCTGACAACACAAACCTTCTAACGCCTCCAGCCTCCATATCTTCAGAGAAGATGTCACCCCGCAAGTCACACGACAGCATTCCTGAAGTCAAGATCACAGTACCACAATCCGATAGCCCAAGCAGCGTAGATGGTCCAGTACCAGCTGCACAAGATAAAGCAATACCGGAAAAGTCCCAAACTCGAGAAGTAAAACGAATCAAGTCACCAGCCGAAACAATGGCGAAGGAACTTGCTTCTCTGGGCATAGACCCCGCTATTCTTGGTGGTAGAGGTGGCGAACTGGTTGCTGCATGGGAGGAATTTGGATGGGTGGGCGAGGGCATTCGGACAAAGAATATTGATCAAATGAAGGATGAGGTCGAGCGAGAATTAAACAAGGTTCAAGCTGGTGGCTGGCTCAAGATGCTGGATGAGGAGGACGAGAGGATAGAAGCTATCAAGCAAGGCTTGGACAAGTGTATCGAGGAGTGTGATGAGCTTGATGGTTTACTGACGTTGTACTCGGTTGAACTGGGTGTAAGTCTTCCTACTGCAAAAATTCAATGTTTTACTAACTGGTTAGACACTCAACGACGATATTGCGTACATCGAGGCTCAGTCGCAAGGTTTGCAGGTGCAAGCCGCTAACCAAAAGCTTCTCCAAGCCGAACTTACATCACTCCTGGACACAATATCAATTTCATCCGAGCAACTCGAGAGTCTCCGAGAAGCATCTCTGGAATCCCCGACTGGCATTGACCAGATTGAAAAGTCTCTCGTCTTGCTATTTAAGGCAATGCTCACCATAGATCCATCCTTGAGTCTATCGGGTGCTCGACCAAGCGAGGATGGTGGAAGCCTCAGTTCCGGAAAACCGGGTGGTTTCGGTAATAGTGAGATTGGAAGCATGCGCGTTCTCCAGGAAAAGAAGGACGTGTACCGAAACGAGGCTGCACTTTTTCTACGACGACTGAAGCCATTTTTGCAAGTCAAATTTGCCGCTGCTATCGACGAGACCAGAAAGGCTCTGGAGCGCGAGAGAGGAAACAATCTTACAAGATCTGCGGGCAAAGCAAAGCTTGACACTAGGAATCACGATCTTGCTCGACAGATTCTGTGGATATACAGTCCTCTCATGTTGTTTTCCCGGGAGGTCGACCGTCTTGAGTGGGAAGAGCTGATTAAGCTTTATGAGACACTCTGCAAACCATTATACCAAGATGAGTTCAGGGATGCGGTCTTTGCGTGGAAGAGGATTGCCAGAAAACCGACCGGTGAAGAAAGCGAAATGCTTTTTACGTCTCAGGTTGAAAAACAGGCAGACGGCATTGCTACTACAGCCCGAAAGCTGACTGTGAAGAGGAGCCAAACCCTGGCAAAAAGTCTACGTTCACCCATGGGCGATAACAGCAGCAAGGCAAACGTTGACAAAGCTTCTGATGGACGACTTCAACCCTATGAAGTCTTTACCGGAGCTCTCGATGAAATGGTACCGATCATGACTACAGAGCAGAACTTCATCGTCGAGTTCTTTCATATTAGCTCCCTCGAGCAGCTTGACTTCCCAGAATTAGTTTCTGCGGCCCCTCCTGACAGTCGACGCGGTGCCGACCTCAAGCGCAACAGGGTAATGGATCCGAACCGCGATCTCGCAAAGCTTGTAGTTCAATCGATGGAAGAGGTGTATACCTTCTTCGCCGGTGATATGCAGGCACTTGTTGATTGGACGATCCAAGCAGACCCTCTGTAAGTACTCGACAAAGGTTTCGCACCCAAAGTTTACTAATGTCTTTCAGGCAAGGCGTCGGTGTTATTGCTGCCATTGAACGAAAAATTCTAGAGCTGGAAGAATCGAGCCAAGAGTATCTCGCGCGCACTCTTCAAAAACTCCATACTAGACTTGTCGGCCTCTTCTCAAAGTTTCTCGACGAACAGATCCGCGCGATTGAAGATACGAAGGTCAAGATCAAAAAGCGGAAAGGTGTCATCTCGTTCATCCGCATTTTCCCCTCTTTCTCGCTTACCCTAGAAACAATGCTCGTCACATCCCATGACCTTGATATTCGAGAAACTGTCAATCGTGCCTACGCTCGGATTAACAAGACTATGTTCGAGTCGCTCAAGGTCATCGCGAGGGAGAATCCAGGCGCAAATATTGCTGGTGCCGATCCGGAGGATAAAGAAGCGCTGAACTATCAGATTTTGCTCATTGAGAATATGAACCACTACTTGGAGGAAGTGGACACTCGCAGTAACCCTGTCCTGGAGGATTGGGGGCAGAACGCTGCCCAGGAAATGGAAGAGCATATGTCTCTCTATCTTGGAGCTGTCATTCGAAGGCCCTTGGGCAAACTGCTCGACTTCCTGGAGAGCACTGAAAGCCTAATACTTTCCCATCAGCCTGACGAACCACCTTCGAAGATTTCAGGAATGCCAAGTCATTCAAAGGCAACATTCAAGAAGATACTTGCGGGTTATGATTCTAAGGAGATCAGAAAGGGTATTGAAGCACTAAAGAAGCGAGTGGAGAAGCATTTTGGTGATGCGGACGACCCTGGACTCAGTCGTGCTTTGGTAGCCAAGGTCATCCAGAACTGCGAGAAGTATTACGAGAAGGTCGAAGATAGGATCTTGACCATCAGTAGAGATGTGTATGATGGAGAGATTGCCGAGTGGAATCGGGCAGATGTTTCGGCAGCTTTCAAGGGTCGTTAAATAGGGGAGAATTGTAGGAACTGATGTAACATAGCGGGCGTTCGGCAAAATACCATCCTTGCAATTTTCATCCGCTCTACATGATGCATACGCCTACATCAGCCACTGTAACATTCTGTTTGTCTATAGAGCTTCGGTGGTTGCGGTTTTCCAAAACATCTCATCAGAATATCTTGATCTGGCCGGTTGTATCTTCTGCTTCTTGAACCTTTGGCTTTAGTTCTTTACTGCTCAGTGAAAGCATGCTCAAGCAAATGCGGATTGATTATCCTCCTACTATATATTACTTCGCTCCTCCGAGAGTTTGGGTACATCCGAGTTGTTACCGTGGTAATGCTAGCTCCTTCTTACTAAAGAGAATCTCGTGACTAAGTAAGACGGGAAGAAACGGGTGTAGATCTCCACGAAAGTGGGGGGGACCTTGGTAGTCACTTAGTCCCCGGAATATATAAACATTCTTGTTAGCAGATTTATCTGAAATGAAGCAGGTTGGAAGCGCACAGCAGACGTGAGGGAGTTAAAAGGTTAAATCTCATTTCATGAGTTAAGTGGAGATACGCACTTAATATTGCCCTTCCAGAATACTCAATATGGCGTCTACAAATTCCGAATTCCAGCTTACAACTCCCAACTCGCATCAAGATGAAGAGACCTCAACTCCACTAGGGACATCGTCAAACGATCTCCACCCGACAACCCCTCGTCGGCAACTTCTCGTCCTCATCTCTAGCTTTCTAACAATCTGCATTACCATCGGTTTGAATCAGTCCTATGGCGTCTTCCAATCCTACTACACCTCACCATCACAAACCATGCTTCCCATCTCAACCTCCTCATCAGCTCTCACAGCATTCATCGGAACGCTAGGCTCAGGCCTCACCTGGTCCGGCTCTCTCCTCATCAACCCCATCCTCGCCCGGCTCAACGTAAAAGGCACGAAAGTTCTCTGCGTTACCGGCATCCTCTTCATGAGCCTCGGGCTGGGACTCGCAAGCCTCTGCTCTCAAGTCTGGCAGCTGCTCCTCACCCAAGGCATGCTTTACGGCATCGGCTCCTCTCTCATCTACTTCCCAGTCCTTAGCGTGGCGCCGGAATACTTCACTGGTCATCGGGGTTCTGCGATGGGATTTATTCTCTCCGGATCTGGGGTTGGAGGTTTGGTATTCTCGCCCATTGTTCGAGCTCTGATCTCGTCTGTTGGCCCAAGATGGACGTTGAGGACTTTGGCGTTCTTGGTGTTGGTGGTTGGCTTGCCGATTGCAGCTACGGCAGCTCCTTCTCGATTTGTGGGGAGGAGGCCAACTCACATCGATATCAAGCTCGCCATGAAACCATCATTTCTGTTTAGTGTTGGGGCAGGGTTTCTGCAGGCTGGTGGGAACGGCCTCCCGCTGACCTTTCTAGCGGAGTATTCTGTGGTTCTAGGTTACAGCGCAGGCTTCGGAGCCACGCTACTGGCGGTCTCGAGTGGTGTCAATTCTATTAGTCGAGTGATGACTGGCTTCGCAGGAGATAGGTTTGGAAGACAGAATACGTTGATCTTGACCGTGGTGTTGTGTGTAATTTCCGTCCTGGGATTTTGGCTGGGGAGCGTGAGTGGAGGGAATAAGGTGCTTTGGATTATGTTTGTGATTCTCTATGGAATCACCGGAGGTGGCTATAATGCTTTATTCCCAACTGTAAGCCTTCACTTGTGTCTTGATGAGTATCTGGCTGATGAGAGTAGACTGTGGCAGAAGTCTTCGGACTCCAAGCATATGCTAGTGTGAATGGCTTCATTTACTTCGTCAGAGGCCTTGGAACGATGTTCGGAAGCCCAATTGGCGGTAAGATTCTAGGCGAAAGTAAATTAGGAAATTACCGGAATGTTGTATTGTTTGATGCTGCTCTGCTTGGAGGAGCGATGTTCTGTGTCATTGGGGTAAGGTGTTGGGATGCTGTCGATAAGAGGACTTGGAAATGGAAAGCTTGATGCGATGTGTGCATATAACCTTATTTATCAATGATCTAAGTAAATTCAATTATCCAGATGCCATTGGTACATTCATGGAAGTACATGCACGAGGTCTCGATGACGATGTGCCACCTCCAGCTCGGACAATCACGGCAATGGGCCAAAAAGTGTTGCTTTCAATGTGCTACGTCCACCATCTTATACCCCGAGAATTTAAAATAAGAGATCAAACGTTTGTAGTTTTCTCGGCTGCATTGCTAGCTCATGACGCATATCGTGAGTCTTCCCCGCCAGGAGGATCATTCTACCGGATACTCGAAGTACGATTGAATCTGAAGGATTTCGGAAATCAGCTAGATCAACTTCTTCGCCACTATGAAATCGGAATTAAAGTTTCTTGGTGCTTGGTCCTGAGAAAGGGAAGATGGGTATGTCCTCGACCTCTTAACAAATAGATGAAAGATGTAAGGAGGAGCTCTGGTTGTTCGTTCTTGAAGGACGGTGAAAGGAAAAGATTTATTTTTCAAGTATATACGGCAAGACTGAGTCGTACGCCATCACCTTGGATTCTATAGTTGGATCCATTCTTGATTTTCCGGTAGGACTGGAATCTGATGCTGTGATTGAGACAATACACCGAGTAAGGTGACGAGGAACGTTATGTGAAGAAGAGCAAGGATGAATGTAGGGGCTGTAAATATGTGATCTCAAAGGTAAATGATACTTGCGTGATTGAAGTGGTAAGGCATAAAAGGATGTTGAACATAATTTAATGCAGTGCCTTCACCCTCTCTGTGAAGGAGTAAGTTCAGAAGAGTTTAGCTTTGAAGACTAGTAACGGGAAGACGGAGAATTCGCTATCTTTTATGCTTCGACGGAGGGACAAGACTCAATGCAATACAAGACCCCCCAATTGAAGATTTGACTTCAAAACTTGCATCTCCATTTGCGATTGTTGCAAGGGGATTACAGTTGAGATCTTGGCAAGAGAGGACACGGAAGATGATTGAAGACTTTAGAAGGGAGCAAATCATCTTCTAAATATAGTCAATTGTCATAGGTACTATTATTTTACAATCTGTGTACCAATACAAAAGCGGCCCTTCCTGGTACAATTTTGAAAGGTCACTTTAAGCTGAGTGCAGTTCAGTGGCCTTCGAAATGTTGGCCAGGGTTATACGTCCATTAGGGAAAGTGCAATGAGAGAATACATTATATGGATAATACCTAATACTGGATCGAATGCTCACTGAGATTCTAGTGTTAAGATGCGAAAAAGGAATTCTCTCTTGAAGTGTAGTCTCGAGTCGAGAGCAACGGACATTCCGCTAACCACCACGCAAAGTCCACTCAGACTTCGCACTCCCCAATCACTCGCATGACAATTCCTATCTCATCGCATGATCATGACCTCTTGACCCATACTCCAAGCGAAGATATTTAAAGTCACAGCAACTCCGCTCCGTATGGTGGAAGAACTAGTCCCCAACCCCCAAGCCAAAACAGTCACCCTCGAACGAGAGCATGAAAATGGAACACAGCATCAAGTCAAGGTAACACCGACGTTTCAACGCCGCGCCCATCATACAAACTCGATCGTGCGGAACTTCGTGCGATGCTTTGAGGTGACGGAGATGGGTGTCTTGAGGGTAAAGTGTGAAGAGGCGCACAGAGCGTGCATGAATCGGATGTTTCACTTCGCTTTATGTCTTAAGGCGGAGGAGTATTTATAGAGGACGTTGGACGCTGGGTTTGTGAGAGTTGTGGGGAAGATTTGGATGCGGTCGAAAGAGTCGTGGGATGGTGTGAGATTGAACTTGCTTCCTGAGTGTTGGGTATGGTGCTTGGCTTCGCTTGTGGGATAGGGGTTCGAGATCGAAATTCGGAGTTGGGCTTGAGGAGGGTTACGGTCTGGAGGATGTTCGAGGAAGGTTGAGGAATCGAGACTATTCAATTGGAGAGTTATCAGCTTGTGGAGAAGAGGAGGAAAGTTCGTGGTGCGAGCAGCGTCGCTTCGGGAAGAAAAGGGGTCGCTGTGTCGCTTGGTGGTAGAAAGAGCACGGAAGACGAGTATGCAATTCGCTGGCAACTGAGAGTATTCGCAGATATTCAGAAAAGGTCGCAGAGGAAGGTGTGCTTCGTTGAAATCCCAGAGGGACTTGTTATGAAGAGGTGGAGGACTTTAAAGGGTGGCTTTTATTGCTTTGCGGAATGATCCATCGCTATGCTGTGCAGGATTAGGTCGGTCGCGAGTCGAAAAGGAGCTTGAATTCGAGAAAGAGGAGGATGCTCTAGGAAGAGACTGTTATTGGTGGCTTCATTTGATAGTAAGTCGTCTTTTGGCTTAAAATCACTGCGTTCAGTTCTGTGGCGGAGGGCATTTACCGTATCTAGGAAGCTTTTGCACTGCCTTGTAGTGTCTATAAGCAACAATCAGAAGGAGCGACCCTGAATGTCTGCGAAAAGGGACAGAGCGTTTGCTCGGGCGGAGGGATCAAAGACTCTCCATGCCTCCTCTTCACCAGAACCAGACGGGCCGAACCCAGAGCTCAGGAGCTCGGCCATCCGATGATAGGAGACACGAAGTGGCCCAAGGACTTGGCCGCGCTCGCGAGGGGATTTGGGGGATCGCGTACAGCCCTCGAGAGCAACTACTTTCGCAGATTGCGTCCGCGACCTTGGTCAAGCTTGGTGTCTTGTGGCATTCCCACGAGCTAAAGATGCAAAAGGTTCTGTAAAGAGACTTATCCGATCTATCCGCGAATCGAGACAAAACGCGGGGATAATTTGACATGTCATTGCGTAAGTACCCAGTCTGGAACCATCCTCGAGGAGGCCTGCGTCTCCTGGATTGACCATTAGGGTTTCCTGCAGCTTCCCCGTCCGGTGCCGTACGACGGACCTGCTAATTACTTGGATCAGATGCCTGGACTTATCTTACTACCTTTGAGTTATAGGTTGCAGACATCTCAAGCTATTGTCCCATTGGCGCCGTTCATGTTGTTTCCTCCAAAAGGGGAGCGGGGATGCGTAGCGCCGACGAGGCAACGCACCATCAGAAGGACACCCATAAGAACAGCGGTATTATATGTTATAGGTTATCTCGAACGTCAACAGACATATCTCTCTTGTAAGACCGTTGTTAAGTTTAAGAGTTTCCGCTCTGTTTTGGTTGCTGAGATTGCATAGTTGGGAAGAACTTCTGTGACATTACTCAAAGCGGGTGCTTATCTCGAAAGTGTGGTTCAGATATTATAACAAGCAGCCGAATCATATATGGAACACCGTTTCGATATGCTGAGCTGGCTTATAGGTAGGGGAATATCATAATGTTCGGTTGGATTTGAAAAACACAAAATCTACATTAATCATCCCTCAAAATTAATTCCCATAGGCTTCAACTAGGCATATCAAGGCAATGAGAGCATCTAAATTTAGGAACTTCCTTCCCTCTGAAGAGCACCAAGTACGATTACGGAACGCCGCAATCTCACACAGCAATGTGGGTTGTGGAGTAATTGACTGTTTCGATCCTTTGGGCGGCAGGTACTCCAGCCAACCACTAGGGAACTCTCGAGATCCATTATGAATTTGTGCGGGTTTCTGGCCCTTCATTTTTCGGACCTTCCAAGATTCTGGACACAGTAACGGAAGGGGCAGGTGACCAAAGCCCGAAGTCCGAAAAATCGGATCGAAGAGAGACTCGGCACGCTGATAATCAAAAGCAGGACAAGAATAGGTACGAAGCCCCTCCAGTTCACCACACTGAGAGGCTGTCACTCGCCAGCGTCTGCGGTACCCATATCATCTGACTTGTTCTGCCAGAGTTACGAGCGGGCCAGAATTGACCTTCGACGGTACCACCCCACAACTTCGTGGGAGGCGAGCCATAGAACCCCAGTTTCCCACCCGTTCCACAGTTGAAAGGCATATTTCATTTATATCCCTGCAGCCATTGCCACAGCTTACTGACGAGCTCTCGGAGACGGAAAGCAACGAACATGAAGCGCTGGTGGAGGAGAAGAATTGATGGTAGAACCCTGCGAGAGCATGTGAAAGATGTATTCATCTCAATTCAGGCTCATGCAGTTTGGACGATGATAAGCCATTATATAGAAAGCAAGTTCATAAAAACGTTATCAAATGCACTCACCGCACTGTTGCGTGACGCCGACAGTGGAGCGACATTCGGATACCTTCACAGCTCTTATAAACTGTATGCATAAATCATGCGGTATAGCCATAGTCGACGGGAGGGGACTCTCTAGGGGTATATGATCGACGGCAGGAGCTCGAAAAAGTCATCAGAACGGCGGCCGTTGAAGCGCGAATGCGTCCAAGTTCTGGGGGTCTTAATACAAGGCCTGCTTCGGAAATTAAATAGCATTCGAGAAGGCAGCTCTCCGGAACACGAAGCGGCGCGTACGGAGACTTCTTCAAGTTTCTTGAGCTGCTGGTCATCGCCTTGGCTGAGATGGCTAGCTACATCTGTCGATTGTGATCTCACCAAGGCCAGGTGACGCTCAGGTAAGATTGGAGCTTCAAGGCTTGCATCATCGCAGGGGCAGGGTAGCGGCCGGAGGTCGATGTTCCTTTGCTATTTTCGAGGCAATATGGAAATCGATATGATTGGCGTATTGCAGCCAGCGATCCATTAATCTTTCTCGCCGTCCCCAGGGGTCCTGGACCAGGTGGTATTGGTAGGGGGGGGGCTCTTTGCTCCCCAGCCCACGGGCCACGCTCGATCGTGGCGAACGTAGGGCTTGGTTCGGGTTAGCTTGCACGATTGCATGGGGAACGATAGACGCGACTGCTGTAACGTTGAGCGACTTCGCAGAAGGCTCGCGGCTGCTGAGACTCATCACACATGTGAGCAGATAGAAGTCTTCGAAGGAGTATCAAACTGAGGCGAGTCGAGCCACGCAGCAGGCCCGCGTACGAAGTGGTTGAGGTCGTGCGGCCCTTGCCGTGTCAAAGTCCCAGGGTCAAAATTATGGACAAGCCCAAATGGCCGGGTGTGAAGATACTGTTCTCACCGTAGGCAAACTCTTCCTCGTACGTTGTTAAATGAAGCCAGTGCCTGTGCTACAGGCCTGATTCATGAGGCTTGAGACATATGACGGAATGGAAAGCGCATTTGAGTTCCGAGCTCTGGAAAGTCTCACACCCGTCCTGAGTCTTGATCTGCGGGCAATTGTGGCAATCTAATCGATCCAGAGCCATCATCTGGTAGATCAACGATTTTCAGCAAGAAGGATCCAACCAGGGAACAAAGTGGTTTTTTGGCCCAGAATCAGATTCTAGACGAGTGGTGATCGCTCAATTGCAGCTGGTGTGGTGAAGTCGTTGCTTTTTCAACTTGTCTCTCATGGCCACACCCATGGCGCTGAGATGCTGGACCATCCTGCCAGGATCGCTATCAAGATGCAGCTCTTGCCACCAGGGCGTTTGATGAGGAATGCAGCGTGCAGATGGGATCACAAAAATTTGCTTCATGGGGGTTTGAAATTTGCAGATAGGGAGTTCAGATCGAAGGCTTGCAGGTGCAGTTCTGGAAGTGCGCCACTTCCAGGCCAATGAGGTGGCCCATAGCGCTGTAGCCCCGTCTCGGAAATAGAAACGGTTGGCCCTGAGCCTCACTGAAGCGCACATCCCTCTTCTTCCTTGATCAAATTGATCTCACCTTCTGTTCAGCTGTGAAGAGTGCTCTCTACCGTGCTCTGTGATTTTGTGAAGTTGGCCATAAGTGGCGTGTACATGCACGCTATTTGGAATTTCGCTCAACGGCGACGTCTGGCCAACTCGATTTCTCCCACATGGTCGTTCCGAGAAAAGCAGCCCGGCTTGGACTTCGCGTGAGCTGGAATGGAGGAAACGTGCTACCCGCGAGCAGTGTACGACTTGGTCTCTGTGCAACGTGACAGCTCTACGCCTGAAAGGTCCGACTTCGCTTCTGAGTTTCCTTTTGGATGTTGAGGGAAAAGTTGACGAGAGGCTTTGGTCAGTCGTCACACAGACACAAGCCCGTCAGCTCTGCCAAAGGTCTTAGATCGTTCCCATCTTCAGTGGTGGTCAGCCAAAGTCGCTAAGAGTCAGGCGTACGAGACATGAATAGCTGCTATGACGTCGATTTGTTGATGCGGAAGGGCAGGAATAAAGCCCGGTCTCCAGACGTTCGAGGTCAAGCTGTCAAACCCTCCAAAGCACTCGGCGCATGTTGGTGCGATCCTAGTGGTGTGAAGAAGCGCGAAGCTGTCTTATTGATGTGCTCGGTCGTCTCCTTACAGTAATCTGAAACGACACTTCTGCTATAGAATATCCTGGGTCATGCATCTTAGGGGAGAACATGGCCTGGCCCGTTATATGTGACATAATATGATGCTATAGTTCGCGAGGGATAACGGTAAAAATTTTGTTTTGGCGATATCATGCCCAGGAGCTTCAGGGTCGATCTTGATCCGAGGCTGGCCCAAAATGAATGTTGGTGCAGCAGCCCGCAATGTCGTTTGAGAGCCTCGTACGAAGCTTTGCAGAAGAGTGAACTGGCACAAAGCAATATTCTCGACAGCCAGCTGGAACTTCTTGCGAGATGATTCAGTTGTTGTTTTTGAATTGCACCTCAACAAGTATGGCCCGGGTTCCACGAGGTTCTCGGCGGCATTGACCCTAGCGAGCGCAGAACCATGATCCCTTGTCCCCGGCGCAAATGATTCTGATATGTCGTTTTGATTCGCCTCCGCCATGTGCTTTCCTCGCGACGTCCATGACTCCACGTCCACTCGCAGTCCAAAGCGGATGCGTCCTGCAGCATCCCGTCGCGAGCTAAGTCCGGGTCGGGACAGAATGTGCCACGAGGACCCCAAAGCCAGAGGCCCGGATGCGGTAGTGCACGCCTTGTAAAAAGCATCGTGGGTGTGCAAGGACGCAGTCGCGGGCAGGACGCATTTGAGACGGCGATTATGGACAGCCGGCCGAGAATTAAGGTAAACTCGCAGGTCGGTAAGGTAAGATTAGGTCCGTGTGGGGAGAGCGAGGGGAAGGAAGGGAGGCGCCGGGAAGCGATCATCGAGTTCGGACGAAATGCCATCCAGGGAGCCGTTTGCGGGCGATCAATCCAGTGTTGCAAGATACGGATGGCAGGGCTCCAGGAGGCCAGGGGGAGGCTAGGAGGGCGCTCGCGAGCAGGTGGACCAAGCTCAACCTTCGATTTCGAAGCTGCTTCGAAATGACGGCCGTGCGAGCTCATGGGCTGCATGCACAACGTTCAGAGTTCAGACGGCGTGGATGATCGACGCGGATCAGTGTTGACTCGACGTCTTTCTGCATGAAGGCCTACGCGTAGGCGACTACTCTCGTCGGCGCAGGTTCAGGTGACACGTCTGGCGTTCGACCAGCGACGAGAGTGCCTGTGGCCTGTGGCCTGTGGGCTCTTGCCTTGCAAGCTGGCTCGCGAGCCGTGCGCAGGTGACTTGCAGATGGGGCCTGCATCTAGATGCTCTCTGGCAGATGGGAATCGCAAGAGAACTCGAGGCAGGTGCAGGAGAGTTGGCAGCAGGAGGCGTAGGGCGGGAAAGCCAAAGAGGCAAGGCAATGAGATTCTCGAAGCGGACGGGTCTTGTTCTTCGGCCATTTCTGGGAACGTGGGGCGGCAGCTGCTGCAGCGACGTGCAGCAGCCCCCGGGAACCCATGCAGGTCCCTCTAGCTCGCCCCCATCCCCCCATCCCCCCATCCCCCCTAGCCCCCCTGGACACGCCCGTCGCTTGTATCTCGCTCCGCTGCAAATAATAATAGCTCGCAGCGCGTGTGGGAGCACAGCAATCTACACTGGTATGCGCGTGTGCTGCACTGCAAATCATTGTACAACGGCCGTATATTGCCCATTGTGCCACTGGCCCACGCGTGGACAGGAATCCTTCCTGAATGCCCGCAAGAGGCAAGCGTACCGATACCCGACGACGTGTGGCCTTGCCGCCACTGTGCGTCTGATTATCAGATACCGTATGCGCCTCGAGAGTCGAGTCTGGCCCTGCCCCGATTGACAACTCTCCAAGGCATGACCTTCGAGCAAGAGTGCATACCGAGCCGTTGCTGAACCGCCTGCCCTGTGTTTGCGTGTTGGCTGCTATCGCCAGGGCGTCGTCTCTCTCCTTACGCGTCCACAATGCCGGATACAGTGTAGATATATTGAGATCCCGTCGTGTGCATGACTATTGCAGGAAACGCGGCCAGCATGTGTGTATTTCGAGGTAGCGAGGAGGACTGTAGCGAGGGCTGGAAGTACAGTACGAGGTACGTGCTTTCAGAGGTACGGTACACGTCGTGCAGTCGTGCAGTGCACTGCAGTGCTGGACGTGGAACATTCTGCAGCCTTTCCACTGGGAAAAAGCAACGACAACGGCGGGCCAGGACCTTCGAGACACAGATCCAGATCTCGATGACGCACGGGGCCCGCTGTCATCGTGTTACTCCGCCAAATCCTGCGCGGGCGACGACTCTGAAAGCATCTACCCGAGCCCGCAAAGAATTCTCCTTCCATCAATCGGCCACGGTGACGGCCACGACCACGGCCACAGCGGGTGCAGCCTCGCAGGCGTGATCTCCAGGAGGCGTCTGTAATGCCGGCAGCAGGGGCGCTCAGTGTGAGGGCTCTGTCATCCCAAGGACAAGGGGTGCGGAACTTCCATGGCTGGTGCAGGCGCAGGTGCAGGTGCAGTGGTGGATGCGCTCAGACGATCCCGTCCAAGCAGCTCGGAGATCGAAGGGGCCTGGTCGAGAAGTTGCAGCGGCGACGAACGACTGACGGACTGCAGGCGCTGGCGGACTTCATTATTATTTGCTGCTTTTGCAGCCTTTGCAGCAGCCTTTGCTCCCCCGGTGCCTCTGGCCTTTCTGACCTGCTCCACCTCGCAGCTCTAAATCAGCGCCAGCGTGAACGCCAGCCTCGTCTCCAGATCTGAGCAATGCACCACTGCTCCTCGTCTCTCCCTCCACATCCTCGCTCCTGAGCACAGTCCAGTCCAGTCCACTGCTGCTGCTTGCTCAAGTCACCACAACCGCACTCCACCACCACCCATGCCGCCAGCGCCCCTGCCCGGCCCTGTCTGTCCTTCTTCCTTGTTGCTCCCCATCAATCATCATTCTATCCAGTCTTGTGCCTCCAGCCTATCCTGACCCCCAGTGTGCTATTCCTCGCTCGGCCCATCTGCTCCCCCATCCCCCCCCCATCTCCTGCTGTTCTCGCCGATAGCATGCCTGTGCACCCCCGTCCCAGTCCCCGTCTCCCAGTCCCAGGCCCAACGCCATCGGCCTGCCCTGTCTGTCTGTCACTTCGGTCATGCCTGTCTGCTGCCGCTGCCACTGTCGTTCGTCTGGCTGGGCCAAGTGTGGTGGCGTTACTGCTATAGCTTTAAAGAGTCCCTGCCCGGCCACCTGTCCCTACCTGCGGGTCCATAGCTGCGACTTTGGGAAAGGGTATCAAGTAAGTCGTATTGTATTGTCCGAGCTTACTATCGCCAACCTGGCACATAACGGGGAACCGCCCTCTGATGTGCTCGCCTCCGGCACTTTGAAGTCTGCCGCGTTTGGTTCGTCTATCAGCAGCAGCAGCAAGCAGCAAGCTTTCAGGTGTGGACACTTGACACCTAAGATACCTGTATTGCCCGTGCTGGCTGCGTGTTGCAGGACGTCGCTACAGCTGCCCCTCGCCGAAGCCTTGTACCTTTCATTTCCATCTCGCGGAGCAGATCTGGAGCCCTCAGGATCTTGGAGGCGCCAGCAACCCAGCAGAGCTCCTCATTTCCACTTTCTGTTTGCGGCAAACGGAGCAGGCCACGGCTATTCCGGGACCCTTGAGACGCTCTTCACTTGCTACGTCTCAAAAGGCGCAACCTCTCGTCGTTGTTGAGTCTGTCTGAATCTAAACCCTTCCTCCAGATCTGATCACATCGAGTCCCGCAGAGCTGGACGGCCCAATCACCCACAGCGCCCTTGCAAACAGATACAGAGACTACTACTGCATCCGGACTGGCTGCCCCGCCCAATCGAGCCATATCACACACATCACGTCTTCCCTCGCCAGCGGGCTGGCTGCTCGACACATCTACTTGCTGTCTCCTCATTTCTCTTGCTGGTGGAACTGTGTTGCAAGTACCTGCTTCCAAGTGCCACTGCCAGTGCCGCCCGCTGCTCGCCCGTTGTCTAATCACTTGTCGACACTGGACTGCAGCACGCTCCAATCACCTGCGCGGCTTCTATCTGGCCCTCTCCCACATGGGACCACACCACACATAATCCCCCTCAAACTCAGGTCCTCCACACCAAACCGTCTTCGGCGGACTGCTCGACGGCTCTACCCTAATCCGAGACAAGGAACTCTGCTTGTCGAAGGCAAGTCTAAGTGACCCTTCTCGTCTGTCAGCCTTGTCACTTTACATCATCACGGCGCACTTGTCTCGTCTGAACCTTGGTTCATCGTTGGATTATAAGGACCGCTGCAGACACTTCGGAGCCTACCGAGAAAGAGCCTCCACTAGCCGGTCCCGACTTCCCCCAAAGCAGCATCTTCAAACCTTCAGACTGGCGCCTTCCCTCCATCAGTCCTCAGGCCTAACCTAGGACGACACTACTTGGGACGACGACGACGCCATCTATCCGCCAAAAGGTCAAGGCGTGCCCCCCAACCGGGTTTGACGTCGAAAGTCAAACAGTCCGGGGAGGGATTAGGACCCCGCCAACGTCTTCTATGACACTATTCTTTGCTCATGCGGATTCCAGAAGCCCAAAAGACCACGTACTCCATGCCCGTCATCGTTATAACCATTGCCAGTTCGCATCTGGGTCTCAACTTCTACAGTCATCCACAAACTCTTTTCTTCTGCCCCGGTCAGTCTCTTCAAGCATCGAAGAAAGCACCTCGAGCGCAAAAGTTGCTCGAGGACCAAGGAACCTCAAGGAAAAAGTTGGGGAAGCTCCAATAGCATCCATGAACGTCGTTCACTCAACCCACCAGTTCGCGGACGCGGCCACTGCCCAGATCCAAGGCCTGAGGAGGTGCGTTCGTTCTTCTTGGACTTCCACTTCCACCTCTACTCTACCACTCCTGTCTTATTCTGTCTCCTAACACATCGCTAATCATGGATTTTCGCAGTGATCACTGTCAGCTCATCATCAGGCAAGGGCCTGAGAATGCTAGAGTTGCAGTTGGCAAAGAGAAAGGTACACCACAATTCAGAAGATTCTACTGTTGCTGAAGCTGATCCACTGTCCAGATCGCAAACCTGTAGATCCACCACCCATCATCCAGCTCAAGATCAGCCATCAGTCGGACCCGACTCAGAATTATCTGCAAAGTACGATCATCTTTAACCGGTGGGGACGTCCTGTGGCTAATTTCCCCATTCTGTAGGTCCTTACTTCTTCATGTCATGTAGTCTCCTAGGAGAGGACGAAGGAGTTCCGCAAGGTACTCTAGGCGCTGCATTGGCTGGCACCCTGGTCTCGTCTCTCCATCGTCTCAAGGACCAAGATAACAGCGGTGGAGCCTTCTTCGTATTCGGAGACCTCTCTGTCAAGCTCGAAGGAACATTTCGACTGCAGTTCAACCTTTACGAAATGCGCCACAATGAATGCTACCATATTAAGTGTATCCAGTCCAATCCTTTTCCGGTTCACTCGACGAAAAATTTCCAGGGCATGTCTGAATCCACTTTCTTGACTCGAACGTTCAGTGACCAGGGTGTTCGACTTCGATTGCGAAAGGAACCACGCACTTTACTTAGAAAGCGTGGACCAGCTCATGATGATTATCAGCCTCGACATTACCGTACCTCCAACAATCGACAGTCGAGCCAAGGGGCAGAACGGCAATCGGGAGCGAGCCCCGAGTCCCAAGACGCTCTGCGTCAAGGACAGAATGAGCAAGGAGAATTTGTCGAATCGCCACAAGGCATGCCTACCTTTGATCAACGGCCCCAAATGGGCCGCCATTACTCACAGCAGTCGACTTCTTCCTACCAGGGCATGTCTTACGATGATTCTAACAAGCGACCTCGAACGGGATCCGAACATGGTCAAACACCAACATTTAATCAGCAACAACCACTGGAAAGCCCACAGTACAGGGGTCTGTATCCAGATCCTCAGCAATCTGGATTCGGCTCGTTCTCGCAGCAGGGAGGGCAAGCAGGAGGCTATTCGTACACGTTATCCTCCCAGTCTCCAAATGCGTCCAACATGGCAGCTCGAGAGCAATACTTTGCGCAGAGGTTGAACACACAGGCCAGCGCTACCTCACCATACGACCAGTCCCAACGTTCGCCGCTGTACCAGGCCTTCCCACCCCAGCCACAGGCCATTCACTACCAGCCATCACCACGGCAACAGTATGGAGGTATGATGGAGTCCTCTTCCCCAGCGTCACGCCTTGACAGTGCCTTAGGTTCTTTGGAAAATCTCGGTATCCGGGGCCCAATATCCCCCATTGGCCCACCGCCAGCTCTTCAGATGGCGCCACCAACGACAACGTACGGCAGAATGACCACTAATATGCCGTACTTGCCAAGCTCAGGCAGACGTGATTCGTACCAAGGAGGGTTCCAAAGCCCAAGCCCGAACGCAAACCTTTCGGCTGGTAGCATAGCAGGCATGCCAGGAATGTACGCGACAAGGCCACCAACGGTCACTACGAGTGGGTCGGGAGGATTGGAGGGTGGTTACTAGATACTCGCCTGCCTTCGTCTAGAGGTGCTATATCCACGGTGGATTCGGTGTTAAACCGGGCGTGATTGGAGTTTAGGACAAATATTGGCGTTGATCAAAAAGCATTCAGAGCATTGGCGGATTTTCTGGCGAAGCTCGGGTTGAGCAGAGGCATATAGCATTCGCATCGATTTTCTTTGTTCACAAGAGAGCTGGTACATTCATAGCGAGGGATTGGGCGGCATACCTGGGGCTTCAACATGGGTGATGGCAGAGGACACAGCACAGCGTTGGGCGTTGGAATGGGACACACATCCACAGAGTCGTTTGTTCTTATAGAAGGGCTTTTTGTCTGTCCGGTATACCCCTGGGGGACTGACACTTGTATTTATTAGGGGTACTCTCGTGGGATTCGCATTAGTATATCTAATCCAGACTGGAGGCAGAATTTCATCACAAGCAATTGTTATCCCCCAAAAGCTCACAATGACCTCTGTCTGATCCCCTTTCTCAATCTGCTCTTTAACCTTATTGAGACTTACGAGCGACATCGCGGCGGCGCAAGTACCTGCCCACCAGCAGCTCAGCCCCTTTTCGCAACCACACCCCAAAGCAGCAAAAGCCTCGGCGAACCCAGCACCCCGGTCCTATCCCAACCTTAATGGTACGTACCTCCTCCCCAAGTACCTCGTACGTACCCTCGTACTTCCCCGCGCCGCCGTCCAAATTAACAACTTGACGCGCAAGGGATCAGGATCAGGGTTTGTCCTGCATGTCTAATTTTAGCTTTAGCTTTAGCTTCCGCGGATGTGGCGCGGGCGCCAAATGATCTGCATGAAGCGAAGGGAAGCGGAAGCGATCGACAGGCATCGGGGAATGGAGTGCAGTGGGCTGGTCGGGCGGGAGAATGTCCACCGAGGCTGAGCGGGAAATCTCCAGATCTCGCGGGGCGTGAGGCGAGGTATCATCGGGGTAGGTGATACTGCGTGCGAGTCGTCTGGGGGTGGTGTTGCGAGTGTTGCAGCTGTGTATGAGTTGCGGGTGAGGTTTTAGGGCTTGTGCAGCTTCGCGGGATTTGAGTTGCACGATAAGTGACTCTCACGTCAGATGGTGGTGCTCTAGTTTTCTGGGTGCGGTGCTGGTGAAGTTTCTTCGTACTTTATCATTTTCAACCGAAGAGCATAAAATGCCAAGGCCCCTGAATCGAAGAGCGACGTACTCGCTGCCAGCGCTGCAGAAGTACTTCTTGCATGTCCACCTCCCGGAACCTGTTGGGAGGTTCATAATCCAAGACTACAAGCTCGAGGGATGGGGAAGCTCAATAGAGGCGAAGAGGAAGTTGGAGGTCCTGCAGAAGTACCAGCAAAGCAAGATCTCATTCGCAAATTTGTATATGCATTATAGTAAGCATCATCTTGGGACGCTAGATCAGGGCCTGGTGTATGAGTACTTGGTCAATAGTGGGGGGATTACGAGGGAAGGGGAGAGGAGTCTTGGGATATTGGCTGAGCATATGACTATTGCAAGAACGGAGAGGGAGAAGTTGTGGGATGGGAGGGAACCGAGTGGTGGGCGTGGAGGTACTTGTACCATGAACAATGGGTTCTTTGGTACTGTGATGAGGAGTCTGGGGCTTAGAGTCAAGATGGCGGCAGCTAGAGTTGCGAAGGCAAACCGTGGGGGTCCGAAGGGCATCTTTGATGGGTGGAATCATTTGACTAATCTGGTTGAGTTTGAAGGGAGAAGGCAACTTGTAGACGTTGGGTTTGTTGCTAATGGTATGCTGTTCTAACTTTAATGAACCATGGTCGCTCTAACTGCTACAGGCCCCACGGCTCCTATTCCACTGGTCGATGGGTTCGAGTTACCATGGGGAAGCACCAACGACCAGAAGAGAATTATCTGGAGCTCGATTCCGGAATTTGAGACCCCAGATGAGAAGTGCTGGATCTTGCAGCACAGGAAGGAAGGCAATGATGAGTGGGACGACATTTATTGCTTCACCGAGAACGAATGTCTGCCGCAAGATCTCGAGGTCATGAATTGGAAAGGTACACACGATGTTCGGGGAAGCTTCTTTAATCACATGGTTCTCGTTGTGCGGACTGTGCTGGAAGGTGACGATGTAGTAGGTGTGATTACCATGGTCGATGGGAAGGTCAAGCGGCGGATTAGAGGAAATACTGAGACCTTGGTTGAATGTATGAGCGAAGTGGAGAGGTGGGAGGCTCTTGAAGAGTGGTTTGGAGTCGTGCTCGGAGAACAAGAGAGGTGGGGGATTCGAGGTCTGAAGACAGAGTTGAAGGGAACCCTAGATGATCATTAAATCTGGCTGGGCGGCTTGGTTCAATTTTCAGTGCATTGAGAGGACAGATACTTCCAATGTACCTCCATAATTGGTACAATCAAAGTCCCGAATTGTACCCATGAAAAATGTACATTCAAATTTCCAACATGTACCAAGGTAGATTGTACATGGTGAATTCAAGTATCAATGGGAAGAGAAACGAAATGTCAGTAAAGCTTGCTTGCTCTCCCGGTAGTCCAGTCCTTTTTGAATAAATCTTAGGGTGCTGCCGCTACCTAGCTAACTGTTATCTGTGGCCGAAAGAAAGAGAAATATTCCATGCAAGTTGCTTTGGGCAGATGATAGAGGCAATGTAAAATGCGGTTGTACATAACTGAGGTTGAAGCACGATTCCACGAGGCACGTTATTGTAAGCCATGGCTCGAGCCAGAAAATAGCAAGGAAGCCTCCCCAACAGTCACTTCATCCAAAAATAAAGATTAGAAGGTTATCCCTAGACAAAAATCAAAAGGCGAAAACAATGGAGTCTCGAATTCTTGATATTCTCTTCGACATATGTACATAGCATGGCCGCCAAAGGAATCTAGATAATGCGCTTCTCGAGCTGCAGAACAAACGATCAGTAAACTGTCACCGAAACAGAATGTTTCCCAACTCACTCTCCAAGGGTTGTTCAGTTCGAAGCCTGCAGGTGCCGACGGACTGTCTGTTTGTCCTCTCAAGTATCCTGTCAATCTCCGGTCTCGATCCATCACTATCACGGTGTCAGCGTTTTCGCAATTTTTGAGAGCAGCTGTAAGGAGGTACTTTGCTATAAAACGTTAGCATAGCTATACTTGAGAATAATCAATTCGTGTTGGAGTGCTCACTCTATCCCACTGATCCACGGAATGTCTTGCCCTCTTGCCCCCGTTCTGCATGTGTCTGATCTTCGAAAGTCCTGCCCCAGTAACACCAAACATCTGCGATACTTAGTCAACCGTCCTATGGCATCGAGAGGGCTGCCTTCTAGGCATCGAGGTGGAAGTACTGACAGCGAGCATGATCCCATACGGGATGAGAGCTTCGAAAGGGACACCCATGATGGCGATTCCAAACCAATCCTGAGTGACCAATTAGCACATAGCTTTCATTTGCGCTAGGCAGGAGCGCTCTTACTCAGATGTTGTTGTCGTGCTGCGATGGGTTGAGCTTGAAGCTGCAAAAGCTGGTTGACTTGACGTTGGAAGGCCGGCTTCACGGGTTCTTACCTAACACAAGCCTCAGGAGGACGGCAACTACGTTGGAAATGCCCTGAACCCAGGGGGCGATATTACAACTCCACAACACGATTTCGATCCAGTTCAAGCTTGATCTACGCGTCGGAAGCCTTTATGCTTCCGCTTTTATCGAGTGTTCAATTGTCCTACGGGCGTTGTGGCCTAAAATCGCGCGTTCACTGCAATTCCACCGGTCGCACATTATCCAGAATCTCTAACAACCCGCGCAACAATCCGAGAACGACCAGTTGCCAGGCAGTAAGCGTCGAAAACGACAGCAGATAGGTCAGGCATCTCTTAGGCAGCGACAGACCCCGTGCTTGCGACTATTTTGTGGCTGCTGTGGCCGGCGCGCATACTAGCAATCCACCTCCTGCTCTCGATCGCACACCTTGCGCCCAGCGCGCTACAGCTTGTATCTTACTTTCTCACCTCGATACACGAATGACCAAGGATATCTGAGAGATGGCGGCAGCCGTGCTCATGGAGGAGGAGCTTCAACACAGTACGAACCCCGCGCGCCTCTTTTCCTGAATGTCCTTTAAGCCCTTGAACATTCTGGCGAAATCTGGCCCTTATCCCACCTCGATGGCCTTCAAAGCTTGGGGAACGCATACTTCAGCTTCAGAGTACTAACTTCATTGCCCAGGTATGGCCACTTCTGAAGAGGACGCCGAGTTCGAGGAGGACGATGAACTAGCTGCCGACCCCCTGGGCGAGAACTCAGATGAGTTTGCCGTAAACAACCAGCTTCGAGAAATGCTGGATCACGAAGAGGACGAAGAAGAAGAATCTGATGAAGGTGAAGAAGAAGAGGGGCTTTCAGACGAAGATGCCGAGGGTGAGGACGAAGAAATGGCCGAAAACAATGGCGAGGAAGAGAGTGAAGAGGAAGAAGACGAGGAAGAGGATGGAGAGGGTCAGTACTGGGCGTACTTGAGAGCGTTTTGAAAAACTAACTGATTTCAGGGGTTGGTGCTGTGAAGATTCAACCTGGAGCGCTAGAGGATGATGAGGAGGCCATTTCAGGGAGTGATTCTGAGAGTGCTGCAAGTGGAGCCGATGATGAATCCAAGGATTCTACAGATGCTGAGGTCGAAGTGGAATGGGATCCTGCTGCTGAAGAAGAAGAGGAAGAAGAACCAGCTAACCCAAATCGCTGCATGTATGGCGCTCTTTTTACTGGCTACAAGTGCTTGTCACTAACGAGAGTTCCAGATTTTGTCAACAGGACGAAGAAAATGACCCCAGTGAAGAGTTTGAACTTTATCTGGCTTGTGGGGTTTGCGGGGATAATGGTTTGTTTACTTGGGCGATGTCATCACCGACAAGGCTGACAAGGCTGTAGCACACAGACAATGCGCCCGGAACGCAGACGCGCTCAAATCTGACGAAGGTCAGTGGACTGCTCCCCCTGTAAATCCGCGTCGTCGCTGAACTTTGAATCATAGAAGCCGAATCTTGGTACTGTCCTGAATGCGTCTCTAACAATCTAGTCCCAGAACCAACAGTACCAGAAGTAGAGGTGCACGACCACGCCGCACGGAGGATATCAAGAGATCGAATTGCAGGCGATCTCTTACCACCTCAGCGCGGTGCAATCAAACCAGACTCTCACTCTGTTTTCAACCAGTTGATTGCTCCAGAAGATCCCATGGACGGCTCGCGCTTCCTGCGGAAAAGAAAAACATCTTCCGCGGACGCAGAGGTCGAAGACGCAACTCTCCTTAGAAAACGAACTCGAGACAAAGATACCAGCTCTGGTCAATCGAATGCTCTGCATATTGATGGCGCAGGAGCCAAAAATACCATGGACATTGACAAAGCCAACCGACCCCTGACAAACGGCAACAGCAAAAAAATAGATTCACCCATAAGCCCCCGAACATCGAGATCACTGCGGCCAAAATCCTCCTCATCCCACTCACCGGCGAGCATCATCGAAAGGTCGCCAACATCCATCAAAATGGTGTTCAGAGTTGACCCCGTCGAGTTGCGACATATCCAGTCACAAGCTCCTAAACCCAAGAAGAAGAGTCGCCCTACATCCGGAGCTCGTCCATCCACAAGTTCGGGCTTCGTTCCATCGATCTACTCGCAGCCCTTCTATTCTCTCCACGACAGAGAAAATGACGAATTGAAGTCCAAACCTTATGGTGGCATTCTCACCGAAGAAGAGGCAGATACGACATTGACACTACCGAAGCCCGAACATCGCCGACTTTTCGATGAAGCTCGTCAGAAAGCAGAGGAAAATTGGAAGGCTAGGGTTGCTGCGGCAGCAGAGGCTGCTGCAGCGTCTGGTATCAAGAAGGCACGCAAGGTGTCTGGCCCTGCAAGTCAAATTGAATACATCGAGTTTGGTCAATATCAGATCGACATCTGGTATGCAGCACCATACCCTGAAGAGTATAGCCGCAACAAGGCGCTTTTCATCTGCGAGTTTTGTCTAAAGTACATGGAATCGGATATCGTTGCCTGGCGCCACAAGACAAAATGTCCTTGGAAGTATCCTCCCGGTGATGAGATCTATCGCGACGGCAAGATCATGATTTTTGAGGTTGACGGCCGCAAGAATCCACTCTACTGTCAAAATCTCTGCCTCCTCGCCAAATTGTTCTTAGGCTCGAAAACACTTTACTACGACGTTGAGCCTTTTTTATTTTACGTCATGACTGAGTATGACGAACTCGGATGCCATTTCGTCGGCTACTTTTCAAAGGAGAAGCGACCCAGCAGCTTAAACAACGTATCTTGTATCCTGGTCCTTCCTATACACCAGCGCAAGGGCTATGGGCATCTTCTTATCGACTTCTCGTATCTTCTTACACGAGTCGAGAGGAAGACGGGATCTCCAGAGAAACCACTTTCAGATATGGGATTGGTTTCGTATCGAAATTACTGGCGACTGGTATTGTGTTATTACCTCAAAGACTTCAGACCTGGTGACCAGATACCAAGCATCAGGAAGATATCTGACGACATGGGTTTGACTCCCGACGACGTGATTTCTGGGCTCGATGCTCTGGGAGCCTTGATACGAGATCCAGAGACCGGCACTTATGCCTTTAAGTTGAAGACCGACTATTATCGCGAAGTCATTCGACAGCACGAAGCAAAAGGTTACGCTAGGCTCAACCCAAAAGGACTTGTATGGACTCCGTACATTATGGGTCGTGGCAATGCTTCAGCGTTTGATCATGGTCCACCTCTCAATACAGTCGCGCCTCGCGATGATTCCGAAGACGAAGAGGATGACATACTTGACAAAACAAAGTTATCGAAAGGCAGCAAGCGGGATTTTGAGACCTTCAATGGAAATGGCGATACTGACCAAGTCACTGAGAGCTTAGGGAAATTGACAACCGAGTCCGGTGAGCTCATCAGAGTAGCAGCATCTGAAGACGATGCTGAGGGGTCCCAATCTACGACGCGAATGAATGGTGTCTCGAAAAGGCTCTCTTACTTCGAAGCTGCCGCCGCCATCCCTGCAACCCGATTTGAGGTGTTTCCTCCTGTCCCTGGATCGCGGCCTCGTGCCACTCCTCGCCCCTCCTCTTCCCGCCCGGCTCCTAGACCAAAGAATTCCTCCAGCTCATCGCGCCCAAAACCTCGGCGATCTGGTGGCGGCAGCTCATCGAGAACATCGTCTGCTCGTCAACGAAGCAATAGCTCGCGGCGGAAGAGTGGCGGAACAGGGCGAGGGCCAGGTCGATGGCCAAAGGGAACCAAGAAGAGTGACTTTGGCAATGCAGACAGCGGGCCTGGCTTACCTCCGAAACTACTGAAACAAAGAAGCCGGTTGAATGAAGTTTTGCTTGGGGATGAGGAATCTGGTGAGAATGAAGAGGATTACGAGGAAGAGGAGAGGGATGGCAGCGAAGGGGAGGAAGAAGAGGGCGTGGAAGAGGAAGAGGAAGAGTCGCCAGCAAGGAGGAAGAGAAGCCATAGAGATCCTGGGAGGGGCAAAGGTTTGGGCAAGCCAATCCTTGGAAAGGGCAAAGGTCCTCTTGGCAAAGGCATGGGGAAAAGTTTGCTGATAGAGGATGAGGACGAAGAAATGGAAGAGGTCGATGCTGAAGGGGAAGACGAATAAGCCGGCCTTACAGTCAGGGTAAAGAATCGATCGACCGATCATCGATGTCAATATTCCAGAGCCTGTTAGAACATCCGACGCGGGCGAACTCTGAGCATGCCACAACATTGAGCTTGCTCACACTTTGCGATGGAGAATTGGGCACTAAGCGGCCATGGCGTTTGGGTTTGTCGAGCTTGATGGCAGACAACGGCTGCTCAAAGCATTAGCGTGACGGAGGAAGATCATTATTTGGCAAGACTTACTTGTAAGATACAGTCAGTTTACTTCGGTTGATACCAAAATTCAAAGCATATTTCATCCTATCTTGACAGCTACCACAGTTCGAGGTTTTGCTCGAACAACTATCCAGTGGAGTTCGGGTGAGTGGAACATGGTCGGAGACATACTAGAGATGATGGTCTGTTGCTTTGCGAAAGAGAGTTCAAAGAACAGGGAGACCTTAAGCAGAGCCTCGCTCAAACGTCAACAACCACATTGTTACGGGGCTATGCTGGTAATGAACCCAATCTTATCACGGAAGATTATGCTGTTGCGGGTAGGGTCATACTGGCCAAATTCCTTGATTTGGACCCCGGAGCTCCATATGATCGGAAATAACGCGTCAGGGGTAGGGGACTCAGTGGAGAAAGGCTACGGGTTACCCCTTTGGGTGGTCCCACCTAGGTCAAACGCCGCGTATGAGGCTCAAGCGCGTGAGAAACAACCTTTGGCAGCTACCCGACTTGGCGTTCGTTTCAATAACCTCAATTATGGCCTGTCTTTTATCTAATCCCATCGCTCCATATGAGTTCGGCAGTGGGTCAAACAGAGCGTTGTCGCGGGAATAACTGCTCGCAAATGCGGTCATCGGCACCACATCCCTGCGGTGTATCAGATCGCCCGCCGTGTGCATCTTTCGACCATGATGTGCCATCTGATGATCTTCATTCTGATGACTGGCATGAGATGAGAGCCTTGGCAAACGTTTCTCGATTGTTTTCAGTCGGTGGACTCTCCTAGAAAGTGGCCTGCTTTAGAGTAAGTGATGCTGACGACTCCGCCGTTTGTGCAACAAGTGTTGTAGGACGGCAAAAGTTCGGTGTTGGAATATGGCCCCATTGCTGGGTATCTTCTCAATCGTGAGAGCTGAATAAAAGGCTTTGGCATCTCCTCGTGCGACTTTTGGGCCTTTTCTTGCTTCATTCGATAATTACATTCATCTCAGGATCCAGGCGATTTCTACCTATTGTTCTAACTGTCATTCATTCTTTCCGTGCGGGACACCCTATATTTCAAGATGCTTTCCACCATTTTATACAGTACGGCTCTGCTGTCACTTGCCAATGCACACGGCGTGATTCTCGCTGCTCAAGGAGAGGCTGGTTCGCCACCGAGTGTTGGTTTCCAAGGTATAAAGTCTCGAATAGGGGTCCAAGTCGGGTGGGCACTGACTTTCATCCAGTTGATCCCGCCATCGCGAGAAACTGCACAGGTATCAGTCCTTGCCAACAAGATACAACCATCATCCGGGATGCCGAAATTAATGCAAACATTGTCAACGAGTGTGGCAGAACGGAGTTGAGTGGCAACATCGATGTTGGAGAGAATACCGAGAATGCTCTTGCAGCAGGGGCCGTGACGCAGGTCAAAGCAGGTACACTGATGACTGTGACGATTCATCAAGTAAGTTGACTGTCACATCCACAGGCTGTTATCCGTACTGACATTGTCAGGTCAATGCTGATGGAGCTGGACCATACTCTTGTGATCTTGATCAGACCAGTACGTAAATAACCATGATGCCTCGATGTTCACATTCTGACTATAGAATAGGCAATGCTGGTATCATCTCACAGAATTTGACCGTCACTAACAATATTCCCGGTGTCAACGGCCTTTCCCAGGCCAAGACACAAGACTTCAACATTACTGTTGCCATGCCATCAAACCTTGCATGCACCGGAGGTATATTCAAACACCACTTACTTCAATATCATGTGCTTACATGTTCTCTAGCATCCACTGGTAATGTGTGCACTGTTCGATGCAGAAATAATGCTGTTGCGGGCCCTTTCGGTGGATGCTTTGCCGTTCAACAGACCGACGTTGCTGCCACCGCCAACACTCCCAACCAGAGTAAGTAACCCCGGTCTCTGCTCCCGTAGATCGCGACGTAGAATGGAATTATGATCATTTAAATCAAACACTCTTCTACTATTTGATTACACTTGTTGCCTCACCTTGCAAAAACATGCTAACAACCTTCAAGTCACAACCGCACAGACTCTGGCGGGAGTCACAGCGCAGGTTGCGGAGAACAATGTCGACCTCCCCGTCGCCGTCGCTGCAAACCAGCAACAAGGCACAACCGAACAAACCCAAGCCAACGAAGCAGTCAAGGGTAACTCCCTTTCTCTCCTCTCACACCTACACCCCACTAACACAAGTCAGTCCTCCTCGGCATCACCGTAACATCCAAAGCAGCAGCTATCCAAACTCTCTCTGTCGAGAATGTCGGTGTCAACGCCGCCGCCGCCTCAGTTGCGACATCCTCCGCTACCACAAAATCAGGCAAAGCCGGCAAGGCAGGCAAGGCCACAGCGGCTGCGGCGTCGACTGCGACTACTACCGCAACTGCCAAGAAGGGGAAGAACAATAACAAGCGCGAGTCAGGCTTGAAGTGGGCCAAGAGAGCGTTTGAGGAGTCGATATAGATGGCCCGCTGATACTCAGTTGCTGATGAGGTGGACTTTGTATGTAGAAAATATAGGCAAATATTTTGGGTATCTAGGTTCTTGTATCAATTTTGATTGTGTGCAATAACTCTCCTCATTGTTCTAGTTCAGGTGGTAAACTTACAATGACAGCTGCTCGATTAAGGAGCCTACATACTTCTACCACGATGCTCGAATGCAACACAATTGCCACCCAGCAAATGCTCCTTGGATGTCTTGTACAATCAATAGCAATATAATGAACAAATAGAAGGTCTGGAACCCTCAGAATATTTACAGCCTATTTTCAAGGTCTGGCTCTATTGAGTGTCCCAGTTTGGATCAGTATAATGGGAATTGGAGTAACTTTTTATGTCTATAGGAAGCCCACTCTTAGGATGTCACGGAATGCCGCAGTCTCAGTATTGATCTTAGTAGATCATTGCCATCTCAATTTTAGAGTGCGTTATCCGAAAATTAGACCAGTGCGTGTATATGACAGTCATGATTATGGTTAATTGTTCAGCTGATGCTGGGACAATGAGCTTGGTTGAACCAACTAACACTGCAACATTGGTGATGCTGCGCTTATTCCATTTTTGTAGTGATTCTGCAAGAGTTGCCACCAAGATACAGAAGCTTGTGCAATAGCAGCAGGCGTGAGTGATGGGACAAACGACAAGAGCAAGATCAATTGTCACGCGGCAGGTGAGCAAAAACATAATTTTATATCACTGTAGCCTCCATGTACACACATCGCAACAACACTCCCGCTGCTGAAAGCAGAGATCACGGCAGGACTAGGATCCGCACGCACTACTAATCTTCTCAACTACCGAGATGTTCCCTCTGATCGCCGTCACACGTATCTCATACAAAAACGAGGGAGGAACCAATTAAACCGAGCATGCTATGCACTCCTCTTCTCCACGCACGCCGCAAGCAAAAGAAAGAAGTCTCATCTCGATAAAACGAAGAACGCCCCTCCCTATGCGTTTATCAGACCTTTCCATGAGTGAACGAACGACCAATTACGCAAAATAAGATTTCCATAACACGCCTTCCAAGTCCTCTAGTTGTTCTGGTGTGAAATACTGTTTTGGTTAGCAGATAGACAGTTTTGAGGGAGGAGGGCAAGACAAACCCTCTGATCGGTGACCCAGGTATCCTGTCTCGTCTTCTTGAAATCAGCCAATATGGTCTTGACCGTCTTGCCGATGGATCCAGCATCATGGGCAGCTCGAGAGGCTAGCAGAGCTAGGATCTCTGGCATCCATTCCGGTGGTGGGGTCGTATACGGGAACGCCGTGACCAGCGCACCGAGTCCTAATACAGCTGCATGGCGACGGATGACTTGCTGGTTGTTATTGATGGGTGTGCTTGTTCCGGGTTGTTTCTTCGGCATTGGATTCTTCATCAAAGCTTTAGTGAACTTGACTTTGAGGGAAGTCAAGATGTTATTCCGGAGAGCGACAGGCGAGCAGCGTATCATGCCAGACAAAGTAGTTGCAGCGCCCGAGCGAACTTCATGCTGGTTGTCCTCGAGCATATCTGCAACGGCCGCGAACAGAGCCTCTTGTTGCTCAGGCTTGATGAGAAAGATGCGACGGAAGTAGATGACTTGCATATTGATCAGTGTTCGCAGACGCTGATGCCAAGATGTTGACACTTTGCCGATTCGGATGAGCGCGGCAATGAAATCACCATCTTCTCCTGCACGGAATGGGATATTGGGCAGGTGGCGATAAACCAGGTAGGCGAGGCGTTGAAGTTCGGGATCTTCCTTAACATCCATCATGTGGAGGAGCTGTTCCATGAAAACATCGGGGAAGAAGTCCAGAAGCTGCGTGCATTCATATGATTGAAGTGTGGTATCCAACCACAAGAGTACAGTCTTGCTCCCCGAAGTATAGGAGGACGGCGTCTGCTGACCAGGAGTTCGTTCTCCGCGCCAAACCTCGAGACGATCGAACACGTCCTTAAGACTTGCAGAGAAATCCTCCGAGGGCGCATAAGGCTTGATACCGATGGATGAAGAGGCCTTGTTTTCTTCCAAAAGCGTTGAAACGTCTTTGAATGCCTCGTAGTATCGTGTACGATAAATTGCAGCAAGCGTTCTTCCGATGGCCTCTCGCACAGCTTTATATGGGTGGTCAATATGTGCCAAGAAATCTTCAAGGATAGGCTTTTCAGCGCGGAAATGCCAGCCAGCATCTTGGATTGCAAACTCTAGAAGTTGGACTTTAGAGCTCTCCTTGAATGCTGCGTTTGAGGACATGTCTAAACGGAACGACTCAAGTCTCTCGAAGATCTCGCGGGACTGTCTCGGATCTCTTCCTCCAATGATCATGTGAAGACAAGTCATCCAATATGTGAGGTTTTCTGGGGTTAGCCCGTCAGCAAAAACGTCCAACATGATCGGTACAGCATATGCCCAGATCTTATTGCGGACTTCGACTGGTCGTTCCAGAACGCAGACAAGAAGTGCGGCAATAATCTCCGATGTAGCTCGATGTTGATGCTTGTCAGTGCCGTCCTCAAAAGTGGCCTTGATCAAATCCTTAATATCTTCGAAGGTGGCAGATGTCATATCTGTGAGGGTGAGATCTAGAGTATGAATCAACAGAGCGACATTGTGAACTCTAAACCGGTCTGATGACGCATCGCGAGGTTCTTGCTTCATGTATGCGAAGAATTTCTGGTACCATTCTCGCGTCAATAACTCTCCAATCTGCTTCCTGACTGACGATTCTAGCTCATCGTAGTCTGTGAATTCGAGAGGTCGAGCTCGGGTCGCTCTGAACTTCTTGCCCCATGCAAGCCATCCAGGAAAGTCCCGATCCACGAAATATTCAGGCAGCTCTGGCTTCGAGAACCCATCCAAAAACTCCTCAGTCCAATGTGGATTATCTGTTGGAACCGTGACCTCAATTCTGTTAACCGGATTCTCCTCTTCGCGAACAAACTTTTCGACACTATGGCCGTAAATCGCTCGGGTCTCGATATGAGAGAAGATTCGAATAAACGACTCCGCGTAACTGCCTCGAAGCCCTGGGTGATCATCGATGGAGCCTTTCACAGCTAACTCAACAAGGGACGGAGGTGCAAGAGTCTGAATTCGAAGGCCGGCATTGAGAATGAAAATTGTGCATCGACCAGCAATCTTCCAGTGAGAATTCTTCGAAATCTCCACCAGACTTAAGGCTAACGCCGACTTCTTCTCTTCGACTTTGCTTCTCCGGCCCACAATGAAATCATGTCTAGACGTGATCTTCGGACTGCAATCGTCTTTAGGCTCGAATACATTGACTAGGTCTTGATCGATGACGATGAAGTGTTCCAGGGACTTGCCAAATTCCATGAGGCCTCCATACAAAGCGTTATTGCTAACCTTTTGGATTGATGGTTTGTCCACAGAAGCTGTCTTGATATAAAGGTCAATCATTTCTGGGGCGAAGCGCCAATCCTTGGATATCGTCTTTGTAAGACTGCCGTATAGCAATGTATACAAGGCACCTTTGATACGGTCATAATCATTAGTCTCCAAAGCGTGTCTGAAAGTGCTCAAGAGCGGCCGGATGACGAGAGGGCGGCCGCCGATGAGACTCTTCAATGCAGACTCGAGAGCAGCTTGTGCGTTGATGCGAACTTCTGTATACAGAGAGACAGAGGACGCAGCTAGCTCTAACAGCAACTTCTTGTCTAGCTCAGACTTGTGTCTGGCCGATGAATTGTGTTTTGCCCGCTGGAAGTGATATATTGACGCTCGCTTGACCAAAAGGGGTCTTGGATAGATCTTGCGCAGTCCACTAATCTTGAAGGCTCTGATATCAGCATCGTAGAGCTTACTGACACGCTCAAGCATGTGGGCAGATCTTTCGTTGCCAACATCCGTGATCCACGTGCGGTATGTTTGGTAGAGAGCCGTGAAGCACGCCACGTCATCTTCCTGATGTGCACTGAGAAAATCGTGAATCTTCGACAAGAGCTGACCGACATCTTCTCGTAAATTATGGATATGTTCGTAGGTTGGACTATTCTTCTCGAGAAGATAGCCTGCACGATAGTGGAACTGAGGTCTGGTTTCCTCGTCTTCCGCTGCTTCCGCCAGTGGACTTTCCTCATCTTCATCTGAAACATCGTCGCCGTTCATGATAATGTCGCCATCAGTGTCTTCGCCCTTATCCGTCTGCCCAGAAGCTTTCTTGGGATCGAAAAGAGTTGCGATACCTGAGATGATAAGTCTCAACTGCGAAAGATTTCTCGAAACTTCGTCTGACCACTCTTTATTCTTTCCCTTCCTGCTAACGGTCGGATTGTCACTGATGAGATTACCAAGTCTTTCCGTTGCAGTTTTGACTTGAGACTCAAATAATTCCACCGCGAATTCAATCTCCTCAGTTGAAGGCTTGTGCCAGTTGATAGTCAGCTCGGTAGGCTTGATGGTTTTCCCCCAGTCGCCAACATCCAAACCTCTCTTGAGAACATCCGGCTCGTACAAAGCACCGTCAACTGGGTAGATCAAGGTAAGATTGAGAAGCAGGTGGTGGATGTAGTTCGATATATGAATCGTTGGGATGCCTCGGCATTTCTCTTGCATGTAAAGTGCGATATCGAACAGCTCTTTCTTGTAGGGCATGAGACTATCACCGACATGGACTATGATCATGCTGAGCATACTGATATGCCAGACCAAGGCACGGTCTCGAGGCAAGACATCACTTCCGCTGCTTCTGTCAGAAGCAGCCTCGTTATAGTCGATCTCATTTCGGATACCGACAATGAGCATGGGGACGAAGATCTTCAGAGTCTTTTCAGGGTTGGCTTTGCACAAGGAGTTGCAAATGAAAGCCATCGCATCTCGAGCTTGGTGGACCACGTGACCGCTAACAAAAGCAGCAACCTTCTCCAAAGCCGAGTCGAAAATCTCGGGTGAAAGGGAAGCAAAGAGGGGCGTCAACGCCGCTGGCAAAGTATTGATGACACTTTCTTCTGGAGACCCGGATCGTACTCGAGAAAGCTCAGGGAGGTTTTCTAGTAGGGTGAAGACTTTGCCAAGCAAGGACAGGACGAACTCTCCGAACCCTGCTGTGGACGAACGTACAATGTTGGCCTCATCCTCGTCACTCAGTTCTGTTCGATAGTCTATCTCGACGTTCGGGCCTTCCCGCTCCATCCGCTCCATTTCGCCCTGTACCCATTGTATTGCAAGTGAAGAGTCGTGGATCTCGTGATGGTCCTTAGTAAGGTCAACAAAAGGTACGCAATAGGCAACTGATTGTATGAAATTCAAGGTGTGTAGTGTCTTTGACAAATCATTGGCATCAATTCCGGGCAATGCCAAGGCCAAGAGTGCTGTGATGTGACACCTCAGACCTTTGTGTTTCGAGATAATGATGGCGGTCAACTGTAAACCACAGAGAGATGACTGCGTCCGGTGAACTTCGACCAGCCCTTGCAATGAGGGATAGAATCGTTGCAACGCTCCTGGGATGATCAAATGCGGTTCAAGGTACGCCAGACCTTGTAACGTGCCGAAATAGTAGTTTAATTGTTTGGCTTTCTTGGAGAAGAGCCCCATAAACATGACCTCTTTCAGGCTCAATACGAACCGTTTTTTCAATTCATCGTTAATTCGACGGTCCACTGGAGTATCCATTTCTCCCGTCTGCTCTCGGTTCCAGCGCATGACGAAGAAATCAACCAGGTGGAAGACGATCTGGGCGAGCATGTCTGTCCAAGCGCCTTGGTTGGACGGATGGAAGAAAGTATCAATAGATTGCATCAACCCTTCCAAGTTGGAAAGAATTGACCCTGGCTTGTCGATGCACGATGGTGATAATCCCATGACAATCCATCGAGCAATGGAGTATCCAGTAGGTGCCTTTTTCTTGTCTCGTTCGAGAAACATGCCAAGTCCAGCTCCAAGATCAACCATAGTGCTGTAGGGAGAGGATGCTTGCCCAACAGGAATTTCGGTCAACCTCAAGAGCGCCGTGAAGATAAGGTCAGATTGGTCTTTCGTGAAGATCCCAAATTCGGAAAACTGGACATGTTCGCTCGTTAATGAATCGCGGGCGAGTCGTGAGAAAAGGTCAAAGAAGATCATATCGAAAGCCTTGGACCTATTTACCAATGACCATAGATGGAAAAAGGTAGGTAGGTAATCCTGAGGCTGTAACTGATCTGGATCGCCCGAGGCTGGGTGGGTAGGCATCAACATGTTCAACGCACCAGTGACAATAAAGGCGCCAGAGACGTCAGATGTACTGAAATATGGTAACAGCTCCTCCAACATTGCCTTTCTGTCTCGAGGATCAAAATACTGTGCTGCAAATGTGCACATATTGGCGATATTTTTGTGACTTCGTTTTCGACCGCTTTGTTGTTGTGCCGTCTCATTAGGTAAGACCAAGCTCTTGAGTTCTTTCCATAACGGTCTCCAGTCTAATATTAGATCCTCTCCGGGTTTGAGGTAATGCTTTTTCCTTCTACTTGTTAGTACATCTGTGGTGCAGTCGGAGAGAAGGAAGACTTGGCTCACTTCAACAAAAATCGAAACATGCTCTCAAATCTATCCGCAGCGACCCAGTCCATCCCGGGAGCTAAAGACAGCATATAGTACATATGTACAAGCTTGATTCGTAGCTCTCGTGTGATTTCGAACTTGAGATTTAGCCACGCCTTGAGCTCTCTGGTCCAATGGACCGCCCCTGGCTGTATGTCCTCTGCCTTGATGGCGATGTAGAGCTGCTTTAGAATCTCTTCTAAAGCTACATTTCTCTCCGATTCCTCTTCGACGCCATATGGGAGTAATTCGAAGTAGGGGAAGGTCCGAGGTCGGTACCGTTTGTCCTTCTCCGAATCAATGCCATTGGAGCTGAACCCAAGGCCAGGAGATGTTGCACGCGAAATCGAGTCATTTGGATGGCCATTCTGGAGTAGGTTTTGGAGAAGCTGCGCATGGTTGCGACCATTCGTATAGCCTTCCTCCATGTTCGGAGGTGCTGTCTCTTGCGCTGGTGCCGAACCTCTGGAGACCTTCAGCCTCTTTCGAGGTGGTTCTTGGTCTGCCATATTGCTTGGATCAGTACGAAATCTGTGATGATGGTCATGTATGACCTCGGAACTGGTGTAATCTACCTTGAATGGTGAAAGTGCAACCTCCGAAAAGGGAAGAGCCCGCAACCTGAACACCTTCACACGACGCTGTCGATGGCGAAAGCAAAGGACAACAATACTAATTTAGCTCCTGTGTGTACCCGTAGGTTGCTGACAACGCGATACTGTCGCTCTCATTGATATGCTGAAAATTGATAAGGCGCCTCGAGTCGGCTGGGAAAAAAGGTTGCCCAGCTTCTTGAAGTCAATGCCGCGAATCGCACTGGCAGCCTTGCCAAGCTTGCTGACTGTACACTCAGCTTCTGGGGTTGGCACGTGAGACGAAGTTGAACAACGTCAATTAGTGGCAAAAGTACCGTTTTCTTTATTAAAATAATTTCAAAGAAGATCTAGGAATTGAGCATTGGATTATGGTTTATTCATAGTTGCGGTGAGCGGAATGTTGGTGAATTATTCATTGTGCTTTGCTAGGCAGGCTCAATACGCAAGTCGCCTCACCCTACAGGTTCCGTTACGTTGCTCACTCTTGCCTGCGGCGTCTCAATTAGGAACATCAGATGATAATGTCCACAACCTTCCTAGCCTTTCTGTCCTTCCTTCTTTCCTCGTGATTGACAGCGCAGTCAGTTCCACCAATCACGAAACAGAGCCTGGTCGTCCCCGATCCTAGACCATCTTGGCTTTGATAATATGTGCATGACTGTAAAATTGCTAGATGATGCGTTATAACTAACAGATCAAGCGGGAGGAAGAAATGAGGCAAACAGGCCTCCTTGTACAATAGAATATACAACCATAAATTTTACAATCCTCCCAAACAGCAAGGTCTTTCCTTCCCGACATGAAATGGCAGTATACCACAACCACACGGGGAATGCAGAAGAGATCCGTGTAATGATCTGAACATGCGCCGTGGTTGAAGTAAGCATGACCAGTATTAACTGCGAGACTGCGAGGTTTCGGATGACTTGTAGCACTGGTCCTTGAGTGCTCTGGCGGACATCTTTTGCATTGGTATGAGTTTGTTCCAACTCATCTGGGGTGACTTTCAACGCCCACAGTCCCGACGCTACCAAAATCGCGAACATAGGAGTGGCAAGCAAAAAAAGTGGGAGATTTGAAATCGTCCAGTATCGGAACAATCCGCAATTCCTACAATTGTCAATATCTTGCAGGTCGTCCAGACAGGGTACATACCAGTAGTGATCTTGGACAAATGTATAAATACTTGGCAAAGCTCTTTTGCACCAAAGTCTCGTGTTAACATCCGATTGTCCACAATATTCGCTGTATGCAATGTACTGTGGTAGCAAGAAGCCTGTGGCGACGCTCACACCGCCAAGTCCAGTAGCAACGAGCCGACGGATAGAAGAAATTTGAAAGCTAGTCTTCAGGTTCCATAATGTTCTGAACGCCTCTTCAAGTAAGAGCAAGCCATTGAGGATACCATTGCTACGGAACGTTGTAGCAATTCCGAAAGAGATACCTGAAAGCAGCACGAGTATGTCGTGGCTCGCGGTGACAGGTCCATTGCCACCAAGACTTTTGGTAAAAAGGTAACAGCCTACAAAGCTCAGCAAGGCGCAGGAACTCTCTGCACATGGAGCCGAGAGAAAAAGACCAGCTGGTGAAATGATATGCAATGAAGCTGCGGTGAAGGCAAGCCACGCTGAACGTTGAGCAAACACAGCCAAGGTCAGACTGAATAGCACGAGTACTGAAAAGAGGTGGGCAGCATGGGCAATCACAATCGCTATGAGTGCTTCTAACCCATCACAGTGCGGTATCCCGGCTTTCTCGAGTACTTCTCTTGTCAGCGTTTTCTCAGAGACCACAGAAGTCCCTCACCTGCAGCACACAAGGATACCAGCCGAGTAAAACCCCACCCGAACGCCCACTCCTGCTCAAAGACATAACCACGACCAGCTATTTGGACGTAGTATATACCGTCCCATCTGATCAATTTGCCGAGGATGTATTGGATTGCTGGTGGTAGTACTCGGCCTTCAGCCTCGCTTGAAGAGATGAGGCTGGCTGAAGTATCATAGCCAGGCCCAGGACTCAGAAGCGCAATAAGAAGCAGCAGAAGCTTCCAGGCCACACCAAGAATTATCAGATTCTGAATTGGGCGATCTAGAGGCCGAGTCCACAGCTGCATGATCGATCACAATGGGGAAATGGTCTCTGCTTCCCCGGCAGAGAAGAAAACTTGTCAAGTGTCGGTGAAGAAGCTCTGGCAAAATGCGTTGGATGCGAGTTGGACCTTGCATAACCTAAACGAAGACGGGTAAGGCGAGAAATCTGTCTCTTGTTGTCGGGGGCTGTATGGCCTACAGTAGAGACTGGATGAACAGTGAGAGCGTAATCATTTGACCAAGATTCTGATTGGTTACCTTGTAGGAGGAGAGGGAGTGTGCGGAATGGGAGGAGGATTTCAGTCACGTGTGCTTTACGCGGATTCGAGTCGTGTGCAGGCAGCCCCTTTCCCAAACGAGGCTACTCTGCTGTACTGTACTGGCATTTCAGTTTATGCAAACAACAGCTCGGATTGGACTTCCCAATCCTTGCCGGACGCTTTCCAAGAGCAGCTAGCCACAGCCCGCGAAGAATGAAACATTTCCTACGAACTTGCGAGGCTGCGAATCGCCCACTCGGCTCGGTGTCGCGGATATTTTAAAATCCCGAGTCCGAATTGTGCGCGGAACGGAGGTTGGGCTGCCAGCGATTCAGCGAGGGATAACTTTATGTCCGCGCGCCCCGGATGAATCTAAGGGGCAGCAGGAAATGAAGCATTTGAAGAGATCTGCTGATGCTCCCAATTCAGGTTCAATAGATGCTCGGGATTTTTTCTATTTGCTCAAAGTATTTTCATTTTCTTGTGCGCACCAATAGGCTTGCATGTAAAACCCCCGTCATTCCGCGTGGAGCGCGTCGAAAGGCTGCCCCTCCTTGCTGCAGCTTGCATTTGGAGCAGCGAGCACCTTTTCCATCGCCGACTGCGCGCCTCGCAAGCTCACACGACTCAAACGAGTAACGAGGACACTGACCCACGAGTGCGGTGTCGTCGTGGCCCCATTCGAATTTCGAGGCAAATGGGCCATGAATCTATGATATTCCCTCACGGCCACTGATTTCGTGGAATTCTGCCGTGCTGACCAGCCTCAGGTCAGCCAAATCGCTGGTTTTCCACCCCTGGACATATATGGTACCCCCCTCGCCGCACTGTGAGCCTCACGCCTGTGACCAGTCTGACCACTACGATCCGGCCATCCGGACCTTTCCTCTGCTCTCCAACTTCTCCTTAGCTTCAACGATCTGGAATAATCAAGTGCTGATTGTGCATCGTGTTGATACCTCGATTCGATCACTTCCCTCGCTGCTTCAGCGTTCTCACCTCAGTCTGCCATCATCCGTACCCGAGTCTCCGCTCCGTTTGCTCCAATGCTCTCGTCGCACGCCGCCTTCCAACGAGTCTTCAATTCGATATCTTGACCGCGCATCCCCTCTGAATGGAAGGCGCCCCAAGGTCTGGGGCGTCACTTCCGTTCTTGACTAGCCAAGATGTTTCTCCACTCAGGTATTGTTTGCTCTTGCTTGCAGAAAGCACAATGCTAACGAACTCTCCTCAGGTGCTGGCATGCACCGCCACGAGTATTCGAGTCCTCAAACCATTGACAATCGACGCAATTCTGTTCCAAGAAGGTCACCCTTAACAAGAGCAGCGTTTTCTACTCCTTTACCTCGAAAAAGTACTGCTTATGAGAATCCTACCCCCATAATCAAGAGAGCTGCAAGACCACTATCGGATATCATACCGCGCACCAACGAGCCAATTGTTCGTTTCCAAGAACCCGAGCCGGATACCATGAGCGAAGATGGTAGGTCCGTGGCAAACTCGGAGACCAGTGATGTTACAGTTGGAGGAAGGCGGCGACGACGCTCCGTACGATCAAGCACCACGTATTCAATTGCTCATCCAGCGCCTACCTTGACTCAGAAGCAGAAGTTGTTACAAATTCGGCCCAAGTTACTCCTCCAACTGCAAAGATTGTCGGCAGATAGCAGACCTGTACCTGCGCTGGATGTCCTCCCTTCCACTGTTGTTGTTCCACGATTAACTAAAAAGTTCCCACGCATGTTCAGAGGGAAGGCCGAGCTTGGATGTCATGATGTGATGGTCGTGAAAAGCGAAGAATACGATGCTGTCGATGATGGTGTCGTTGAGGGAAGTGATTCGGACGAGGATGGCTTGGCCAATAGGGATTTGATTGCTGTGATCTGCCAGGCACGAAAAGATTCCGGTGGCTCTTATGGGAAGGCTGAAATAGTATTAAGTGATGGGTCGACATGGCTGGCTACCCCTTTACCGAATGGGCTGTACGAATTTGTCACGATCGATGAGCGAGGAAACAAGACCACTGCCCGTTGGGTCAGGAGAAGCACCAAGCCCAGGAGCCCCGACGCAGTCGATCCTGCTGCAGCAAACCTAGAACCTAAGTTTACCTTCAGCATCCTAGATCCGAATACCCGAAGACATCCGATCTTAGGATCTCTCACCCAAAGCAAGCTAGACATACCAGATTATTATACCTCTGTCTCCTCATCTGCTGGCAAGCATCCACCTACATCACCTCGTGCCTTTCCCGGAGAGCCAGAGCAACCTTTCATGGACGGTGAACCTTCATCAGAGCGAACTACACATACCGTTGATGAGAATATGAAGATTCTGATTCGGATTACCAGTGTTTGGGTGGCCTTGCGTGAGGGTTGGTCGCCCTACTTCAAATACAATGATGCATCGACCTCAACGACAGCCCAACAGGCCAACCCAGGGGGCAGGGTCAGATCAACGTCATTGACTCCTGATGCTACCCGTCCAAGTCCAGTAGCCACGGCCTCGAGTACCCCTGAAAGCAGCCACAGCGCATTTGGCAGAATTAGGCGACAATCTTGTAGAGCCAGTCCTGTTGCTGCGGATTCGCCTCAGCAGGACCGATCGAACGGACCAAAGAGGGCCGTATCCGCCGGGACTGCCTTTATGCAACGCGCTGCCGCACGTCGAGCTGGCAATGCCCCAAGCACTGTTGCTAGCGATAGCGAAGGGGAAGGCTACATGGGCCCTACACTTTATGGCGGCACCGAAAATCTCAAGGGCACTCATTCGAACCGATTCTCAACACCGCCTGGTAGTCTCGTTGGCTCCTCAACTACCACTCCTGAAACACCAACTCGGCCGCAAAGGCGTGTGCAGTCTGCTTACATCCCTACCAGTGCTCTGCAAAACGGCTATACCTACGAGCAACCCGGCAGGAATAGCACTTCAGTCATCTCTGGCGAGCAGACCCCGGATTCGTTGGCAAAACCTGGTAAAGTGGGAAGATGGAAGGCTTTCATGAATCTGTTCAAGAGAACCAATTCCAATTCACGCAATAATTAGAGGCTTGGGAGAAATGGCCGGCCTTGTATAACTATGTTTCATTCATACTGTACAGCTTCTAGAATACACCTTCCAATGGGCTGAATTTTCATCTGGGGATGGGAAGTGATGGAACAATTGCCCAAGCGATAAACAGATCGGTTGGGTATAACCCAAACCATGCAGGAGTTCGGCTACTGCACTCCTTATATTGCAAAGATAGCTTTAGCTTTGAACTGGCATAAGTTGGTGCACGACGATGAAAGCAAGCAAAACACTTCAATGATCATACCTCCCGTGGTGACTAGATGAAAGGCAGTACGTAAGGTATAAAGACACGAATGGTAATAATTCCAGAGCCCCACGACAACTTCCAGCTTTTAAAAATAGAAAGAAGGTTTCAAACAGCTTGCTCGGGGAACCCTTGCATTCCAAGGGGTGCAATCCCAGGTTTGCGGCTTCAATTATCCAGACGAAAGTGCGTAGCTGATCTCACATCTCCACAAACAACTTCATCCCAAGCTCAATGGCACTGAAAAGAAATGGCCCCACAGAATGAACAATGAATGTCCAACAGCAGTCCTGGTAAGAATTTCTTCTAGTCTTTCACCTTTCAACTTGCAGGCCGAAAGACGCGCTAAGGTAAGGCTCCTTCGCGTAATTTATTTTGAATGAATGAATGGGGACCTCCTTCGTCACACTGAAAAATCTCTCCTCCCCATCGACCACCAAACTCGCTCTCTCCATAGATCACGGTTGGATAGAGCACAGACTGTACTACAGCGCGTAGTTCTGCCTCTTCAGTACCCTTTCTCCGGTTACGAGGACGATGCGAGTGCTTCCAAGAACGGTTGTCGTCTTCAACGCCTGATTATCGCCCCGGGCGAAGCTCGATCACCTTCGACAACATACAGAAAGCCACTATCATGTGGCAAAGTAATGGATTTGGCAACAATGGCCACTTCCCTAATGGCTTCAACAATCAAGAAAACTTCCCACTGTCTCCTTTCGGAGCTCCATCGGGCCAAGGTCTTGCAAGACAACAGTACTTTACAAATCAGCAGAACATGATGCAACTTGATGATGCCAGTGGAGAAGACTTCCCGAACAGAGAATTTCAACCTGAAGTCGGCCTCTACAATGAAGGAGCTTTCATGCAAAACCAGTTTATCAACGCAAATCCCTTGGTAAGTGTCGTGAAATTCGACCTCGCAACCCTGTTCTTGCAGCTGTGTAACCCTGAGGCCCATTTCTACGATCAAGTACCCTTGATTACCTGATTTATTGCGATCATATGACTGACGTTTCGGTGTGTATCAGTTCTCCCAATCGACCTTCAATCAACCTAACTCGGTTAATCCAATCCCTCCTCGACCTGTTCAACAGATAAATGCTAGGGCTGCAGAACTGAAAGCCGAACTTTTGAAGCGACGCGAAGGACGAGGTGCCTCCTCTACTCCTCCCATTAGCACATCAGGACAAGCTAGCAAAACTGCGGCCCGCGTAGACACCTCGAGTTCGTTGCGTGGACCCAAGTTACCCATAAATGCAGAAATGCAGGACCAGGAGTTGAACGTCAATGATTTGATCTCACAATACTCAGAGGCGAAGCCAGCTGCGAATGCAAGTGTAAAGCAGGAAAAGACTCTCAGCACTCCGACCTTTTCTAACAGTCAACGAACCCCGAAACAGCCAGAACCCGCGAAGTCGCAAGCACCTTCGTTAGGAAGCCCTACGAAGGTCACAGTGCCAGCCCAAAATGGACAGTCGCTAGGTCTTAAAAGCAACGGCAAGACTCTTGGGGCCAAGCACCATAGCAATGGTTCTGTGTCGGAAGCTTCTGAGGGCGAAATACGTGAAGATGCACCAACAAAATCGGTACAGCCTCCGAAGGTTAAGGAAACACAAATCGTCCCAAATAAAAGCAAAGCTGATGAACAGCCGGCTCGCGATATCCGTGATGATCAAGCACCCAAATCAGCATACTATCGTGGTTCACGAGACAATTCTCCGCCACGCCGACCACCTCCAACACACCCAAAGACTCAACCTCCACAATGGGGCCGAGATGATAGGCGTGATTCGTATGATTCTCGATCAGATCAACGGTATCAGCCGGAACAGAAGATTGAAAGAAAGCAATATCCTGAATCTGAAAAGAAAGCATATACGCGTAGAGATTCTCGGGATGAGGAGTATCGCAGAGCTGAGCCGATTGCTGAGCCGCCGCGAGAAGATTACAACAGACAAGTGCGAGAACCAGAACAAAAAGCTCCTACACTCGTTGACCTCTTACCTCATGACGACGACTTGAGAGAGTGGTTAGATATTACTGGATACCACAATGCGCCGTACAGAAACAAAATTCTCAACCGGCGAAGAGCAATTGCAGCTTTAGATGCTCAACGAGACAAGCTTCTTGCAGAGATGGAAGCTGAAGAGCGTGGAGGCCTTCCAGTTGCACTTGCAAGCCAAACATCAGCTTCGTCCATGTTACCACCACCGATTCCTACTAAAGTACCAGCAGGCGGCAGAGTCGAACCTCCATTAACCTCAGCAGGAAACTCTACGATGGACTCTCAACGTGATCGAGTGGTTTCTAACAAGCGTCCATACAGCGATGTCCAAGACCCTCGGGAGGAACCTTCTGGAGGGAAGATTGCTCGTACCGATGATCGACCTTACGGCAGAGTCAAGGAAGAACATGAGCCTGATTTTCGCCGTCTACGAGTCAAGGAAGAGGACGATGACTATCGGCCCCGCTCCAGTGGGTTCGAAGCTACGCGCCGGTCCTCGATCGACCCTCGGGATGATAGATACGCCGTCAGAGGTCGCAGCCGAGAACGTGAGATGTCCCCTGGACGACGAGCCTACGAAGGCAGACCAAGTCCCCGATCTTACTCTTATGGTGATAACCACTCTTACCGTGATGAGCTTCCATTCGAATCTCGAGGATACAGAGGCAAGCCTTATGAACCGAGCTTCCGAGGCCGTGGACGTGGCAGAGCCCGTGATGCTTATGACCGTTACCCTCAGGAGCTGGATACGAAGAATGAGCCCAGTTTCGGTTCGAGGATCGCAAATGGCAGACCGTTCATGGATTCCAGGGGCTTTGATAGAGGCGGCAAAGGAGGTCCGTGAATGCGCTTCTCTTGTCAGATCATTCCCACCTTGATGTTGGATTTTTGTTTAAGCGCTTCTGCATACAATGCCGCATACCTCACCGCTATCTCATCATGGTCCAATATTGTTCGAGTTATGAATACGATGTCATGAGATAAGATTTTCTAAGTGTTTGCCTGCATTTGTGATTTTGTTCCGTGTCAAGTGTCACTTTCTTTGAATCATTACTATGTTGACTTGTACAGATACCCGTTATTTCATAGTAAAATCTTTTAATGAGGATAACGTGTTAAATTGCATCGAAGATGTAAGTCCCTCGTCATCTAGCACCATGCCATATACACTACTAAACCTTCAGTCTATCTGGACCACCCAAGTTCAAAACGGTAGTGTCTTTAAGGAAGCCTTCGAAACATGCAAGAACGTCATCCTCGTCTTCTCCATCAATAAAAGCCGCGCTTTTCAAGGCTACGTAAGTCATTCTCTCCTTCGCAGTTAGATCTTGCCGCTGAAGCTCAAATCCTCAAGGCGAGGATGGAGTCCCTGCCAGGCTCAGTCGCTGTTCCGGACTGGCAGAAAGCAATCAACTGGGATACAGCTGGCGCGTTCAGGGTCAGGTGGCTGGTCATCTGCGCTACGCGCTTCCATCGCGTCGGCCACTTGAAGAATGCACTTAATGATAATCAAGCGGTCTTGATCGGCAAGGACGGCCAGGAAATCGAGGAAAACTGTGGCAGAAGCCTGGTGGAGTTGATTGATGAGGAGTGTGAACAGGCACTGGCTAGTGAAGAGTGGAAGGTTGTGAATTATTACTGACACTTATACGTTATACGTTGCTCAAGGAGCTTCAACATGGTAGGACAAGGGGCCAGGAATTTTGCTGTTGTTTTGGAGATACAGAGCAGGATATGTGTGCATAGGATGATAAGAGCGCAGTACGTTCTCGATACGAAGATTGAAACCTGCAATATAAACTTTTAATTCTTGCCATTCCCTCTTTTTTGAGGCTGGGCTTAGGGTTTTAACATCTTCCCCCCTTTGTGCAAATCATTGCCGAAGTCGGCAAGTCCTCCCCAGTCATGTGACGTCCATCCAATGAACATCTTATCAAAAGTGGAGATAGCTTTCCCTCTTTACATACTTCTGTTCCTTCATCATCAAGTCTGGCATTTCAAAGCTTCATGTCTAACTCGGAGAATGGCTGAGCGTTCGCTTGAACCGAGCAGTAAAGCACAGCGCTCCCATTCAGGATGCTCACGCTGCAAACGACGTCGTCAGAAATGTGATGAGGTAAAGCCTCAGTGTGGGAGGTGCAGTGAAGCAGCCGTCGAGTGTGAATACTCAGTGAGATTACGATGGGGTGGACGGACTTTTGATCGTTCAAGGTTTGGAGATTGTTTGAAAGGGAGTGTGAGGAAGACGGCAGACTCTCCCGATGGATTCGTCTACGCAGCTTCAGCAGCTGCACTTTCAGTTCCCCAGGAGTTGCCAGTGTTTCCAACTCTTTCGACAGCAGAAACGGGATTACTATATCATTATACCGAGGAAGCCTCGAGGATCACTTGTTGTGGTTCTCATGTTCAAAAGGACCTTTGCCAATTGGTTGTTCCCATGGCTGTTGAGTCTCCCGCATTGATGAACGCTACTTTGGCATGGGCAGCAATGCACAGTGTGGAATTTCGAGGTCAAATCAGTGGAGTCACGAACCCGACTGGATTTATTGCTACCCTCAAGGCGAGGAGTATCGAGCATCTTCGACGGGAGCTCCAGAAGCCGGATATGGAGCAAGGAGACGCCCTCCTTGCCACAGTCAGAACTCTCTGTCAGTGCGAAATACATTCCGGGAGCAACCAATCTAGTGCATGGCGCGTTCACATCAAAGGAGCAAAGGCATTGATGGATGCTATAGAATTGTCTCAGTGTGGAAAGGGAAGTCGACCGCGCTTTCTTTACAGGTGGTACGATGCAATGAATTCGCTAGCGACCTTGGCCTCTTGTGGAACTACGGCCATGATTGATATCGAACACAAGCCACAGGGATCGCTGAGAGACAGTGGGGATGCCACGGCCTATCTGGACGATTATAATGGATATTCGACAGATCTTTCTCGTGTGATCGGAGAGATTGGGGTTGCAGTGGCTGCAGTGCATCAGGGTGCTTCCTCAACAGAGCAAGCGGAAAGACTTGAAGCAGCCATACTAAAGATCATGGAGCGAGACAACAATTCGGTACCGACTTTCTATCCCGGAGTGGTTGAGAGGCTCACGCCACAAGCAATCCTGGAATACTCCTTGTGCAATCAAGCATACCAGCATACGGCATTGATATATGTTCGGCGGCAGTTGCAGGGACTTACTAGAGATGCACCCGAGATACAACGCTCAGTGAAAAGGATCATTGAATGTGTCAGTTCAATTACCCCGTCATATGGTCTTTCGCCAGCTATCGTCTTAACCACGCCATTGTTCACTGCAGGCTGTGAAGCACTTGGGGAAGACAGGGATAGTGTTCGACAACTGCTGAGCCAATTGTACGAACTGTTGAAGATACGGAACATTAAGCTTGCTCTGGAAGTCCTTGAAGCTTTCTGGGCGGATGAAAACATCAATGGAGACTTGGGTATGCTTCTTCGTAGGTCTCACCTCACTTTATTTTCAAAATCGAATTAACACGTTATTATAGGTCGAAAGAATTGGAACTTCATTCCTTATTGAACGCTCCATTGAGATGCCTACATTTTGCTCAGACTCAGCCGGTTCTACACTGTTCACACGTCCTTCCTCAATTAGGTTCACGGGTCGATATGATCTGCGAATCCCAGATTCATGGGTCGTCTCAATCTTGGGCCATACTTTTGAAGGAGAAAGTATGTGGGCAAGATTCCAAACGTGCAGATAATGGCTTGGGTCGAGAATGTCCAAGTGTATCCTGTACATCAAGAGTCAGTTGGGCTGTAAACTGTGTGGACTTCACTGAGGTACGTACCCGATGCTTCAACCCAATCGTTGATGAACCATGGATTTATGAATGCTGACATCTGCAAACTTGTCAGCCCAGGATCGACGAAAAATGCCATCGACTTTTACTCACGTTTATGATGACTGTGTAGAAAGTGATGACCTCCATCGTATGCTCAGGATAATTGTCGACGATGTATGTGGACAGTACGGTGTTTCCAACTTGTAGTCCAGCAGCATCTGAATATCGTCAGCACAGCCGCACTTGCTGGCTTCCATCTGGACCTACATAGGAAGAAGGCAATCTGTCCAGTTATCCAATGCCATTCTCGATCAATCGATAATCCCCAAACTATGAGACCAATGGAGGATGTGACAGCAGCCGGATATCCAAGCCACAACCTCATTTCTGGAACTCTTTCGCCACCATTCTTCGAGGCCAGGCGTCGCACGACCCAGTCACTCAGGCGGCCAGAGCAGAATATTTCAGCAAGTACTATACCAACAATCAAACCGATAAAGAAAAGCCCTTGAACTTGGAGCTTGTAGTCAATATATGCAGCAGGCTCCATTGTCAGAAGGGAGCAGATCCTATAAGCGGGTTAGGAATAAAGTTGAAAAGAGCTCGGTATTTGCTCACCACCAGTAATGAAAGAATACATATGCCAACGTTGAGATGACGATAGTTGGATATGACCAGACCATGCAGAACTGAGCGGCTGTGACATAGGGTTTGGGATGAGTTAGTCCTGGCACTTTCTTGAAGTTCAACCACGCGAGCTGCTTAGTCTTCTTGACGGAATCCATGGAGGTGTGGGATAGCACGTCTCCTTCTTTCATAGGAGAACTCCTTTGCTCGGAGGAAGCAACCAGAGTCCGCGGGAACAATGTCTCTGGTAGCCAGATACATTCGAGAACAAGCAGAAGCGCAAAGAGCATTGTCACATGGTAGGCAATCCAATACTGGTCAACGGTGGCAAGGAATCCTCCGACTGTTGCATAGAAATGTCAGCAATATCTACAATTCTGAAATGGTTTCACTGACCCAAGCCTCCCACCAGTGTCCCCATGTTAGCAGACATCGCCCAAAGCCCGACTCGAAATCCACGCTCATGCTCCCACGAGATATCATTGACGATACTCAGGCCAACATTGGCAGAAGGGCCAATGCCAAATCCCTGGAAGAATCGAGCGACGAGATAACCCTCGAAACTGATTCCATGAATGGAAGTACATCCGGTCGAGATCAAGGCAATAGTAGTGCCCAGAATCATCACCACTCTTCGCCCGTAAATATCCGCCAAAGCAGAAAGAAGAAGTGGAGCTGTTGCAAGGCCTAGACACGGAATTGCGAAGGACCAGTTCACCTGCGAGTAGGTGGCGTCGAATTGGACTTGGAGAAGTGTGAAGGATGGAACGGGAGCCGTGGTGAAATACGTCAGCATGAAGTATGAGAAACAGACAATCGACATGATGGTGTATTTCTGGACATTGGTCCAGTTCAAAGGATCCAGAGGGTCGGATGTCGGGGTAGGAACCAGCAGTTTGCCAAACTCATCGAGTCGGACTGACTGCAGGTTGCCTGCCTCAGTCTCGAGACTGGAGTCCATGGGAGTAGCTGCTTTTTCAGAGAAATTGATCTCCGAATCTGAAGAAGCCATGATCTGAACGAAGTTCTTACAATCGAATAATAAATTAAATTTTGGAAGTACGACTCTCGAGAGGGGGAAGGACAACGGATATATAGACACGGGGTAGACGGCTACTACGGGTATTACTTTGCCGCATCGCTTCAACTTCCCCCATTCTGCTTCCAACCTTATCTGCTCCAGCTTGAATCAAAGAACCCGTATGCCCTCGTTATCTTTGCACTAACATCTCCACAGTCGAGAATCCCCATCTTTCATCTGATATCAGACTTTCTTACTATGAACTGCCCCACCTATCATTGTGCGTGCCTAGTGTCTCCTAGAGTTCCTTGTTCGGGCCTAGCGGCCCTCCACCCCACCATTGCTTGGCCGAGCCGCGGCCTTGACAGCAACATCAACTTATCATGGCATACCGATCGTTCGGTGGGCTTGTTGAACATGAACGCTTCTGTTTTCCAAGATGAAACGGCCTTAGTCCATGTTCGGTTCTCTCGAGCATCCCGATCGTGGCACTAGCTCCTCGTCGTCAGGTCTTTCCCCTTTGGGATTGAGGACCGCCAGAATTTCAAGCCTTGGTCACGGGGAAGCGGCATATAAGTATCAGCATCAAGACACGTCGGAATCCAGCCCGTCTGAATCACATCGTCAACTGGATTTTCCCTCCAAAAAGACAAGATGTTCGCACCTTTATGGCAAATCTCTGCCGGTGCTGCCACCCTCATATGGCTCTGTATCGCCATCTACCGTGCCCTATTCTCACCTCTTTCCAAGCTCCCAGGCCCAACGTACACCATCTTGTCAGAATTCTATCTGCTGATCCAGGAATTTACGGGGAAGAGGAGAGAATACATCCATGAGCTGCACAAGAGGTATGGGCCTGTTGTCAGGCTGGGACCGAATGAGGTCTCCTTCACAAGCTTGGAGGCAATGAAAGAGATTTACTCGAGTGGCGGCAGTGGGTATGATAAGACGGAGTTTTATACTTTGTTTAAGCAGTTCAATACTAGGTGAGCAGAGGAGAATTTGGGGCGAGTTAAAGTTGGGTGTTGACTGGGTAAACAGGACTATGTTCTCGACTCTTGATAAGGGAACGGTATGTTGTGACTCGACAGCTTTTGTTGATGGCATGACTGACATTTGTAAAGCACAGTCAAAAGAAGCGTTTCATTGCTGGTCAGTACGCGAATACCAACATCATGCGTTCGCAAGTCATGGGGGGCATTCAAGACCGAGCAGATGCATTTGTCAGGAAGTGTGTTGAGTCTGGCAAGTCAGGGATTGATGCATATGTAAGCCTTTATTGCTTGTGTTCTTGGATAACTCTGACTTTTGAAGGTGTACCTACATTGCTTCGCATTAGATTGTGCTTCTCACCACCTCTTTGGTCGATATGGTACCCATTCGATCGAGAAGAAAGAGGACTTGGAAATGATGGAGGAACAGTCATACCATGACAGTCTGAAGAGTTCGTGGATCTCCCTTATCAGCAACCATTGCCTAACACAATTCCAGGCAACCTTGCTCAATACCGTTGGCCAACAATGTCCGAAATCTTCGAGAAGATCTTCAAGCCAAGGCCCTCACCCATCGCCAATCAATACGTTTTGGATAGCAGCCAGAAGCTAGACGCCGGAGAACAGACTCTAATACACAAGCTTCAGAACAGCAAAGACAACTTCCAACAGATCCAGATGGCTGCTGAGTGTATGGACCACTTAGCAGCAGGGATCGACACCACTGGAGATGCCCTGTGCTTCCTGATGTATCAGCTCTCTCTGCCCGAGAGCTGGCATGTTCAAGACTTTCTTCTCAAAGAATTCAACGACAACAAAGAGAAATCGCTAGACGAACTTCCCTACTTGGATGCTGTAATCAAAGAAGGCTTGCGATGCTTCCCTCCAATTCCGATGTCTCAGCCTCGATATGTTCCAGCTGGTGGTCGAACAATCGATGGATATTTCGTTCCGGGGGGTGTGATTGTCAGCTGCCAAGCTTGGAGTGTTCATCTGCTCAACGAAAACATCTTTGTCAAGGGAGATGAGTTCCTGCCGGAAAGGTGGCTGAACACCGAAACCAGTGTTGAGATGAACAGATACTTCTTCGCATTTGGTGCAGGGGGGAGGGGCTGCATTGGCAGACAGTGAGTTCTACTTCCTTGATTTAAACGAACAATACTGATCAGAGCAAAGTCTTGCCATGGCAGAGATGAAGTGTTTGCTCCGGGAAGTGTATTCGAGATTTAAGACCCGACTCGCTCCTGATATGAAGGGGAGGATGACGCTTTCGGATCAAGTTATATCTAGTCGGCCGCTGGATCAGACTTGCAAGCTCATATTCGAGCCTCTATCGTAGAAACAAAATATGACTATGTTCATCAATTGATCAGATGAGCTTTGGGTTTCCAATGCAGAGGAGAACCCATAATACACAGCCATTTCTGTGAGACAAAGTCCCGCTGGTCCATTTGAGATAGGACAGCATGTGCATACTCTCAATCTAGCAACAGTATCCCGCAGTAGGAGCTCGGAGTTGAAGACCGAAAAGACCGCAAAAGTGGGATTGCGGTCACGTGGTGCCAATAACCTGTAAAAGGGGCAACTCGCTTCGCTAATGATAAGCATGTGTTGGCCGACGCGGAAGGTTCTTTTCTGACACATACATACATAATCATATATCCACTGTTGAAGTATCTTTCTTATATCTTTCCTATTTCCTGTTTCCACTGATCGTCTTCCATCAGATCATCAAAGGAGGTGCGGGGAATCCGTCTTATCCCTCGACTTGTGGCCTGCATCGTGAAAAGGTACGTCACCATCACAAGAAGTGTAACTATCTCTTACAGACCCGTAGACATTCGAAATGGCGACCTTAGCTTCAAGGCACCCTTTGGATCCATTGACAGCGGATGAAATCATCCAGGTCTCGTCCTTGCTCAAAGCCAAATCACCAGATACGAGTCTTCATTTCAAGATCATCACTATCCTCGAGCCACCCAAAGCTCAACTCCGACCATTTCTGATAGCGGAGCGAAATGGAGGAACTCAACCACGACCTCCCAGGAAGGCATCATCTCTTTATTACCACCTAGGAACAGCAGACCTCTTTCTCGCTGAAGTCAACTTGGACACCAATTCCGTAGACAGCATCAAGAAGCTGGCTCCCGAATTGCATGGGCAGAATGATATCGATGAGTCGATGGCTTTGAGAGACGCTTGTGTAACCCATCCGAAAGTCTTGGCCGAGCTCAAGAAGTTTCAGCTTCCTGACCACCTTGAGGTTGTGTGTGATCCTTGGCCGTACGGACGAGATTCGGAGAAACGCTTGCCACGCTACGTCCAGGTGAGTTCTCATTCTTTACGGAGTTGAAGTTTGCTAACAGTCGGAGTGCTATCTGTTTGCTCGAGCCAAACATCCAGGATCGAATCATTATGATACACCGCTTCCGTTCTCGCCGGTTCTGGATATCATTACCAAAGACGTAGTTGAGATCATTCGTCTCCCTACTGGCTCGGGACCAGAGTTGAATCATGATTCGGTGTTCCAACCCCACGAGACGAAGGAGTATCATCATGAGCTTCAGAAACAGCCCGACAGAACCGATCTGAAGCCTCTGATTGTGCACCAGCCAGAGGGTGTTTCTTTCACGATTGATGGGTATCTGATCAAGTGGCAAAAGTGGAGATTTCGCCTTGGCTTCACCTGGCGTGAGGGTATGGTACTGCATGATGTTACTTACGATTGCCGAGAGCTGTTCCACAGACTGAGTCTAAGTGAGATGTTTGTTCCGTATGGCGACCCGAGATATCCCTATTCGAGAAAGAGTGTATTCGATGTGGGGGATATTGGAGCAGGTGTTGCTGCAAATAATTTGGCGCTGGGTTGCGACTGTCTCGGTGTGATCAAGGTAAGCAACTTCTATTAAGGATAGAAGGTTTAAGATGAGCTGAACAAAATGCAGTACTTTTCGTTCGTCATTAGCAACTCTCAGGGAAAGCCAGTCGACAAATCAAATGCAATCTGCATGCACGAAATCGACGACGGTATCGGATGGAAGCATACTAACAGCAGAACAGGGGCAGTGTCCATTGTGCGATCCCGAGTACTCGTTCTTCAGACTATTATCACGGTGGGAAATTACGAATATGTGTTCATGTGGCACTTCGATCAAGCAGCTGGTCTGCATTACAAGATCCAGGCCACAGGAATTCTTTCAACTGCCCCCATCGATTCGGGTGCCACTGTACCATGGGGAACGAACGTTAACGAGGGTGTTATGGCTCCCTTTCATCAACACGTATTCAGTCTGCGTATAGATCCAACCATCGATGGTGACAAGAACAGCTTCATCGAAGAAGACTCGGTCGCTATGCCCATGGACGAGAAAAATCCTTTCGGGGTAGGATATGTCACCGAGACAAACCTGCTCTCGCACTCCACGCCTTCTGACTCTGCTCCTAATCGAGTACACAAAATCATAAATTCTTCCAGCATCAATAAATCTTCCGGAAAGCCAGTGGCATATGCAATCCACAGCCCAACAAAGCAGATGCTCCTCGCTCATCCCAACTCATGGCATGGCAAGCGAGCAAAATACGCATTTCACCCCTTCTGGGTGACAGCGCATCGAGACGGCGAGCTTTATGCAGCAGGAGATTACACCTACCAATCTCATCCCGACAACACCAGTGATCTGGGAGCTTGGGCCGATCGGAAGGACAAAACAGAGGACACAGATATTGTAGTCTGGCATTCTATTAGCTTGACGCATAATCCCAGAACGGAGGATTATCCTGTTATGCCGTGTGATACTATGACTGTCAGCTTGAAGCCGAGTGGGTTCTTTGACCAGAATCCAGCGTTGGATGTACCGCAGAGTACGCAGAAGTCGAATGGGAGCCGGTTGGTCGAGGATACGGCTTTGACAGTTGCTGTGGGAGGACAAAGTTGTGGGATGAGAGAGTTGAAGTTGTAAGGTAGGATAAGGAAAGAAGTTTATTATTTACGGCGAGAGACAACGTCGTTGTCTGGATTGCTTCTGAGGCATGCAGTATTTAAAGATCGAAGAAATTATTGGATTTCTTAACATCCAAGTCTTTTCAACCCAGCCTCGCCTTCTCCTATTCACCTTCACAACTTTAAGTATGGATTTGTCAATATGTGACTTAAGAAATAAATTTACAAAAGGAACAACTTCATCTTCAGGCGCTTCTAGTAATTCCCATGACCACGATCTCCACCTTCAGACGAGATGGATCAGCCAAGTTTGTCGCCCAAGGAGCAGGATGTTCCAATCTCGCTGTCAGAAAACGTTCCCAGTGGTTAGTCTAACGCTCCACCTTGCCTCGATCTCTCCACCTATGCTAATGCCTTCCTCCCAGGCGTTAGCGTCCTAATTCCACCCAATCCGATCAATGAACCCAACGTGTCCGAATCAAACGAATATGTCACCATCGCCGGGCTCAAGGTTCCCCAGTACGCGCATGGATTCCTCGGCATCGCCTTCGCAGTAACCTACGAGAACTTTGTGGTCTGCCTGACAGAGCTGAACCCGAAGACGCTTACTAGACCCGCTGCAGAGCAAGCGTGGTTGGAGATCGTGCACCAATCCTACAGGGAGTGGAGCCCGTGTCCAGAGGAGTATACTGATCAGGAGAAGAAAGATCTAAGGAAGAAGGCAACAGCTCAGGTATGTTGCCCTCTGGTCAGCTTCAAGGAGAGAGTATACATGTTGATTGTTGGTAATAGATACATGGCCAGGGGCTGAAGGGCTTCGATGTGGAACAGTTCTGGGGTAAGAGGGAGTCGGGATCTACCAGAACGGAGGTGAGGGCAAAGAGAAAGAAAATCAGGAAGTCGGACGAGAGAGCCAATATGGATCGGGAGGAGTATGCAGATAGGAAGGAGAAGAAGAGAAATTGGAGGGCCGTACAAAACCTTGACGCCGGCTCTAGCATGACTCTTTCAATGAGATCTAAGACAGCTGAAAGCGAGGAGGCTGTTGAGTCTGTCTCTACCGGGCAAAAGCTCGAGCAAGATGGCTAGGGCACGAAGCTAGTAGTCGCTGTCCTAGACTGATCTTTAGTTGAAGGAAGATTTTTCACTCTTCGTCCCTTTCAACTTCGTATTTGTGTGATTGGATCTTTCGGCCAATTTATCGAAGACTTTTGGGACATTGAAGCAATATGCAACATAACTTAAATACCGACATATATAATTCAACCACCTCCTCTCTGGCCCATCCGTAGCTCTTCAAACACTCAAGCCTAGCCCATGAATCCGGTCTCGAAAGACAGTCTCATCCGAGCGTTCGCTAGGCAGATTTTTGCGTCATTTATGAATCAACAAGGAAATTCTGCTACTTCATCAACAACGCCCTTTTGGGCTGGTGATTTACTGTGGACGTCTGGGGGGAAAACACAATTGCGAGTTCCTATCGACGTTTATGATGACTCGGTTCCAGTTGAGACTTAATTAGGATCTCCAATTGCATACCACATATCATGATAAGACTAGGTTCCAGTTAACAAATATTAGGGTAGAATTTTACCAAATTAGATGTTTGAAGGCTGGTGTCTAGCTGACATCGAGGTGATGTAATTTGAATTTAGATGCCTTGTCCAAGCTAATGGGTTCGACTCCCACGCCAGAAGAGCACAACAATCGGCCTCTTGCGGACTTAAGAGTGAGAAATTTTTGCCATTTCTCGACATCAATAGTATTTTGGGCACATTTTCATTCTCCATGAAAGCGCTTCGCTCGCTAGGCTTATAATTTTGTCAGAAGATTGGAAGATATACATCTGCGCCAAGCGAAATTTCGCCATCACTTGGGTAACTCAAGTTGGCAGCACAGCTATGTTCTCCTTTTGCTAGACTCAAGATAATTCGGATGGCAAGCACAGCACTGAAATTCGAAAGCGCTAGTTGACAAATCTGGATGGAGTTGAAAATAGATCACTTGGTCAATCAAGAAGGATGAAGATGCAACATAACTTGAAGTCATGACGCATGAATAATGTAGAAGAGCAGCAAAAGAAATAATACCAGCAGGCTCAAGAGGTGAAGTCTTTGATTAACAGTGCTACGCTGCAGTCAAAGCAAGCCCCTCCATTTTTCGTCTCAATGTTGAACTTTCTTCGTCCTCGACATCGATCTCAATTTCCATCTTGGGCCGGTTCTTGTTCAAACCTTCGAGCAGCATGCAGGCCTTGCAGATATCCTGACTAGACATGTACCCGCACGTCTTGCAGGTTCCAAGCGTCTGCCGAGTAAGCTTTTTGCCAGGCTCTCTCTTTACTCCGTTTCGAGACTCCGGCTTCGCTCCTATTCTGTCATGTCGTTGGCCATTTACTCCATTCGGCACTTTCGAAGTGATTTCAACCTCCCTCGACGATGCTTCTTCATCCTCCTGTAATTTCTTTTCCATATCTGCCATCTCTCCTCCACTCGACCGTCCATTAGTACCACAGCCAGCGGCGCCTTCCTCTTCGCCATCAGCACTTGACAACGAAACTTTCTGGCTCTTGCAATGACTGATTCCAGTCACAGCTTCAGGCACTAATTTTGCCATGTCTTCTCCGCTCCGGACCACATCTAAGATGGCACTTGGTCGCACCCTTTCTAGATTCTTGATCAAACTTCTCGCACTCCCTCTAAATGCCTCCGGGCTGTATAAACATTCCGTGCTGAAATAATCGAGTTTCTTGTGATGGGCGTACAAGACAATCTCCTTCTCATATGCGTATTTCAATGGCTTGCTTCTCCTGACCTCGCTCGATTCGTCTCCGGTGACAATGCTTGTACTTCGAGCCAGTCTGGGCAGATCTCCTCTCAGTAGATTCATCAAGATAGTCTCCGCAACGTCGTCTGCATTGTGCCCCGTCACAACATGCTTGATCCCCAGCATTTTTGCCCCTCGATCCAAAGCCTGCCTTCGAAATACCCCGCAGTATGTACAATTCCCTTTCTTGCCGATTGCTTCCACGACTTGGTCCATGGTCCATCCATAAAGCTCGTCGTATCCCACTATCTTCAGTGGCATGTCGTATTGTACTGCATTTCTCTTGACAGTTTCGAGGGAGTCATCCCGGTAACCTTTAATTCCCTCGTCGATGCTGAGCAAAACCAGTTCTAAACCATAATTGTAGCGTTCGTTGAGGGTTTTGAGGACGGATGCGAGGACAGTCGAATCTTTCCCACCAGATGCGCCTATTGCTATTCGGTCTCCCCGAGAGAAAAGCTTCGTGGTGGTGACTGTATGGTGTATTTCTTCCTCGAAAATGGTGATGAAGCAGCCCTTGCATAACTTCTGGTGATTCTTTGGTCGGATTATCAAGGCTCGAGAAGTCTTGCAAATGGCACAAGGTACAGGCGCCATTTCGGAAAGATCTAACTCTCCCGGAAAGTGCAATTTCTGTTTTCAATATGTTTTAGAGTTCCAAAAAAAAAGGTCGAGATTGCTCATCGACCAAATGTGCCCCTCCCACGTGACTCAAGCACTAGCGAGACGCTAAGCCTCTTAGCCTCTCCTGTTCCCACATTGTCGCCAAATCCAAAATATTTTTTGCGAACTTCATCGACAACTCCTCCGCCAAATCGTCGCATCAACAACGCAGCGACTCGATCAAGATGGTAAGCTACTGATTATATTCCCATGAAGTGATACGTATCGCCACCGCTCTTGCACCTCTACGAGCAATCGCAAGTCAAGATGCATTCCATCATCTACCTGAGGGTGATGATGAAGATTGGCTTGAGCTACATCTGCGCAGAAATGCCAGTGTGGTCTCTTTAGAGTTCAAAGAAGATAATTAGTGAACATTTTCGCTGATTGCTTCTTTTCTCAATGATAGCCTCCCAAAGCCGGAAAGAAGGCTGCCCCAGCCCCATTCCCCCAGTCGAAAGCTGGTGCGGGATCGAAGAAGGCACCCAAGGTATGTACATCTGCTCAATCCCTACCAAACTATCAATGCTAATGTGGTTAGAACCCTCTTATCGAGAAGAAGACCCGTAACTTCGGTATCGGCCAAGACATCCAACCGCGACGAAACCTCTCGCGCATGGTGAAGTGGCCCGAGTATGTCCGCCTACAACGCCAAAAGAAGATCCTCAACCTCCGCCTGAAGGTCCCACCTGCGATCGCCCAATTCCAAAACGTCCTCGACCGCAACACCGCTGGCCAAGCTTTCAAGCTTCTCAACAAGTACCGACCCGAGAGCAAGTCCGAGAAGAAGGAGAGATTGTTGAAGGAGGCCACCGCTATCAAGGAGGGAAAGAAGAAGGAAGATGTCAGCAAGAAGCCATACGCCGTCAAGTACGGTCTCAACCACGTCGTCGGCTTGATTGAGAATAAGAAGGCTGCTTTGGTCCTCATCCCCAACGATGTCGACCCAATTGAGTTGGTCATCTTCATCCCAGCTCTCTGCCGAAAGATGGGTGTCCCGTATGCCATCATTAAGGGCAAGGCTAGACTCGGCACGGTCGTCCACAAGAAGACTGCTGCTGTTCTTGCTTTGACTGAGGTCCGATCGGAGGACAAGACCGAGCTGTCCAAGTTGGTCCAGGCCATCAAGGAGGGTTACAGTGAGAAGTACGAAGAGGCCAAGAGACACTGGGGTGGTGGTATTATGGGTGCCAAGGCTGTTGCCCGGACCGAGAAGAAGCGCAAGGCTCTCGACAGTGCTATCAAGATCTAAGTGTATTCTTGATTAGACTATCTTCCTCGGCGTTCTCATGATATTATGGTATGGCAGGGATTGTCGCTAGGTAGCAAAATGAACTGATGATACCATAATTTCTGAACTTCCTGTCGGCTGATTCCGCCTTTCTCTCAGGTACATCCTTGAATAATGATGACAGTCATGAAAGCCACTTCTCTACGCCTTGATGCCAGAATGATAACCAAGAAATATTGGCAATCCTCAAATTTATTTGGAGCATCGACAAGACACTTTGTCCAAACATGTTTGGAAGTGCGAGGCTCGTGAGGCCCCTGAATGCTTAAATTTCTTAGGCCTTTCCTCCGACCTCACCATCCCGGGATCGACACCAGGGTTAAAGAAATCCCAAAATATATTTCATTTTCCATCTAGAATTAGCAAGCCTCTATCCAAAATCATGAATCCATAGCTCCGCGCAAAAGGAAGCAAAGTCAGACAACCAACGAGAATATCTCGTAGCGGGCTGATGAGGCATTTGGCGTGTGGGTGGTCAGCCACAACTGGTTCGAAAATTCTTCAGATGCAGACAAGGATGGACTGATGGGAGGGGTGTTTCGGTCAGCGCAACCTCTGCAAAATGGCCTTCATCCCACGCTCTCTTGTCATTGCCATTTCACATCGTCTGGCACGCGTGGTGCAAAAAGGCAGAAAACCATATGTGATTTGTCTGCTTGTAAGACCATTCTTTCTTGCCCTGACTCTCGGGCGAACCCGTGAGACGCCATGCGTGTTTGAGAAAGCTCTCCCGCTGTTGCCGTCCAGGTCTTGAGGAACCAGGGTTTGGTCCTCTGCTTCATATACCCAGTTCCCCATCCCCATCCCAACTCCGTCTCTCCATCGTATGTTTTTCTCTCTCCACATCAGCTGATCTGTGTCCTTCCGTTCTACCATTTCTTCTGGAAGCCCTGTTCGTCATACCCTAAGCAATTGAGCGTTCTGATTGGATCTGACCCCTTATCCGTTATCGCTCCCGCAGCCGGAGAAAGCGCGATCGTCTCTTCTTTCCACCGAGGAAAACCCAACAATTCGGTCCACACCTATTGTCCAACCCTCTCTAATATTTCCGCGTGCTCCGGACAAAGGATCTTTATTCACTTTGCTCCTCCTAACCTGCCTCAAATATTTTTCGCATAAAGACGAGAAGCACACTCGCTATCCCACACCACACATACGGAGACAATGGGTTCTCAAGGTACGAGATCACCCCCCACCGCTTTCCAGCTTGTTGAGACCACCAATTGCAACAGTAAATGCTAACAAAACTTTTCTATAACAGCTAAAGATGATTTTGAATACGCATTGAAGTCCAACGAATCATGGGCAAACTACAAATCACACCAAAACCCAGGGCTCTTCGAGAAGCTCGCAAACGGGCAATCGCCAAAGATCCGTACGTCCCCCTCCCCTCCACATTACATGAGGAATATAACTAACAATGAACTCATAGTCTGGATCGGCTGCTCCGACTCCCGCGTCCCCGAAACCACAATTCTTGGCCTGCACCCGGGAGACGTCTTCGTCCACCGCAACGTCGCGAACATCATATCGCCCACAGACATCAACTCGCAAGCCGTGATCGAGTACGCAGTCGTGCACCTCAAAGTCTCGCACATCGTCATCTGCGGACACTCGGCGTGCGGTGGTTGCGGAGCCGCTCTCTCGGAAGCCCGCGTTGGGGGGGTTATTGATGCGTGGATTGCGCCGTTGAAGGCGTTGCGGAAGGCAAATGCTGAGGAGCTGGACGCGATTACGGATGATAAGAAGAGGGCGATTAAGTTGGCCGAGATTAATGTTAAGAGTGGGGTTGATGCGTTGCTGAGTACATATTTTATTGAGGAGGCGGTAAGGGAGAGGGGCTTGAAGGTCCATGGGTGTGTGTATGATGTTGCATGTGGCCGGATGACCGACTTGAAGTGTGGGAATGCGGGGAAGAAGGGTGTTGCTGGTGTGAAGGGTGAGGAGGAGGAGAAGAAGGTTGTCAAGGGTAATCATGGCATGTTGGTTTTTGGAGGTGATGGAGCCAGCATTTCCATCCGGTGAGTGTTAGAGGAGAGCAGAGGTTGGGAGAAAAGTAAAGTGGTCGCGTAGAACATAGATCGAATACCCAGGATTCGTTGGGTGGCGGGTTTGAAAATGGGCTCAGCGGTTGCTTGAAGCCAGGCGTTGAGAACGAAGCATCACTCAAGTCCAAGTCTAGAAGAATTCAGTTTTGGCATCCCTAAAGACTTCAAGCCCAGAACTCCTTTCATTTTATGTTCTATTTTGGTATCTCCCCGCTGTCCATGCTGTGCAGTCATAACAGTTCCGTAAGCCTAACCCATTTTTTTTCGTCCGAAGTCTCCAAATCACATGTTGAGCGCTTTCATTCGACAGTCATCAAAAGTCATCAATCGTAACACCAATATTCTTGCTTCGGGCAATCTTCACCAAGTCTGCTCCAACAACCAGGTCCATCAAGCCCATGCCTACAGACTTGTAAATAACATTGCCACTGCTCAACCAGCTGCACATCTCGTTTTCTTTTTCCGTTTGTCTCTTTTTCCGCCCTGTAGGTCCTTGGCTGCTATTTCTAGAACGAAGGGAAAACGATCCTTTTCTAGATAACGTAAATGATGATTTTCGAGACGGGCTCTTGGCTGTCGGTGTCCCAGATCCGTCTTCGATTGCACTGTCCCGTAAAGCCATTGCCAGACTGCTGATCCCATCCGTGGGAGATAGCATATCCACAGATTGACGTGAGCGAGAGCTCTCATCTGTATCTGAGGTCGAATCGTCATCGTGGAGGTCTAAAGGAACCAGATTCTCAAGAAGGACAATCTCTCCGAGCTCAACGGTCCGATCGGGACCAACACCAGCTTGCTTCAGCTCCCCGGCTTCTTGTATACAATCAAGCGTGTCCACAACAATAACGCCGCCTTCCTCCGCTCGTTTGTGAAAATGGTGGCCGTGTCCGTGGACTTTGATGGCTTGTTTAATAACCTCGGGAGGGACCTCGATCATGTGGGGTTTGTAACTTCCAACAGCAATTATCAGTCGCGCCCGTTTCCTTCCCTCGGTATTTGTAAGTACTGTATGATCGAAAAGTGGCTCAGTACTAGGTGTTGTGCAAATAATAATGTCGGCGGCCCGGACATAGTCCTTCAAAAGGCGATCAACCTCAACATATTTGAGCGAGGTCAAGTCAAATGTCGTATCATACCAGCCCTCCTTCCTTTTTGTAGCGGCGTCGAAACCCACAAATGCCTTCATCAGACTTGTTGCCCTCTTGTTGAAATCCCGATTGATCAAATGGACCTTTTTGATAGTGTTTCCGCGGAGAATCAATGCCAACCTCACGTGCCAATATGCTTGTTTCCCTGCTCCAAAAACTGTCAATGTCTTGACTTTTCGCCGCCGAACCATTAGGAGGGACGATGCAAGTGCTGTTCGAAAAGCGGTGACTTCTTCGGCATTGAGGAAACCAAATGGCTGTCCGTCTGCTGACATGAGGGTAAGAGCTCCTTGAGGAGTGGTATCTTTGTTTTCTGGCAATGGGCAATCGTTGGTCGCATAGGAAGGAGGTCCGGCTAGGGTGACGACTGTATGCAATTTAGTTGTCGGGACTTGAAGAGATAAGAAAGGAACTAACCTTTCATTCCAATTCCAGTGGAGGAAGTCGATGGCATAAATAAACTTGTTGTTCCATTATTTGATTCTAGAACAGTTCTCTTGGGCTGGTTGACCGCAGCCGCTCCGGAACTGTTTGTCGCCGTTGAGTACTCGTGGAGAGAATCCCGTAGCCCTGTCTGCAGTGTCTCAACCTCCTCCTTGGTGAGGCTGTTGAGGATTTGCTTGACATTAGAGTCGCTAAGAACAGTGAGAGGCATCTTGAAGTGCTGGGAATTTGCAGAACTTGGTTGATGGGAGTTCAAAGCAACTTTGTACCCCTCGTGTTGCTCTCTTCTTATGTAGGAAATGGCTGACTTGATTGTTTCCTCGGATTTTGGATCATGGCGGAGTTTGGTCTTGAAGCCGAGACTGATGAGGAAAGTCCGGACCATGGCAGAAGTTGACAAGCAAAACCTTATCTTATCGTAGCGCCGCTCGACAGCCTTCTTATCCCCGAACGCCCCTTTCTCCGGATTTAGACCTTTGACCTTCCTTGCCCCTGGCAAACATTCTTTGCCTTTCATAATATTTTCAAATGTATTATCATCTAGCCTGCAACTTATCGTTCTGGTTGTGTCGGGCATTACTTTCTTCTATTCCAATAATTGCTTTTTGATCTACTTCCAAGACTCCAGAGTTCCGTGTTTGGTCTTTGGCGTGGCAACTTTGTAGCGCGGGATTGATAAACAGCAGTACTTGTTTCCAACTCCATGCCTAGTTGCATGCCGATATCTTATCCATGGCAGGGAGGTATTCAGTAGTCTGCTACCGATTCGAGCCTGCGTCTATCAAAAAATTCGGCTTTTTCCTTGTAGCAAGTCACGTGAAGAGGCTGACACGACCGTGCTGTGCCGCAGCTGAGCGAATTTCATTCTGCTTTGAGACTATGATTTCTCGAACATTGCCAGCACTTACTTTTCAAGATCTACTTCTTCTATCTAGTTCTACTTTGGAGACGAACAATTAGTCGACGAGCTTTTCTTCAAGCTCTAAGCGGACATCTCCATGTCAGATTCTCAAGACCCGGAGCTTGTGAGCCAAGCTCGCCTCTCGAAACCCTTGGTTCCCTTTGGGATGGGTGAAGGAAATCAAGAAAAGCGTCCTCGAGTCAGATTCAAGAAGCCCAAAGTCAGGACTGGATGCAAGACATGGTGCGTCCCATTTCCTGGTGCTCTGTTTCTGTCGTTTGTGTCTTGAGTGAAAAACATTGCACTATACAAGAGACCGTTGTATCTTGTCAATGCCTATCTTCGCACCTTCTATTAAAATTTTGAGGTTGATATGGATCTGGTGTTTTAGTAAGTGAGTAATTTTATTGTCCTCTGTTGCACTTGAATCTGCTACATCTACGTGCATGACTAATGCTTTACAGAATACGCCATGTCAAGTGTGACGAAAGAAAGCCATCGTGTCTTAGATGTGACAAATTTGGCGTGAGTTGCGATGGTTATGAAGTGTATATATCACCTGCAGCACTGCGAGAACGTAGACCAACTTCATTATTGCCTCGAAAGGCCGCGAGCCTCTCTATCTTCACACCTTCATCGACGGCCAAATTTGAGAGCCAGGAAGAGTACCAATATTTTCTTCATTATCGTAGCGAAACGAGCCTAGATATCTCTGGGGCCATGCCCGAAGATGTTTGGAGTCAAGTCATACCTCAAGCATCTGAGAGTACGCAGGCATTAAGAGATCTTACCCTTGCTGTCGCTGCCATAGATAAAGCAAGGCACTCATCATCGCTGGCGTCACATTTCAAATATGCTGTATGTACCATGTTTTCTTTTCCTATACTGCCAATCTGTATCACGGATCCCAGTGTTCCCCACCCAATCCCGAGGAATCACCCGAAGCACCCAGTTTGATAGAATACTGAATTTATGACATCTTATCCCAATTTCTTAGTCTGCATCTTGAGAAACGTCCACTCACTCAGGTATATTCTAGGCGGTAAAGTACGATAAGGCTCTCCGAGGTATTCGGGAGCTTATTGCTGCTCGTACAGACCAAGACACAGTACGCGTGTCGCTTATTGCCTCTTTATTGATATTCTGCTTCGAGAACTTGCAAGGAGAAACAGAATCAGCAATTCGTCATATCAAAACCGCCTTGAATTTCTTGTAGGTATTAAGCGAGAAATCATTTTCGTCTTCAGAATGAGTTATGAGCTGCCGGTGTAATCTCCTCTCTCGAAACAATCCCAATCGAGCACTGGCTGACCGCCGTATTACCCAGGCGCGAACATCTCACCGCAAGCGTCCGTTACGTCCCAAAACGGCATTTGGTTTCCCCGCTCAATGGCCTTGAAGATGAGGTATCGATACTGTTTGCTCGGATCGACAGCATGTTTGTCGTGACGGATTTCATGGCAGGCAATCGTCTAGTCAAGGTCGAATTCATCGATATCAATGTCATCATGCCTCCAGTGTTCCGGAATATCCGACAAGTACGCAACTACTTGCAAGAATGGCAGTTCAGAGGCTATCCATATCTTCCGCGCCTTCGAGAGATATATTTAGGAAAGGAAGAATCTACTGCCCCACTTCCTCGCGGGCCGCCTGATTATTTCGAGAAAACGATGAAGTATGCGCAAGAATGGTTTGATCTTTGCAAACCACTGCTAGCAAGGGAAGAGCCCAATAGTAGAGGCTGGCTAAGGCATGCTATCTTGCATACGCACGGTCTAACTTGCGTGCTCGCTGCTAAACGAGCATACTTGGGAAATGGCTCTGATACCCCTGGTCTCTTCGAACCTGAATCCTTAGCGATGGTCGACTTTTGTTCTCGTATTGTCCAGAATCCATATTATCGGAGGACATTTGCCTTCGATATTGGTCCCATCGAAGGCTTATTTGTGGTTTGCGTGACGTGTCAGAAGAAGGAGATATGCGAGGAAGCTCTTCGGATCTTGAAGTTGGCGAAGGGCAGGACTGAGATGCTGGCTGATGCAGGGATTTATGCTGCGAGGTGCGAGTGGATAATTCAGATGAGGTTTCCCAAAGCCAATGAAGTCGGAAAGTGAAGTAGCTGAGGCTGGGACAAAGTGCAGGTGGGGATTTCCAGATCCAGAAGGAGACTGCAGCAATGCCAAGTCAGGGAGCTCCAATTCCGATTAAGATTCAGAGCACTAGGGGTTATTGGAACTCGTGGCGCAATTCCAGCTACTAGTCATTAATGTACAATCTGGTACGATAAGTCATCGTCACTTTTTCGCTTAAATCCCGAGTCAAGCTATATACTACTACGCACAAATAAATTAAAATAATCCCCCACCTTTTAATAATATTCTTTTAAACTTTCAATTATAGCTGTCGTGTCAAAGATCGCTAGAAAGGAGCTTACTCTAGTAGAGAGAAGTAAGATATAGACTCTCTATTACGAGGGCTACACGCCTACCCAGATTTAGAACAAAACCAAGCACCCTCGCACTACGATCTCCGGATTTATCTAACGAGAGACTCTTACATCATCTATGACCTTTCAAGCCAAGCCAAGAAGCGGGGCTCTAAAGAAAATCACTCCACGTAGTGCCCGGTCACTCGTACGAACCGTAATCAATAACCCAAGGATATCACTAAAAGCACTTACCACACCTTCCAAATCCGGCAAGCGTCTTTCTCACCACACAGTCGCAATCGTGCTCAAATCCTTCGGTAAAGCAAAGCGTAGACCACGCAAGAAGCCCTTCTTAGCCCCCTTACACAAGCAGAAGCGTCGCTTTCACTGCCGTGACGAGAGAGCCGTTAAACGAGATAATCGGAAGGTGTGTTGGTCTAACGAGGTAACCTTTAAGGTTAGAGAGGATTTACGGGGATTTTTTATGACTAGAGGGCCTGGAAGGGAAGAGGAGTACGCAGACAAGAACCTCCGGCCTACGTTTAAGAGCGGGAGGACTAGTATTGGTGTATGGAGTTGTTTTTATAGAGATGAGATAGGGCCGTTATATATGCTTCCGGAGGGAGAGAATATAACGGCTAAGCGGTATAAGTAGATACTATAACGCTTGTTTATTCCATTCTATAAGAGTATAAGAGTAAAATACGGAGACGAGGTAGTTATGTAAGAGGATAATATATCGTGGTATCGGGCTAAAGCAGTTACTAAATATCTAGTTAATAAGAGGGTAAACCGGATAAGCTAGCCACTATAGTCGCTAGATCTCAACCCTATTAAGAACTTGTAGAAGTATATTAAGGATTTAATCGCTAGCTAGCGTTATAGGATTAAAAATACAAAGGAAATGAGACAGGCTCTTCTTCTAGTTTAGCCACAAATTAAGGGGGAATTCCTTTTATAACTATGCGATTCTATGCCATGTAGGTAGGCAGCTTACTTAAAGAATAAGGGGGTTTAACCAAGTACTAAATAGCTTTATTTTCAGCCTAATTAGGAGTGCGTGGGACAAAAATTAGTGCAGTTATAGGTAGTCAAAAGAATATATGTTAAAATGTCAGGTGACGAACATTAAGCGAACCTGATTATACCACAATCCAAGGAAGGTTCGGACAGAGAGGGGCTTTACTATGGGAAATGTTCTTCTAACCAAGGGATCTCCTTGACATTGTGTTACAGTGAAAATTAGTATTGCGCCACGAATTCTGACAACCACTAGTGGAGTGTCTATATAGCTGACGAGAATGCACCTACCAGCTCGAATATGTAAGAAGAGAAGTCGCATCAAGGGCGCAGAAAAGAGCACAGAGTATCAATATCCAAAACATCACTATCTCCCGTTGCATGTAGCTGATCTTCCCCTTTCTTTCTTCTATTCCCAAGATCCTCTCCTCTTTGTTATAAGCTGCAAGCTCGCTTAGCTTCAACCCCTTATTCCACCCTCCCCCTCTCAAAATTCAATACCCTCCGCCTATATTCACTCCCACCAGTTCGATTCACCATTTCCATTTAGCTAAGCATAGTCACGTGTTTTTGTTGCAAGACGTACTTTTGAGGTTTGCCGAATTGAAAAAGCAGGGTAAGTCAACCGATTCGATGAACCGAACTGAAGATTGACGAAGACCGAATGAACCCCTCCTGCTTCCACAACAGCACAGCAGTCCGTCAGCCGCAATTAGAATGAAGTTTAATGACAGACGAACTTATTTTCGTTTATTTGTTAATTTGTTTATGTTTAATGAGTTGGATATAATCCCTCATCTATAGAGTTCGCTCCTCTTTATTTACCAACGCTTTGTCAGTCGAACTCGCAAGTTCGCTTGTTCGCCCATTCATTCTTACTTTCCCTCGTTTATTCAAATGTTATAACGACTTGGTAATAACTCCATAGCGACTTATACAAGATGTAGGCGTTTCAAAGGTGCATTGCAAAGTGAGAGAAAGAGGCGTTCTGGCAAATTAAAGCATTAAATGAATTAATATTACATATATAAACACCCAAGTATTCTGTGTACCATCACCTTTAATCCAGATAGCTCAAATCAACCCACCACTCATCCTCATATGCATCACCAAGGATACTCTCAATAGTGATCGGTGCATCCAACTGCTCGCTGAAGTTCGCTCTCGGGCCCTCCTCCAGTATACTTCCAGGTCCATAGTTGTCATATTCTGCGAATGTAACATTTCCAATGTTCGTGGCCCCGCCCACGGCCGTGCTCCAAACTCTCCAGCCAGCAGGTGCGATCACATCACTGAGGTATGTGTATTGGAATACGACGCGAGCGAAGGACTCCCATGGTCGTCCAAGGTAGTTGTCGCCGGCTGGAATGGAGGAGTTGATGCCTGCGACGCTGGAGTTGTTGATTACGTACCAGGAGGGATTGGCTGCTGTGGAGCGACCGGAGGCTGTCACGCAGCCCGTAGCAATGGTGCGGATGTCAATGTTGTCTAGCCAGGCGGTCGCGGTTTGGCCGAAGATAAAGTCGATGGCGCCGACGATGAGACTTTTTGCGTACAGCTGGTTGCCAGTGTTTGCAAGGAGTGTATCTTGGTAGCCCCATAACTGGACACCATAGTAACCTTGATTCGTGGTATGGGCTGAGAGAGCAAGGTTTTGTCCGTTCGTACTCACGTGGCCAAAAGTATTGGCGATGTTCAAGTTGTAGAACTTCGTATTTGGATTCCATTGTCTGACCGTGGCGGTCTCGTCATCATTACTGACGTTGAGAAGAGCGAGGTTGAACGTAATGGTAGCAGCATTTCCTTGATAGGAGCGGGAGTCAAGCGTCCAGCCTTGGACAGTGAGATTGGACTTCAGAGCGGGAATGTACACTTGCTCAACGTATGTCCCAGGATAGATGAAAAGGACTTGGGGTGTAGTTGTGCTTGGAGAAAGGGCATTGACACCTTCTTGAACGGTGGGAAATGATCCGGGTTCGAACGGGTCTGCTCCATCGACGATGATTGCTCCCGCTGGAGCGGAAGTTTTTACCCACGGAGGAGCTGAAGAAGTCGTTGATGAGACAACGCTGGATGAGCTTGACAGAGAGCTTGAGGTAGTTGTTGGTGCCGAAGACGATGTTGAGGTCGTTGAAGGAGCAGCACTGCTTGAGGATGGGCTCGATGTACTTGTCGAGGACGTGGTAGGGACTACTGGGGCCGAAGATGTAGTTGAGGTCGTCGAACCAGCCGTATTAATGCAAGAACAACCGCTAGATATTTTCGAAGGCAAATTCGAACAAGCTGATGCCCAAGTCGGAACGGCCACGGAAGTTGACCCAAGGTAAGTCGAGCAAAAAGATGAGGCAACGGTAGACGATCCAATTAAGGCTCTCTGCATAACATCAGCATCTCTCCGGGTCGTGTGCCATTCAAGGCTCAGATAAACCTACCAAGCAATTATCATGATTGCAGTTCCTCCTCTCCAATTGGGGACTTCCCATTACCCCACCTAATAACACAATAACAGGAATTGAGAACCGCATAATTGTTCTGTTTCTACAAAGTAGAAGCTATCCAGGGTGCAGAATGAAGGAGCCATGCAAACAGCGCGGCTGCTTCATATTTGTTTCCCACGACCCTCAGATCACGAACATAATTTTGTCTTTGCGGACAAATATTTTCTGGTACCTCGCGCAGATGATCACTTACAAGGATAGATTAGACTTATACTTGAGCTAAGGAGCGAAGGTAATTTTTCCGGCGACGAGGCTGCGTAGCCATTCGAGTTGGGGTCGACTAGAATAACAAGCTTTCCGCCACAACATGCAGGAAGCTTGGATGTCGAGCACACTATCGATTGAGCTATCCTTTATGAGGAACGGGACGTTGAACGTTGAAAGGGAATGATAATTCCGCCAATGGAATAATTGTTGTTCCTGCTTCCTGTGCGGGGTGTGGGGCTTGGGGTAACGTGGTCTGGGGGCTTTCCACAGGGGGTGATTTACAGTGATTGGCCAATCGCCTGATCCATGGAATGAGGGAAGTCGGCAATCGATTTCAATGAGCCCACTGGATTCCGAATAAAGGGTGTATCCCACTTCTTGGTACGTGCGGATATCTGTGATGTGTCGAAGTGGATTGGACTTTCAGGATGGCCGACGTGAGAGCTGTTTCTGGAAGATTATGATGTGATAACCTTCACTGGGTATCTGGGGGCAATATCTCTTTGGGTTTTTCCGCAGGGCCTTTTCCCTTCTGTTGTCCAGCACCCATACCAACAAACTTCAGAACCCATTCCCTTACCCGCCTCGTCTTCTCAACTTGTGGAGGCGCTGGGTCTCCCAGAGCCAGATCAGCAGCGCTATAGCATCCTCCAACATTAGTCTTGTCAACTCGAGTCCGGTACAAGAGATGAACTTTTGTCATGTCTCGTCTCAAACTTTGCCCGTATACTTTACCACGAAAGCTACTTAACGCGACATTGCGCATCAAAACCACGTCCCGAGGCCTCAGTCCCGAAAGAACGCTTCTCATATCGCCGTGCGCAGATTGAGAAGATGACAGCCAGAAATTAACTCCAAATCCTGATCTCGTTTCATCGCCAACAAGGACCTCGATGAGCTCGACAGCCGCTCCTCGTCTGGTCTTGATGGCTCGTGATTCCGGGATAGAGATGATGCCAACAATGAGGTTGACTGTCATAGTCTGGGGATGAATCGAATTGAGATACACCGCGTTAGGAAGATCCCTCAAATTGCTCAAATGCCCGGCAACTGGGACGTCCTTCGCAGCTCCGAAAGAGCGAAGTGGAGAATCAAAAGAATCAGATGACAGCTCGCCGCTCGTGTATGAGGTTGCTACGTCTGAAGCTGGTGCGATTTGCGAGGACTGGATGTCCTCATGTCTGGCATATGACTCCTCGTAGAACTGTGAGAGAAGCTCCTCGGTTGATGCGTGGCTTGAGTTGTGGCTTTCTGAAGGTGCTTGCGATAGTTCTTCCATGAAAGAGTTGATCTGAGATGCGACGAAGAATGATGCGCCTTGCGAGCCTGTTTCTTGGGAGAGGCCTGTGAAGAGATGGTGCCGGTCGAAACTTTGCGTCAGGCCTGTTGTCAAGTGCTGTCTTTCTAAGGGGAGAGATCGCCATGACGGGTGAGCGGTTGATTCTGAAATCAGAGCCGGAGTAATTGGACTGCGATGGGGGGTAGTGTTGTGGCTATCAAGTCCAGCAAAACGTGCGATGGACGTGCTGAAGCTGTTGAGAAGACCTGACTCTTGCCAGTCGAGGGAGCTGGCTTCTGGCGCACCGACAAACATTACAAGCTTGGGAGCCATTGTCTCTTTCAGCCAGGGTCTATATGTCGAGCAAGCATCTCTGGCTCGAGAGTCGCGATGTCAGTTGGTCAATTGAAGAGATGCTCAATGGGTTGTATCTTTAGAAGTGGTGCGGGGCCAATTGGATGTTGCGAGGTGGCGCTAATCACAGGCCTATCGCCAATTTTCAGGCATTCATTGCCGCCGAACACGCCCCACAGAAAAGTAAACAAACCCCCTCTCTTAGCGAAAACACCAAAAATTTGCAAGGAAAAAGAGGACCCTCTCTGGGAAGAGCGATGTTTGTGATAAGGCTATTAAAACATGTCTCGTGCTTTGTTAATATCAAAGAGAGGCCTCTGATGCCCCAAGGAAATCAAACTTACAGAGCCACTTCGATATGGCCTGAAAATGGTATAAAAAACAAAAGGTTCAGCGACCACCGAAGTGATCGCCTACATCCTTTGTCGAATCGAATCCGCCGTCCAGGAGGTCAGAGCTGAACGTAACGTTCTACCTGCGTGCACCGGGCGCACCATCGCTCTCTGTCGTAGACCTCGCTGTTTGTGCCTCGGGGGGAGAGGGCTTCGAAATTAGTGAGACGATGTTGAGGACTCTTAACCATTCCAGCAGAGCTGTTAGGTTAAGGTTCTCTTTCGAGTACCGAAAGTCGTACAAGGGCGTCTTTTGTCGTGGTGGAAATCCGCTTATTTGAATATATGAAGCTCAACAGAAAAGGGGCCGGCCTGTGAAGCGAGAAGGGTTGGGCATTTCCGGAATCAAGAGGTCACGATACCGACAGGGACTGTATCATTCAGTAGAGACTTTAAAAATTATATCAGCTGCATTTCTACAAATTCCTCAATTGAATATCGCTGGTTCGGTCATTCGAGCCATTGAGCGCGCCTCATCTACCAAGAGAACGCTGACCTTTCCCATACTTGACCGTCTTCGCATCAAAATCGCGTCTCACAAATGGCCATGCAATCAGTGCGAGAAACGCCAGCAACAAATCAAGAAACACATGGTCGCGAGGGCTGGGGCCACGCATATTATTCAGCAGCAACGCCCCTTCAAAGTCCACCGTGATGAAGAAATCTCCCCTTTGCAGTCCCTTCAAGATCTTCCTGGCAACAGATTGTGCAGATTCTGTTTGCGAAACCAATTTATCCTCCGGAATATTGCTACCCTCGATCATTTTGGTGAGTTCAGGCTTTCCAGCTGCCTCTGCCAGGAAGGACTCCGATATAAAGCAACCGGGATATGCACAGTGGACCTGATATGCATCTTTTCCACCGTACAAGAGTAGTTCTTGGCGAAGCGTGTCGGCAAATGCACGTACTGCTACCTTCGTAGGCGTGTAGGCAATGTACCCTGGGATACTGACAAAAGCTGCGTTGGAAGAGACGAACGTAATACTGGACACCGGTGGAGTCAGTATAGTACTATTTCAGGGTGTCTTGGGAGTAAAATGAGCAGAATGAGTAAAACGAGCTCCCGTGGGATGTGTTAGGAGTGCATAAGATGAGGAAGGAATATTTCAGGAAAGGAGGACAAAGAATTTAAGGAACCCCGTTGTCCGTACTGGCGTGAGTGAGCTGTCGGTGCTTTGCTAACCCATAGTTTTAGAACGACCTGAGCGATGAAAATTGCAGCATAGTAATTGATCTCCAGACAAGATATCAGACCTTCTGGCTTCATATCTGCAAGGAACCCTATCTGCTCTGGGCTTGTTCCTCCTGCCACGCAAAACAGATGATCCGGGATGATGCCATAAGTTTCCATAGCAATTGCACACTGCGCAAGTTAGTCTAAACGTCTGGAGACACGGAAACTCTTACTGCTTCTGGTTTAATAAGATCAACACATTGAATATCAATCACTTGTGTTGGCGCTTGTCTGACTGCTAACATTTCTTTCTGGGCTTTCTCAAGTCCTTCCTTTCCCCGCGCAAGGAGGAGGATATTGGCACCTTCCGAATTAGCAAATCACCAAGAAGTCAGGAATTTCGTCGAAGTACCTTTCTCCGCAAGCTCGAGGCCCAAAGCTTTGCCTAAACCGCGGGAGCCTCCAGCAATAACAACATGCTAGTTGAAAAATCAGCCAGTGTGCTTAGAAGAGAAATTGGGCACGTGCCTTGTTCCTGACTTCGAAATTAATCATGTTCAGCTTTCAGCCTTGCGGTTTTAAGCCCTGATTGGCGAAATTGAAGCAGATTTAAACCAATTCAGCACGAAGTACGGAGGGAAAGTAGCATGCGGATTTGAGATGTATCATGAATGAACAGGAACTGTAGTAGTTTTGACAAGCAGCAAAACTGTACGGAAGTGGACCACTGGTCGGAAAGTTCTTTACAACTTCAGTATTCAACATAAATGTGCCGGCTTATGGTGTCTGAAGAGATTTTTTATTGGAGGGATGTTGGAATAAAGAAATGAAGATGGGAAGTGGTCCGTCGAAGTCCTGCCGACCCCGCGTGGAGACCTCGGGACCCATGCAAGTCTAGTCGATAGGTTAGGTCTTGTTCTGAAAAATGCTGATGCGCCCCCACTTCTGCGCATATTTCAGAATAGCCAATCACCCCCGTGTTAGGGTCCTAGAAATGTTTCTTCCGCTTCAATATCACCTTCTCTAAGATACATCCTTAAAACGACATCATCTCAACATTGTCCAAGAAGTCGTACGACAGTGCAGATAGATATGGCCTTCTTAATCTAAGGAAACCAGTCATATTCCTTGCCACAATCGAGACTCTCATCAGCCACATCGTGCAGGATAAATTCAAGGCTCCGAAAAAGTCATACGACTCGGCCTCACCCGGTTCGAATGCTCGCCTCTCAATCATAGAAGCAAGCGAGCAAGAATCAGGGAGGTATAAGTTGATTTTTCTTGCTCTGTCAGACCTGAGGCTTTGTTTCCCCACACTTCTCATTTATATATTCCTGCTCTTCCCCAGAATCTCATTCTCACATCTCATTGCTCGCTCCTTCTTCCTCTTCTCGCTCCACCCTAACCAAGTCCCACAATAAACGAAATGCCCTTCTCCTACTATAATCCATCGAGCCCGCTCGCTCAACGTACCATCGACGGCACCGGCTTTGGAAAGGTAGCCATCATCACCGGCTGCTCCTCTGGCGTCGGTCTCGCAACAACACAGCTCTTCCTCTCGCACCAATTCGAAGTCCTCGGTGTCGATATCACAGAGATCGATTATGAGAAAATTGATCCGAGAGATCAGGAACGGTTGCATTTCCATAGAGGGGATTTGGCGAAGGAGGGAGAGTGTGATGAGGTTGTGAGGATTTGCGTTACGAAGTTTGGGTGAGTTTTGTCATGTGACTTTTCTTCTTTGGACTTGGGTTTATCTTCTTCTGGATGGCGGTTATTTTTGGAAGTGCCAAAGAGGAGGAGGATTTCTATTTTTTCAATCGTTCGGATTTGATGTCATATCAACTGAAGCTGCCCAATTGGTTGAGGGAGTGTCAGTCTATCAGATGATCGGCAGCACAGTGATTTTGGGATTCAGAGGGAGTACTGAGCATCCTCACGGGGACGGTATCTAGAAAGTATCTCTCCTTGTTCTAGGCCATCATATCCAAATTTGGTCTCATATCCGCCCGCATCCTTTAAGTACTATACTTTTCAGCAATGCAGGACTTTCTCATTTCTATACCTTCATCAAGCACAGCGCTAACGAACAGAGACAGATCCAAAATCGACGTTCTAGCAAATGTAGCCGGAGTAATGGATGCCTACGAAGCCGCAGACGTAATCACAGACCAGGAATGGGAGCGCGTAATGACAGTCAACCTCACAGTTCCGACACGGATGATCCGAGCCGTTTTACCATTCATGAAAGCCAAGAAAAATGGATCGATTATCAATGTGGCGAGCAAGGCTGCTGTGAGTGGTGCTGCTGCCGGTGTGGCTTATACGACGAGTAAGCATGGGTTGGTGAGTACTTTGGAAGTGAGGGCAGAGGCGAATACTGATACAAAATAGCTTGGCGTGACTAAACATACAGCTTGGAGGTTCCATGAAGATGGGATTAGATGTAACGCTGTATTACCTGGATGTAAGTTCCCACCTTCGACCTCGTTCACGAGCATCTGTTAATGAGGATGTAGCAATCGACACAAATATACTTTCAACGATCGACAAGGAGCATTTCGACGAGGATACATACTCGAGACTTCAGTAAGTAGAATTCATACCAAAGTGCCGAAACGAGCTAACTTTTCAGACCGATATGGGAACTACATAATCCAGCTGGTCAGAAACCGCAGACTACGGCTGGCGAAGTTGCGAATGTGATCTTGTTCTTGGCTAGTGATCAGGCTAGAGGGATAAATGGTGTCTCTCTGCCAATTGACCGTGCTTGGGGAGTTATTTGAAGCGTGAGTATGATTCGCTTGGCGTTTTGGATATCGAGCAGGCTTGATGCACATGTATGTCAGTTTTCAACGGCTTTGAAATGGAATTTCCGTTCCTAGTGGAAAAGACACTTCAAAGGGGTCCCCTCAAAGAAAGCCCTATCCTTTTCCCACCCCTTAACCACAAAGTCTCTGCCAATCTCCACCACTTCCTTAACCTGCTCCTTCGTCCCCCACCCTGGGATCCTCGAAACCCAGCAAACGAAATGCACACCGACATGAATCGCAACTCTGAACGCGAAGTCATCATCAATGTCTCCGTAGCCCTCCATGAATGCCTCGATGAGCCATACGCCAGCATCAATATCCTTGAAAAGCTCAAGCTGGAAGAGCTCGGCAAACATCTGGCCCAGATCGAATGCACGAGATGAAATGTGGCTTAGCTCCCAGTCAATGATAAACAACTTAATCGGCGTTTCTTCTTCAGTGAGGAGGATATCCGGGAGCAAGACACTGCGATCGTCAGCAAGTCAAAAATCCTCGAACAATACAACAACTCACTTTCCACTCCAGAAATCCCCGTGAATCAATCTCCCCTCTCCAGAGTCCAATTCCTCTCTGACCTTCTTCCCCAGCGCCTCAAACGTCGCCCGACTCCCCTCCAACATATCAGGGAAAACGCCAATCGTGTCGATCAGCCTCGCACCATAATTCAACCAATACTTCAATTCCAGCCTCGCTGTATTGCCTTTCATGCTTTCTCTCAGCTTCTCTTGCTCCGGAGCCGCGGCCCAAGAATGGAATTCCTTCGCCCAGAGACCGATGGCGTGGCCGAAACGCAGGCATTGAGCTTGCGTTAGTGGGTGCTTGAGGGCGTAGTGTTTCAGGTCCAGGGAGGAGGGGAGGTCAGAGTAGATCTGTGTGTCGGTTTCTGGGAAGAAATGGTATAGGCGTGGTGTTTGAACCGTGATCCCGTCTCTGATAACTGGTGGGAGGTCATGGAGTGCGGTGAGGATAGTTTCTTCATATTCCTGTATTATATCTCAATTTCATGTCTGGTGAGATTTTTGGGAAGAAAGAGGGAGTGCTCACGCATCGGGTAATTGCCAATTTGAAATCGGGGCTTGATGCTACGTAGGACTCGGTCTGCTTGATCACAATTGTCTTGGAGCCATCTTCTAGAGGCGTCACCAGGGTTCCCCGGTAGACGAAATTTGCTGTGCCACCAGACAGTTTGTTCAGTGAGATGCATGCGTAGGGGGTATCTTTGAGGCTCTCTTGAACCCTTTGCGATACCTCAGCTGCGGTCTCTTGAGCCATATTTTGAATTAAAGGGACTTAATTGAGAAGGACTTGTCTCCGATTTCAAGGATTGTATGTGGGAGATTTCAGTGAGACAAGAAAGAAAATTTTTGCAGCGAAGACAGCAATTGGAAAGATTGGAAGGAATGCAGATATATCAAGAGTCCCGATGTGGGGAAAGATTCACTCGTATGAAGTGAGTCATGCCGCTCATGGGGCGGTCTTCACTTGCAGGAAATGTCGCGACGAACAGTCATCGCTTGATGGATGTTGCATTCGCAGAATCTGCCGTTAAGATGCACCTCGGGAGAAAGTTGCTCCTTCCCTAAGAAATCATGACATAGACATAGAGTGTGTATTGTGTTGATATGGCAAAAGTAAGAAAGGGGCCTGTTTGGTAACAGGGGTCCGAGCCTCATCGAGGATGCTAAAATTGTAGTGCCGCCCCGTGAGCGTAAGGAAGCGTGCAGGCCAATTCGTCTCCCCAATTGGGCCAGCTCGCTGAGCTTAGCGAGGAGGCCCACAGGGTGAGGTTAAGCCGACGAGTAGTGCGTGGTTTGGCCGCAGCTCGCAGTCCCGCATGGCGAACACATCGGCGTTTGGATCGGATTTAAGGTTCTATGATGCAAGTGGGGAAACTGCAGGGACGATAAGGGAGGGGTTGAATCTGTCATTCAAAAACTATTTAACCGCAGATGCGGAGCTATCTTTCAAAATTGTCGAATGGTCGAAAACACGACTTCATTCGAATACTCATTGGCCTTCTTTTCATTTGACCTGCTCTGAAGACCTACAGCCATCCCGCTCCAGCTCACACGTTTGTTCGCCTGCTTCCAAGTACAATGGCTGGAAAATCCGCCCCAAAAATGGAATACACCAAGCTTGGAAATTCAGGCCTGAAGATCTCGAAGGTAATCTTCGGGTGTATGTCCTTCGGAAGCTCTAAATGGCAAGATTGGGTCATCGACGAAGAAGCTGCTCTCCCTCTTCTGAAACACGCATATGACGTCGGTCTCAACACTTGGGATACCGCCGATGTGTATTCCAATGGAAGATCTGAAGAGATTATCGGCAAGGCAATCAAACAGTACAAGATTCCCCGCAATAAAATTGTGATTTTGAGCAAATGCTATTTCGGAGTCTCAGATGATGGCTCACAACCTCCCATTGCTGCGGTGTCCACCAACGATGGTGAGATGGTGAACCGAGTAGGACTGAGCAGAAAGCACATTATCGATGCTGTGGACAAGAGTGTTGAGAGGTTGGGCACGTACATCGATGTCCTGCAGATTCATAGGCTCGATCGTGATACTCCAAGAGAAGAAATCATGAGAGCGTTGAATGATGTGGTGGAAAGTGGCAAGGTTCGATATATCGGAGCAAGTAGTGTAAGCTAACCCCAAACTGGAACAATGGCAGAATACTAACTAGAAAAAGATGGCTGCATGGGAATTCCAAACCCTTCAGAATATTGCGGGCAGGAAGGGGTGGCACAAATTCGTTTCCATGCAGAACTATTACAACTTGTTGTATCGTGAAGAAGGTAAGATTACTTAGTAACCACCTTCAATGTACAGGGTTCCGGATTGACATTTGCAGAACGAGAAATGATCCCGTACTGCCGCGACGTTGGAGTGGGACTCATACCATGGTCTCCCATTGCTCGAGGAGCTCTCGCACGTCCGTTTGACAACCGAACTACAATTCGTGAGAAGAGCGATAGAATGCTCGCCGCAATGATCAGAGGCAAAGAGACCGAGATTGACAAGCGTGTCATTGGAAGAGTCGAGGAGGTTGCAAAGAAACATGGCGTTTCAATGACAACCATAGCCACAGCATGGTGCTTGAGCAAAGACAAGGTCAACCCGATTATCGGCCTGAGCAGTAAGGAGAGAATTGATCAAGCTGTAGAGAGCGTGCATTTTACAAGCTCGGGCAAGTTGACTGCGGAGGACATTGCGTATCTCGAGGAGGGATACGCTCCAAAGGAGAGACAAGGCTACTAAGCCCTTTTTCCTTTCTTCTCTTTCCTTGGGTGCAAGTCTTTAAGATACAGGCCTGAAAGTCATGTTTAAGACAAAATCGAAAAGATGAAGCTCTACCGTCTGATGTCGATATAAGCTGCTTACTTGTGACAGATGAATGAGCTGCCCAATCATGTGAAGCCTCTAGGTAGAGGAAGCGAGCGCCAAGATCGCATCCAAGTTCCTCTGGGCTTACTTTTCATATTTCTCCTTATCGACAAGTTTAGTCCAATATTAATAACTCGGAAACGTTCCCTACGGTAGCCAAAGGCCCCTTTTAGGGCTTATAATAAATAGAAATTAGACGGACCTAAAAAGGGAAATATCTTCCGTTAAGTGTCTCAAATTATGCACTTATAAATAGAATTTAGAATGCCTTATATATTTATGATTCACTGTCTCACTCTTTATTTTCTAGTATACGACTACAGGAAGACTTACCGTAGGGGAACAGCTAACCGTAGGAGAAGGACTTACCGCAGAAAAATTATATGAAAAGGTGAGATAGACTTAAGAGTAGGAGAAGAAAAGGATATGTAGGCAAGAATGCAAGATCTTACTTAGGAACGTAGCTCTCAATTCTGCATGCAAAATGGCCGCTTTCAGGTATGGAAACTGGCCCTATTTATAGCAAATTTACTTCACAACGTGAAACCACTTCACTATTTGCCTGGTAACCCCCGACTGACAGCGACTACGGCACCCCCAAGTCTTGTGAATTCACTGCATATGTGACAGTTTGTGTTCACCGTGATGTCACCTTCCAGTTATCATTACACAAAACGTAGTCATGATAGGCCTGCCAAATTGCGTAATTCGCGCAATATGAGAGTTTCGGATATCTGGTTTTCGAAAGTGACACAGCATCACAGAGTCGTTCAAATGCGCTTACAAACAGAAGAGTCATTTATGTTGGATCAGGTGAGTGGAGATGTTGTGCAACAAGAGCAGGTTACTTAAACTCCTGTTTTTCTTCTGAATATCGACACCAAGCGTAATCCTACAAATTCCTTTGAGGATTTTATCAACACATTCCTTAGTTCCTACTCAACATGACTTCAAAACCGCAACTACCAGCAGTAGAACCAACCTATGATCCTACGTTCGTTCACCTTCGTTGATCTCTTGCTATCTAACATGTTATCCAGCCGTCCATTCCCAGATATCCTCCCGCTCTACAAGAATCCCGTCCCCAACTGCCCTGAGAAAACCATAGTCAACTTCCAAGTTCACCTCCCACCAAACGGCTCCACGCCTCCTCATACTCATGCTGGTGCCGTCGTCTTCGGCAACGTCGTCTCGGGCTATGTTTACAACAAGATGAACAACGAGCCGATGAAGCTCTTGGGACCAGGAGAAACTTTCATGGAGGCTCCAGGATGCAGGCATAAGATCAGTGACAATGCGAGCACCACGGAATCAGCTACACTTGTTGCTACTCTGATTGTGGATACGAAAGTCGTGGAAGAGAATGGGATTGAAGGGTTGGTTGTCATTGATGAGGAATATAGAGCTATGGTTGCAGATGCACAGGGAAAGCAGAAAGCTACAAAAGAAGCTCACGAGAAAGCCTGAAAACCAATTTGAGAAGCGAACTCTTTTTTAACGTTTATTTAAATATAGAGCGCTGATTACTCAACGGGTGAAGAAGTGGCTGCAGTCTACTTGGAGGTTCGGAATATCAACGATGTTGTCGTCCTATGCATGAAATCATAATTCATGCAAATTCTCTATTAGAGTCACGCCAGGCTCCAACTGGCAATCCCCATTTCGATGCCATTTCCCACAATACTCGCATCCCGTTTCTCTTCCTGCTGGTACAGGCTCCATAATGCCAGTGATAGCCCTTTCCAGCCCTCTCCAGTCCGGCTTGACAAGGGCGATCGTCTCCAAGATCCCCTGAATCTCCTCTCTCACCAACCTAATCGTCTCACCTCCTCCAATTCCTCCCACACTCTCTGGAAATAGATCATCATCATCCAATGTACAGAGAGGTTCGGCCTTGTACTCCTCACATAAGTCCGTCGTCCTCTCAAACATCAAACTTTCACCCCCTTCCCAGTGATTGGTTCTTGTGAAGTTCATCCTGGTGTTCACCGAACACCTCACCCCCCTGCGATCAATCTTGAACATAGGTCGCTCAAACAGCTCCTTATTTCCTCCTTCTCTAGGAATCCTCATCATGCCATCCACCTCCTCGATCTCCCTCTTGATTCTCTCTACCGCCCGAGGATTCTGTGGCCCCAAGTCTTTCTCCAGCGCTTCAGCATCATCCTTGATAAACGTCTCAACTATGTTCAAGCGACCGAGACGAGTCATTGTACGAGGAGTATTGCTTTGTCTGACAGTCAGCATGATGAAATTCTGCGCAAGGACGACTTTAATCTCATCTCCCTTTGTCGATAAATACCAGACCCTCTCCAAGCGAAGACAGAAATACTGATCGACATAATCCTCGATTCTCCTTAAGCGTCTCAGTTCGATCACTCTCGCTTTTTGGGCAGGAGTCATGTCGATTCTGATCTCTTCATCAACAGCGATGAAGGGTCCTGAGAGTAGATGAGGTTCAGCCTGATTTGGTCCGAAAGTATAAGTATCGCAGCTTCCTGAAGCGGCGAAGTTGTACTTTATGGCCGTGATGGGTTGGCGGCAGAGAGGACATTTTCGATCGGCGGTAGAACGGACTGGTTTTGTGAGGTAGTGGTGGATGCAGGAGAGATCGAAGGCGTGAGTGCACGGTACAAGGGCCACCGAAGTGCTTGGGAAGCGAGGCTCCAGGCAAATGCTGCAGTCCGGTGGAGTGGTTGGGTGCTGTTCGGGGTTTGTGGTCGACATCTTGGAGATTTATGAACTTATACTGTGTGGAAAAAAAACCTTGGGAGCCTGAGATCGTCTTGGTTTTCGCGGTCTCCTTTAGCAGAAAAGTACTCGGAGGAAACTCGTCGACCCTGAGTTGATAAGTTGTTGGATCAACACGGATTATTTATGCATTCAAATCTTAATATCTCGAGCAGTGCTCCGACTTGGTTGTGTGAATAAACTATTTTTCTTCTTCTTCCAAACAGTTTCACCAAATCCATTCACGAGAGCTATCAAATGAACCATACTACAGTTCACAAGTACAGTACGGTTCATTCAGTCAGTATTCCTTATCCTGGACTTTGGGTAGCAAGTATCTTACTTGAGTTCGAGACTGGCTTTTGCCTTACCACCGAAGCCTTCGCACTGACATTCTCTTATCAAGGAGAAGGCAACCTCACTTTAAGGTCTTTCGAGTTTTTAGTAATAAGCAAAGCATTGTCCCTGATCATCCAGCTCAACGCCTCGCTGCAGAAAGCGACAAGCGCGCTCAAGGGGTGATTCTTCAGGCCATCGCTCTATTTCGTTCTCGTCAACTTCCTCTCAACAAAATGCAACACAACATCCTCTTCCTCTGCAACCGGGCAGGGGAAGAACTTCTTCTCGGCCTGCCCTTCTCTCACAAAACTCAAGACAGCCATCCCCAAAGCATCCTGAAAAGGAGTTGCGGCATAAGACTTCCAGCCTGAACTCTCCCCATCCCGCCAGCTTACAAGCAGGCCACCGAGGACATTCAGTACAGCCTGCACGGAAGACCTCCGGCAGCTCTCACCCTTCCAGCTTGCAAACAGGCCACCATGGGAATGCAGCGCAACCTTCATGGAGTTCCTCCCACAATGAGCTCTTTTTAAGACAGCCGCCTCTAGTAGTTTCTCAGCCATCGATACATTACCTTCACAAATTTCCGCGCCTTTGCCTTTGCAACGCAGAAGATTGTCTCAGACGAGGTCCTCTTCGTCACGAGTACGGTGCCTTTCTCGCAATCTACCAAAATTGAACACTTCGATACTCTCCCATGATGCCCAATCTAATTCTGGAAGAACATCTGGAACCGATGCGATTGATGAGTTGTCCCTTAATTGGCCAACTTCGAAGAAGTCCTCAACACTTTCTCCGCCGCAAGCACCACCACAAGAGCCCCAAGCGTCTTCTGCAACATCCTCCTACAACGGCAACAAACTATGCCATACTTTCGCTGAAGATCTATATAAATGTTCCCATGACGAATGGGAGGGTGGAGTTTCCCCTATGTCATCGCCCATCATACCAGAAGAGCTTCTTAAAGGCTCGCCACTCACAACCCCTATTGAACCGAAACATCATCCTAGGCAATCATGGCCCACGCAGTCTCAACAGCATTCAATGCACCCTGCTCAAGCCACACGCACTAACGTGCATCTCTATTCTGAAGCCCGACCAGCTTCACAGATCTCCGATCACTCACGCTGGTTCAATACACGCTCAGATTCTCCCTCTCGCAAACAAGAGAGCAGCGACGAGCATGGTCGTGCCAAGTCTGGAGGGGTTTTGGGATTTTTTGGTCGGAAGGAAGAGAAACCACCAAGGGGAAGATGATGTTGCACAGTGCAGGTAGATTTAGTGAAGGGTGGACTGTTGAAGATTGTAGGATCAGCCTGCTGCATCGAATTTTTGAATGGTCTTGGAAACTCCGCAAATCCGACATCGATTTCAGACGTTGCGGTCGTAATTCAAGAACGCTCTTACTTAATTTGACAAGGATATGAATTCTATGGTCTGAGTACCAGCCGGTGAATTGGGATACGGGAAAGGTATTTGTTATTGGGTTTCGAGGCAGAAATTGCACAATAGCTGCGATGGATAGTGGCATTCAGGAACATCTTCGTTGATCTTGTAAGACTGACGTCGTTCATCGAAAGCTTCGTCTTCATTACGTCTCTCTATGCTTCTTAAACGCTTCCTGTACAGTCACCCCTTGAGCGACATCTTCCTTAACACGATCATCAGCTCCAACAAGACCAGGCAACATCTCGATTACCTTGGTAACTTTGCTCTGGGGAATTATCACAACACCGTTTGTGGCATCACTGAATACTAGATCCCCGGGCTCGACGATGGTGCCATCGATATCGAGAGCTACTTGGACAGCGTGCGGTTTCGCCTCCAGACCCGTTCCAACAGTGGACGTTGATTTCGCCCATATCTGATGGCGTCATCAGCTATAATCTACGCATTTTCGTAGAGCAATAAAGCAACGAGCGTTTCAACAAATACCGAGAACGGTGAGGACTGTAACCAAACTGCCAGAGCATAGATAGAAGCGAGTTAAAAATCAGAATACTCACCGGCAACCCGGTATCTCTCAATTCAGCTAAATCCCTCACCCTCCCATTCACGACCACCCCCTTTGCATTCAACACCTTCATTCTTAACGCCATTATCCCGCCCAGAACAGCACATTTCTGACCTTGCTGCTGCCTCATCACCACAATCGTCTCCGGTTGAGTCAGATCAACCCAATGCTTTCCCGGTGGGATATTGGCTTCGGGGAGATCTGAGGTATTAGCTCCAGACTTTGAAGCAAATATCACGGTAGATGCTGGGGCTATTGTGATCTCGGCTTTGATCTCGGAAGGATGTGGTGCAAAGAGTTGCAAGTCTGGAAGGAAGCCAGCATTGGGGACTTTGAGTTTTAGCAGAGCGTCGGCTATATCACAAGCGGTGTATTTTGATAGAGCTTGAAATTGTTCTTCGGTTGCACCTGAAGATACTGAGGTTGTAGCCATCATCCGTGTCCAGGTAGGAGCAATTCGGGGAGATGTGGAGTAATAGGGATACCGAACAAGTTTTGACTTTGAGGAGGCCCGATATTTTGAGCGAGAACAAGATAAAAGTTTGCTGTACAAATAAAATGGCTTCATTGCCAAATGCTAGCAAAGCTGATTTTGAATCACGTCTTTGAACTCCGATGACCTCCAGTGACCTCGGCCAAGAGAAGCGATGCTGCTTTAAAACTCTTTCTAGAGGCGCAAAAAGCGGCGTCATCTATAGGAGTGACAGATTTTGAAGGAACCTACCCAGCTCTCACACCCATGGCACTCACTTCTCAACTTGCTCATATCCGATATTCCTCGGGTTCTCTTCTGTTCAATTAATTTTAGGTCTGCATTCTACGTAATACTAAGTATCTTCTTTATCTCTGGCGTCGATGTTTTCGTACTCATAGGAAGCCTCCTATCTCTACCCAAGTCGGATAAGCATGCAGGCGGTTCCAGTCCGCGATTGTGAGTTATCAAACTCAGCTTGAGCTCCATACAGGGATCGTCGGGCTTTCCGCAGCAGGTTGCAACGCTGATGCAAGCTCTCCAATAAGGGGCTGTGAAAAGAACGCCATCCTGTTGGTCCTGGATCGGGGATGTCAACCGGTAGAGTTGCAGGACTCGGCTAGAAACTTCTTCCATTCGCATTTTGGCTTTCTGCTGATCTTCAAGTGATGCGTTCCGTGGGTATCACACTGGTGATGGGCGGAGGTGGCCAGATGACGAATGCTGGGTGAGGTGCGGGACTGCCCGCAGCCAGCTCAAAACTTTTTGGACTTCTTCTGGTGCTTGCTACTTGCTGACACGCAGCTCCCACCTCGGAAGAAAGCATTCGAGAAAGGTCAACTTCACCTTCCTAATCGACCCCTCCATTATTATTCTTCTGCGACAGCTCTGCCAGTCGGTTCCCGGCTCCTCCGTGACTTGATCGAAATCGAAATCGAAACCGCCAGCGAACCTTGCAATCTTGGGGTTCAAGCCACCAGCTCTCTGCCCCGCCATCCACACGGATAATCTTTCTTCTACCGTCCCACGTTCCCGCCCTCACGTCTACGAAGTTCTTTCGAGGCGTCCTATCTGCAGCCTTCCACTCTCTATCATTCGCAGACTCTGTTGGAGTTCCCTGCTTGCTGCAGAAGGTTCGGTGCTGCCTGCCCTCCGCCTGAACGATACCAAGCTCCACCGGTTGACTGGCCCACCACCCTGCATACCTAGCTTCTTCTCCTCACATCTGCCGCAGAGGCACAAAGCTGCTAGAGCAAGATGTCAATAAAGTAAGGCCTGCTTTCCCCGCTCCTGTTTGCTTCACGTCAAGCTTCTTTGCCGCATCCCACATTCTTGTTCCTGGGGTGACTACCCATGTTCCCACTATGTATGGATTCCATCAGGAACAGCATTTCTATACCTTGCAACTAGCCCGGCAGAAGGAGCTAAAGTCTACTGATAGCTGGGTTATGACATCGCCCAACGAGACGGGCTTTGTTAAACTACCAAACGAGCGAATCCTATACACATCTCCTCCGCGGACGCATCTGCAAATATCTACCCCGAACACATATCCTGGGACTGAGCCCTTCTCAGCTAAGAGCGAGGCTGGAGTTGTTTATATTACAAATCAACGAGTAAGGAATACTTCCAGAGTTTATGACATCCACTGATGAGGTTGTAGATAGTCTACCTACCTTCGACCTCCACCCCCGAGCTTCAGTCCTTCTCTGCTCCTATCCTTAACCTTCAAGACACCTACGTACGAGCACCATTCTTCGGTGCCAACTATTGGGTTGCACTCTGCAAGCCAGTTCCAGGAGGTGGCATTCCCCCAAGCAACTCCGCCGTCGAGCTGCGATTCACATTCCGAGAAGGAGGTGCCTTCGATTTCCATTCGACTTTCGAGCAAATAAAGGAACGATTACACCATGCATACACAATGGCGCGAGAAAGCGGCCGACAGAATGTCGTAGACGTCGATTTGGAGCAACTGCCAGCCTATGAGCCGGCTCAGGAGGTGGAGAGCGAGGATGAGGGCCCGAGGATACTTTCTCCCGTTCCAACTCGGCCACAGGCCAGAGACAGTGGCGCCATAGATGCGTTACAAAATCCGACAGAGACTTCACCGCCGAATTTCACCGCTCCCGATGAACCACCACCCGGGTATGAAGAGGCGCAGGCTCAAGCTGTTGGCATCGACCTTGACCAGAGGTTGAGAGAAGCTGCAGAAAGGCAGCGAGATAGTGATGCAAGCCCTTGATTAGCGTTGCAGATCAATCTCGATTCAAGAAATTCTTTGGCGGGGTTTTAGGGAAAGGAAAAGGCGTTTTGTCTCTGGCGGGAATGGTTGATTTGAAAGCATCGGCGCAGGTTTTTGAGAAGTGAGGATCTGACAAAGAGATGAGATAGATCACTACCAGAAACTCATAGAGCTTTGAAAAGCACATTCATCAAACCCCATCGCATTTTATAAACAAGAGCATGATCAAAAAACTCACTTCTTTCGGAAAGCAAAATTCAATCACGTGCACTCTAGCTTTGAGATCGTCCCGCCAATCAAATGCCTCCAATTCCAAGCTTTGTCAATCGGCTCTCGCCAACGCGGATCTACGAATCTTTCCACTTCTTCCCGACTCATCACGAATCTCTCATCCTCGCCCATTGAGCAGTCAATCCATTCAATCCGTTGGATAATTGATCACGATGGGTTTCTTTGATAGCATAAGCGATATGCTGGAGGCAGCGCTGCCGTGGAGCACTGCGGAAGCTGAGGCGCCCAAGGAGGAGGAGACTAAGGTTGGTGCTTCCTTTCTTGCTTCCTGAGAGTTTGCAGAGAGATCTAGGGGAATAAAAGAAGGCGATTGAGTCCAGGTCGTACGAATTGGGAAGTTGGTGAGCAAGGGGAAGTGATGGTGGTGATGAGACGGAGTGCGGAATCTGCGGAGGCGTGGATGGCGAGATCTGAAGGCATTTGGGCTAACTTGATATGCGAAATAGGACGAAGAATCATCCGACAAGAGCGAAGAAGAGGGATCTGAGGAGAAGGAAGAGGAGCCTGAAGAGGAAGAAGAGGAAGAGGAAGAGTTGGAGGATCCCAAGGAGAAGTTTGAGGAGGGTGAGTACATATTTCTCAGCTGTCGAGGCAGTATATATCTCGATTCAAAGGTGGAAACAGAGAAATACGGTTCAATTGCTTCACTGCGGAGCATCTCCTGGTTTGTGGATTGGATGGGAGAAGTCAAGATCATATGTGGATTAGGGCATGTTGCAAGTGCAAGCTGCCATTGAAACTTTGAGGCTTGCAATTCGTTATATTGAAGTGTGGATTAGAGGCAATCCTATTCTTTGGAATAGTAGGCTCCAAAGGTGTTAGCTGTAGGTGAGGAGGAATTGTTACCGGGGGAAATAGGCGGCAAAGTGGCAAGTGCAAGCTGCCAGAGTAGCCTCCCAAAGTCTCTGTCCGTTCTTTGATCTCTAATTTTGGTTCTTTCACTTGGAGCTATCTCAAATCGATTCGCCTCTTAGGGTGGTATAACCTTGAACTTGCTAACATCGTTACAGAATGCAAGGAATCTAAGGCCTGCGCCCCAGCAAAGCACCACTTCGATGAGTGCGTTGAGCGTGTCACCAGTGCGGACCACGGAAAGCCAGTGGACAAGAAGCATCCTGACGAGGATTGTGTTGAAGAGTGTCAGTCCAGAAAAAGCCCCTACCTTGGATCGATGCTAACGCCCCACAGTCTTCCATCTCGCTCACTGCGCAAGCACTTGCGCCGCACCAAAGCTATGGAATGCTCTAAAGTAGAGGTTTCAGCTACTCCAACCGACAATTTTGCCTCCGAGATGTTTGCATGATCCTAGATGATGGGGGAGGGCGGATGGTGGAAGGAAGACGCTTGTAGATATCTTACCCGCATCACCTGTTTTTGTACTTCTGCATCAGACTCGTCCTTTGAGCGGTATGTAGAATAGGAAAATCATAGACCCACAGCCTCTCTTGGTTCCGTGAATGAAATAAGGGCCCGACTATCGCATATCGCAAGGGCCAAGATAAGTATGCTTCTCTAATGCGGAGCCTCGGACTTTCACAAGATAGAACTGCAGCAAAGCCGGCCCGTAGAATTTGATCTGTGGCACCGGCTTCCTGAGATCTAAACGCGGTGTCCAAGACTGGATCAGATGATACGGGCCCATGCCTGTTTTGACCACACCACCCCGGCAAGTGCTCCTCCCCCCAGGACCCTATCGATCGCGAGCAGTTCCCCTCTTTTGATTGCGGAGGAGGCATATAATAGATCATGAAGCCGCTCTTTCAATGCACATATATCGATCAAATCGAAGTGAGGAATCTTACAGGTTCCGTCCCAGCTTTGCGGAAACAGCCTGTAAGCGCTATCATAGGCCACATCTTATATTAACGGCGCCGAGGCAATTTAAAGATGGCGCCTCAGTCGGAAACATCTGGGGATGCGCGCACGACAGAAAAACACCAAAACATCCAAGACGCGCCAAACAACGAGAAGACAGAATCTACCACCGATGACAAGGCGGGCACTGACTCTGTACCTGGAGGATTTTCCTTCCTCCGAACCATGAAGATGAGAACGTTGAAGAACCGAGGAAGTGCTGCTTCAGCACCGCCGAATGACAGTAACGTGAGCAATGGCAACGCCAGTGGCAGTGGCATCGACAGCAAGCATAATGATGAACTCAAGGTCACGCAATCCAATGGCAGTGGTGACGGACTGCAAGGAATTGGAGAGATCGAGCCCTTGCACGAGGTTCGGAGTGACGACGAACTGCTAGGAGATGAAGAGAGAGGCTCGGCGCCGCAAGAACCAAGAACCCAAGAGGACGGCAACAATGGCACGGAAGCTGTTGATGGAACGGGAGAACGAGTATATAAGGTCTACAAGAGGCGTTGGTTCGGTCTCGTCCAGTTAGTGTTGCTCAACATCATTGTTAGCTGGGATGTGAGTAGCCCCCTAAAGTCCAGCCAGTCTCAGAGTACCACTAATGCAGAACACAGTGGCTCTCCTTCTCGGCCAACTCCACAACGACAGCTCAATACTATAATGTGACACCATCGGATATCAATTGGCTCAGCACGTCCTTTCTCTTCGCCTTCTGCGTTGCAACACCGGCCGTGATATACACCCTACATCACGGGGGCCCAAAACCGTCGATCATCACAGCCTCAGTACTCATCCTCCTTGGAAACTGGATTAGATATGGTGCCACGAAGTCAGGACCCCATGGCAACTTTGGGGGAGTGATGTTTGGTCAGATCTTGACGGGTCTTGCCCAACCGTTTGTCCTTGCTGCTCCCACGAGATACTCAGATTTATGGTTCACCAATAGGGGAAGAGTTGCGGCGACGGCTGTTATGAGCTTGGCCAATCCATTTGGTGGTGCTTTGGCACAACTTATTGACCCTTCGTGGGCCGGAAGTCCTGGAGACATTCCAAATATGGTGCTATACATTGCGATCATTGTAAGTTCCTCTTTTCTCTAGACATGGCTTTTTTCATACTAATAACTGTGCCAGTCCTCTGTTGCATCCATACCCTCTTTCTTCATCCCAGCTGCGCCGCCAACTCCGGCCTCCGCATCTGGACACGAGGAGAAGCAAGCTCTTGGACCTTCGCTGAAGTTTCTCTTTACCTGTCCGGAGTTCTACATGATCATGATTCCCTTCACGGTCTACGTGGGACTCTTCAACAGTGTCTCCTCTCTTATCAATCAGATCCTCCAACCGTATTCCTTCAGCGAGAACGAGGCTGGTATTGCAGGAGCCTTATTGATCGTTGTCGGTCTTGTGACATCTGCTGTCACATCCCCAATCATTGACAAGACCAAGACTTTCCTCTTCGCCATCAAGTTACAGGTTCCCATCATTGCGATAGCATATTTGGCATTCACATGGGCTCCGCAGACCAGAACCATTGCTGCCCCGTACGCAATCTTATCTATTTTAGGAGCAGCATCATTCAGTCTGGTTCCCGTCGTCCTGGAATATTTGATTGAGTTGACCCACCCTGTCTCTCCAGAAGTCACCAGCACCATATGCTGGAGCGGTGGCCAACTCCTTGGTGGAGCTTTTATTTTGATCTCAGATGCCTTGCGTGCCCCCGGCATTGACGATGGCACAGCCGATAATCATACCACCCGACCACCAGGAAACATGTGGAAGGCTCTGATCTTCCAGACAGTCATTGCTATGGTCGTGGTTCCTCTGCCACTTGCATTGGGATGTTGTGGAAGGGACAGAAAGGTCCGAATGCGAAGAGTTGAGGCCGACAAAGAGGCTCGGCAAGCCAGAGATATTGCGAATGGCGTGGTTGTACCCTGAATCATTTATCGCATATATTATGTACACATTGTTCGGATAGCCTTGTCGTCTATAGGCCGTTTTACATTATTTGAAGCCATTCACAGCATAACGTTCTACGAGTAGAGCGTTATACTTTTCTTTCTATTCCAAAGCGGGAGGAAGCTCAGAAGTTTGTGAATGTCAGGTAGCCAAGGGACTTTACACGATGTACCATTCACACTGCAGAAGTGCTTATATACCGCCAAATTTGCCCTTGCCTTTCATCTTTTACTTTAACATCATCCGAGGATACTGATCCAAGACAGTTACATCTATCTCATACTATGGATACATCCCAAACATTATCAGGCACAGAATCGCCAACGCGGTGCCCGATATGTCTCGAGTACCACTCCACAGATACAGCTGTTTTGATGCCCTGTGCACACAAGTACGACGTCGCTTGCATAGCCGTTCAGCTGAAGATGTTCGGGGAGCGAAGCAGACAATGCCCAATGTGCAGGGCCAAGATCTGGGCCGTAAAGTATGCTTTCCCGCCAGATGGCATGTATAAAATACACATCCCTGGGAAAGGGTATCAGGACGCAAATCCGTTCTTGAGAGACGACGAGATTGTACCCCCTGGCGCATCAGAGCAAGAACGAAGGCGAAAATTCGAGCTGAGAAACTTCAGAACGCTACAAGAAATCCCACTACAAAGCTACCGTCAAAGCGATTCAACGGCCGTCGCTTTCGAACACGAAACCTATATCTCTGTCAACCGGAACCTGACATTGGCCTACAGGCAGAGACACGGCTTCAGAACATCATGTATACTCGAACGGAGCCTAAGCTTGCACACTTTAAAGACTCCTCCAAAACGTTTCCGAGACGGGAAGAATTTCGAGCCTGAGAAGATCGCGACAGCCAGGGGAGAGATTATAAAGTGCTTGGATAATCTGGAAATCAAGAGCTTTTTCTCTAAAGTTAAGATACAAAGTCCAAAGTATCTTGTTAAGTGTGATGACCGCGGCTTGAGAGCTGCGGCCATGCGGAGCTTAACTGTACAGCGGAAGCTGGGTGAAGAAGATATATCGATTCGGGAGTCGGTAGCGATAACCGAGGAATATCTGGCTGAACTGCCGGGAGAAGAGGAGTTGAGGCAGGATATGGTGAGGGGTGTGGAGAGACGAGAGAGGGAGAAGGAGGTTATGATGGTGAGGCAGGAGATGCAGGGGCTCTTTAGACTGTTCGAGCAAGTGGACACATTTGAGATGTTGGACCGAGGGACTACGGGTATTCTAGAAGAGGGGAGGGAGGAGGATAAGGAGTGTCGGTATTGTGATGTGAGGCATCGGAATGGGGATTGTAGGCTGCCGAATATGGACGGTTTAAGTTTAGAGGAACGTGGGGAGGCGAAGGAGGAGGATGCGATGAAGGTATGCTTACGGATTCAGATACAGGCACGGACACGGACACGGATACGGATACGGGCATCGAGGAGGAAGAGTAAATCCCGTCGAGGAGGCCAAGTGACTTTCATCTTCTTTGGGCGCAGGTGGGTGTACTCTGATACTCACCAGGACCTTAGTAAAGCAATGCGAATAAGAAACGTTACAAGTCACCAAGAACCTTTACTTCAAGTGTTTTACGAATGCACCCAGTGTTCGCAAGAATCGTCTTTGCCGAAAGGTAACACCCATCCTTTAGCGGACTGACTCAAATCATGGAAATCCAACACCAAAGGTGTGTAGAGCTTCTCTCAGACAACAGCTAGCAATCTCCACGCCCCTGATCTTAGTCATACATAACACGGAGTCCTCCCCGCCTAACGCCTTTGCATCACCCGCATCACTTTTTCCACAGCCGACTAAAAAAGCTTCTCTTCGGTTTGCTCTTGGTAGAACTATTTCTACTATTCTTTCTGTTCTCAGGCTGTGGTTTCGGAAGAAATACAGGGTCGCCATGCCAACCTGAACCTCCAAATGTTGGTGGCGGTGGTGGTGGCTGTTGTTGCTGTTGAGATTTAGGTTGGTGTGATGTATTTGAAAGCGGCGCGGACCGCCTCGTGAGTTTTAGAGAGACCTTGGGTGACAAAGTGCCCAATCTGCATTTTCACCTACTGGGGTTGATGCACCGGATGATGGTGGGGAAACTCCATTCACATCAGGCTCGTGAGGCTTCTGGTGGGCCGACGCCATAGAAGTACGCCTTGAAGTTTGTGAAGCTTTGGTGGAATCAAAGGGGGAAGCAGGTTCGGAAGCGTGGATATTCGAGGCGCGCCCGCCGAAGCTTTGCTTCAACGCTTGTGGAGGATGTGCACAGTATGCGGGTAGTGGAGATCTAGACTCAGGGCGATACAATGTATCAGGACTTCGTCGCACTTCATGAGAGATAGTGGAAGTGTTCAATTTTGGTACATTGCGGGAAGGTCGCTCTAGTCGTTGCGAAGTGGAGGTAGGCTGGAACGGCCTTCGGTCATAGCTTGCTTGCTGGAGAAAAGGGTGAAGTTGGTGGTAGTCAGTGATTGTAGCGGAAGGCTTCGAAATTGATGGCTTCGAAGTAACACGAGGCTTTTGGTAGTTAGTCGCTCCGTTTGATTCTCTTGGGCGTTGCGAGTTTGAGTATGTCTGAGAAGAACGTGTGGGTAGTTCCTGGCTTGGATGGGATAATATGGAGTGGGCTGGCTGGAAAGGTCGCTCAGAGGCTCGTGAGTTTTGAAAATATTGCCCTCCTTGTTGGAGAGGGTGGGCATGCGGAGGTGCCTTTGGATACGATCCCCTAAATCTACTCATTGAGCCTGTTTTACTTCTTCTAGCGGGCTACGGAATATCAAAGTTGATTGATACCTTTAGCGGTAGAAAGTTTCGAGCTTTTGTATTATGGTTGATGCTGTCGAAGGCAAATCTAAACGGTATTGAGTTGTTGGCCCCGAAGAATTGCTACATTGCAGCTGGAAGATGTCTCTTTTATATTTGCGAGCAGATATCTTTGAATCAACGCAACTGTCTGACTGTAATGGATACAAGACCACTAAATATGGCTAGGTTTGATCTGTCGTGAATGGTATTTGTCAAAGAGGTTCTAAGCAGTATAGCGGGGGTCATGCTGCACGCATCCTCGTCGGCCGTAGATGCAAATCTGAATACACTTTCAACCTTCATTTGTATCAGATCCTTCTCGGTCTTCGGGTAGACCCGAGGTACCATAGAAAAGGAGATACGAAGTAACCTGCTGCATGACCCAAAACAAAGACCAAGTTCTTAGCTCCCTGTGTGGTTCTATCACTTGTTTCATTCAAGTTGTCCTTCTCGTAAATTCCTGTCTTCGAATTTTGCAAACGAAGCTTTGATTCAAAGTTTTAGATGTCATACTTGCAATACAATGATAATCAATTTTCTCAGAACCAGTTGTGGGCACCACCTGCCCTTTTAATACACAAGTTACTCGTCCAAGAACCAACAATAATGCTCAATCAAAGTCCATCTACCCTCGAGCACGAACTTTTTCAATATACCAAGTATCCTTAAAAGGTCAGCCCGTTGCCAATTTTCACTTTCTCAGCTCAGCAACCTGTTCTTACCACGCATCAAACTCTGCTCTACTAACAAAGCATCACTTCTTCTCAAGCGAAGGCACTCTACCAAAGCCAAGCCATTCTGAAGCTGACTGTCCTCTGGAATACTGAGGAAGGGGTGTGCTGGGAGAGTAAGAAGGGAGGTTGGATAGGGGTGCTTGAGAAGAATACGCGGAGTATCTTGGGTATTGATATACTGGAGAAGGTTTCCTGTAAGGGATGTGTAGATGAAGATAAAGATCCTTTAGAGTTTGAAACCTCCATTGAGTCCTCCGGGGAGCCGTCCTGAGAAGATTGCTTGGGAATTTGGTTTCTCAAATGATGAGGGAGAGAGGCTCGGGAGCTGGACAACTGACTGGGTTTCTCTAAACCATGTGGATCGGATGGAGGATGTAGGCTTTGGGAAAGATATCTGGGGGGAACTCGCCGGCGGGGGCCCTGTAGGGAAGACGAAGGCGATGCTTTAGAATTAGACTTTGGAAGCGATTGCTTCGAAGGTGGTGGATGTGGTACGTTGCTACCGAGTTGCTCTGGGTGTTGCGGAGAAGAGGAAGACGAAGATGCTTTAGCGCGAGAGCCACCGAAGAACCCTATTGAGGAGCGTCCACAGACAAAAAAGTTATTGTATGAAGTCTTGCAAAATCAATGAGAGACTCTTAGATGGACTAGTTTCGTTGGAAAAAAAAAGAACAAGGGGCTATTTTGAAACTCGGTGATGAGGAGAATCATTTTTTGCCAACGAAAACGACCTGTTATAACATGAAGAAAATCATACGTGATTCACAAAGAATTGACTGTATTCTACTCAATGTCTATGAGCAAATCATCAAAATGGAAGGCATGAGCAAACACAACAAGCATTCAGTAATTCATGATATGTCAATTTATGCCTGCGTACTCATATCATTACAGTCATTACTTCATGCAAGCATGCGAATCATCAATAAAAACAAAAACTGCCTTCCCAATGCCCCTTTACACAAGAAAAGAGGAGCCTGTGTGACTGTAACCAAACAAGCGTATCGTAACAAATTCGTCGATCAACATAACGATAGCAGAAGCGTTCCCTCTACAACCAAACGTCATCATTCATGGGCGATTGGATTTTCTGGGCGCCACTCAGGAAATCCAATTTCATCTCAATCTTCGGTGCAGCCTCGACAGGCGCCTTCTTCGTGGGGCTCTTCTTTGGTGAGCTCTTGCTGGTTTCAACACAAGGACCGCATCGGACATCTCGAGTATCCCAGCCGTCGTCAACTGCGGCAGCAACCCAGGATCTCAGTCCATCATGTACACCGCCATAAAATTTCTCTTTGCAAAGTCTGAGAGTTCCACCGAAGCACTTCTCCCACCCAGAAACCATCATCTGTTCTCGGAGGGTGTTGCGTTCTGCTTGTGTGGGAAGACTAGCAATAATACCGTTCACTATATCCAAATGCGAGGCAAGATAGTTTGTCGCATCCCATTCTACTCCACCAACATAAGGTGCTGCCGGGACTGGAGGACGCTCCTTTGGAAAATGTTTTGCCATGTACAGGTGGTGAGGATTTGCGCTGTTGAAGGTAGCGTCCGAAATGGCGGGTGCTCCCCCATGATGAGAAAGGTCATCGTGATCGCTGGTTGGTTTAGGCAAAGCAATTACGTTAAGGTTGTGTAGGAAAATCCAAAATACTTCCTTGGTGACGTTGACGACTTCCTTGCACCAGACACGGTATGGCCGTGGCCGCCGCATCTCAAGAACGAACCCGACGGGTCGTTGAGACTCACTTGGTTCAGGATCGCGAAGATAGGATAAGAGGACCTTTGCTCGGTGGGTTCGTTCAGACATCGGTGCGGACTTCAGGTACGTGAATAGGAGGGAAGTAATGATGTTGCGTGTAGTAAACTCGCTTGGGCCCTTCTTCTCTTCGTCAAAGAGCATGTGTAAGAGTGCGGGAAACAAAGTGACTTGGATCCTGTCCAGGTGTTGGAGGGCGAGTGCGGTAGTTGCAAGAGCTTTGAGGCAGAGAAGAACCTCGTGGAGTAAAGCATCCTCGTGCTCTTCCCTATAGAATGGTCAGTGAAAGCTCGAATAAAATGGCGAAGTTGACAAACCTCCACTCAACCTCCATAGTTCTATGCAACAAACCGACAATCTCCTCCATGCCTCCTTGTCGAATAAACCCGTCAGTCCATGCTACCGTCTCATTGCGCAGCAAAAGTCTCAGTTTATGCAGTTTTCCAACCTCGACTAATTCTGGCTTTCGAACCTTCCTCATGTAGGACACAAAATCATCAGTAAGCTGTCCCTTCGCCTTAGCAATCAGCGTTTGTGCCACAGCGGCACCTGAAGCCGTCAATGACTTGTTCCCTTCCTTCAGGCTCTCAGATGATTTTTGCGACTTCATCAAATTCTTGTCCTCCTTCGATTTCTTGTTTGGCGACGAAGGCTCCTTGCTGGATGCCCTCGATAGTGTGAATGTTCTGCTCCTTGGCCTCTTTGTCTTGACTTCGGGAACATCGTGAGTACCGCTTGTAGCTTCAGCACTTGAATCACTACGGTTGGTCCCAGGTCTTCCGTCCTTCCCAGCAGCAATTTCTGCCCAGTCCTGTCTAATAAAATCCTTCTTCATGGACATAGCAAGACTCCGCATCTTCCCACGCTGATGCTCAGGGATATTTCGCCGGTCCAGCATAGCCTCGAACTCCTTCTCCACATCTTTATCAGGAATCACTGGCCCACTTTCAATCGAAGAAAACTTCTTGCCAGGGGATGCCGTGGACGGCTTCACTTGGTGCCCTCGCTGTAGTGCTGGCTTGTCTGACTTATCGGACTTCGCTGAGGATGCAGTCGTCTTCCTCTCAAAACTTGGTCGCTTGGCACCCGAAACACGGCGAACAATATCAGCACTGTGCCGTGACCCTGAACTAACGCGCCTGGTGATATCCTGCAGGCTAAAAGAGCTTGGCAGATACGTTGACTTCGGTCGTTGAGAGCCGTTATCTTTCGTGAGAGTTGGCGGACCCCCCAGACCAGCTTGAAAATCTCGCTGCATTCCATTGTCTCGTGGGGTATAAAGGTCGATTTGCCCTTCTAAGAACTTCCCTCCCAAAGGTTGCTTGGCAAAGTGTTCGCTGGAGAATTGAGCATATATCGGGGGAGGTCGACTCTCGACGGATGACTCGGATGTCGGAGTGCGATTTTCCTTGTCTTTCTGAATACGAGCTTCCTCTTCGGCTTGCTTACGGAGGTTCTTGGTGGATTTTGGTCGAGAAAGAAGATTCGAGAGGTTGGCAGCCGATTTCTTCTTGTCAGGCTTAGAATCTTTCGATTTAGAGTCTTTGTCTGCACCCTTCCCCAAACTTTTCAATGAAATGGTGCTCAACGTCTTCTTGTGTAAGGACTTTGTGCCATCTTCGCCCGTGTTCGGACGATCTGCTTCTCGTGACTTCTTGGGCGGCAGCGGTGGTTGAGTTTGCTGGTTCTGCTGAAGCTCACCGAGAGCTCGTGTATGAGGATGATCTAGAGGGAAATTGGGGACCGGGACGTATGCTGGTGATGCAACAAAACTTTGGGGTAGGTTCGAAGAAAGTCCAGCTCCGGCAGAGGGGGTTCTCTTGTGCATAAATGATAACACCGATGATTTGGTCCGTTTATGATTATAAGAATCCGATACGGGATGCTGAGAAGCCATGTTGAAGGCCAATTGGCAAAGAAATGGAGAGCTCCTCCAAATTATGCTACAATGGAGCGAATAATTGGTCTCATGTCGGATGTGAAGGAGTGAAATCGAGGTTTCGCTTCCCCACGAAATGATGTTGACGAAGTCGCGTTGCTGAGGCGACCACAGAAGCTTTGAGCCTAAAGCACGTGAACGCGCAAGGTTTACCCGGGTTCGGATCGGAGGAATTGACTCCCTAAAAGGTTCATAGATTGTTTTTCGGGAACTTGGAAGAACGAGAATTGCTCTGTCAAATATCCTGTCAAACTGGCGGCTGTCGTGAATTGCTATGGGCAACATCCTTCACCCCGCGGACAAATAGGGGCTGGTTTGCTGGGCATCAAGTAAGACATAAACGTTGTCCAATAAGCAGGCTCGATTCTTCTTCATAGACAATGGTTCCAATTGAGCTCATGTTATGCTCTTCTATTTCGTGAATCGTGCGCAACACTTCTATAATCCATCCCGTCTCGGCCAAAAAAATGCTACCAACTGAAAACTCCCCTCTGTCTGTCGAATCCGCCCCTTAATTGCCGCTCCGGCTTGATAACCTTACCTTGTAGCACTGTAAACTTCACAATTCCCTCACAGTCCTCCGGCCTCACCCTTGCAATCCAAATGCACTGTGCAGCGCCCTCTTGAACTTCATCCGCAGAAGGTTTCGCTGGTGGCGGACAAATTTCACCCTCCAGCTTCCCCCGTTCTACCTTATCCAGTCCAAAAGCATCTGCTCTCCGGTAAATCATCACATTTGCTGAGTATTTATGTCCGCCAACATGTGAGATGAAGTATATGCCAACTCCACCTGGTCTCTCATCGTCTAGATCTCGGAAGAGTCCGCAGACTCGAAGATGTCTTTCTAATTCTTTGCGTAAAAGTGGCGCGCTCTGGCCGCATCTTGCGTCTCGAGTTTTCTGGGAACAAAGCAGAATGAGTGCTCTATGAGGGCTTGGTCGTGATGTCAATTGATCGGCTGTAGGCAAAGGATCTGGCAGGGAGGTGGGTATCGAAATTGGCCCTAGAGGGGTGGTATTCGTTGGGCCTTTGTTGATGAATTCTGATATCAAAGTGTTGACATTTTTCGGCGTAACGTTTTCGATAACAATGAATGCTGGAAGGAGGAGGACAGTTGTAGGCTCGCGGTAGCTCGTGGTATGGGAGGGAGTGGGAATATTTGAGGCTGAAAGCATAAGCCTCTTCATGCATGCAAGTGTTAGCACAGCTTTCCCTCGAATAGAATGAAGGTGTAACCTACCCCATTGCTCGGCTTCACGTCTGCCTTCTTGCCGATAGCTTCCATCACACTGCCCTTCTCATCTGCCACGTCTCTCACCCAATCCGTCTTCCCAGTCGCAACCAAAACGTGCGTACTCCATCCTTTCACGTACCCATACAGCTTGTCATCTTCATCAATCTTGAATCCCTTTGGCAGAGATACAATGCACGAATCGCAGTCGTGATCGCAATCGTCCCCGTCCACAGCAGGATCTACCTTCGGGAACAGATCTCTGCACGGCGTGTTGCCATCTGGCGTACCAGGAGCGGGCGTCGACGCTCCCGATAACGATTGCTTCGCACTGTTGAGGAAGGATTTGAGGCTCGAGGTCATGGTGAAAGAGCGTCCGGCAGCTACATGATTTTTCCTGGCCGCGCTGCCCTTCGTTTTGTAGGACATGGTGGGGTTCCGCAGTGGGGGTTTTGAACTCCGTAATCAAGGCCCCCGAATTCCGTAAGCAGAATTATCAGATCCGCGATTTAGTGCCGCTTCTTATCAGATCCTTTCAAAGCGAGTCGGGACAACCAAAGTTGATCTTTAAATGCCGTTATGATCTTTATGCCTTTGACCGTGTTAGCCGGAGTGTCCTACGCTCCTACCCGGGCATTCCGTCTTTTATAGATGACGCGTCACAAGGCAGCTCTCCTGTAAGGCTGTCCCAAAGAAAGGCAAAGACTCGGTTTTCCCCTTAAATCCGTGAAGCGATATGCTCAACCCGAAGTCGGATCGGACATTTGCTCTGCTTTGCCTATGTAAAACATTGCCAATCTTGACAGACTTACCTCATGCATGGTTGATAGCCTTCAAACTCAGAAGACAGTTCCTTGTCAAAGTTACTGGAATGTGTCAGTAGTTCTCAAACCGAACAAATTGCTCCGTACTTAATTTGAACAGACATGGCACACCAGGCACAGTGATATCAGCTACATTCGTTTCAAATCCTTTCAGACTCTACGCAGTTATTTGGGGGCAGTCATCACCAGTTTTTCCAATCTTCTGCCCATCAGTAACAAATCCCTGCTCTGCATGCCAACTAAACTCAGGTCTCATCCTTTCCACCTAGTGGCGTCCATCTACCCTTCAAAACATCCTCTCTTATCTTTTTGGCAACATCCGAGTCGCTCTTGTCAACGCCATTCTCGAAAACTATTGACCATTCTCTCTCTTCTTCTGTTGACACTCTTCCTTTTGCGACATCCTGGTAGGGATATTTCCCAAACTTATCAATGATAGGCTTGTGCACATCAAGCACAGTCCACATCCAAAAGAACCACTCATGCATCTGTGGACCGTTCTCCATGGGAGGACCTATTCGATACATCTTGCCAAATGCATAAATATCTACGGCCAGCTCTGCTCTCTGTGCTCGATACGGATCTGTCTTGCTAGAGAACTTCTCAACTTCGACTCGCACCTCCTCATTCATTTGCTGAGCAAGTTCATGATCCGCAAGAGCTTCCGAATGAACGACAGGAGCAATGAGCCACAATCGTACCATCAACCAGTAATCAAAGGAAGCGCCCTGCTCATCCATCCATCTTTTCTTGCTGTCAATTCTCAACTGACTCGGCAAATCCAAGAGTTGCTGTGCAAATTTTCTTGCCACGTGCTGGAAATAATCGTAGGTGTATCTTATATCTATACCCTCGAATAACGCGCGCGACCCTTGGTCCAGGAGGAGTTGCAGCCCCAAAGCTTGCTCTGGAAAGTCTTCAGACTCGGGTGAGGGTAGGAATTGCATCATATCAGGTACGCTGTCAACTCCTAAAGTACTGAGCGCCTTGAGGACTGGCCAAGCAATTTCTCGAAATTCTTTTTTCTGCGTTCCATCGGGCTCTTTTGTGAGTTCCTTGAAGTCTATTGGCTTTTCTTTAGGCCATGGTAAGCGGTTCTTGAGGACTTGATGGAAGAGTGCCGGTGTCAGTAGTGAAGAGAAGTCAACATTCGCTGGCGCCATGGTTCGCGAGCACATAAGATTTCAGTGACTTGTCCGTATGTCTGGCTCGATGTCTTCACCGACTTCAGCAAACTCGCCATTTGCAACCCCTCGTCGAAGCTAAATGCTGACATCCCGAAGCAGGAAATGACCCCTGAGCTGACTGAGGCCGCTGTGTGGAGCACACCTTTCAAGGACGGAAAATGCGTATTTCTCAGCACGAGTGGCTATCCCACCTTCACCCTGGCAGGCACGTCGAAAATTGAACATCTCTCACTCACATCTCCCCATCATCATTTCATTATCGATCCTCCCACTGCAGCAAGTTATTCGCTCTCAGCGTTGACAATATTTGTCTTCAAGCATCTCACTCTCCAGATCAACCAAGTTCTTTTCATCTTCGTCAATCAGGGCACCCAATCATAGCCACTGCATCTACGTCAGATCTTGTTTCCGGCCCATCCCCACGTCTCACTTCCTTGGACCTCAATCGACCCCCTTCAGCTCAAAGATCGCAGCAGCTGAGAGGCTATTTCTCAGAAATTGTAAGAACGTTCAATTCTCCGTCGTTGGTGCAAAATATCTTGTCTTCGGAATTCGGATGTGAGTAGGGGGCACGTCGTTGTTTCAGGTACATGAGAGCCTCAAAATGTTATCTCCACAATCCCAGCATTTCCTGAGATTCAAACAACAGTCGCCGCATCTCTCATTCGATGCAATTTGTTTCCAAGGCCATGATTGGCATGATCCTCCGGATGGATCCGAAAAGCTTGGCTCCCCACGTTGTTCCCACGATTGTGGTATCGATTACATCTTGCTTTGCGAAATGAAGGAGTGAGAGCTCGAGTCCTCCTCATATGTTCGACACCACCCGTCATGATAGTTCCATGACTTGGGCTGGACCAAATCTAAGTGGTGGGTCTCTCCAATTTCTGCTTTGTCCAAAAGAGAGCGGTCTCGTCTCTGCACTTGCTCTCCAACCCTCAGTCACTCATTTTTACTTTCGTTCGTGTACATTCGTTATTTTACATCATGCGTTTTTCAACTTGTTTACTTGCCGCTGGCTTGTCGGCCCTGACATTTTCAGCCCCTGTTGATAGAGATCGTGACGATGAATGTGATTGGGAACCCGGTATGGCCCCAAGAAGCTTGCTCGTGCCTCCTACTGACAAAGTGCAGAACTGAACAAGAAAGTTCATAAACCTACCCATTCAAGCAAAATAAAGCTCCATTCCACGGTGTCGATACCTACCTCATCATCCACGATCAAAACAACAGCAACCTTTTCGACCTCCACCATCATATCAGTCTCGACTTCTGCCTCATTGAGTGAGTCCTTGGCGACTTCCTTAAGCTCAACAACCACTTCTTCTTCCGATATACCGCTGGCAACATATTCAAGCACCGCGCTTTCCTCTTCTGCGATTTCGAGTCCTGCATCGTCATACACAAGTCCAACTTCAGCAGCACTTTCAACTTCCACTAGCATTTCAATCTCTATCTCTTCTCCAGCTGTCGAGCTCTTGGCAACTCCATCAAGCTCAACGTTTACTTCTTCTACAAACTCGCCCCTGGCAACCCTTGCCACTAGCATTATGCCCTCCTCCAGGGTCAAAGTCCCCACTGCTTCATCAAGCACAGCGGCAGCATCATCTAGCACCTCGAAATCGGGTGCCTTACAATGGCTTGGCGCAAATGAGTCTGGCGCTGAATTTGGTTCAAACATTCCGGGAGTGCTTGGCACGGATTATATCTTCCCCGATACCGCGTCCATTCAAACCTTGATGAATCAAGGAATGAACATTTTCCGGATTCCATTTCTCATGGAACGTCTCGCACAAGGCACAATAACGAGTGCTCTAGACGCCGCATACCTCTCAGGCTTACAAACCGTTGTATCATTCATCACTGCTGCTGGCGCTCATGCTGTTCTCGACCCCCATAACTACGGACGGTACGATGGCAATGTTATCACCTCTACCTCTGACTTCCAAACATTCTGGACCAACGTTGCGACCGAATTCAAGTCAAACGATAAGGTCATCTTCGACTGCAACAACGAGTTCCATGATATGCCGTCCAACGAGCTCGTTGCGGCCCTGAATCAAGCTTGCATTGACGGCGTCAGAGCTGCTGGTGCAACAACACAATACATTTTTGTTGAGGGGACAGTAAGTACCACAGCCTACCCCATGGCCAATTTTCTAACACCTCGATAGGCATGGAGTGGTGCATGGACCTGGATAACTTCGGGTAACAGCGACGTCATGGGCTATCTCACTGATCCTTATGACAAGATCGTCTATGAAATGCATCAATACCTCGACTCGGACGCTTCTGGCACCTCATCCACATGTGTTTCTACCACTATCGGCGCTGAGCGCATTGCAGCCGCTACGGCCTGGCTTCGAGCAAACAACAAGAAGGGCATCATTGGAGAGTTCGCTGGTGGCGTCAACTCCCAATGCGAGACTGCTGTCACTGGCATGCTCGATGCTCTGGTAGCTTCTAATGATGTGTGGTTGGGAGCTCTCTGGTGGGGCGCTGGACCCTGGTGGGGAGACTACATCTATTCTTTGGAGCCTCCGTCTGGGACGGCTTACAGTACATATATTGACATCCTCACGAGCTATGTCTAAGTCGTTGTAGACCGTTCGGCGTGGGAGCCGTCGTTTCTCTTCTTGTATATACATTTTTCGCTCTCAAATTTTGAGCAGAGCATCATGGAGGAAAATAAATTTGTCTTCCATTCTTGTGTGTTTAGAATGTGATCCGCCTCTCATGTTGAACGCTGATAATCAGACGGGGTTGTTAAAATACATAAGGCGCATCGGAGGGAATTGTAGCATGCATTTTGCTCTTGCTTTACAATAGCTTCCCAATCAATAGAGGGACTGGGAATCAGCAAGTGCTGATGGGTTGCTGTGATTGTTTCACTACATTCCCAATCGACGTAGTTCTTTTCGTTTTCATAGCTCGCCTGTTTTCCATCTGCCATCGGTTTCATGTTCATGTCAAGAGCATTTCTCGTTCTATTTTCGGTCAACACTATCCACATAAAGACAACTCAATCTAAACTCAGCCATGTCGACTTCCCAATCTACAGTTGTGCAAGACTTTCGAAAATGTACTATTTGCTGGGAACCTGTCAAGACCCGGGCAATACTCATGCCCTGCTGCCATGAGTACGACTTCGAATGCATCCTCCCGTGGTTCCAATCAATCATCCCCGCGAACCGCGGAGAAGTCACCTTACCATGCCCTCTATGCCGGCAGCACACTAAACTCATCAGACATGCCTACACACCTTCCGGCAGATATTCAACCTTCGATCCAATCATGCATTTCTCTCGCACCGAAAGACCAGGATCAGGAGACCAACCTCAGTGGTATCGTGGTCCACTAAGAGATCTCATTTTCATGGGAGCCACAGAAGATCGTTTGGATATGCAGCGTATCCTCGCGATGGGCCCACATCAAACAGAGGCATTTGTTGCCTTCTTACGAGGACCGCCAAGTCAGGTCGCCAGACTAAATAAGCAACATTTACGTATCTTCGTAGAGAGGTGGGAACGATTCTTAAGCCTCCTCGGCGATGCTGCTGCTCAGGCTCGTGAGAGACCCAACGATGCAATTTCCTCGTTTCCGGGATTCACGCGACAAGATACCTTAGATTGGGATGCGATCGACAGGATGAATCGAGACGAGTTGGCAAGATTCAGGAGTGTATTCAGGCCCCGTAGTTGGAACACTTTTGAGGACCGGCAACGTATGTATCAGAGGAGTTTCGAGCTCGAGAATCCTGCACAGAGGAGAGACAGGTAAGACACTTGCTGATGGAAGATTGTTGATTGCCATAAACTACCATATTACATTCACAATTATGATCTCGACTTTGCCCTCGAGTTTGGGGGGGAATACCTCCCTTTTTGGTTCGGCCTAGAGAACAGCCTTCGCCTCAATCAGCCACAGACCCCCTGTCACCAAATCGAGACTTCTTACAAAGAAGGAAAACAGAACGCAAGCTCCATACAAGAGAATGAAACCCCTGTGGGGCTTCAATGACAAGTAGGTTGAAGAATTCGGTACAATCTCCAATATACTTGGCCTTGCATCAGGCTGGACTTTGAGATGAGTGAATCATTTCATCTTTAGCATTAGAATCGAGGAGCAATCTCTTAACGCTGAGCTTAGAGTCAATAGATTGCAGGAGACCCAATATCTGGCAAACTTTCGGAGTTCTTCGTGATACACAGACCCCGTTCAGATTTCTCCCAAGGTCAGCGTGAATCTAATTCGTAACGGAATGGGTTGGGAAGACTAATGAATATTCAACACCACAAAGGTGTCATGAATCATCTAAAGAGCAATTGAATATTCTTCTTACTTCTACAACGAAATTCTCACCATTTATTAGGATATTTTAGGCCCTTATCCGTACCTTTTGCTCAACTCAAAGCATCCAGATCGTTTCCACTAACCTTTAAGCAATTCGAAATGTCTTCACAAGATCTTACCGACTCCAATATTCCGGCCTCGGTTGAAGAAGCAAGTGTCAGCAACCAACACCACTCTCCCCCTTCCGATATACCAGATATTCCAAGTTCAACCAATTCTTCGAGTGCAATCCACTCTGCTCAGATTGAAGTTGAGGCTTCACTCCAAGAACGAGAACCAGAAGAACATGGAACAGCCAGTTCTCGTCCAGTACAAGTTTTTACAATCAGCAGGTCAAGAGGACACGAGAGTACATCTACACAATCACAAGCGAGAGGTACAGAAGGTTCTGATATTCAAAATAACATCGCCCAGATTCAGGAACTAGAAGCTCAAGTACTCACCTTGCGCATGCATCTAGCAAGGGTGATCGTTTATGTGCGATCTGAAGACGGAAGTCTCAGAAGAAGGCTTGAGGGTATTGCAGGAGAAAGTCCGGGAAGAATTATCATTACAGATCTTCGCCGGAGGGATTCGGTCGAAATCGAGTTCGTTCGCAGAGACATGACGGTGCAAGAGCCTGAAGCGTCGGCAGATGATGCGATCTCACAGTCACCTGGAAATACTGATAATATTGCTCAAGATGCTCAAGGTCCTCGAGCAGGAGCTCGAAGGAGGAGACGCTTTTGAGGTGGTAGTGGGCTCAGGTAAGCCAACCTGTTTCCAGCGGCGACCTTGAGGTAGGGAACAGTGGCAATTACTAACATGCTACAGACACGATAGCAAATTCAACTACATCTCACAATTTAGCTGCAACCGACGCTCCCAGATGCAGCATCTGCTTCGAAATTATAAGCACACGGTCAACACTCATGCCATGCGGCCACGAATTTGACGCCCTATGCATTGTTCCATAGTTCAATATCATTTACATGCAGAGACCTCAGGCCGCAGAGGTAATTTGCCCTCTATGCAGACAACGTGTTCTATCTATGAGACATTCTTACAATCCTGAGGGAGAGTTTCGCACAATGGACATAGGGACGGCATTTCGTGCCCAACAACGCGATCACGGACGGTCTCGCCGTTTCCTGTCTCCTATTATGGTCCCTCACCATAGTCCTGATGCTAATAGCAGTGATAATTCCGCTCGCACACACCGTTCCAACAATGCGTGGCGTCGATACGTTCCTGGTCGCCCCCAGGACCTCATTCTCACGGCCAGCGATGTGGACTACCTGGACTTCGACGTCCTAAGTATAATGGGCCCGCACGAGCTAGGGGATTTCGTCTCCGACCTGTGGCAGCTAAGCCAAGCACAGCGTGATCGTGTGGACAATGATCATATGACCAATTTAGCCGATAGGCTCCTTGCCTTCAGATCTCTTGGCTCCGAGGGGTTTAATCTAGAGAGGGCTATGCGAAGGCCTGAATCTTTTCTGGGCTATAACCAGGACGGCTCCTTGGACTTTGATAGCATCAACAGAATGGGTCGACGGGAGATAGCGGACTTTAGAGATGCGATAGTTGCTCTTGGCGAATTAGAAAGATTGATGCCATTGGATGTTGAACGGTTTCAACAAAGATTTGATGCTGTGTAACAAGAGAATCATCGTAGGCGCGGTGGTCCTCAAAATGGAAGATCGCAACCAGGACTTCAACTTGAAGACGGAGGCAGTCAAGCTCTCTCCCAAACTCGAAGTCTGGCCCTCGGTAGACTCTCTCCAGAGTCACGATCACCAGCACGGGAGTGGCTGTGAAGGAGAAGCCCATTAAATTTGGAATATAAAGACTATATTTCACAGCAGTGTGCGATCACGGGTTGAGATCTCTTTAAATCTCCGATGTGTACGAGTCACTTTTCCTTGCAGTAGGCGTGGCGAGGAAGGAATGACCTGAAGAAGTTACATTGGGCGCAGCAGTCTCAGGTGTGGGCTATTTTTCTCCTCGTTGAGCTTCTTTAGAACCCACAATCCAGTAAATGCATTCAACACGGGTCGGGTAATAGCATTTCATAAAATACTATCGTAGACAATCTGAGCTTAATCATTCCTCTCCAGGTCCAAGTGATTCAGAAAGTTCTCCCGCACTCAATTTCGTGAACATTCATATATCAATAATAGTTTATGATTCATACTCACGGATTTCGACGTTCTAGGTTGTTTGAGTTGTCGGAGGCGTTCTATTTATTGAACGATGTGAGTTCAGTGCTCTTCCTACGCGCTCCTATCTTAACAATACCGTCTCGAACTTCCATCTCGAATATCCAAACACTTCTCACCCCTTCACATACCACAACATGAATTCATAAGAAACATTTCGATCTGAACATCAAACTCTGGCTGAGCCAGCAAGTCCCGCTACCGAAGAACTTTCATCTATGTCCCTCTGAACAGAAGCACCACCGACCTCTCTAACCAAAACCCAGAATACACACCAGTCTCTGCCAAACGCGTCTGGAGACCGATCTATTTTGCAACCCTGTGTATCAGGTCCAAATAAAGCTAGCTTAGAAGTGTCACCGTGCCAGTCTCACAAAAGCACCAGCAGACTTATCTGGGAGCATTCCGACAACCTGTCCAGCTTGCCAACAACCCTTCAGCGGCCGCACAAAGATCCTCCCTTATGGCCACAACTATGATTAACGATGCATTCAAGACTGACTGGTTAACCACCACAACTCTTGTCCAACTGCGACACAGTTCCTTCGACATTACTACGCAATGTCGATGACGATAAACACAAGTTCACGCAACCTATACGGGAATTCAGGGTTAGTTTTCCCCCCCAAACATATTGCAATATAAATGTTCGGGTTTTCAACGATTTTGTCCATGTAGAACGCAAAATCAAGCTTGACATACAGCAGATTACTGGAACAACGACGTCTAAGCTTGTTCGGTCTTTGATGATGAAGAGAACCCCTGTGTCAGCTCAGCAGACCTCACTCGTAAAGCGTGATAAAGATCTCAAGTCTTCACGGGATTGTGAACATGCTATGCGCAAAGAGAGCGAAAACATTGGTAATTGGTTTTCAGGGGGGCGCCTACGACTCTATGATCGAGATTGGGGACTCCAAAGCATCATTTGAACTGAAATGGGACCCCAGCCCCCGAGGGGTTAGGGGAATTGGTGCCAGGAGAATTTCTTACATGCATATAAAACATAGGATTCAGGGCTGTCGTAAGTTGGAAGATCGTATGACTGAGATTGAGTGGGAGACCGAGCTCCGCGAAGCCGATCCCACCAATGAAGCCAAAAGCCTCCAAGGGCCCAGATCGCGCAGAATACGAGGCAAAAAAATAGAAGGGCGAGGTTAAAGGGCGACTGAAATTGTTCGCAGCGCCTTAGAGTGGCTTCGAGAACCGGTAGAAAGTCGTTGCTCTATTCTGTCTGCCGATAACTAGATGAGCTCGATAGGGGCATAACGAACGTTCTCGAGCCCGGCGTGGAAAAGGTACGATGTGGATGGTGTACTGCTAAACATAAGCCAGACATGCATGTGCTTGGAGTATTGGCCTTGGCAGTGAATACACTGCTAAGCATATATACAATATCAATTTCGGTGCCTTTCAAATCAGAAAGTCTCGGTAAACAAGCGAGCCCCTTTTCATCCATGAATCAGTGCAAATTCAGGCGCGGACTGAACCCAGAATGATCCACACACAACAGTACATTCAGAGTGACATTTAAAGTAGAATTTGGTTACCAAGTATATATTCTTGGCCCAGCCGTCTTTATGTCCTTTGCAAGTATAAAGGTCACCAACCTTCGATCACAACGCAGCAAACACTTCAAATATTTCAGACACAGCGAGTATCGCGTCTTTCGGTATTCCAATCTGATGTCTTCATCGTCTCTATCACGCGACTCACGGCATAAGGATGAGATCCAAGAGCTCGAACGCAGCAGGGAAGTCATATCTTCGATCAACACGAACTTGAAACAGGAAGCAGACCTAAGAGAGGTCAGCTCTCCCATGAGATAGAGCTTTAGATCAGAAAATAATCAACAAATGCACCACGAAGGATACGATCAAGATGTTGACTCCGAGTCATCGCTTGAGGATGACGGCATCCAGATTTCAGAAGAATGCCCGATATGCCTCGACACCCTCGAAGATGCCATAGCCCTCCTCCCATGCAACCATGTCTTCGATATCCTTTGCTTTCGGCACTGGATAAAGGCCAGACTACCACAAAATATCGCTTGTCCTCTTTGTAGGAGCTCGGTTTTGAAATTACTCTTAAATCGTGGGAAGGAAGACGAAAAGGAAGTACTTCTGAGCGAAATCCTAACGGACGAAGAACTTGCTGCTACGAGGCGAGTGACTTTTGTTGACCAAACAAGCATAAATCAAGTAGCAGAAACCCTCCGCTGGCAAGAAGCACAATGGCGAAGACTCGACGCTCGAGGGGCGTTATCTGTTACGTATGAGCCAATCGAATACATGTCCATCATTGCGCCATTCGAAGACGGAATCGCTGTAGTGAGCCGGCGTCTCTCGCTGAACGTCACGCAACTTGGTATTCGAACAGACTCGACACTCCGTCGGTGGCTGAAGATCGACTATTATAAGCCGAAGTTCACAAGCAAATTTCGCGATCTGCAGAGTAAAGCCAGCTACTCGTCACGTCCGGCAATGCACAGAGCCAGGCAAGAAATTGCTGATCTGCAAGAAGAGTACTCGGAAGCTTTGAAATGGCCTAACATGCGCAACATGCGTTGGGTTTATCAACAGCCAGAACAATACCTCGCCTTTGGTGATCGAGGCGTTCGAAAGATCACCCTGTCCAAAAAAGCACGAGCGACTGAAACACCGCGCGCCCTGCAATTGAGTTCTGGTAAAACTTCCATCAGCATTAAGTGGACTACTAGACTTACTGAGCGGGGGCCAACGAGACCTGACGGAGACCCGGTGACTTTTGGGAGAGAAACCCCTCAAATACTTCGGATAAGGAAAAAGGTCAAATTTGCTACAGAGCAAATTCGCAGTGCTTTAGAGTGGTTTCGTGACAATAACGCCGATGATCGATTCTCTCGAATTAATAGAGTCACAACCAATATTCTGGAACCTGCCCCCCAAGAGGTAGTACAATGCCGCCACTGCCCAGCCAGACATATTCCAGGCCACTGCCCCGAGCAATGGTCACTAGATTTTCCATAAAAACCCCAGCTCTGGAGGGTGATAGGTGGAGCAACGGAACGAATGCAAAGTCGAAGCCTTGGACCAACAGGTCAGTACAGACGATGTTTTAGATCAATGAAATTTCTTCTCAATTTACTAGTCTAAGTCTGTGACTTTGTGACTGTGGCTGGATTCACGACTTCTATGTTTAATATTTCTTTTGTTATTGCTTGATGCTAGTTTGGGTTTGATTATAAATAGCGAAGGCCGTGTATGTTCAACGATATCGAGTTCTACTTAAGGAGCCAGATCCACATTGTGGTCTTTCCGATCTTACACTTCAAACCCCCTCAGTTTCGCAGGGCAATTTCAGCCAAGCCTTAAATTGCTTAGAAGTACACTCGAAGGCTTTGGAAACATGCCGAAATATATTCGATATCCATGCCCCCCAACCCTGCAAGAAGACACCCTGGTAGATGATGCAGTGGCGAACATATCAGACATTAAGCCGTTCTCAAAGCAAAATTGTCCTATCTGTATGGAGCCCATAGAGGCGATCACACGCATCAAGCCATGCCAACATATTTTCCACTTTGACTGTATCCATTCACGGGTGCATGTTCAAAAAGGGACTCACAAGTACTGTCCATGCTGCAGAAGGAAGATGACAGCTCTTCAAAAAATCGACGGGCATGGTTGTTGCATTTCAACGCACTCAGTGTCGAGGTTGGAACGGCCACCGTCTCTGCCTCAGGTGCAAAGTCTCGAGGAGGAAGCCGCCGCACTAGCAGCCGCAGAAAGAGCAGTCCCCGTAGGACATAGACGAGCTATTGCTCAGGAATTGGAGATGATTGAGCAAACAAGGCCAGCGGCAGAACAGAGACTGGAACAGGACCATTCGAATCCACCAATAATCAATCCCCTTTGTTCCATACTATAAAATTTAGGAGTCAAGATAAAAAAAATCGATGCTTTCAAATTACTTTCTACTCAGATCTGTCGTCTCACAGCTAGTAGATGTGACTCAGAGAAAACGCGGTCTACACAATTACTTCGTCTAGGCCGTAGCCACGCTGATGCAACCGGTAAAATTTGCCTTTAAAAGGAACTGGTTCGCACTCTGAAGTGACCTTAGTAAACCAAACGAGCTCACAAGCGAAACTAGGGAAATTAGCTTTGAGGATAATCTGGTTGTTAAGCAATACTGTGCTACCCGTCGAGGTCGTTCCATGGTTCAATTTTCCCGTCACCACCAAACCAAGGCACACGTGACCGCTCCCGAACTATAGTATCAGTTACTTTAGAAGAGACTAAACGAACATGATTTGGTTCATGAGAATCCGGACTGAAAGGATGCATATAAGCCTTGAAAGATTCAAATCATTCAAACCAAAATTCTCTCACCAACACCTCTCACATCACCCACAGAAAACAGAACAAACACAGAACCAAACAAACATTGTACAGAACCAATTTCTTCCCATCTGTCAGAATGGAGAATATCGTACACAATAGCGACGATCCCGTCACCAACAAAAATGACCCGTCTCCAACATCAAACAACGAGTTACTTGTCAAGGATGACTGTTCAATTTGCAAGGAGCCTTTGCGAGTTTATGCTAAGGTCAAGCCTTGTGGGCACATCTTCGATCTCGAGTGTATTGAATCGTGGATCGAGACTCCCATTGCCGGAGCAAAACAATGCCCGTACTGCCGCACCGAGATGAAAGCTATCGAAAAGAGAGATGATAACGGTATCCTATTCACCACAAAAATACCTGCACAGATAAATTTTGCTGGGATTTCCGGACTCAACCTCGACGATCTACATCAAAGAGCGAGAGCGCGGAGAGATATTGACCACTTTGATGCCTCTGTTGATACCTCTGTTCTGTCGGATTTCGAGGAGCCGAGAGAGTGGAGTTATCAACGATTGATGGAGCGGAGAGAGAGGGCTCTCGAACGATTGAGACTAGATACCGGAATATCGCAGATAGAGCGTGTCTTCCGACTATTGAGACTAGAAATGGAATTAGCGCAGAGAGAGCGGGAACTCCAACAATTGAGTCCAGGTACGGTAGCGACCTTCGAAATATGACAACGGCTAGTACGAACCAGGTTGGACACGCCAGAGGTATTGGCAACAGCTGGCGGAACAGATTCATACAGTTGCGACGCCAAGTGTTGGTTGGTCTACAGGATTTTTTGGGGTCTGCTCGGTATTTTTCCATATGCCTTAAATTATCAGGAGTATCGCCGTCGACTATGAGACACAGATGCAGTTGACGCAGGATACGACGGATGTGAGATGTGAAGATTCGATGCCTGGCAACTTTCAGGCTTTCGCAGGGTCGGATAGTTCGGATAGTTAGGATAATAAATTGTAATACCTTTCACATGCCATCAGTCTGTATTTTATATGGAATATCAAGAAAATTCGATTATTCACACCACAAAGCACGGTACTATAAATCCGAAGATCTCTGTCATGAGTAACAGGAATCAGCCTCAAGACGTTAGGAGCAATGAATGTAGAAAATATAATATAAAATGAAGGCTGAAAACCTTGTGAGATTTTCAAAATCAATCAATTCTTTCGGGCTTGAACTTGTGCAACCTACAAAGAGTGCCGCCGGATAGGAATTTTCCACATTCGAGGGGTTGCGCTCCGTTGCAGTGATTTCTACCTACATCAATGAAATGGGTTTGATGGAGCAGCTAAAGTTCATATCAACGTGCCTAGAAAATCGTCTCCTTTGTTGGTATTGTCGTCATCGAAAGAGGGTCCCAAATTGAGAATAAAGAAGGTCAACGTTCACGGCACGAATGTCTCATCCTCGTCCTTTCGACTCTTTCACGGTAAAGGCATTGTCTTCGTAAAATTGCCTTGCTTCCGCTCAGAAATAACTCATGGTTAAATCCCTTGATTCTTCGGAATGGCGGATCACGAGCTTATACAGAAGCTATGCAAATGCTCAATGATCGACTGTAAAGACATTGGTGGCATCACTTTCGCCACCATGCAAAATAGGTTTGAGAGACCAACCATCTCAGATCTGATTCGATTCAAAAGACCAGACCAGGAAACGCAGGCTAGTGGGAATCTGACGACCCAGAGAACGCGGGACTCGCAAGAGAAGGGAGCGCGGGACGATGTGCAGATAATGGCAGAAATGAGAAGATCTGCAGCAGTCGAAAGTCACTTATGTTGGCTCCGCAACAAAGAAGTCAAGCCGTGGAATGAGAGAGCTATTTGGGTTCCAAGCGGATCAAATTCGTGGCTATGCATTGAGGATATCATTTGGGGGCAGACTTCTACACTTCGAAACCCCACGACGCACAATCCAACCCCGACAACGGTCTTCTGGGACGAACTTGGCTCGCAAGCATTTGAACATGCTCTTAGACTTCAAGACCAGAGCGATTCCAGCGGCCTTTCACACATCGAGCTCTGTGTCCAAGGCCATGATGCTCATAGCAATCGCCTGCGGGTTCAACGAACTCTTAAGGTGAAGCTCGAGACCACTAATCGGACCACAGAACAAGGCAAAATCGTGAAAACGACAATGGAACTAAAACGAACACTAGCGATCTCATCCCCAGAACCATCATCGGTCTTATCATTGAAACCGAAGTCAAAAGAATTATACCAAGATATTGTCGAGCAACTAGCCCAACACGAAGTCGACAAAGCGCTCGATGAACGGAATCATTATCTCCGGGAGGTATTTGGGCAGAACGTAGATCACGTACGAACGTGTCGGAATACGATCGCAGGGTACAAGTGGACGTACCAGAAGCCTGAAATCAGAGTTCGAGGACCTGATGGAATAACGATGACGTTGAAGGAGCTGAGAAGAGATTTCGCGAATGGTGATGATGAGGTGGGTTTGACACATGAGATTTCGATTGAGCAGGTGAGAGGTGAGAAGGGGAAAGACCATTTGTTCGATCTGCCGGGCGAAGGATGTGAGAGCGAGAGGCGGATCCGGCAGGCGAGATGGACGATTTCTTCTGCGATTGATAAATGTGTTGCTTGGGACGGGGGCTAGATGATGCTGGCCCTTCTTCCACGGTTGGGAGAGTCTTGTGGGGGATTTTTGACTTAGCGAAAATCGACGTCTGAATATGGTCGTCGGGGCGGGCGGACGGTGAGGAGGCAGTGGGATGTTACCCAGGATAATACCCAATAACAAATGATTTTGAACAAGTACACTACAATTTATCAGAAGAAAAGATTATTCCCACAGATCTTATACTTGAGCATGCATTTGAAAAGCCAATTTTGCTGAGCACTCGCTCGTTTAACGGTTTGAGGGGCTTCACGGCACAGGAAATGATCGGTGTCAACCGAGGGACTGCGCGCATCGATATTCATTTCTACCATCATGAAGCAATGCTGTCGAGTAATTCTACAGACTGGGGCCCATAAGCGCCTGGCAATGCACTATTCCGTCCCTTCCCCCATGTTTCAAACGCCATGCTAAAGCCCAAGGAGCTAAACAAACCCAACTCCATGATTTTGATGCACTCCTCATTGCAGCTTTTTATTCAGCCCCACCTTGAAACCGCATACCCAGGACCCAACTTCCCTCGAACTCGACCCCTCTCCTAATCTTCGTGCCAGCCTTCTTCCACACCGCAGCCCCGAGACCGATATCTGCTACAAAGAGCTGCCATTCGTCACCAAAGCTATTTCCATCTTCATCCGCGACCCCTTCACCCAAGCCCATAGTCTCTAGCAAACCTTTCTTCGGTGCTCCCATAGCTACAACATATTTGGCGTGAATGTAAAGTTGTCTGCCATCAATAATGCTTACCTTACCAGATGTCGGATCGATACCTGTAGGAATATCAATAGCTAAGACTGAGGCTTTGCTTCGGTTGGCCCATTCGATGAGTTCGTAAGCTGTAGCTTGGTCGCCGGTTCTCAGTTCTTCGAAGGATATTGTGAGACCGAGGAGACCGTCAATGATAAGCTCAATTGGAGCGTCAAGAGATTTGAGGTATTCGAGGAGCTCGACCTTGTTGACGATCTTCCCTCCGAAGCTGCGGAATACTTTGATTTGACGTCGCAGTCCTACCAGAAGCTCGGATTCTCGTTCAAGGCCAAGCACGCAGATAACGACATTCAAACCATGATTCCGGACGTGCCGACCTGCCGCTACCGCTCGCATTCCACTCTTGTTGTTTCCTGCGTAGACGACAACAGTTGGGATATTCGAAGTTTTGCCCTGGGTCAGGCCTCGTCCACCGGTGTTCAGGGCCGAGAGAGCAACTTCAGCAATACCACGGCCCGCATTTTCCGTCATCATATCTTCGGACAAGCCCAGCTCGTTGTCCGCAATGTTCTCAAGATTGAGCATTTGCAAAGCTGAGATAGGCTCGCAGCGGCGATCAGACGGAACGAGGAAGAACGCAGGCTTGGATGCTGGTGTTGGGATCTGGTAAAGGTTAGAAAAGGGGTATGGACGTATTCCCTGAGAAGTTCTCACTGAGAGGGTGCGCGCAGGTTGAATGCCGGGAATACCAGCACTCCCTTTCCGAGAAACAGGTCGGCGATTATTGCCCAACTTGCTCTCCGCTCTGCCACCTCTGCGAGAGGTCCTGCCACTGCCAGTATCTCGCTGACTTGTCTGTTCCTCAACTTCACTATCTCCAGCCTCGCTGTTCCAAGCATCTCGGTCAACCCTGCCGTTAGGCATATCAAGGACGTTTTCTGTAGGATGAAGATTCTTGCCACCTGCGGTACCCGGCTTTGCCCGTGGTAATCTGTTGTGCGCAACCAACCGATCTCCTTCTGCAATAGTGTCCTCAGCTTGTATTTGATTGAAGACTGTCTTCTTATCGAATTTTGCCAAGCTGCCCTCGAAATCAAAATCTCCCATCTCTTGCACGTCTGTAGCATCCTCAGTGGCCCATCCATTCTCCTCAACCCTTCCGTTTCTCCGTCCCTTCCTTTTTAGTGTAGAGAATGGTTGAAATGACGGATTAGGTTCCAGCAGGGGTGTTTGTCTCCATCCCTTCGCATCCAATAAAGGTGTCTGTTTAGAGCCTTTCGTCTTCGGGGTATCTTTGGAAGGTGTAACGGTAATTGTAGGGTCTTGCGGCGTTTCCTCCTTGTCCTTTCTGCCCTTCCGTTTTCGTGTTCTCTTGGCTTGCACTTTGGCAACGGGTTGTGCAAAGCTGATATGTGTCACACCGTCCAATTCCTCCAAGAGCGCAGCTTCTGCATCATCTGCATCATCCTCTGCAACGCTGATCTTCTGCATCGGCTCCACCAGTTGTGCGGTAGGTGTAGGTACATCTCTAGCCATTGACCTCTCCTCCCTTCCTGTAGCAGTCCTCGACGAATCCATCCTTTCCATAGATGTAGAGGACCATTGATTCGGTATAGAAGGGCGACTGACAGGCGCTGGTCTTTTGCCTACGCTCAGGATTGCAGGGTCTTCGAACTTCTTTGTTGGCTGTGAAACCAGGGTTGCCTTAGGTGGAGGCGGCTTGACAGGCTGTATATTCTCATTGCCAGCTTCAACCAATTCTACAATCTCTGCAGCATTGATTGTGAACTCAGGGACGTATTTTCCGTTCGCTGGACAGGTGACTAGAGGTCGAGGAGTTAACAATGGTCCGCCATGGGCATGATGCACACATGGATGTCTCACCATTTCTTAAGGTCAAGCTCTTGCCAGGTTCAATGCCACTGACTACCCCTCTCAGCTGGGCGCCCGGTGGAGAACTGAGCGTCACCAGCATGGTGAGCCCAATGAAGGTATTCGACATGCTGGCTCGGTGTCTTTTATTCCAACCTGTCAGGTCTGCCGTGCCCTAATCCCGTCATACAACGGGAGGGAAGCTAAGAGGGTGGAATATATTGTGACTGCAGACAGTATGTTTGCTACAAAGCTGTATTGTAGGACTGACAGCGGTATCCTGCAGATAGGTTGATGTAGTGAGAATAAGCTTTGTGGGAGACGCGAGGTAAGACAAAGTATATTTTCCCTGATGTTAATCACCCTTTTAGCCGCTTGGGCTCCCTCTTATCGATAAGCTTCAATTACATGTCATTCATCTCTACAGTACTATTTCACTCAATTCAGTAAACCATCGCTTCAAAGTCGAGCCTGAGCTTCATTTCATAAAGTCTAAAAATTTCAGTTGCATTTAAAGTCCGGTTTAGGTATTATAATGCGATATGAACCTTCTCCTATTGAAGATGTCCTAAAGTGAACTCCTATTATGTCACTCAACGAAGTCTTACACGTTTACTAATCTTTACCATTGATAGGTATCCAGAAAGATCTTTCTACCCACGGAGTTATCAAACAAAAAATTGCGATGCTTGCCTGTAATGGTGACCATACAGAGGACGAGTTCAAAGGATGCCTGGCAAGTCCTCTAATTGATAGCAGCTGCTCTAATTATGAATTCTCTCAATTCATTGGCCCTCCTATCGCCATTCTTTTCCTAATTGCATTTCTGCAGCTCCAATGCAAGTTCAAAAGTCTATACAGAGTAGCCAGCCCATCGCTAACGCCCAACAATGCTCGATATACTCCTGCAGCATCAAAGCAATACGAAGCCTACAACCAGCTCAACCATAAGCAGCCATAGCCGCCTGTTCCTCTTCATCATCACTGATCTCCCATGTATGCTCCTGTTCCATTCCTGCCTTCATGTACTCTTCTTCGTATGACTTGGCGTTCTTCATAGGTGGCGGCTTGGCCACCTTCGGGTGCTTCAAGGCTTTATTAACACTGTATAGGCTGTCGTAAAATTGTGCTACTCGTGGGTGTGCCATAACTTTGTTCTTGTCGAAATTGTGTACCTCGAGCCCGGTCTGGCTTGTTGCTCGACTGAGCGCAACGTAAGCTTGACCCTTTTCGAACACTCTCTTGAGGTCTATCTTGACTCGCTCAAGAGTCTGGCCTTGTGCCTTGTGGATCGAGAGAGCCCAGGCAAGAATAAGCGGGAGTTGTCGGCGCTGTGCTTGAACCTCCCCAGTCGGAAGTTCGACTTTCCATTCTTCGTGTTGGACGAGCACTGACCTGAGGGTTCCATCGGCAAGTGAAAACTGTACAAGAGGTAAGTCCATATCAGTACCTGTCGCCTTTGGGGCAAGCTTGGCTTTGAGGCTATGGTAGCGAGTACGGACATCCTCGTCAAGGCTGTCAATATCTTCCGGGGTTACATCGTCACGGAACAACTCCTCGTGATTTTGATAGATATCAAACGTCTTCTCGTCCATGAAAGCGATTACCTTGCCAAGAGAGCCATTGACCAAGGCATCATCCATATTCTTGATGAGCATAACTTGTGCTCCCTTTTTCAATTCCAGGGTTTTGGGTGCCATCATATTGGCAAGTAACTTTTCACGCATCGCCAAATCCGTGATAGTTCCGGTATCAAGTGCATTGTATGTGTAGGGTCTTCCAACCAATGAACGCATCTTCATCGCATTGGCATTCTCAACTTCGTTTCTGGTAGGAAATCTACGAATTTCAGCTTTTGCGGAAGAACAAAGAATAGGTACGTACAGCTCAGTAGCGTCTAAGCTATCTTCATAGTTGATCCTGCGGCTCATGTTGCGAAAAGCTGCCACAGTCTCGTTGGTGATCTTTCCCAAACGCATTTCGTTCAACATGTTAGCGAATACTATTGCTCAGTCAGAAACGTGATTAACGTTAAAGATGGGAGAGACCGTACCAGGATCTTTTTGACGAAAGACTTCTGTCAGTCCAATGGTGTGGTGGATCGCAGTAGACCAAGTACCGGCATCAAATGCAAACTTGACTCCTCTTGCTTTGCTGTCATAATCCGGCACTGGTGGCAGCTGAAAGAAATCACCAGTAATCACAAGCTGAATTCCTCCGAATGGTCGGCCATTATTGCGCATCACTCTAGCGATTCCTTCGAGTTTGTCGAACAAATCACCATCCACCATGGAAATTTCATCAATAATCAAGATCTTAGTCCTGATCCAGCGATTCTTCGCTTTCTGGTTTCTCCTGATCTTCTTCACCAATTGTGGTACGTCCTCCTTGCCGAGCCCAATGCCGCCAAAACTGTGCAATGTGACACCACCAATGTTGCAGGCAGCTAGACCAGTAGATGCAGTAACAGCCACTCGATCAGGCTCCCGCGAGTACTTCTTTCGCAATTCAAGAATAATTTTCCGCATGAGAACTGACTTTCCTGTTCCAGCAGACCCAGTGAAGAAAACGCTCTTTGATTGATTCACAACCAAATCGAGAACGCTTTGCTGCTCCGAGCTGAGAGTGACTGGCGTCACACCAGCATTCGCTTTCTTTTTGCTATTGCTCTCCCTGGTGTCCCCGGACTTTTTGGCAGCTTTTTGTTTTTCCCGGAACTGCTTTTTCTCTTCGGCCGCTGCACTGGCCGTAGTATTCCATGGCACAATCTTGTCCTTCGGCTGAGGCGTATAAGCCCATTTACTTGTTTTGCCCTTCCCCGATGTCGGGCAATCTTTTGCATAATGGTCAAATTTTCCGCACTGCAGGCAATTCTTATGTTGCGAAGATCCAGGCGCTGCAAGAGCTGCAGCATTTTCATCCTCTTCTTCCAACGCAGCAGCAACCTGATCTTTTTCTGCTTGTTCCTGAAGCCACGGAAGGGTTCTGCGCTTGGGAGGACGAGGATTAGGCTCGGTAACCTTAGATAGTGACCGTTTTGCCCCCGCGGTCTCTTCTTGCTGTTTTCTAGCTATGGAGGTTGCCGGTGGCTCCCTGTGAGATGGCGAGGACGAGGACCATGTAACTGCACTGCTAGGAAGGGTTTGAGATGAGTACGGTTGATTGTGGCCCGGTAGCTTCGGGAGATTGTATGGGGATGGAGTCGCAAGGTTCTGAGGAGAGGGTTTAGGTGGCGCTGCCATAGATGTAGGTACTTCAAAATCCATTTCAAAATCAAGGTCGGCATCGTCGTCAAAATCGTTCTCATCGAAAAGTACGCCATGATCACTCGACGGAGGAACCTTGGACTGAACAGGGGCTTCTGATGTAAGATCATATTGTGTATCTGGGGTGTGCTGGAAAGAATCTTGCTTGGTCAGGACCGAAGACAGAGCTGAATTCGTCGGAATCGATGTGAAGCTTGGGGAATTTCGCCTCGCGAATGGCTTGATATTTGTTGACTTCGCACGGAGTGGGTTCGCAGAGTTCGTATAACCAGTAAAGGCACCGATTGATTGAGACTGGCGGGCTTTCTTGAACTGCTCCTGGATATTGCCATTTTGTGCAGGACTGCTGGACGGGAACAGTTGTTTTGCGAGATCATTGGAAGGCGGCGCCGCCTTGACTGCACGGCCTAACATGGCGTCTGCAATCGAGGAGTATGCGACTCTCTTAGACGGTGCATTGGAAGCACAGGATCGATAAAGGGGTGTCTGGGCTTTCCAGCAACTCGCAAGCTGTCCTCGAGTGGCAAGAGAGAGGACTGGAAAGCTGACCCAGCCAGCCGGCATACAATTGATCGAATGGGGCTTGAGGAGTGCGGTCAATTCATCAAGCAGAGCGGGGATAAAGCTTTCGAGGTTATCCTTCACCTTTCTCGAAGTATTTCGCGTCAGTCATGGGAAAGCGCGTTTTGGCCGCGTCGGGCTAGTCCAAATTTGGACAAAGTCATCAGCATCACGTGTACGATTAGAGGACATGTTATCAATCTGCTTCCTCTAGCTCTTCCCATTTGTCATAGACAGAAGAGTTGAAGAGGCAAGCAAGGTCTATACTTCTACATATTTGAGTTTCGAAAGATGGAATTTGTTTGACATTCTTGACGCGCAACCTAATTCCAGCTCTTTTCTTGGAGTGGCCTGTCTTCCTCCTAGACAATAGCCCAGCGGGCCGTCGTTTGAGGAAATACTCCAAAGGTATAATCTTATCACTGGCAGAGTCACATCGTTCAGGAGATCACCATAAGTTAAGAGTCACCAGCATCATCTGCTTAAAGGCCTCCCGAGGCCATTTCAATTACAGTCTGCCTGACTACACACCTTATGTAACTAGCATACCCACTTCCTTCACCAACGACAACGAGGAGTTGAGACCAATAAACTGGGTAGTCGCTAAAAGTAGATTCGTGGACTCATGATACGAGAGGCGAACGAGCAGGGAGCCCACAATCAAATGCCGAGTTTCCAAGAGTCGACCAAACCAAGGAGAACAACTTTTGTCGACCGCTGGAAAATCACCCTTCCAACCTTGATGAACACAGAAATTTGTAAACGAGAGAGCATCTTCAAATGGAGAAATCCTATGCACCATGCAGAGCGGCCTAGCCGAAGGAAAACACCCCGAGCAAGAGAAGAACAGATGCAGAAAGAGAATATGCGCTGCCCAAAGCAATAACCCGAGATGATCCTCCGAGAAGCCACGCAAATCGACCGTGCTGAAATCAAGGTCCAAATGAGATCGAGAATGAAACATTAGCCCTGATAGCCACCAAAGCCATTGCCAAAACTCTGAGCTGCGGGTGCACTCCATTGGGGATTGGGTGTGGGCTGACCACGGCCATAGCCACCAGCACTGGCAGAGCCACCGTATGCCATTTGCTGACCGGCATATTGACCTGGTGATTGGGCGGGGGGTCCACCATAGCCACCTTGTTGACCAGGGAATTGGCCAGGGGACTGTTGAGTGGGCATCGGGCCTGCTGATTGAGGACCAGCTTGCGGAGGCATACCACCGTATTGAGGGAAGTAAGCCGATGGAGTTCCTGGATAACCAGGTGCGGGTCCACCTTGAGGGCTGTATCCCTGTTGAGATCCATCGAAGCCAGGTTGGGCAGGAGCCTTGTCTTTACCCCACTGGAACCTGATTAGCACACGGAATCTAGGGTTGCTTAGAATCAACTTACGCTGCACTTGAGAGGGCGGCCATTGACATTGTAGCCGCTCAATTGGCAGATGGCCATTGCTGCATTCTCATGGGTGTCCATCTTGACAAAGGCAAATCCACGGTCGGCCTGGAAACGAGTCTCAACAACGTAACCAAAGTTTTGGAACAAGGGAACAAGATCATTCTGAGTGGTGTATGGGGTCAGGTTGCCAACGTAGCAAGTTGTTTGCCAAGCAGGCGTTTGTTGGACAATCATATCGTAGCTTTGAACACCATGGGTTGGGAAGTGGTGATGGCCGAAAGGTGTGGTTGGAGTCATACCCATGGCAGACATGGCTTGTTGCTGAGAGATTGATGGTTGGCCCTTCTGATTTGCCCAGTTGCAGCGGATTGCTCGGGAGCCAAGCCATTCTCCGTCCATGGAGCTCAAAGCCTTCTCAGCATCTTGGCGTTCGCGGAAAGCAACAAAGCCATAACCTCTGGATCGGCCAGTCTTCATATCCCACATGACACGAGCTTCGGAGACTGAACCAAAGGCGGAGAATGCTTGAAGAAGAACCTCATCATTGACTTCATTTGATAGATCACCAACGAAGATGTGGAAGTGGTTAGAGGTGTCTTCCTTGTTTGAAGTGTTAGACTGGTAGGCCCAGTTGACACGGATCTCCTACAATCAAGTCAGTTATCTGGACATTGTTGAGCATAGGTATACTTACAGCCTGATGGACACGTCTGCCATTCAAGGTCTGCATGGCTCTCTCTGCTGCTCCTGGATCGTCGTACTCAACAAAACCGTAGTTGAATCCCTTCGACTGAAACTGGTACCGCGATTAGCATGTGAAAACTTTTCATAGGCAAAAAGATTGAAGAGAGATGGGGGGCAAAGGTGATTTTGTGAAATCCCATTTTTATGGAGAATTTGACAGTCTTTCATGCTGGAATTCTCAAGGATTTGACACAGATAAAGTTGATACTGACAGCACCTACATTCTTGTCAGGAATGATTTTGACGTTCTGGACATGGCCCGTGGTCTCGAAGATCTGACGGAGAACATCCTCAGTGACCCTCGGATCAAGGCCTCCGACGTATAAGGCTCTCTTGTTGGGCTCTGGAGCAGCACGTCGGACAAATCCACCAGCACTATCGGGTGACATCACACCTCCATTCTCTCCCATAGGTGAAGTGATGGCAGTCGGGATAGGGTTCGTGTTTTGCGGGATGATGACCGGAGGGAGCGGAGGGGGCGGCATGTGCGAGGGGTTGGTCTGACCATTGTGGCCATTTTCGTAGCCTGGGGCACCAGCAGTCGTCTGCGGGGGCGGCGGGAGCTGTGCGCTCGTAGGAGGGGGGCCGTTGTTATCAGACATTGTAGAAAATTTCGGATAGGAAGAAATTGAATCGAAGTTGAATCGAAGGTGCGGAGAAAAGACGGGCGAGGTTTGAAATTAAAGTTGCCAAAGCAGCTCAGTTGACTTTGCAGAACTTGCTGATAGGAATCAGAAAACTCGAGATACACGGAGGAAGGAAGCGGATGAGCTTTGTGTAGTCGAGCCCAATTTGCTCTTGTGTGACTCGAACGATAAGAAGCGCGCTCGAAGACTCGAAATCGATAGAGGAAGTGCGAAAAGGCTCGATAACAGGTGAATGTCGACCACGAGGAAATGCCGGGAATACGAGAGCGAAGGCGACGCCTTACAGAGCTTGAGACAGTGCTTGCGCAGGAAGAGGGCAGCAAGACAACGAAGTGCGAGACTGGGAGCTCTTGCGACGCACTGAAAGGACTTGGGAAAAGAGTAAGAAGGCGACGACGATGACGAGAGGACGATGATGACCGACTGAATGGAAGAAAGGAACCACGAAAAGGACGAGAGGAAGAGAGAGGGAAATGCCGCTCGAGATTCCAGACGCCTGTCGATGATAGAAACGCTGTGGGATTGAGGTGGGGGGAAGGAAGAGAGCAAGATAAAGTATCGCGAACCCAAAAAGAAGTTCGCAGAAGCGCGCTAGCCTAATTTGCGTGCCGTGGCTCAGGCTCCAATTAAAGCTTGGGGGCCCTGCAGCACTTCTCCAGCTGTGAAGCGCATTTATAATGGGCTACCTTTTTGAGTCGGGAACAGTCACGGAAAGCGTTTCAATATCACGTTTGTTTATATAAAGTCCCATCTACTACAGCAGGTACAGGAACAGAGCCGGTACCAGAATAGGTGAGCATCGGTGCATGGCATCCTCACCTCGTCGCGCTCACACCGCGACCCAGTCACCCAGCCGCATGGCAGGCGGCAAGGATGTCGTGATAGCTGACTGATCCCAACAAACGAAATTCATTGCGCAAATTGGCAATTAATCCTTTTGAAGCTTTGTACGAGCTGAAAGCATGAACGTATATGCAGAGAGCTGCCGGCCGAATGCCCTTCTTGTTCAGAGGCCAAGCAAGTCAAGGCAGCATGTCATGTTTTCAGTGTTCCATACAAGCTTCATGAGATGAACAGCTATTCTGAGGCATGCAGCTTCCAGGGGTATGCGCATGACATGAGCGAGCTAAAAAGGCAAGAAAATCTGGGGAAAAGTTCACTTGATAAGGATTCCTAGTTATAAGAATTTGAAAGAGAGTTTTGAATGCAGTAAAATATTTGAACGTAGATCTGGTACCGGCGGAGGTCTATTCTCCGATACTCCTGTAGGTTGCGGCTGTTAGACCATGGGCAGAGGCAGTAACGTCAAGATTAAAGGCTTGAAAGCTCCCATCCGCGCAACCATCAAAGAATCCAAGTGTAACCACTGGCAGCTGTACATGCTCTTGAGCCTCATCAATAATTGAATTTTATTCTGAGCCCTGGTATTCCTTTTGTTCTCCAGCTTGGGATGAGACAGACACTGGCATTCTAGCCGAACAAAGTTAATCCAGATTAGACTTCCCCGTAGCGCAACGCCCCAAGGCTGGGCTCAGCACGGACGTCCTGACGACACCTCAACTTTTGCAGCCTTTGACAAGAAAATATATGCCAGCAGACTTCCCGACCTCGACTTGGAGCAGGGTAAAATACAGTCGTCATAAAGGGCGCATTTTTGGTGTTCTATTCATCTCATTTTCACCCCCATTTCTTCGCAATACAGAGCCAGAATGTCAGCAGCTCCGCGAACCAAATCTCCCTTGGATGTTCTGCAAAGCATGATCAATGGCATCGTGAGTTGTCAAATTTGCCCAACTTCAACTGTAAGCTAACTCATCTCTAGCTCATTGAAACCGGGAAAGCTCTGCGCTCCTCTAATAAGGAGGGAGGAAAGACGCTTGGCAGTGCCAAAACCCGACTCTCATCAACCATCCCCAGCGCGATTGAGAACTTCCACCTAGCTCTTGACGAACTCGAGTGCGATATAGTAAGAAGAAACTTATACTAGGGAGATGGCTTCTGACAAGGTGTATAGTTGCGGGCGAAGTCGGTGTTGCTGAGAGATCTCGAAGATCTCCGAGCAAAACGATTTGCTCTGGAGAATCCAGTCCCAATTGTTGAAGAGGTTGAGCCCGTACCAGAACAGGAGCTGAATGGAGACTCTACCATGGTGGATTCTGCCGAACAGTCGACAATAAAAGAGGAGCTTACTCAATCCGCAAGTCCTGAGAAAGAAGCCTTAAATGAGATAGGCCTTCCATCATCCATCGAAGATCCCGCCAAGGAAGATATTGCCAAAGTAGAAGAGTCGAAGGAGAAACAGGTCCTGACACCACCACCATCGAACGGCGCAGCCTCTCAGCCGATTGGTCTGGGCATAGATACGGAAGGAGCCGCAGATTCTGAGGCTCCTGGTACCGGAGAGCCTCAAAATTCTGCTATTGATTCGCTATTTGATATACCAGACGACGAGAACACTGGTGGCTCGGAGCTGAACTTTGAGCACATGGATTTCTCTCTGCATGGCTCCAACCAAGACCCTTCACAGACGCAAGCCCACGACTTTGACCTCTCGAATTTCGGCTCAGCCACCCAAGACTTCAGTATGAATACCATGCAGACAGACTCCAATCCAGCCAACAATGCCAACAATGCGAATAAAGAAGTGGAAGATATTTTTGGCGACTTGGGAAATTCTGGCAATAACATGGAGTTGGACCTGGATATGGACTTCGGAGCTGCTGGGGCCGAGGACAGTCTCTTTGAGGATATGTTTATTGGGACAGATGATGGCGGATTTGGTGGTGGTGGAGAGATGGAGCATGGAAAATTTGACGATGATTTTTTTGGTTTGGAGAACGACTAAGCGTTTTTTCATCGTCCTGAGGATGTGACAACTAAGCAGCGGAATCGAAGTTCGTGGTACTGTTGGAACAACGAAATTTGACACTACCACCCACACCTTGTACCATTGTACTCAACCAAAGCTGGACAATCAACATCCAAGCACTTCGCCTTCTTGCTCTCTCAACCTCCCTTCATTATACTTAGCCAGGACTGTACAACCACCTCGCGCACGATGGGCCAAGAGCAGAGCAGCGCCTCACCTTCTCCTGTCTTCACACGACAACAGCCCCAACAGCCAGTGAACCCCTTTGACCTCCTGTGTTGTACCACAGCTCTTCCAAACACTCTAACCCACCTGGCGCACCTCCTGCCAGACGAAACCACCCATTATCCCTTCAAAAAGCCGTTGTCTCTGGGTGCCGTCCTCACACCTTTCCTCGTACTCCTTGCCTCGAACGCTCCGCCTATGCCACCCGGTCGAGTTCCAACCTTCCACCCCTTCGTTGTCCTGATTCAAGTTCAACGTTCGACGCTCTCCACCATCCGCGACGGAGACAACCACGCAGAGGTCACGCAAGAGCACTCCGAACCACGTTACTTCGGGGCCTTGACACCAGAGTTGGAGGATTATCTGCAGTACATGGGCCAGGAGTCGGTCAAGGAAAAGATTTATGTCGAGGTTGAGAAGCAGGAAGCGGAGATCTGCCTGCGTTTGCCGGGAAGTGGTGGAGATCGTATTGGAGATGGGGAGATTTGGAATAGAGTTGAAGGAGTGCAGAAGATATGGTGCGATAAATGCCAGGTCTGGTGGGAATTTAGGGCCTGGGTAAGGGAGATGTGAGGTCTTAGGACAACGAGAGGGTCTGGTACATTCGCGCGTTGGGAGATGCCATTGTATGCAGAGGATATGGTATATTTGAGCCACGAGAAGAGAGGAATGTACCTGTAGGACTTGGACTAGCACAAATACGAACAGTGGTTGGATGACCCAAGATAAGTTGGTACAATCAATTCAGGCCTTTTCTACACCATCAGTTCATCTAACCTCCCTGATCCAATACCACCACCCATGCCTCTCACACCTCCAGCCCACCGTCCTCCTGCCCAGTTCCCCCACCTCATCCCTCAAAGCCCATTCTCCGACCTTTCCACCGAACCATCGACTCCCATCCTCATCCCTCCCCTTCCTATATCCCTGACCTCTCCTAAACCTCTCCTCAACCCTCTCCGACTCCACCCCCACAAAACTCTCCTCCGGATACATCTGCTTCTCATGCCATCCCCCTTCCAGCTTGACGAAATACCTGTGCGAGAAATGTCGCGTGTGGTAAGAAGTGTTTTGGATTGTTTCTAATTCGATGAGTTGCCCTGGGAGGCTTTTGGATTTGGGGTGTTGGGGGAAGAGGGTCGGGGCCTCGGGGGAGAAGCTGGAGGTTGAGGAAGGTAGTAGTTGCGAGTGCGCGGTGTAGTGGGTTGAGGCAGAGGTGGAGGAGGGGAGGGAGGAGGTGGGTGTACGGGGTGGAGCTGGGACTAGATTTTGGCGGTTGAGGATGTTGGTGAGAGCTTGGAGGCAGGAGGTTGGGAGATAGGGAGTTTGTGGCTGAAGAGGAGAAGGGATGGGTTGTGCATCAGAATCTGGGGGAGGGTGGCATTGTGGTGGCAATATTTGGGGCTTGCTGACGGCTTTTCGCTGACAGCTGCAGAGATCTTGCTTGAGATGATTGAGGTTCACGTTAGGCTACATTAGCAGTGATCTCTGACCTTTAAACTAGTCAATGCCTCTTGTCGTTTATGAGTGCCCTGCACTTGTGGTTTTATTGCTGACTCATTGCCATGCAATATAAGAGCTTGCACTATTACTCTGCAAACAATACTCAGCCTTCTTTATTCAATTTACCGTCCCTAGAATGTTCCATGAATCTTGGAAAATTTAGATTCTCTACAGCTACTCTTATCACAAGTGTATTGTCCCAAAACCTTTAGAACATTCGCAGCAGATGGTTATTTATAACGTGGTCGCTGAACTGCTATATGTAAGGTAATGGCTATCAAGTGCTTAAAGGCCAGAAATAGAGAGGAAGGAAACTATTCTTGCACCATCTTAGATACTAAAAGTAGGTAGGTGAAGTTTGAATTAGAGGCGTGCCCTATGTGGTTGCAAAATCGGAGATTTTAATATTTGCTACCCTAGTCACGAAAATTCGCACTGCTGCATTGCCCTCAGGGTATAATAGATCTACTACAAGTTATGATATAATGAAAGCTAGTTTACTATTGTCAAAAATGTGACCCTTTGACTTAATGAGAGGCTCACATCAAAGACACCTTCACTAGACTGTGGAGCATAGGCATACCAGGGGAGATCCAAGGCCTAGAGTAGTTGAATACCCAGCTTGGTCACTGGATGGGTGGTTTATTCGGGTATCCTATCCGGGAGAAACTTCCCAGATAGGTGTGTAACCACAATACCCGGATAAGGACCGTCTCCATTTCTGAATCGGGTAGCAGGTACCCATCCGATGATCCGGGAATCCGGGACTCTGGGAGAACATTCCCAGATAGGTATCCATTCACAATACCCGGATTATTCCTAGATACATCCGTATTCATGCCCCAGATTGTGACTTGATAATCCTCAGGAATAATTTTTTAGAGATATTCTTCATAACTTCAATCACACTTCTATCTAAATATGTGCGCAAAGCCCGGTAGATCTCCGGCAACGTCCGTTCTATCAGAAACGTTATAGTTGAATGTAACGAAGTTTTGGTAATTCACATTCACAGTTCAGAGCCGTACGTTACAATACTCGTGCAACAAACAAACATCTAAGCAACGACAACCTACCATCAAAGCTGCTCTGAATTGTCCCTGGGCTTTGAGGTACACAAAGAATCTCTCTATGAAGAATTTCTTTTGCTAATCTTTGCCAATAGCAGTCCCATTGATCAAATTCGACAGCCACAACCTGCAAAAATTTAGCATTAGGTGGTTCGCGTAAGGTGATTCGCTTAAGCCCCTGACTCTATCAACAGCTTTAGCGAGCCCTTGGATGAAGAAACCGATATCCTGTGAAAACGAGAAGCATTGCGATTTCATTTGCCAAGGCCACGAGGCAACCAAGTCATAGCGGCGGAACAAAGTGAACTGAATTTGCTCCAGCTATATTCACTTCACGGCTATCGAAAAATTCTGCCACTTCAAAATGGCGATATTTCAAATTCTACCACCGTATTCTGCCATGGCCATCAACCCACAACAACAACCTGAGCAATGGCTTCGCATGACTCTCGCATCATGGCATCTAGTACATAACCCTTCTACTACTCCTACAGCTTTGATGCTAATGTCTAGGAGGCAACGAGAAGCTCAGCAACCCCCTGACTGTCGTCGAGGGACGAGGCCGTAGATCTGGAGGCTGTGGACCTGGAGAAGTCGACCGATACCTTCCCCGCGACTTAGTCGACGCAAATTCTAGTAATAGAACTGGTAAGAACACTTCTATGACCCTAGCTCCTCTGATTGATAAGGTTCTAACATCTCAACAGGCACCGCGCATCAGGTCGATCTTCCGATTCTTGCTCGGCCTCAAGAGCATGAGATTGAGGAGTATACACACATAAAAACACACAGCGGAGTGGGCAGAATCAATGGCAAGGGGCTCTTTACTTCCCTTTTGCTTCAAGTCTAACTAATTGGAAAGGCTTCGAGATGTTGTCCGCTCAAGGACGTGGTTTTTACAATCACGACTTCGAGACACGACGAACTGCAGTTGCATCTTTGAGCAACACTGCTGCTGGTAAATTTTTCTTCTCGCTCGAAATGCTCAAGATCTAACATTTTAATAGATAACCATGACCTGATTGATATAGGTGCAGCGCTAGCGAATCTTGACTTCCGATCTGGCGACGTTGAGCAAATCCATCCTAGTACGCCAGAGAGGAAGAACAGCAACCTGATTACACCTACTATAGAGAAGAATGGTCGCCACAACAACTTAGATGCAGGCAATCCATTTGCGTTTAGGTACCGGGACTACAACAATCTTCGTTCAGTCGATCCCGCCTGGCCTATATTTTGTTGCAATAGTGACACATTCTATCCTCTCGACACCATGGACGATCCGTTTAGCGATTTCAAAGCTGCAGGCAACAAGATGATCCCTGAAGCGGAGTACGACTGGAAGATTTATCCAGAGTCGATCCACCACTTCATCGAACTCGAACCCATCGGTAGAGGCCCATTCCACCCGGTTCAAACACGTTACTTCTTCTACACTAAGCGCGGATACTTCAGAGAGACGGATGTTGAAAGCTTCCTTCGTCTCATCGAGTATATGAAGGCTGTTTTGGTTTCCTACACTATCAATCATTGCAACTTGCACATGCACCAGTACAAGTTTTCCAGATTTGAGCGTGTTGAGATCACAGGCCACGGAAACAAAAGGCGCGAGCTGTCCGCTAAGCAGCTCTTAAAGGAGAAGAGGAACGTTATGGTTCGCAAGTTGAGCCAGGGTCGACAGGAGGAAATTGCTGAGATGGAGAGAAAATTGAAGACTGCCACAATAGAGGAAGTTGAAGAGCTTGCGACTCACGTCACTTTTGCTAGAGAGGGTGAGGTCTCGGAGGTTGCTCGAAAGCTAAGCTCTGGCAAGGCAGGCGAAAATGACAACTCCAAGCTCGGTTTAGCCCGTCTTAATATGTACTACTCAGAGCCGATCGTACCACGCACTCCATAGGGAGACTGAATGGCTTCGAACTTAAAGGGCAAAGGTAGAATGACAAATCAAACTGCTCTGAATGCTTCTCTAAATCATGTGACAAACTGATAAACCTTTGCCCTACCTTACTTAACTACTTCATAGCTATCTATAGAATGATTGAAGAATCTTCGAGCAACCAGATGCTTAGGATCGGCTTTTATGGGAAGAAAATTGTCCCAGAACCCCCCGAACATTTATGCCAGTAGTAATATTCACAACAGCAGAGCGGAGCTGCTGCAGTAGCTTAATGGCATGAGCTCTTCCATATCCTCATTATGCTCTTGAAATACTATAAATTCTTTGTTTTGTCACTATAAACGCGAAGAGCTCTTCCTTGGGAACTTTATCTAAGGTCTAAATAAACACTTGTGCCAGCCCCTTTTCACCTTCGCTTCACGGGTAGACATCGGTCTGTCATAGGACATCAGTTGTCCCTTCCCTTTCTTGCTTCGACCTAAGGAGTAGACAATACTTCCTTCCAATTCATTCGAACAACTCCAGATGTTGAGCTTGGATATGGGGGAGAAAGAAAAAGCTTGTCACTTCGCTTCCCGGAAATACTGTCGGTCCGTCTTCACCTTCGCCTCCCTTTCAAGCTAACCGAAGTGAATGCTAAATAGCCTCTTGTCAACACCTATACTCTCTTAAAGCAACAAAAGCATAGAGCCCCCAAGATTTGAAAATTTGTTGTACATCTGTGTTTAAGGTTTTGCCAACTACCTGGTATTTGTAAAGTTACTCAAGTTCCCCTCCTTTCAAGACTTCCATTGCATTACGCATCGGCTACTGAGGGATCTGAGATCTCATCGAGTCCCCGGTACCTGTCGCGTCATAGTTTTTGTTGTTTTTTGGCACAAGGTTATATGTCAGCAAATTAAGCTCGATTTCCGACCTAGCTATATCTTCACTGTTAGGAAATGCTAATCATTTCATTTTCTACTACAGCCCAATTTACTTTGACTTTTTAATGCGCATAATAGTTGTCTTGAAGTCCCTTATACCGAGAGTAGATAGCTTACTCCCAAACTGTGGAAGGTGAGCAAAGTTGAGCCCCTTCACTGGGCTTCTTCGGAAATTGGAGCTGAACAATTGAGTTGGACTTGACTTTACGTTTCTCGAAGCTGAGAGTTAAGTTACCAAACTCGACTGAATTACTTCAAGAAGAAGATTCAAGAACCAGGGCGAGTTGCAGCTCTAGAAATGTACTTGTCCTCAAGAGACGAGGCTATTGCCAATGACACTTTCAAAGGCCGTGTACTATTGGGTGCAGTGACAGGGAGAACTCTGCTTGAATTACGACTTGCAGCTGAGTTGTTGGTACCTTCTATGGGTTTCACGATAGGGGAAGGATGATGTCTACTCGAGAACTAGGTTTAGATTATTCACAAATCGCCTCCTATGACTCGAGCCTGAAGGTTCTTCCGAACTGGAACTCGAAGTTGCGGACTCAAGCTAAAATCCTTCTCATCGAGTTACATCATTATTTTTGCTATGGATGATTCACACATCTCTGCCTTTGTTTCTTGACAGAAGCGATCCTTCCAGAACAGGAAAACGAAGTTGTGAATAATCCAACTGGCTTAGCCAATACACCTCGATCGTGCCTTCGCTTTTTAATTTTGGTCTACCTTGTACCAACACACTGATCCTCTGATATCGCACCTTTGGTCTGGAGCTTCGATTCACCAAGACACCGCTCCAGTCGTCCCTTCACTTTTTGGGCGAGCAATATGTGGTGAAAGGGTAGAACGACTTTGTTCGTGAATCATCCAGACTTCCATTCCAGTCGGCCCACTGGAAAATACTCCCACAACAAGATTATTCATAGCAACCAGGGGCAGCGAGGTTACTTATACCCCATCAAAGCTCACACAGCCTCCTCTTCGAGCATCATCACAAGTATTCATCAACAATGGCAAACTTCAACCAAAGAATCTTCTGCTGCAAGGCCGCCGGTCCGGTCCCGGTTGCAAGCAACATCAAGCTCCACAACGATCCCAACCGAGAAGTCCACGAGGCCATCTTCCGGTCCTTCCTAGCCTTCGCAGTCCGTCGTCAAGATCTCGCAGACTTCATCGAAGAAGCAGCCAAGGCCCGAAAGCAAGAATCAGCTCGCCTGCTGTCACTCCTCAGCGGTGTTACGGGCCCCGACAGCGAGGTACCTCCTCCGCCAGCCACACCTCCTCCACCACAACCTCGATTCCTGCAACCAGCGCCGGCACCGGTCTTCACACTCGAAGCACTGAAGAACAACCCTCTGACTCCTCAAGTCCCGTACGTCATGCATCTAACATCACGAGTCAACTTCGGACCGGTTTACTCGCACCGCTACTTCGCATGCCCATGGGATTTGCAAAATGACTGGGTCGAGATGTCACTGGTGCACTGGTTTGCAGCAGGGGAGCCGTTCAAAATGAAGGCTGAGAAGTGGGATGTGAAGTGCGAGAAGGATGAGCATTTCTTCCGCTTGACGTTGAGGCCAAACCTGGCAATGAGACCTGTTGCCCCGACACCGGTCGCTGGGGTACATTATGCTCATACGCTGGAGGGAACTGGAGTTCAGTATGGTTACTGTGCTGAGACTGGACGGGAGGAGAGGAAGGACGCATGTTGACGTTGGTGAGGAGCAAAGAGTTTGAATAGAGAGATGAGAGATTGTCGAAGGGTGGAAATGAGAGTTTGGATTGGAGGGATTGATCTAGTATAGGATCTGTGTGCTTATACGCGCTGGCATTTACACGTTGCGTTTGGATGGATTTACTCATCTATATCATAGTTGAGAGTATCGATGCATTTATCTCTTGCATGCCTTCCAGCCGCTCCTGACGACCTTGGTTTGTTACATGGGTCATGGCTCCATGACCTGAAGTTCATGATGCAGGTGTACATCACAAGCTTTAGGCAATTTTCCTCTCCGTGCTTTCGATGTGCCGCATTTGACAAGTACATCGTGTCTTGCAAATGCATGACAACTTAACAGGCCTGGATGAACAATCGGGCTTCTTTTGAACACGTCTATTCTCGATTCTCGAATATACCGCACTTGGAAAGGACGATATGTCTTGCTGGGTACCTCACTTGACGGTATGATCAGCAATGACGACTCAAGTAGTAGAGATGAAGCTCTCACATGTAGGGAAAGCGTTGATACAAACTCCGGCTTAGTCAGCATTCGAACCTCGGCACTTGTCGCGTCGGCCCAAGATAACAAGATAAACACCACGACATTCTTATAAAAAGTTCCCGATTCTCTCGTGGTTCTTTTTTTCTTTCAAAAGCTTCTTCAAGCTCTGCGGTATTCGTTCGCCAACCATGTCTGAGATTCAAGGGCTTCCACCACCAGACACAGCTCCGGAAAAGGCTATCCCGCTTCCCATATCAACCCCACCATCAAACCCTATTCCCTCTCTCAACACCCTCCAAAGCTGGCTTCCATTATACCTCTCGAAAACAGATGCCACTATCTCCCACCTCTCGCGCGTCCTCTCCACTCCCTCCGGAACCGACACCTTCCTCCTAACCATCTGCTACACCAGCCTCCTCAGCTCTTCGCTCCTCTCCTCCCTCTCCCTTCACCGAATTCGCGCCGCCGTCCAGCGCATCATTTCCCAAGCTATCGCCCTCCCACCAAATACCACAGTCATAATCGATACCTCCTCTTTACCACCCTCACGCCTGCTGATAGCATCTCGACGGCTGAAGGCGCTCAGTGACCTAATCTCCGATTTTCGGATCTTCGTGCGACTGTGGGGTCTTCTTTCAATCTACAAATGGGGGAAACGAGTCTACAATTCTCCGCCTGCAGACACACTTGTTCGAAGGATAGTCTACACACAGGTGGCATCGAATATTGCGTTTCAGTACCTAGAGAACGGGGCGTACTTGGCGAGTAAGGGCGTGCTGGGATGGGGTAAAGAGAAGCAGTCAAGAGCTTGGATATGGAGCTCTAGGTTCTGGATGCTGCATGTTGGACTAGATTTTGTGAGACTGTGGAGGGAGGCTGGATTACGGACCTCGAAAGGGAAGTCGAACCCAGGGAGCGACGAAGAGATTAAGTGGACGGCCAAGTGGAGGAGAGAGATGGTTGTCAATGCGGCATGGGCCCCACTTACACTTCATTGGAGTTTGGAAGAGGGATTTGCAAGTGATTTCTGGGTTGGGGTGTTGGGAAGTGTAGCTGGGTTGGCAGGATTTAGAGAGCTATGGAGAACGACTGGGCAAATTTAGATTAGTGAATTGGTGAACATCTTGGACGCAATATACCCACAGCGAAGCTATAGATTAAAGCTATTAAAAGACTTTTGATATAACCGACCCAGGTATTACATCGAGAGAAGAGTCCCTCTATTTGCCGCCCGAACAAATCATTCCAAGCTCGGCTAAAAGGCAAGAGTGTATGAAGACCTGCTTGTTGAAGTACGTAGAAGAATAATGAACAATTCGCAGAAGATTTTATCAAACGTATGCAGCTCTTACACTTGCTGGTCCTGAAAGACTATCTCAGCTTGCTGCCGTCATCACATCACATTGTGCCCATCGTTGCCAGTTTTCCTCTCCCCTACGATTCTCTGCACTTCAGCAACAACCTCTGGTCTATCGTACTCTAACTCAATATAGTGGTAATTCTTCAACAGCAGAGAATAGACATGGCACTTGTTAGCTGTCAGGCAGTCCTCTAACCACTTTCTCAGCCCATCATCAACTTTTCCCGATTGCGTGATTAACGTGAGAACTCCGCACAGAATATGACCGTCTTGCCTGCACCCATCCAAAATATCGATTTTCTTCAGTCGGGCAAGGGAGTATTCGACTGTAGATTTTGCACCCACGTTGGAGGCAAGGATATTCAGCTTGACTTCGTCCAGAATATTGTTGTTCGAGTACTCCTCTCGGTTGATGAATGAGATTAGCATATCCACGACTCGATCCGGAACCTGATCCTCTTTCTTCTTCTCCATGTACTTTGTCAATTCGCTCTCGAACTTCGTTGCCTCAAGGAGATAGCTTGCTCTGACCGCTCTTGCTTTGCCTCGTACCGTGACGTCCTTTGTCTTGAAATCGAAGTTACTCTTGTTGTTTGAATTCAAGCCTTCGCCACAAGATCGCCGGCATCCACAACTTTGACCGTTATGACCTTGATGCTGATGATACAGCATTTCTCTCAAACAGGTTTCGCACTCAGCTCCATGTGGCCAACCCCCTCCAAGGTAGCCTTGGTATGGAATCAAACCCAGAGGTCCAAGGCCACCATGTCGACCATGGCGATGCTGCAGGCCGCCCGTATAGCGGCCGAGCTGAAGAGCTTGGCTTAAGGGGTCAGGAATGCCCATACCCAAACCACCGCGATTGCCCAGAACAGCAGCAGGATGCAGTCCTCGACCCCGAGTCCCTAGGCCCCGCTCGCCCAGCATGCCGGCTCGCAAGCCCCCCACTCCAAGACCCCCAGCTCCCATGCCTCCCATTCTCAAGCCTCCCGACCCCAAGCCTCTCCCGCTGAAGGGACCCATGCCTATGCCGCCTATGCCTAAGCCTCCTCCACTTGATAGATAAGGAGAGCCACGTCCTATTCGCCCAAGGGGATCTAACATCTCTCCTCCTCCAAGAGGTGACATGAGAGGCGAGAACCCTAATCGGGGATCTCTGTTGTACAAGCCGGGATGTTGGAGTAAGCCTCGCATTTTCTCGGAATAATCGAAGAGCTTGCCGAACTTCTTAGATAGAAACGAAATTATGAAGCAGCTCTACAGCAAGCCACGAACGGCACACGTGATCCCGAAAGCGTGGGGAATGGTAGTTCCATGAAGGTGAGAATGCACCAATATGTAAAGTGAAAAAGGGAAACGTTACACGGTGGACACTGCAGTCGTGATCTTGAAAGCAACCAGTTACACCACACTTGTCCCGCTGGCAAATGAGAGCATTATGACTTGTTCCCGCTAGACAAGTAACAAAAAAGACGTGTTGATCTCGCAATGGATGGAGCAAACTCACCGGGAGCACAAAAAACGTTGTACGAATCACGTGGTAACTAAGGTGCAAGTAACGCCAATCAAAGTTATGTAACAAACCAAGCAAGCCTACAATCAAATAACACCGAAATACACGAAACTCGAGGCATTGCTTCCGTCGTGTACGGTTGCTCTGCCGAGCAAACCAAACGCTTGCGAACATTATATGTAGGTGCGCGGTGCTACATGCCAATCATTTGGACTGATGTGAGAGATACGGAGTTGTAGGAACATTTCTTCGGCGGGTTCTGAAAGCGGCGTGGAAGACAATGGGAAATGGCATTGCAAGGCGCCAGTCAATCCAATCGCTTCCTTGAATCTAGTATTTTGGACCACCATATCCCTCGTCAGGCCTACCAGCACCTCTGTTCTCATCCTGGTACCGCTTCCGGAGTGCTGCGAGGCGCTTCTTCTTTGTGACAGAATTCACATATGTGCCAATGAAGAATGCGACAATGTTGAAGAATGGAACCCATGTGTGCTCGGGCAGAAACTGTTGAGCGAAGGCGAGGCAAAGAGGTGACGAAATCCAGCTGACCTTCATGACAGGCATGAAACCAGCTTTCCAGGTTGCATGCACCTGGTGAATTGTCTTTGCACCAGCAATGATGGCCATTGATACCAAGTAAACGCTGTTTTGGATCGGAGCGATCTGTGGCCATTTGGTTAGAAACGCTATGTATCGGGTCCAGGATGAACTTACTATCAAGTTGCTGACAATAATCTGCAAAATCTTTGCCTTCAAACTTGTGCGTCCTGCGAACACCTTTTGAAGGATACTGATAAGGACATGACCTAAAGGCGCGCTTATGAAAGCTCCGTATGCCGCCATCTTTGGGACTCGAGCTGTGAAGTAGGTACCATTCTTCGCTCGATCCTTGGCAATCCACGATGCAATGATCTCTTGCAAAGCGGAAAGTGTACCTGACGTGAGCATCTTAGTTCGTAGAGGATCCGTCTGAAGCTGCTTGAGGTAGGCCTGCATGGAGGTATCAGCATCTCTTCCTCATCTCCATCATATTGATATATCGCGTACCGCCAGGTAACCAGGTTGACCAACGTTTCCCTTGCCTCCGGTAAGAGCTACCCCGATCTCGTCTGCCAATTCATGTTTGCCTCCCCTCAACGTGGGAATACCCTGTGTGCCAGCGACTCCGCCCGTCTGCTGAATGGTATCTTTCTCGAATTTGACCGACATCGTGACAGCGGACGTAGGAACAGCCCTGAAATATCTATATGCGATAGATGATCAGCAAATTTTTCAAATGTAATACAGTTGGGTTTGTTGATGTGGGATGCAAAGCTCAGCTCCCCCATGTTTACATGGAGAAGCCGAGGTAGCGCGACACAGACTACCGCGGATCGCTTTGCGTAACGACGACGGGAAGAACCAACCTTCTGACCCTTGCGAATGCACTTACTGGCGATAAGGCTGGTAGCAATTGCGCGTGATCTGTCGTTGTGATTAGAAACCAAGAGTAATCACAGACGGTGGAGATGGAGAGGAAGTGCTGAGGTGCTAAAATAGGCTAAGCGCTGCGAGCAGGGATCCAGAAGTTGTGGCTGACTCGACATCGTCGTCGAGACGACAACAAAGAGACGACAACTCCATTTAATCACGCTTCTCAACCATGACCTCCAACACCACCGTGTATTTTTATCGCCTACAAAAGCTCTTAATACTGTACCTATACCGTATGCCTAGGGGCTACTCATATGCAGTACTCTAGCCTTGTCCAAACAACCAATTCTGGATTCTGAATGTACCACGGAGTGAGGGAGATTCAAAGTCTGAATATGATTTTGTTTTGTCGAATGTCCCTCAACCAGTGGAACATTCCGACTAACAAAACTCTTCATATATCTTATGGCGAGACCTGAATTGCGTCCGACTTATTGCAATCACTGGTGGACTTAAATGTACTTCGTGACTTTGGAACAAGCAGACATCTGCCTCTGCTCTCTGCCGCGGCTCCAGCCCCCCGAAAATCCTGGATTTAACGGGTCTTCATTCACAGCATTATTATGCTAAAGGATTATTTTGTGCCAACTCTTGAAGTCACCAAGTTTCTATGGGTCTCTGGTACTGTCTAGGTAATATCAATACGTTCGCACCTGCATCAATGTCCCAGAATTTCTCTGTACAATCTTCTTTCACTTCTTGCTTATGCTGTATCTACTGCTTTCAAGACTTCAAGTGGAGCCCTTTATTAAATCCCATACTGAAAATCCAACAAATTTTCTTTACTTTCGATAGCAATTGCCAGGCACTGCCAATCCGAAATAATAGAAAGCTTGAAGACCAGCATAAGCTCTTAGCGCCTGCTCTTCTTCTCCCAATCAGAATTAAATTTTCGCATTGGCGAATTCACCTCTGTCAGGGTGTTAATTTTTAGATGTTCCACCCAACTCAGGGACTTGCACCGATTATGGAGTTGGAAAAACTCCAAGCGAATCCAAATTCTTCGTGTGTCTTCCACTTCCAATCTCGACTGTCACGACCATAGCCGCCCCATAACTGGCGACTCCTACAATGAACGTATGATGGCGCAGAATCAATCTGTACCAGCCGACGACAGCTATCTGCCACCTCCTTCTATCAGTTCTACTCCCACGACACCACGACGCCTCACAATGCCGATATTCACCGCAGGCCCAATTCACGTCCCTCGTTATAGCATGAGACTTGGCAATGGAGCGTGTACTCATCTTACAATGACGCGTCTCTACACGAATGAATATCGCTGTTCTATATGCCTTCGAATCGGCTCCATGGGGTGGGTTTACAGATGCACGCAAGACCGAGAGCTGTTGATTGAAGAGGATATGGAGCATGGCAACGAGGTTGGTATCACAGATTGCTGCACCGCTGAATTCAATGCTAATATCCACATAGGGAAAGCTGGACAAACTCTGTGACATCTTCGATCGGCCGACTTCTCCAAGAAAGAGAAGCCCAGCTGCACGACTTCTCCCCATGAGCTTCTTCGAGGAAAACACTGATGAAGCACTGGATTCATATTCGCCGGCACAGTTGAAGATAATACTAGAGCAGAGGGCCCACGTGAGTGTTTCTCGGTGAAATGGTGTAGAACTTTGCACTGATTAGTAGAAGGCCAATGATCTAGCCTCTCGATCTGACCCTGATCTTTTCCAACCCCAAACGCCATTTCCAATCCTTATCAATCCTCTTTTTCCAAACCCAGATATCATACCCCCAACATCATCCACACCAAAATCATCAAAACCCTGGCTTCCTCTCCGGGGAGGAGAATGCCAATTCAAAGTCTGTCAAGCCTGCCGTCCCACTTGCGAAGTCCGAAGCTATCTCAGCCTTAACGGCATCGCTAATGATGACATTCCTGCAACCGCAATCACAGGTTTTGGCTTCAACTTGGCAAGAAAGCGACCTGTGGCCTTAGTCAAGTATGTGAAGAATCTCGGGTTGAGAAAGAATCCTCCACCTGTAAGTCGAACTCAAGGCAGTCACGCGTAAGCTAACATTTTCAGCGTCCAACGCTGTCCCGCAATACGATGTACCGTATCCCACGTGTTGGCGGTTCAACGAACATAGACCTCCTCGGCCTTGGCATATTGAGCAACGTGGAGCTACCATATCGCTCAAAGCCACTCCCCGCACCTCCCTCTTCTGCCCTGGACGACCCCGCCATTCTCGAACACGGCCCTTTGATCAACCAAGATCTTCGCGCATTCTGTGCCCATCAACCACCTTTTCACCACCCACGGCCACGCAACATCGAACTTGATTCTCAAACCGAAGCACACATGGTTCCATTGCCAGAACAGACACAAGAGGAGATTGCTTTGACGGGCGCACCGCTTACACCCATGGAAGAACTTGAGCTGAATAACGGCGTGTTTGGTAGTGCGCCACTGGAAGTACACGATGGAGTGGCTGTGATGGAGGAGAGCGTTGACTTTAGAGTTGCAGATGTGGTTACGCAATTCTGATGCTGATTTCTCCTACTGGAGATACATGTGCGTGTTGAACTATGTCAGATAGTCTTTACTGCAAGATTTGCGATTTGCTGTTGGTCTAAGAGTGGCAAAATCTGGATGGCCTTTGCGATGGATAAACTTTCACAAGTGGCTGGATTCTCTAGATGGCGTGGGAAATTCTCCTGGCTTTTGCTAGCACAGTCTTGCGCAACTTGCGCACTTTGAAGGCATAGAAATCGAGAGAATACTTGACTATAAAACCCACTGTCCGTGAATTAGGCACTCAGGCCAAAGCTTCAACGTCACAAAAACGAAAGCTCACTGGCTAGAAGCTCGCTATATAACATCTAATTTTTCTATGCTCTGAATTGTGTGTATCGGTAAGGAAAATCGACCGCATTCGCAAAGGGTTAAAGTGTTGAGGGTATATATCAGTCACCAGAACAACCAGAATAACTCCTAGGAAACTAGTTGTACAGTCGCTGTAGACGGTATATGTTCATCTGGGGGCTCTTACAAATAGATTAGGCTCTGGGTTCGATTCCCAGCTTGAACGAGCTTGCTTATACGATCAATTTTTAGCATTTTAGTTTTGGCAAAGTATGTTTGGGCCCCTTTTACATTAGCGAATGCAACTTTGTTATACAAGGTTTTGTCTTCTCTATCTTCGCATATCAGCAAAGGGAGGTCATGATTTCGCCTAACTGACGCGAAGGGGAAAGAGAGCCGGCAATGTGACTAGCTGAAGAACCGTTGCTATATACCCGTACTCGAGGAACATTACAATAATACAGGCATAGTAGATAAGTACAATGATAATAACGACTTCACCTCAAATAGATTGAGTGGATTTGAAAACTCAAAAGCGGGACGGCAGAATCACCCTGGGAAACTACCGGTAGAAGTGCAATCACTATAGACACATCCTTGGTATCCTATAAGGGCTCTTGAAAATTGATTCAAATTGATTCAAGTTCTAGGTTCAATCCCTAGCTTGCAACGAGTTCGCTCGTTTGTGTTCCGAAGAATCCTCGTTTTGGAAGGGTCTCCAAGCTTGAATGCGCTTGCTTTGGTTGCAAAATTTTGCCATCTCTTTCCTTTCGCTGAACCCGGCGCAGAGAGAGAGAGATCGCCTCAAGTCAAAATTAGAAGGAGAGAAAAGGCACTGCAACGAAAGGACTTATTGGAATGACTCTTCTGGTTTCAATCGTTGGGAGACGTCGAGATCTAGTTGCGACAATTGCAATGTCCTACTTGAGCTTAGCACATTGAAAGCCGAGAATCGCTCTGCACGTCTGCCAGCCATGTCCTAGATGCTATCCGCAATGCTAAGCAAGTAAAAAAAACACCGAAATTTTGCTCACGAAATCCTTGATTAACAAGATAGGTAGCATCTGAGGATTCTCTACCGACTCAAATATCACGTAATATTCCAGAGCCGTCGTTGAGAAGACGATTGGTATATTCAGCCACTTTTCGACGCCTGTACTTCATTTCCAGAGGACCACTATGAGCCGACCCTTATGATTGCCATTCTGCACCTGTAAAACCCCACCCAAGTCACTATCGAAAGCTCAACTAAGCAGCACCAGAATGACCGAATCTCCTCTCAAGAACCTGTAAAATCAAATTAGCATGTCGTCTTACAATCCACACGGAAGAGAACTCACATCTTGCTAATAAAACGATCCTTGTTGACGGGCCTTCCCTTCTTTCCCTGGGCATTCCTCGGCGTTTCGGTCCACATCTCCTTCACGTTCTCCAACACCATATTGCAATGCCTATCAAACGCCTTCACACGCGCAAGCAGCTTTCTGTTGTTTCGGCATGAGATCAGGACTTGTGTGTGCGATCGTACGGCGGTCTGCAAGATCGAGAGTGGTCCGGATGTGAACTCATGCTCTTCCAGTTGCGCGATCTCGAATTCGCTGGGAGGAGGTTAGTTCTGAGCTCGAGGAGGAAGGGTGAGGTGATGGACGCACGTAAGGTCGCTGCGTGGTTTGGCCAGCAATTCTCTGGAGGTATGTTAGCTTGCGTATATGAAAGAAATTCGATGTACGTACTGAATCTTTGCGTCCGCCATGATGTTGCTGTTCTTGACGTTGGCACAACTTTTTAGTTGCCTCGTGAGGCTTGTCGTTGAAGCAAATCGCGATACACCCAAAAGGGACTAGCGCAGTAAATTATGTGGGAAGTCGCTCGAAGGGATGCCGAACCCGGAAAACAACTCCCGAGGTCAGAGCAGGGAGGGATTATTACTCCACGCTCCTTTAGTGACCATTGTCTTTCCTTGTCGCTCTCTTGGCTTTCCTTTCTTCATGTTTGCAAAGTCGTTTTGTGGGAGAGCTGCATCAGCAGCTTGCTGTAGCTCGAGACGTGCGGTTATGCCATTGAGAGCCAAAATCACAAATCCAGCGATTGGTGGCAGAGCACAGGTGAGAACGGCCGGAACGATTGCACGGCTGGTATTAACATGATATTAGATGGCTACAGCTTCGCGGCAAGATGGATCGTTCGCAAACGAACCGGAAACTATAAGGGAACTGCCCGGTGACGAGAAGGAAGATGTGCTCTTTGATACTCTCTTTGGTGTCCGGACAATTGAGCTCAATCGGCCAAAGAAGCTTCATTCCCTCAATGGGTCTATGATCCGAAAGATAATACCGAGGTTACAGGAATGGGCGAAGTCGGACATGGCAAATGTTGTGATCATCAAAGGCTCAGGACCAAAGGCATTCTGTGCTGGTGGAGATGTGGCAGCTCTTGCAGAGGATAACTTGAAGGGCGAGGAGGGTCAACAAAAGTCGACGGCATATTTCGGGTTGGAATACAAGCTGGATCACCTTATTGCAACGTACCAAAAGCCGTATGTCGCCTTTATCGATGGAATTACGATGGGTGGGGGAGTTGGATTGAGTGTACATGCTCCATTCCGCATAGCTACGGAAAGAACAGTCTTCGCCATGCCGGAAACTACTATTGGGTTTTTTCCAGATGTTGGAGCTTCATTCTTCCTACCTCGAATGCCGGGAGGCGTTGGCACATATCTTGCCCTAACAAGTGAGAAGTTGAAGGGTGTGAATGTATTCTATGCTGGAGTTGCAACACATTATATCCACTCGACGTCATTACCAGCACTGGAACGCCGCTTAGCTGAACTTCGATTCAAAGATTACGACCCGTTACATGAGCGACTGCAGCTCATCAATTCGACCATCGAGGAATTCTGCACTGGTTTGCCACACGATGAACCTATTCACATTCAAGGCGAACTACGAAATGCTATCGATCGTTGTTTCGGGAAGACCAGTGTGCCTGAGATCATCGCCGCTCTTAAAGCCGAGCAAGGGGAGACTAAGCAATGGGCCGAAAAGACTCTTGCCACCCTGCACCAGCGGTCGCCTACTGCAGTCTATGTCACACTCCGTCAAATGCAACTGGGCAAGGAATGGACCATCTCAGAAACATTTCAACGGGAACACCAAATTGCTTCGAAATTCATGGCCCATCCAGATTTTACTGAAGGTGTTCATGCTCTACTGATTCGAAAGGATGGCAAGCCGGCGTGGAAACCAGCTTCGCTCGAGGATGTCAAACCTCAAGACAACATCGCGGACCCATTTTTCCTTGTTGAGGGTGCCCAACGATTAGCTCTGTTGAGCCAGGTCGACTACAAAGAATACCCTCACGAGCGATTCAGTATCCCATCAGAAGCGGCTATCCAGGCGGTGGTCAATAAGGGAGACTTGACGCCCAAAATGGTTGTCAAGCATTTTGTACAACAGAGACAAGGCAAGCAGGGTGTGAAAGAGATTGTGCAAGAGGTCGTTGATAGAAAGACTAAGACGGAGGACGGTAAGGCTGTTTGGATCTTAGAAGAGCCCGTGCCTGTAGTATAGTTTCGGGGGATGTGGCGAGCCTTACTAGATGGATCACCAATTGTGAAACAATAACAGTCAACTACTCACTACCTAAATGTACCACAATCCTGTTGTGTGAATATCCCAGAATTATGGTACACTCAAGGCCGAGCTTGTATGATATAGATGTGTGAGATGTGTGGACTCTGTAGGAAACAACGTTGAGGTTGTGGGAGTCGATGCATTTAGCGGTCGCAAAAGTGTTATTATCATCCCAATTGAACAAAGGAGAGATTCATCATGTGATTTTAAGGGGTTGTTGCCTATCAGCCTGAAATCGAGGCAGGGGCTGAGTCATAAGCGCGGTATGCTCGGGACTTTTCTCTGGCGAGAGTATAAAAGGCCCCTACCCCGCCCCGAAAAATATTATGATTCATTCTTTTTTGGTGTGCTGGAATTTGGATCTCACGGAAGTCAACAATTACGGTGACGCTTCCGACCCAAAACGCACTTTCCCGTTTGAGTTCGTATGGCCGAGGTTTACCCCTAAGCGAGCTCCCTGGCCCGTGCGTCCTCGCGTCAGATTACTGGTGGAAGCTTGCAACCATCAACATCGAGACTCTACATACTGTACTTCGTAACATCATTCACTTCGACCAAAGCTAAAAGGATTACGAGTGTCGTACTGTACTCTCTCGCTCTCCGCCGTTTTTAAAGCTAGTCCCCTTCACCACCTTCCACCGAATTCGACTGCAATCACTTTTCGTTCCGCCATTCCCTATACGCGTGAGGAACCTCGCGACGCGAGGTATGGTCCCGCTCCCAGCCTCCAAGCTTCTGAAATTAGAACAATTCTCCATGTCAACTCGTGCTCAATGACTTCACAACATTTCCAATAACCTTCAGGGAGCTCATCATTGCATATAAAGCTTCCCGTGTCGACATTGCGGGCAGAACAAGCTCGCAATGTCCTCTCCAGCTGGAATGCCCCCAGGCTTCACGCCATGGCAGAACACGCAACCACAACCGCCCCCAGTGGCTCCAGACAACGTTGCCAATGAAGATGGGGTGTCGGTCAGGCCTATGAGGCGTATGTCCTATCAATTAATGTGAAGCTGGTGGAGATGTACTAATCGCGATTGACTTGCAGTGAAAGTCCTCTACACCTTCGATGACCAAAATAAGACGAACTGCTTGGCACGATGGCCTCACGTCCTCGATATCCAAACTGTTGCCATGGACGAGACGGCCTCCATTGGGGTTATCGAATTGAAAACATGTATACAGGCGATTGTTCAGTGCAGTCCAGAGCTTCTCTCAAGACTCGGCCAGGACTACACCGTCTACGCGTACGACTACTCCGAGTACGATAACCCTCTTGTCGGGCAGGGAATGTTATCGTGGGCTCTTGCAGCGGCTTCACCAACCCCAGGCGCGCCAGCACAGCAGTCACGGCAGCTCATCACCGGACGCGTTTGCAAGAATATCCTTGGTATTTTCTCAAACGGAGTGAAGGAAACTCTGGAGGTCAAATTGAGACTTGTACCTGTCCCTACAGTGCTGCAAAGCGAATACATGAACACGATGGAGAAATATAGAGGCTTGAACCAGGCACCGTCGAACGCTTTTGACGCCAATGAATGGTCCTCTTTCTTGCAGTCAAATCCGAACATGCCTCAAATGCCAAACAAGATCACGATCCCGCAGAGTTCGAATATTAGTCAGAGAGATGGAATGAGTATGGAGGTGGTTAATCAACTTCTGAGCCCGCATCTGCAGCAACAGCCAAATAGGGACCCCTTCAATCAAATGGACACAGGGAATCAAGGCAATGACGACAAAGGCAATACGACAGCTGGTGGAAAGCCCAAGGCCTCGTCCCGCCCTTCTTCAAGAGCTTCTGTTAAGAGGCCTAGGGCGCGTAAGCCGAAGGCTGCAACAGCTGCTGGAGGAAACACTTCGGGATATGAGGAAGGGACAGATGGAGATGATGGACCTGCTCCCAAGAGGAGAGCGAAGGTTACGAAAGCTGATAAGAACATCAACTCGCCTTTTGCCGGAGAACCCGACTCACTTCGTGTTGCTGCAAGCACGGCAGGATCATTACGTCTTTTCAGACCAATTGCCATGTCTCCCCATCCCCAACCCGGAGCAGGCAGCCACCTTCAAGAGATACCCCGAGCACCAACCCCAGTTCCCCAACTGCCCAATCAGCACGCGCATCGTGACAGAGCTCCATCCCAAAGTGCTCTACGACGAGATTCGATTGTGTCACAAGTCGAACAACAGTCACAACCACATGTTTCTCCTTACTCACTCCTCAGACCAGAGGACCAGGTCAGATATTCTATCGAGTCAGCCGGACCGTCTCCAGAACGTAACCCCAGCCCAGTCGATACACCACCTGATATTGGTTCTTCTCCTCCGCTTATGCGGACCAGGCCGCCGTCACTTATCCGATCGAGCCCTCCTTGCCCCTCAAGCCCCTTGCTGCCGGAAATGCCCAGAACAGACTCGGGCTTCATGAGCGGGTCGTTGGAAGATCTCTTCGGGGAAGATGATGAAACAATGAACAATGAGAAAGAGGTTGAGCTTCCCGCTCACAATCAGAATCGCTCTGGTCGAAGAATATCTACCCCTCTTGAAGAGGCCCATCAGGGATTCGCCATCCAAGAGGTCAATCCTGGACCAATGGATCTTCTCCCCACTAGGATGCCCGTTATCGAACATCCAAAACAGATTGAGTCAAAGGCTAGAGCAGCAATTTCTCGTGCTGGCAGTGTCATGTCGGAAGACGGACAAGTATTGCCACCTTTGAAGAATAACAAACCTGCGTCTCGTCGACCTACAATTACTGATGCCCAGAGGGCACCTACGCAGCGCCCAAAGTCTCAAACACCCACAGTAGACCCCATCCCCGTAGACAACCGAGCGTCGGGATACGAGTTCCCACCCTCAGACGTGCAGCAGGGACTTCAACAACAACAATCGGCTCAAACTGCTCCACCTCCGGTAGCGCCTCGACCAAGAAGTGGTTCCAGGATGATGGTCCGCACAGCTTCTATGGGGTCGCTAACACTTCCTGCAATCCCGGCGAGTGACCCTGCTCTACCGCCATCAAACTTGCAACGATCTCAGACTTGGTCTGAAGTTCCTCATTCTATGACTGAAGCTCCTATGCCTCCAGTGCCTGACATGACTTCAATGTCGCAAATGCCAAACGGTTCAAATATTCCATCCTTTAATCGAGCGTTAACTGCGAAGAAAGCGTCAATCAAGCAGAAGCTAGAGCTGGCAATTGCCAATGGAGAGATGCCTCCATTCTGTAGTAACTGTGGAGCCATTGAAACCTCTACGTGGCGAAAAGCCTGGTCTCAGGAGCACAAGGGCGAACCTGGATATTACGAGTACTCTGATGAGCCGGGTCGAGTTACCGCGGTTATTGTTTTGTCTCGTGACGAGCAAGGCAAGCCTACATCTTACCAGATTATCAAGAAATTCCTGCTTCAAGAAGAAAATCAAGACGATTTCAAAGAGTTTCTCCTCTGCAACCGTAAGTTCTCAAAATCCAGGAAGAGATGAGATCTAATTACGTACAGCTTGTGGCATTTGGATGTCTAAGTACAAGACTCAACGCCCTGAGTCCAGATGGGAGTCCACGCCACAGGACAGACCAGCAAATGGCCAGAAAAAGAGACCAACACAGCGTCCATCGAAACCGAAGAATTCACAGAATCAAAATATTATGATGCCAACGTCGGAGGCCAATTTCCCACCATCTGAGGCCAACTTCCCTCCTTCTGAGGCCAATTTCCCACAGTCGGAAGCCAATCATCCACAGTATGAATCGATGGGTCCGCCTGAAGGTATTTCCCCTAGCGATACTACTGGAATGCAGGGTTCTCAGCCACAGGGTGATGGTCAGCGCAGAGGAAGTATTCGTCCGATGAAGCGCATCAATGCCATGACATCAGATGCTGCATCTGCGGCTTTGAGGAGGGCAATCAAATCCAGTCCTGCTAGATGGGCAGGAACACAACATAGCCCAATTGATGTGGAGGATGATATGGGATCCACTCGGAGGCTACTTTTTCCATCACCCAGGAAGGATGGCTCACCCAAAGTCCTAGGAGAGATAACAACGAATGTGGTAACCATCGCTACGACATTCCACTCACCAAAGGAGCAGATGGTTGAGACACAGAACAAGGAAAACTGTCCTCCTGCGATTGAGGCTGATGATGTGGATGCAGAGCTGCTCAGACTATTTGAGGAAGAAATGGCGAAAGGAGGCGAGATTGCTCGACCATCGACACCAACTGGAAAGTCTCCTCCCACCAATCCGTTCAAGACACCAACTCGCCAAACACCGAGTCACAGACCTGTGACACGAAGCGTTTCGAGGTCGATCCGATCAGCTAGGTCAGCGAAGTCTCCTAGTCAGTTGCTTACGTTCACAAGAACCCCATCGCAAACACCTGGCGTTCGTCGATCTCCGAGACATCACGATCACGTTTTCGAGTCACCGTTTACTGCTACTTTAAACCAATTGATGTCTGAAGCCAATAACCAACAGACATCACCAGCACGAAATGGCATGGAGCTTGATTTTGGCACCCTGCCACCTCTCCCAAACATCAACCAAAATCAAAATATGGACATGAACTTCAGCCTTGAGGACTTCTTCTCGACTGACGTTCCCATGCCAAGCTCTCCACCAAGGATGTTCAACCTGTACGAAGATCCGGCCGCGATGGCAAACATCAATTGGGAGGAGTTTGGAAAGTTCGGCCCGAAAGATCTGGATAAGAGTGGGGAGGAAGTAGTTGTGAAGCACGAGGAAGACGAGACAATGGATCTGGGAGATGATAGCGAAGGTGGAGAGGAGCAGCAAGCGTGAACATTGCATTTCATTTTTACTGTGCGTCTCTTGCATAGCGAGGTGTTTTAGGAACTGTCTGGGTACAAGGCATGGTTGCATTGGGCAATGGCGTTTTCATCAGCATTTGAGCAGCGAGCATGATGAGAGTCCGTTTTTACGGGCCATCTGAGCGAGCGGAACGATTGCATGGCGGAGACATACAGATGAGCAACGGAATTGATGATAGTGGAATGAAACAAGAAACCCAGAACAAGCTACTTATCCAGATCCTGTGTAATGTTTTAAGTCCTCTGCCATTGAAAGACGCGAAGTAGACTTCTCGGATCAGCCTTGTAAAGTCAGAGCCGCCATTGGCGTATTCCAAGCTTGGATTGTACAGTTCCGGCTCGTACATTGGAAGTTGTCTTTGGATGAGCACTTCAGTTGGAGCTATCGCATACTCCAGATGTTTTGCACTGGAATTGCTTCATACACGGCATTCAAATCCAGGTCTTCAGTACTGTCTTCATTGTTCATTATTCATCTGCCAGCAAGTCCTGCATCGTAACATCCCATTCCCATTCCCATAGTTCTCCATCTCACGCCATTGCGAAACAAGGTATCCGATCAGCCGCCTCCCAAGTCTTCCAAGGCACCATAACTTCCTTCGTCGTCCATTGCACCCAAGATACCACTCAACCCCCTGTGCAATTCCAGATCTAGCCCTCATCGATCGATCAATCAATCATTCGTGCACACCTCTCACTCCGAGTAAAAAATCTCCTTATACCGATGCGTAGCATCAACCACCGCCTTCACAGCCTCGAAATCAACTATCACACAAACAATTAGCCTTTCCCTTCCCTCCCATTTTCCCCATTCCCCCCTTTCACCGCATTTAAAATAAAATAAAAAGACTCACCATCCCGTCCCAAATCCCTCGAAACCAGCACCCTCAAGCTCAAATCCCCATTCACCTTGCCAACAACCTCAACCCAATTGCCGACCGTAAGATGCGAGTCGCGGTTCAGGTGTGCAGTGACAGCGCCATCGGAGTCAAGGGTTGCGACGTCGCCGCGGAGGAGGGTGACGCGTCCTACGAGGCGGATGGTGCGCGAGGGGAAGTGCTCGAGGTGTGGGGAGGTGAGGCGGGGGGTGCTGAGGGGGTCTGCCATTTTGCTTTTGTGAGTGTGACGGGGTGGGGGTTGGAGGGAGTGGGGTTGGAAAGATGTGGAGGAGAGTTGTGGGTGAGTGAGCTGAGTTGTGGTGTTGTGGTTTGGATGAAGTTTGGAAAGAAGTTTGGGATGAGGTTCGGAATGGTTGCGGGAGACGCGATTTCTGGCGCGTCGCCTGGTCAGGTGCGTTTTAGCGTGTGCGTGTACGGTGGCCGAGGTTGTCGGGAGAGAGCATTTTCAGGGAGGCGAATCGAGGTCACGATTCATAAGGCAGCAGAATTTTTTTTAAAGTTGAAAATTCGATTGCGAATTGCTGATAGAGAGCACTCTATTGCACTTACCTTCTATAATGTTGAGTTTTGTACGAGTGCAAACCTTTCTCAAAATCAAAGAAAGTTGCCTTTGCTTTTCATCTCACGTGATCAGCTCCCCTGAGTGTCCCATCGGCAGACGGCATGTTCACTGACATCGAAAGTTCGCCACACCACCACAATTCTACTCTCTCCACTTTCACTGAACCAATCACCCCTCTGGCCATCCATTTACCCTTTCCGATCCCCAAGAAATCAAGAAACCTTCCCGCATCGATCACGATCTAGGCCCTTCGATCCCAGACTTCACTCTCCTCACCTGTGACAGCAAGATCGTGAATCCCATGTCCTGCGAACATGCGAAGCTTCGAATCGTGCTGTCAGAAGATATGCGGATGGAAAACTTATATCTCATTTCAACGAGCTGAAGTCATTGTGAGCTGATTCTGACGGCGTAGCACTCGCTAACTTCGAGTGCTGATCGGGCGTTCCAGAACATAGAGAGGATGGCTGAGGACCCTGAGTGACATGCTCGCTCATGGGGAGTCCTTATGGACGGAAGAACGGCCTGGGAGGGGGTGGTTCAAAATCCTGAATTGTCGAGGCACGGGCAGCATGCGGAGTGCCCCTCCGTTTGACAGGTTCGTTGCCAAGCGGTGCAACCAAGAAAAGGTGCGAAGGGCGCATGGTGGCGCTTTCGGGCGCGAGCATGCCTGTTCGTCGCTGCTCTAAAGTCCCTGAGAATCTCAGAAAGAGGGGAGGAGCTGACAGCTCACTCATGGCCCGAATGACGGGCGTGAGCTGGGGAAACTTATGGCGTTTTGAACTTAGCTTCCCCAATATTTCGACGCCACATCTGGCGAGTGGACAAGGGCTGGAGACTCGGAGAGGATCATGCTTGTGGAGTGTATCGAAGTGGACATCAATTTGTAAGAGGATCCGAAAGAAGAAAGGAATTTGTGAGTGACGGTGGCGAATGTTGTGATGCGTCTCGATGGACGCTCGATTGGAGATTCGTTGATGATCGAGAAGGCTGGAGCTGGCTTTCGGAGATCCCCCACCATTCAAGTGTGGATATAGGCGTTGTTGATAGGGTTGTAGCCTCTGAGGCGTATTAGACTTTCATGTTCCATCGCTGTACGGCGATCCACGAGGCCTAGATGCCATAAGCCAGGAATCCCTCAGGGGTGACGAGTTCGTAGGTACAAGTCGCTTGACTCCCGAATTCCCAAATTGAGCCCTGAAGTTCGTGGACACTCGGCACTGACAGGGTGCTGCAGCTGCCCAATTGCAGTTGTCTCTCAAGGACTTCGCGGTCGGACTTTCGATGTTTCTCGATGACATGAGGACGAGATTTCACCGTGGATCTTGGAGAATAAAATCGATGATCAAGAGCTCAAGTGTCTGCGATCTCCAATGTTCTGCCAAGCATCGTTGGGATCTAAAGCCCAAAAAATGAGGGCGCTTGATCCGAAAGGGTCGGATACTGAACCATACCTGAGATGTCACTGTGGCTGCGGGGATAATGGACAGGAATGTAACACAACCAAGGGGGCTTGAAGGCCGCCGTGCGAAGATGTTCAACCGAATGCCCGGTAACCTTACACAAATGGAAGAAGGGAAATTTGCCATGTGCTGTATGCAGGCACTACCATCGTGAAAGTGATTGAGAGGTGGGAGGGAAGCGACAGGGCTGAGAGCTCAGGTACAGTACGTCCTTATCATGGGTTTATCGTTTCAAGAAAGAAGAAGCAAGACAAGCCCAGCGCTAGCCGGCTTGTGTTCAATGTGCCGAGTAGCTGTCCCACGCACTTGCCACAAGAATAAAATACACAATCTCCGGTGTCAGGAGCCAATCTAAACCCCGAGACAGCCCGCTTGGCTACTGCACTTGCAGCTCTTTGTGATAAGCCCCTCCCTTTGAACAGATCAAGATATCATCATCTAGAGCCTCTCATCAACGCTGGTTGAGTACACGGCATTTCAGTAGAGTCTACCAATAAATTTCAACAACCACAAACACTTTCACTTCCAAAAAAAATTGCGTCTTTTTGGCAGGAAATTCGGGGTCTCGGACTCTATTTAACATTCGCAGCGTTTATCTTTTTCCCCTTTTAGCAGAATGAGGGGGCGAATCACGTGCAGATGTCAATCACGCTGATCCTTTTGCCACATCAAGAGACACCGCCACAGACAACCCTTTTCATCTCGAAGTTCTAGAACTCCAGCACTACTCTCTACTCTCACTTAGCAGTATTATTATCCTCGGCTCAGGTAGCTTGGCATCCTTCACAATGTCGAGGTGGTCGTCCCGCTTTAATGACGACGGAGATACCTCCGTCTGTGAATGCGGTGGGGACTGGGGTTGTAAGCTCTCCGGTACATCCACGGGTCAACCTTGACCAGACTGGTCACAATCTTCACCCATCTCCACCAAAAGGTATCTGGCACAGAGCGAGTTACTTTTTCAGCGATTCCTATCCTGTTTTCTGTTCTGGAAGATCTCAACCAAAAACATCTTTCCGAGTTCCCGAGCATCAAGTTCTCGAGAGATGATCTGCAGAGTTTCAACCGCCCCTGCTCTGATTGTCATTGGCCACGGCTCGAAAGATGGGAATGTGAGAAATGCGATGCGCTCTGACAAACGCTTATGTACCCTGACACTGGCCCCCGACATCGTCATCGAGACTCTGGCGGACGATTGGGCGATGGACGCAGGACGCGTGCGTTGAACGGGGTCGCTTTACTCGTTGGAGCACAGAGACGGGTAGGGAGGGAGGGAGCTCGTGAAGACTGGTACTGTTGAGCGATCTAGCGATGCTGGCAACTCAAATTGCAGCAGCAAGTGTGCAGGTGCAGCCAAGCGGGGAGGAGGGACGGGGCCCACCCCTGATGAGCCAAGAGAATTGCTTCTCACACCCAACACACTATTGGCGGGAGGAAAGCTCCGCGCGCAAATTCAGTAGCTTGCAGTCTTGCAGTCTTGCAGTCTTGCACACACTGAGTTTGGGGCCATGCGAGCGAGCATTTATCGGCCATTGGAGGAACTTCTTTCATGTGCAAGTCTGCTAATGCTCTGGAGACGGAGCAATGCTCCGCGGTAGAGTAAGTTACATGCTGTGTCTGTCTGTTTGAGTGTCTCCAGTATTCCAAACCAACAACAGCAGCAGCAACAGCAGCAGCAGCAGCAGCAGCAGCAACGCGAACGAAACAATACTGACATGACACATAACTACAGTATCGGCTTTAAACTGAAGCTTCTAGCCCTGGGATATCTCCGAGCGCTGGCGTGGAATCGTGGGCCCACCGTGGCCTGACGAGCATGGTGGCGATGCCGCCTTTACACCTGTCGTTGATCCTGGGTGTCACTCCCTGCACTGCGTCCCCAGCTGCAGGTTGACCCTATCACAGCGGGCGGCGCTCCAGCAGAATGCCCCTCCTCTTTCACCGTTGCAGAATGCCTTTCCCATGCCCATCTACAGTCAGACGCGCCTCGTCGTCATGACCCCTGCTGCGAACACCAAAAGGGTCCGGCAGCTGGAGCTGTGGCCATGATGTGGCGGGCAAGAGCGCCCAGAGGGTCCATGTCGAGCATCGACCTACCTTATATAGCTTTCCATCGTGGTTGCATCCAATTTTGCCTTGTGCACAAAAAACTTTGGATCCCCAAGAGCTTCAGCTTTTGTTGCCAGCGAGTTTGCGGACTACTATCCACAACCCATTAACCGCGGTGTTTATTAGTCCAAACCAAAATCAAGCTTGGCCGGGTGTTGATAGCTTCGCCCGGTTTTAGCTTCAGCGCTGGCTCGACACCCTTCCCCCATATTGTCCTACCTCCCTTGGTCCTTCCCCAGGTACCAATTCGCCTCTCTGCAAACTTCGAACAACAACAACAACAACAGTCGGGTTCGCATCATCTCAAAAGCTTTTAGGCAAAGCAGTGGACAGGAAAGCCACACGCAATACAAAACAACCCTCTGCAGCGATAGCTTCATTCAAACTGGTTAATTGAAAGGTACGCAACTAGCAATGTGTTGTTGATGTGTGACCAACTACTCCAATAGACCTCTGGCTAATTCAGTTCACTTCTAGCCATTGTTGCGCGGAAGATACTCCCATCACACACGACCATTAAGTCATGATCTGGAAGAATTCATGGTAGCCTCATATACGAACCAATTGACAGCCCACGGTACTCTGCAATTGACTTCTCGAACCATCGGCTTCGTCTCAAAAGAGACGCTGGCTCTCGGAGAACAACCCATTTCAGCGAGAGCGCATCACAATAGCATCTCTTTTTAATCAAGAAGAAAACGACATAACGCTTCCTACAAGACTTAAGTTGATGCCTGCTTCTGTATCTGCCAACTTTCGAGTTATCAGACAATAATCTCCCATTCGCAAGACTTGACCAGCTGGATCGTACCCCGCATTTCGCGCCCCTCCGAAAAATGGCAACCATGGCGAACTCCGAGCGGGGCTATTTCAATACCGACCATTCTTCAGCTGGGAAGAACAACTTTGATAATATGTTCAATATGGATCCTGCTTTGTTCAATGCAACATCGAATTCACAAGATCCGAGCTCTCACCAAGACTTGGACAGTATTCTTGGTGCCCAGTTCATGGATCAGTTCGGTGTCCTGACCCCAGGATTTGGCTCCTGGAATGCACAAGGAACTGGATTCACTCCATATGCTGACGCCTCATTCACCCAGTCATTGCAGGTTGATCAACAACAATCTGGCGCTGGCTCGGGAATTGGATCGATGGCCAATGGTTTTGTACAAAGCTTCCCGACGCAGAACGGCGAGGAAATGCAAGCCATACGATTCTCAGCGAACCAATCTTCCGTCGGTGTTGACGGTTCTCGAGCATTGATGAATGTGAAATCGGAGCAGAATACGCTCTCCACAGAGCTACTAACTAAGAGAAAAGTGGACACTACAGCAGACACAGTTGAGGAACTACCAAAACCGAAAAAGAAGAGAGGTCCTCGGAAGACGAAACAGAAGACTGAAGAAGAGAAGAGAGCCAAGGAGGAGCGGAAACTTGAACGTAACAGAATGGCTGCTAGTAAATGCCGCCAAAAGAAGAAAGTCGCCACTGAGCAAATGATGGAGAACTTCAATGAACTGGAACGCCAAAATCATTGGATGAAGGCTTGTCTCGAGGAAGCGAAGCAAGAACGCAACAAGATTCTTGCCATGCTTCTTGAGCACAAAGAGTGCAACCATCCTGCTGTCGATAAGTGCCTCGAGTCTCAACTCGCGCGGATTGCCGACGAATTCGAGAACCCACCGCAAAGTGCCATGTTCGGTTTGGATGACGATCCGCGACTGTATTTCAACTCGAATGCGAGCTCCCCGTCCAATGAGTCGGAGGATGGGTCGCGGCGTAACTCCGTATCGGATGCGGTAGTCATGTCCAGGTCCGGCTCGAATGCATCTCATCAGAAGTCTGCACACATCTCACAACCTTCACCGTACCGGACCACAGCTGGGTACCAAGCTTGGGCAGCACAATTCCCTGCGTCGCAGAATCATCCCCGGCAATCGATGTCCGGACCCTCCAAGACCTCGCACCACTCCCGGTCGTCATCCAGCTCTCCGGGCACATCGATGTCTCGACAAAACTCCAGTCGCACCTCGTTCAGCGAAGAGCATGGAGATCACCAGCGAACGGACTCTGGAATCAGCGAGATGGACACGCCGCCAGAAGAGCGGAAGAAGAACTTGTCGGATAGTCCCGACGACGAGGCCATCTCGGTCGCAGCACCAGAAAGGAAGCTTCGATCTCGAGGCCCTCAGATGATGCCGAACCAGCGGATTCCGAATATGCCTGCTGGTCCATCTGATCTCCAAGACCCCTCTGTATTCCTCGCTGGCTCGTAATCAGTCGAAGCATTGAGTATATTAATTAGCACGAGTTGAATGCATCATAATTTTTCGGGTATCCTTTGATTAGGATTTCGACACCTTGATCGCAGAAGCAGCTCCTGCTTCACCTCCATTGTAAAAATACACGAAGCTCCGAAATCGAAAGTCAGAAGATCTTTGAGCGCTGGCTGCTATAGACAAAAGTAGGACCGTCGCTTGCCGGATTTGCTTCGGCGTATGTATGAAAGTATTATTGATACCACGATAGGATGGGATAGCTGCGTTGCCTGGCTCTTGATGAGCAAGCGTACGAAAGTAGAGCAACGAGAAAAGCGTCGTTGTGAGGTGAATGGGAAATTAGGGAGATTGTAAAGTAAACGAATCAATAATGAATATGTTTGAATCGAACAAATTGCAATTGGTGTGCTGTGACTTGAAAACTTTAAAATCCTCTTGCACTAAGAAGAATTCACAACCAAATTGATAGCAAAAACAAGGAGGGGCAGGTAAAAGATAGCGACAGCAAACGTGAGATCGCAATCTCCGGTGAATGATGTACCCCTAGAAGCAGTTTTGGGTGGGTGATGTATCCCTTATAAGCAATTAACTCTGGTGACGAAGCGGGGTTTTCGTGGCCACGGATGGTAAATCCGAGTGAAGGAGGAGGTTGGGAGGGGGAGGGGGAGGGTGAGGGTGACAACATACAGAATACGCGAGGGAGAGATGATATGCAGGTGGAAGTGGAGGCGGAGGGAAGAGCCGGGCCTGTGAGAATGGGAGGAAGGAAGGATATGGAAGCGATTGGCGTCCTTGGTACGGAAGAGAAGGGGTTACATAGGAGGCGGATTTGATAGCCGGTTGAGGTAGCGGTAGCTGCTGGGAGAACGGGTTGCTGATGGCTCTAGCTTGGGCTCGCAATGATTTTGAAGAGCTTAATGAAGGGGATAATCTGAACAAGTGGCATAACGAGCAATAAACTGAAGAGAAGTTAAGCATCGCGGCCATGAAGCAGAGAAACTGCTTGCGTAGAAGTGACGATATTATTTTGAACACTTCTCTCGTGGTCCCTGCGATACCTGACCGTTGACGTCGCCGAATTTAAGAAAATACAACCAGGGATTGGCCAGTATGGATTTGCCAAGTATGAACGGGATCTGGATACTGACGATCATAGTGCGGCTCTGGGGAGACGGGGTGAGGGCTGAAGGTGACCCCTGATTTTTGCACGTGAGCTGGGGTCAAAGCTTGCGAAGTGAGGATGAGGCGATGCTTTCAAAGTATTAAGGGTACTTTGAGGTAGCCTTCTGGAATTGAGAATTGTGTAGAAGGGTGGACTTGCTCGCATCGAAATAGTAGGTGCTCTATGGATAGCAGATGAGCGAACGAGTCGAGTGCGAAAGTAGGTAGGCTTTGGCCGCTTTGTACCCACTAGAACGTAAGCGAGAGTGTGATGGCGTTGTGAGATTATCGAGATGAACCGTTGTATAATGATCTGAAAGCAATGAAGGTTTCTCAGTAGGAGCGCTTTTTTTAGCATACAGTCGTAGCCACGAGAATGCTTGATGACATGAACACAGTTGTAAATGAGAAATTAATTACCACAAGGGACATTACTGTTAAATTGGACTTAAGAGAATAGATGGCTATAGACACTGCCTGTGAGTGGCAGCAGAATAATAGCATGATAAATCCACCATTGACACGTAACAGTTGACAATTGGCATTTTATAAGCAATAGAGGTATCGAGATTACAGAGTATCAACGAAAAATCAACCAGTTACATGTTTGGTTCGAAGCCTAGGAGAACGTGGAGACGTCTCAGACATTGGATCTTGCTATAAATTGTAAGTCCCACGCCACAGTTAGTTTTCAAGGCCACTGAGCCTTGAGCTACTCGTTCTTCCCATAGCATAAGGTCATGTGGGTGATGCAGGCAATGCAAAAGATTGAAAGTTCACACTTGTGACAGTACGAAACTGAATATCATCAGTGATTTATACATAAATGTACAAGTTCATCTCCATGAACACTCCAAGCGATACCTATACAGCGCTCCTGACCTGAGAGACGAGGTCACTCTGGTGCTCGTTCAAGATCTCATCCAGTGCCCTTTTCTCAATAATCACCCTTCCCAATTCCAACAAATCTTTGACATCCACCTCCCTAACCATCTGTATCCTCCCATCCTCACCCGCATGTCTCAACGCCCTGAAAAGGTTCTTCTTGAAGCTCCCTGTGATAACCAAACTTCTGCCATCCTCTCGGCCCCAGTGATTATGCTCGAAAATCTGTTTCACAAATCTCGTTTTTGGATACTCGATGTCCATCCCATCCTCGCAAACAATCAACTCTCCTCTTCTGTATCTCCAGCTCAGCGCGGTCCTCCACGCTAAGTCATACATCTTCTTCGGGAGCGCGGTAGCGAAATCTCTTGGGTGCGGACCGAAGGACTTCCCTCCACCTTTCAACATCGGCGATTGCTTCGTCCCCAAACGGGACATACCCATCCCTTTCTGAGGCCGAATCTTACGATGCGAACCATGAATTTCCCAGCGTGTCTTTGTGGATGCCGTTCCCTGCCGGGTGAAGTCGCCTTCGAAGATTACGGCGCGGTGTAGGATGTCTCGCCGTAAGGGGAGGTGCAAGTGTTTGCTGGCATAGGATTCGAAGCGTATAGGTTCCATTGTGGGGAATTTATAGATGGTTGTGAGGACTGAATCTGCTCGGTGTTAGGAGAGGTACCAGGGAATAGGACAGGGAAAAGGACAGGGAAAAGGACGTGCCCTGGATCTCAAAAGCTGGGTCTGTGGCGGTTTGGAGGAAAGTTGGATCGTATTCTCGTGATGTTTGGGAGGGCAATGAGGTCTCTGTGGCCATTGACCTCGAGAGCCGTGGTGCGAGACATTGCTAGAGATCCTGTTCAGCAGAGACAATGGGGTTTCGGGGGTATAGCATACCGTTAAAGGATCTTTAGAGCCGGTATTGAGAGCTCGCAAAGTCTTCAAGCTCCTGGAGAAGCTCTGAAGCCCTTTGGAAGCCATTGTCGATGTATTTCGGCGATGTTGACAATGTTCGTCGTTGTTGAAGTGTGAGATGAAGCTAGCCCCAAAAAATTGTGGACGCTCGGCATCTTCCGCAATGCTTGGACAAATTTGAGAAGCATCGTCGACACGCATCACCACAACAATGTCAGCCTGTCAGAAGGCCGCAAGGCCATTGACGCAATGTCTACGGATTTCTCAAGCTTCGAGTCAGTCTTCAAGGACCATACGACTGTTCACGAGCTCCTCCCGATTGAGCGAAGAAGCTGTCACCGAAACAGCCTCCTTTACGCCAACGCCAATCTACGATCCCGAGACGGTGACAAGTTCAAAGGAAGAGAGGAAGCTGATGAGGACCGGCGTATATCCAATTGGGTCAAGACGTCGTCGCGCAGCCATTAAGACCTCCGAAAATATTCCCTTTGAGCAATTGCCGTACCAATGTTTTCAAGAAGCGCGGAAGATCCTGCAGGCGGACAGGGAAGAGAAGCTGGCTTTGATAGCAAAGGAGAGGTTACGGATATCGAATCTGGTAGCTACAGATTCTGCGACCATTAATGGTGGACAGAAGGTCAAGGACGTCCGGCTGGATAGTATGAGGCGGCATCTGGAGTACTTGAAGATCCAGGCCGACATCAACGATCCGTTGATTAAGAAGAGATTCGAGGATGGCCAAGGTATGCAGATTCTCTTGGCTTACGGAGCCTTGGTACTAATTGCTTGCAGGAGACATGACCAAACCCATCTACCGCTATCTCGCAGACAGAAAATGGCGCGAATATCAACGCAAGATCATCGTGCAACGGATAGAGCAACTTGGCATTGTCCCAGATGTTCTTCCATTCTTCGAACCCACCGCTGAAGTCCGTCTCGCATTCAGACAAAAGAATGTCCAGCCTGGCGAGTTCGTCGATTCTCGGATCAGCGAAGTACCCCCCAGATTGAAAGTACAAGTTTTCGATAAAGGGGAACGACTTGTTACTATTGTCGTGATTGACTCGGATGTTCCTCTTATTGAAAAAGACGATTTTGGCTCTAGATGTCATTATCTTGCTGCAAATATTCCACTCTCGCCAGCAGAAACCTCTCTTCCACTTTCTAAGGCGACCGAGGCACAAGTCATACACCCTTGGTTGCCAGCGTTTACACAGAAAGGATCGCCATATCACCGATATTCCGTGTTTGTATTGCAACAGGAGCCTGGAAAGATACTCGACACTGCTTCGTTGAAAGAGCAAATCAAACGAGATGGCTTCAGTTTGAGGAGATTCGTGGATAAGTGCAAAGTGACACCCATCGGAATGAACATCTTCCGCAGCATATGGGACGAAGGGACTGCTGGTGTCATGGAGAGAGCAGGAATTGAGGGTGCGGATATCGAGTTCAAGAGAAAGAAGGTTGTGGCATTGAAGCCAAAGCAGAAGGCGAGAGGTTGGGAGGCTAGGCATGCTTCCGATAAGTACAAGTCGCTGAGGAGATGATCACATTGTACGAGAGCGAGAAGGGAAATTGAGGACGAGGATGTCCTGAATGTAAGATATTATTCTAGAACAATGTACAAGAAGTGATTCGATTCTATGCAGGGACAAGCGTTCCCATTGTTCTCTATATTGCAACTGTACAATCAATCTACTTTGCCTATGCCTTTTGAGTGCGAAAATACGAGTTCTCTTGCCCCCACCCTTACTTTCATGGGGATCCATGGTACCCGAGGATGCTGGTACATTTTCCTGATGTACCTCATGTGACCCATTTGCGCCAAAGTCATGAAGCCATGGCACATGCAATTGGGCAAGATTTCTATGGGGCTGTGGAAGTGAGCACAAGACATGAAATGCGTCTGCAACAACTTGCAGATCTTTGACAGGCCAGGAAATACCTTTGCCTGTTGATATAGATACCAAGAATCCTGCAACTGAATTGTTATGAGAACGGTCCGAATGCCCTGAAAGTACAACCAATGAGGCCTTTAATCCTGTTCATTTGCTTTCCAAGAATGGCTGAGCCAACAGGATCTCGACGGCTTTGCCTTGGAGGAATCTCTCTTTGGATTTGCCTTATGTACCAGATCTAAAAGCTTCGAAGTCACCTCCAAAAGTAAACGCACTCGTGTTTCATTTGTGACATTCCAATACACTGCACAACCTGTTCCTCTGCTTCCTCTCTTCCCATCACTCCTCCACGCTTTTCCATGAATCTCATCACTTGTTTCGAGCCCGACTCCGACCCCGACTCCGACCCCGACTCCGACTTCGACTCCGACTGCTTCCACTGACGCTGCCACTGCCAGTGCTTCGACTACGCCTCCGCCTTTCCTTCCCACGACTCTCAGGCTTCTTCTCCCGATGCTCAAACTTTTCAAACAGATAAACCAGCGTCCATCCCAACATGACCTCCATCACCAAGATCCCCACAGACTTTATCGTCTTCCCTCCACTACTCGCTACCACCACCTTACAAACTCTACTACTCGCTGCTAGGGTACCCAGCGCACGCGCCATGGCTGTCGTTGCCGTTGGCGTGTCCGTTACCGTTGGTGTGTCCGTGGCAGTAGCCGTCGCCGTAGCCGTAGGCTGCACAACATCAATGACATCCACCTTCTCCTTCCCCAAATACCCCAAAGCAGCCAACACCACCAACACAACCGCCAACACGAGTGCCAAACCTAGCACAACAAACAGCCCTATCAGCAACTTAGGCATCCACGGCTTCCAGGGTGAGTCTTGTTTTGGAGCCTGATAGTTCGGGTTCCGTACGATGATGGGCCGTTCGGTGGACATGACGATATTTTCCAGGGATCTAGTCTCGAGGGATTCGGACATGAGGGTTTCGGGGAGGGAGAAGGTGGTTATAACTGATTCTCGCAAGTAGGGTTTGTAGGGCTTTTGGGCTTGTTCTTCCTCCGGGTATCGGGACATTTTCGCTCTGTAGATTTAACTGGTTGGAGACGTGGAAGCAGAGAAGGAAGGATTTCACAGGGGAAGAGAGGTTTATAGAGTACTAGGTAGTGTGTGGGGAGTCATGTTGCTTGTGATTCAGAGCTGTCCACCCCGCCAAAGTAGCGTGTCCCTATTCACGAAGCCACTCTCCCCGTCTGCTGTGATGCATTCATGTCCTTCCCCTTCCCAGTGTTCGCATATCCGCATCAATGAGCCTCTTCATGGTCCAGTGTCTCCGTTGAGACCAGTATCCACAGATTGTGGTCGTGAATTGAATAGTCCCTTCCATTTGAAGGTAGCCAACACGAGGGCGATTAGACTAAGTCCTGTTAACCAGGCCAAGAAGCGGACGAAGCGGGGACGAAGGAGGAAGTCCAGCCAGCCTTCATCGTTCGTGGGAGTGTTCGCTGGTGGTTGTTGCGGTTGTGCTTGGCGACCGTTGACGGGGATTGCAAGGATGGCGGCAGCCATGCGGGCTGAGATCTCGTCGTTCTCCATTGTTCGAGGAGGGAGTTGGAGAATGAGGAGGATGTAATGGTGGTTTAATTGTACGGAGAGGGGTTGGTAGATTGGGATAGGAGCGCTTGGTTGTACTCGTGAAGGTGGTACAATGTAGATGTGCTTGAGGAGGGTTCAATGTCCGACGCAGGTTGGTACAATGAAATTAACACTGCGGCTGGTGCTGCGGCTTGAGTTCGCTTGGACCCATGATCTATACACCACATTGTACAGAACAAAACGGGTACATTGAGGACGTAGCAAATCATTCATTATTCTAGCTAGTCCTGGAAGAATGGACTTTAAGGAGCTTGAAAGTAAACAAAAGGGGGGAGGATCTCAGATTAACCGATCACATGACTGATGCGGCCGCCTTCACGAATTTCTTCATATTCTGTCTTTCATTGTCCCAAATGAGATGGTGGAATGAGCTAGAAACATTGTTGATTGTTTGATTGTTCCTCTTGGATTGGAGCATTGAGAAGGGTACTAGAGCGAATATCATGGATCGAGATGGCACATTAGCTCAGGGTGCATCTCAATTATCTAAGATGGGCTGGCACATTGTGCGAAAAACGTAACAAGATGGACTCTCCCAAGACGTCGGAATCAGAGAGATGACTTGCTAGTTGTTCTCACTAATATAAGTCATAGAACAAGAAAATCAAGATAATTGTTCCAGATCCGTCAGAACAATGAGGTTAACAAGATATCCACAGCACAACTCCCAACTACCTCTTCAACGTCTTCTGCTTCTCCGCATCCTTCACAAGCTTCCTCCCACTAACCATCAATCCCTTCCTATTCCGCACACTATCCATATACCTCTTCGCCACATTCTCCTTATCCGCCAGCTCTCCTAGATCCTCTAAATCATCCTCCGTAAATGGCACCCAGAACGGATCTTCATCCAAGATATCGAAGCCCTGGAAGATAAGTTGCGGGGACGCGGCACCGGATGTACGCTTGCGAATCTCGTCACTAAAGCCAAAGGACTCAGCAACAGGGAGGAGGGAGAGAATCGTGAAGAAGGGGGTTCCTTCTTTCATGGCTTCGGAGAGGACGCGGCCTCGGCGGCGGGTGATCACGTCGTAGACTCGGCCTAGGACCTCGGCTGCGAGAGAAGTTAAGAACGAAATCTATAAAGGGATGCGGTGGGCTTACTGCTTGCTTGGATCTCGCAGGAATACATTGCGAGAAGTAGGCGAGGACTCCAGTCCAAGAATCCTTGTTTGATGGCTTGCTGAACTGTCTTGATTACTTCTCCAGTGAGTCTGCCAAGTTTGTCTCTTGCAGAAGACTCGTCATCGGTTGATGGTGTCAGAGTGACTTCCTCGAGGAAAACTGCGATGCCTTGCACTGGCTCGTTGCACATTGGCCCCTGAGCTGTTGCGAGTTGGAAAGCATAGCCAACCTTGTCGGAGAAGTCGCGAGCTTGTAGTGTATCACCGACAGCTTGCTCTTTCTCTTCTACTGAATCTCGAAGGCTGGAACTGTTAGCAGATATCGAGGACTGAGAGGGAAGTGATATACAATCGTCCGCATATACAATCTTTAGTGGCGTCTATCAGGACATTTGCTCCAGTTCTTCGAGGCCCGAATGCTGTGATCTGTTCCACCGCATTTGCCCAAATCTCTCGTTGGCCCTTGACACTCTCAAATGTGGACTGTAATTGCTTCTTGAACTCTGCGAGCGACAAGACTTTCGAATTATCGACTACGTCATCCTCATCAACGTCTTCTTGCTCGCTAGATTCCTGAGAATCCTTCTGATCCGTCCGTTTCTCCGCAGCTTGTCGATCAGAGTAAAGTCTCTTGATAGCCGTTGCATTCTTCCCTAAGAATTCTGTCACTTCAGCCGGCAAAGGTCGAACACGAAGTCGAATAGTAACTTGTTTTGAAGTGGTTGTCGCAATCACTGTCCCCCTCCCAAGTTCCTTGTTCGCTGGTGGCTTCATTTCTTCTGCTCGAACTATTGTTTCTCGGTAAGGCACAATCGGTTCACCAGCTTGAATCTCGCATCTTGCGAACCGTTCTCGCAGATCGGTCAAGCACCGCTCCAGATGCAGTTCTCCTGCCGTCAACAGAACATGCTCGCCACTTTCAAATTGCTCGTACTCAGCACATGGATCGCTCTGAACGAGTAGCTTGAGCCCACGGATCATCTTGTCAAGATCGGCGGGGTTGACTGGTTCGAGTGCTACTCGAACAATGGGCTGAGAGGCCATGTTAACACCTGCCAGATTGACACTGCCCTCAAGTTGGCTGCAGATTGTCCCTGATTTGAGGATGTGACCTTCCAAACCAGCAATACCAAAGACCACGCCAGCAGGAACTGAAGTAAGCGGCTCAAGACCACGACCCATCAGAAGATACAAAGCAGTAACCGTGACTTTCTGTGGCTCAGGACTATTGTGCGGATGTGCCGGCGTGAATTTTGGCGGCAGAACATAAACAGAATCACCAACAGAAAGCGTGCCGGAATAAATGCGTGCAAATCCAATAAGATGCTCACGGTCAGGCTCTTTGTCCTCGACTTTGACATCTTCAATAGCTGTGCTGCCAAGTGTATCTGTAAGGCCGTCGATAGGGTCTTCGGCGGTGCCATTTTCCAGAGCTTGAGCTCTTGCAATTTCTGCTCTTTTCCGACGACCCATCTCTCTTGCTTCTTCTGGACTCAGAACACCCCCTCGGCGTTTGTTCTCTGGAAGTTCGCTTTCTGGAATAGAGACCATTTTGCTAACATACGCCACGACCGGCTCATTTTTCGAGCTCCGCGACTTGATCATAGCTTCTCGAATAATTGGATCCACGTGGGTATAGCCAGGGGACGCGTCGATGAGAGCTGGTAGTCGTCCCTCTTGAGCAACAGGTGGTGACGGAAGCGATTCTATCACAGAAACAAGCAGAGCCGTAGATAGTGGAAGCCATGCACTAAACAGAGTAGTAAGAATGGCTCGAGGATCCCGTGAACATGTTATATGTGGCGGTAGAGTAATATTCAAGGATTTCGTAATTTTCTCAGTCATTGCTGGGTCACTAAATGTAGAAAGTCAGAATATGATAAGTTTGCATTTTGATTATTAACATGAGTGGGAAGAGAAAGAAATCCACGCACCCCTTCCCCTTATCACCGCCAGTAGTTGCTTGATACACGGCCCAGATCTGGTCCAGTACAAGCTGAACAAACATGGGCTTCAGAGCTCTGCCCTTCAAGTGCTTCTGTGCCAAAACTTTCTTGGTTTTCGGATCTAAGTAGAAGTCTCCCCAAAGGACTTTCTCCATCGCCGTTCGCTTTATTCCTAACTTCTTTTCGTAAAGACTGGCGAACTGTCTGACGGTAAATGCCCATCCATCGATGGCACTACTGAAGATAACATTATTTTTTTCGGGAGCAAAGTAGAGATCTTCATCATCTTTCTCCTCAAACTCCTGGTTGCTAGGTGTCATGCTTTCGGTGTCGACTGAGCCATTGGTGCCTGTAGTATTTTCTTCATCTAGTCTTTCTTTTTCTTTGGCAGCTGCGGCAATTCTTTCGTCAACTCTTTCTCGCCAATTGAGATCCTCTTCCATACGCTCGCCTTGGAAGAAGCTTCCAAGCACTGCATTTACTTGCTCGAGTATTTTGGTCAAGTGTGTGTAGGCCTCTCCGGGAGTCATCTTCAGCTCCGTGACAAGCCGATCCATTTTGTTGATTACCAACAATGGCTTCATGTGTTCAACCCAAGTCTGTCGAAGAACAGTCACGGTCTGACTGCAGACGCCTTCAACAGCATCCACTAGGACAACTGCCCCATCACAGAGACGCGAAGCAGTCGAGACTTCGCTGCTGAAGTCGATGTGTCCAGGCGAGTCTATCAAGTTTATAAGATATTCCTTTTGTTCGGGTGTTGCATCTGGTGCAGATCTTCGCAGCATGGAGAAGTATAGGGAGATGGCAGAGGACTCCATGGTGATGCCCCGAATTTGTTCGTCTGGCCGAGAATCAAGGTATCTAATCTTGCCTGCAAGCTTGGGAGAAATGATACCGTTCGTGGCAATAAGGGCATCTGTAAGGGAGGTCTTTCCATGATCCTATCAAAAGTTCAGTACTGGCAGAGGCTGCAGGTGTGGAAGTGCACTTACAACGTGGGCTAAGATGCAAATCTCGAATTCTGGTTAGCAGTGATACCAGAATTGCCCCTCCATCGCCAGTCAACTCACATTTCTGATGCCTTCTGGATTCCGCTGTAAAGCGACCAGCTTCTCTGGGTTGACGACAGGCATTTTGCAGATTATGCTTCATGTTATTTCAAAATATGAGGGGAAAAAACTGATGCCAGCTTTTCAGAGAGTCTTGCGACGGCCACGAACTATTTCAAGTATTTTCCTGCTGCACATGAATCAGAATGAGTGATGCGGGCAGGGCTCCGCTAGCGTGCCAACCCCGCCGCCAGTCGCCAGCCTTAAATAAGCAGCTGGTCACGTGCGTCAACAGAGCACCATAGATGCGAGTGAAGCCTATCGGAATCTAGACAATCACATACTTATTCTGGGACATGAATCAAAGAAACAATCTCCAATCATTTCCTGGCCCGCCCTTGGCATGAAATGCGGCACGGAACCTTGATTCCTTTCGGACGAAGCAGCGGTTTTAGCAGCCTCCTGAACGCTCCTGAAGCGACCCTGTAACTGCTAGCACCGATCGCTGCCAAGTCGTTGGCTCTCAGCGATCCGTCCCCGTCGTCATCCTGGCCGCACGGTTTCACTGCAAATTCACCCCATCGCGAAATCCATCTCATTTAAGCTTCCGCCGATCAATGCTCACGTACCAGTACTTTAATACTTAAGACGAGATGGCCCGGCGAACACGACAAATCCTGCGCTGTTGACGGTCCAGCTAGCCACCGTGGGACGCAGTATTCAGGTGGCTGAACGCTCTCGCTCTCGCTCACCAAAAAGGCAGCCAGCCTCGACACCAGCAAACGCCACGCGCGATTCTCATCCTCCCCAGCGCGCAGTGTGGAGTTGGCATCTACATCAGGGTCCGAAGGTCCAAAACTCAATTGTCAAATCTAAGAAACCATCATGGCGCAGGTTCAAAGTCCACCGATGCAGGAAGCATCTCAGCCTCGAAAGATTCCAGAGCGGGCAACAGCTCTACAAATACCACTGCCTGACGCAGTCACACTTCCTCCCCCTTCATCTGCCAGTCGAATTCGCAACACGCATCTCAATTTGGACACGTTTTCTCCCGTCAACCAGAATGGCAGCTTCGAGTTCGATCGGGTACTCAAGAGTGGATATGTGCAGAAGCGTACACGCAAAACGAAGGTATGATCGCATAAGGCTTCGACCTGAAGATCTACTAACATAATTCACAGGCATGGAAGCCAATCTTCCTCGTACTTCGACCGAACTCTCTCTCCATATACAAAGATCAAAACGAAGACAAATTGAGACAGAAGATTATCCTGTCGGACCTCACCGCCGTCGCGTTTCTGAAGGACCCCAAGCAGAAACGACAAAATGTCTTTGGGCTCTTCTCTCCCTCACGGAACTACCATCTTGAGGCAAATTCAAGAAAGGATGCTGAAGAATGGGTCGACCTGATCCGCACGGAAGCGCGAATCGAGGAAGAGGAAGAAGAGATGCTTCTCGCCAGCCCGGGAGGAACCGTCACAGGATCATATGGTGGTTTCGAGCGGGCAATGCAAGAGCACAACGAGCAAAGACGTCTGCACGACGAAAGACTGGGCTCTAGCTCTCCAGAACCTAGTGACCCAATACCTCGAGCAACACGGACCAAAGCTCTAGGTGTCGCTGCACCAAGAAGACCCTCACATACGATCGAATATTCTGGAAACGAGCTCGCATCGCATTCAGACTTGTCAGAAACAGAAATCTCAAGAGCTCGACGAGAATCTAGAGTTTCAATAGCGGAAGAGCCTCTCGCCGTCCAACCACCAGACACACGTCCTATTATTGGAGCCCGAAATGTCAGCCAAATGAGCGGTTTCAATGTCGAGCAAGATCCCGAGCGGGTAGTCTGGCAAGGGTACCTCCTCTACCTGTCCTCCAAAGGCGGAGTCCGCCGCTGGAAAGACCTCTGGGTCGTTCTGCGACCCAAGAACATCGCGCTGTACAAGAATGACTCGGAATACTCGCCCATACTTATAATATCGCTATCCTCCGTCATCAACGCCGTGGAAGTCGATCCGCTCTCTAAAACCAAGGTGCACTGTATGCAGATAATCACGGAAGAAAAGAGCTACAAGTTCTGCGCGCATAATGAAGACACGTTAGACAAGTCGCTGGGCGCGTTCAAGAGCTTGTTGGCGAAGAGGAAAGAGCAAGAGGGAAAGATTGTTGTTAGGCGGGGATAATTATTGCGTTTATGAAGGTTGGTTGGGAAATGGTGGAAAGGGAGGGAAACAGTACATATTGATGGCATGACTTGGTGGTCCCGGAGTTTACTTATTTTGTTAGCAGCGCTGGTCTTGCTTGCATGGCGTAGCGTAACGTGTTATGAGATATGATTCTGTAAATGTAATGTTATGATCATTGAGATGCTTTCAGTTGTGAGCATTCATTCTGTTGAGTGTGAATCACGAGTGTCACTGCACCTCACATGACTCCTCTTTTCTAGCACACTCAATTCTGTACCAAGCAGAGAACTGACGGCATTCTGAACAAGCGAGCCATTGGCATATATAAATGTCGCCACAGTTCCCCTTTCCACAAAATAAGACACGGTCAGGCCATTGCAACTGAGCTGATTCAGACGTCCTTTGCAGCGTCGTACTAATGAGCTGCATAAAAAGCTCACATCCCAACCATGGCCACCCACGACCACGATGCAGGCGATTTACCGACAGCAGCCGAGGAGGAAGTGTCCCCTATCATGGAAGCAACCTGGGACAAGGACGAAGGCGGCTTGCCCTAGCAGCTTATTGTGATTTGTAGACCTAGGTCTGACATCCCTCTCCCTCCAAACCTTACTTTAGTGAAGAGCTATTGATCAATGACAACAAAAGTAGGATTTACAAGAACATGGTTTCATCCGTACCGAAGCTATGTCATCTATTGCTTCTCTGAAATAAGAAGGGAAGTACTAGGGAGTCGTCGTGAGGTTTATATCATCTCTGAACTGGTTGATTTATCATCCGATGTACATAGAACATTGACAACATGTACACCGGCAATAAAACAGAAGCTTACCTAACCACATCTAGTGCTGGTGTGAAACTTTGATAGTTTGAAGGCACCTCTGTGGAGCCAGACGGAAATGTACTAATCAATAATCAAGCAGAATCAACACGTCAAACCCGAAGATTGTGATGCTACTTTTTGGCAGGCGTTAATCAATATTTTCTTAGCTTCCTGTTGCTTAAAAACTCATTTCCTTTACAAGGAAGCATCTCTTCCCTCTCTTGCATATTATTCAGAGAAGGCCGACTTGTTTGCGCTAACTTCAGGAAGAATCAACTCATCTTACTAGATCCCCTACCACCCAATAAAACCCAGCGCTCAAAGTCTCCATTAAATCAAAATCCACCACTAAACCATCTCATACCCCTCCTCTCCACTCTTCACCCCAGCAATGCCAAGGAAGAACTCACTCAATCCCCACGCACCCGGATCAGGAACCTGCTCGAAGCCTTTGCCTCCAACATACACCGTCCGTCCTAAGCTCGCTTTCATGCCCTTCGTGCCCTCAGCACCCTTCCTCGAAGCCTCAGCCGCCTTCTTCACATCGCCCGTCTCTGCCAATGTCTCTACAAATGGATGCAGAGCATCAACTAGCGTTCGATCACCAGGTTGAGCAGGCGTGTAGTTGGCGAGGGATTTGCTCGCTTGTTGCAGGGCTGTGGCCCAAATTTGGGGTGTGGCAGACGACGACGACGAAGCGGCTTGGCGGAGGGAGTGTACGAGGGAGTTTAGGTAGATGGCGTAGAGTGCGCCGGAGGTGCCGTCCATGGTGTTTTCTACTACTTGCACGATCTTGCTGAGGTCGAGGACTATGTCGCCGGTGAGTTCGTTGCTGGAGAGGAGTTTGAGCACAGCTGGTAGAAGTTAGTAAAGGCGCTTGAAAGGGGTTGGTAAGAGTGTACCTTCTGCTCCGCGCTTCAAGCCGATTCCACAATCGCCGTCGCCAACTACGGTATCGAATTTGGTGACGTCTGGCTCGGCAGCAATAACTCGTTCAAGACCGCCAGTCAAGCCTGTTTTGAAAGCTTCTGGGCTGACCTTGAGCCCGCTGGGTTTGACTTCCTCGGTCCCCGAACTTGCATCGTCTCTTGTTCTACTTGACTTGGCTTCCCATGTTTCTTTCTTGATCGGTGCCGTCCATCCAGCAGCTTCAGATGGAGCATCAAGTAGTTGTATCATACTAGGTCCTCCAATATCTGTATTGACCACATTGAGAATCGAGATACTGAAGCCGAGTCCGTTCAAACTAGTCATGTAGGTTCCGGCCAAAATCCGAACAGGCTTGATATTATATGTCTTCTCCAGTTGTCCAACGACCTCTGAAGTAATACCTCCAAGCTCAAGGACGCTGACTCCACCCAGATTGTTGATCAGGAGAACAACTTCATTTGAATTAACTTTCAGGAACGCTCGGTCCTCGTCCTTTGAATCCAGCATTTGGGCAAGCATTCTTGTAACCAACTCAGGCAAATCAACAACGGCCCTTCCACTTCCGGGTTCGTTGTGAATACCCATACCAATCTCCACCTCTTCCGAAGTCAGAGTTTCGTCGGACTTTGGGTCTGGAGGTGCTCGTCCTGGCACATGGACATGATCCAAGCTCGCTCCAACACTGACAAGATTATCCGATGTCAACTTGGCAACCTTGTAAACGTCCTCCAAGCTTGCACCTCTCGCAGCCAAAGCACCTGATATCTTGTGAACGAGAACTGTCCCCGCAATACCTCTCCTTCCAACTTTCCCAGCCGCTGCCCGTCCAACTCCAACATCATCACCCACAACTAACATCTCAACCTTCAGTCCCGCAGCCTTGGCCTTCTCAGCCGCCATCCCAAAATTAAGCACATCTCCCGTGTAGTTCATAACAGTAACCAGGATTCCCTTCTCGCCATCCACTCTCGACATCACAGCCTTGCGGATCTGCTCGGCGCTGGGCGAAGCAAATATTGTACCCGCAACCGCAGCAGAAAGGAGTCCCTCCCCAACAAACGCTCCAAAGCTGGGTTCATGGCCACTTCCTCCGCCTGAAATTATGGAGACTTGTGAAGCATGGCCTGGCCGTCTGTAAATGATCTTATTTTCGGCATCGAGGGCAACAGATGGGTTCGTGATAGTGAGAGCTTGGAGAGCTGTATTCACAAGATGGGTAGGGTCGTTGATGAAGTGCTTGGCAGACATGATCGCGATGGTAACTTGCTGATAAGGAAAATAGTGTAGAATCCTCAACAGTGACAGAAGATTCGTAGACCGGAAGCTGCTCGATCAGCTTATGAGCAGCCGTTCGGCCCATTGGCACCGATCCCAAGGAAGCGGGGCAGCACAGTTAGGGGAGGAATTGTACAGGGTGGGGTAATCCGAGAAGTCAATTGAGGGGTTGCAGCCTGTTGCAGCGAACCAATCCCTGGCGCCCCACTTGTGGAACGCTGGAGCGAACGCCTGCCGCAATCGTACGGGGAAATTTTAAGCACCGCGGCTAACCTTCCCTGAACCGGAGCCTTTCTCCAACCTCATTTGAAGCCCAGCACACACACAACGACTACTCTGCGACTATCGGAATGGCACAGGTAACGTCAGTTGCGGTGCCTGGTCAGCTTTTAGGCCCGGTCAGCGAATACCAGCCTGGTCCGGGAACGCATGTCCATAATTCAAATCTCTACGCCTCAATTCTAGGGCCAGTCAGAAAACTCAACCCTCCCAAGCCAGCTGGTCCGCAGAAACGCCTGACGAAGATCACACCTGCTGTTCCTGCAGCTCTACCTACGCTTTCGATCGAGAGAAATATCTCAGCGGCCTCGCAGGATGGGGGAAGCAAGGGGAAGGCAGAGATCTTGCCGGAGGTGAACAGCACGGTTCTTTGCAGAGTTACGAGGATCACGCCAAAACAAGCTCAGGTTGCGATCTTGGTGGTTGGAGAGACGGTCTTGGATGGAGAGTGGCAAGGCTTGATACGTGTGCAAGATGTGAGGGCAACGGAGAAGGATAAAGTGAAGATATTCGAGAGCTTCAGGCCGGGGGATATTGTACGGGCTGTGGTGGTGAGTTCTCAGAGCTGTGTTTATTATGGGTAAGGAAAATACTGACTTGCTTCCTAGATCTCACTTGGTGATCAATCGAACTACTACCTTGCGACTGCGAGCAATAACCTCGGGGTCATCATGGCAACGAGCGAGGCGGGGAATGCGATGTATCCTATCAGCTGGAAGGAATATAAAGACCCAGAGACAGGTGCCAGCGAGAGCAGGAAGGTTGCCAAGCCATTTTGAAGAGCAAGTGGTTGTGGAATTCTTGGCTTGGCTTCAATATTTGCATAGCGTAGGAGTTCTAGAGGTATTTGGCATTGTCCTACTTAGGACAAAAGTAAACAAACGGAGACATCCAGGGGCACGAATCACAAAAGCGTTGAATACTCCTTCAATACCGACTCTCCAACATCTATCTGATCTGAGAAAGACTCGATACCACCAGAACCATGATTTCTAGACCATTATACTTACTTGTTTAGTACATCCTGGTGTCTCGCGTGGCTGAACCGTCCCGTCCAATCGTTGGCAGCCTCGTCTCGCGTTTCTTCCAAGCCTCACTCCTTCCTTCAACAACGCATCTTGGAGCCTCGCAACAACTTCACCCGTTAACCTCTCACTTTTCGTTCCGATGCGTTGTAGTTCACATGCAGGTCCTCGCGAAGGGAGATTTGCCATTCAGTACTCGACAACGCGGGGCGTCTCTTCCGCTCACCTCAATATCTCAACCTTCTTGAATGTAACACCAGCGGCTACCTACTCCAGGGTAACCAACCTTCATCGACCCGAGCTCACATACCCAAAAGACGGCTCTGGCTCAAATTTTCCTACATAAAAACCTGGGAGCACAACGAAAATGGCGAGTGACGAAGAAGACCAAGGTCTCCGATTTAGACCAGAATGGACAGAAGAACCTCATGTCGAGGGTGGCGCTTATCTTCCACTTAAAGACCGTTCCACACATCCAGAAATTGTTCCTCAATGCATCCTGGGTATTGCAAAGGCGACTTATGGCGGACTTCATGAAATAAATCCACCTCCCTCTCCACCGCCATCTCCCTTAAGCTGGATTCCTCGTCGACACGGCGGCGGCTTTCGATTTGGACGCTCAGAAGACAATGATCTTGTAGAAATCCCTCAAGAGATAGATGTCTCGTCTCTCTCGGAATTTCTCTCGTTCCCAAAGCTACCCATCGAACTACGACATAAGATCTGGCGACATTGCTTACCCGGTCCTCGCCTCGTAGAGCTGATGTACGATGAAGATACAGGAGCTTGTACCTCGCAGGCTCCTCTTCCAATCTGCTTATGGATTTGTAGCGAGTCTCGGAAAGAGGTGAATTTATTCTACAGACTCTTGTTTGCTACAGACAGAGCGGAAGCCACAATTTATCTTGATACACATATCGACGAAGTCTACTTAGGCGTTGGCAACTTCCACCCAGGACCTCGATCAGTGCTCGATCTCTTCTTGTCCCTGGACCCGAAGGATATTGGCCAAATTGAGAACCTTGCAATTGACAGTGATATCGCCAACTATCACGAGTCCGACGAAGAAGCACCGACATGGGGTTTATGGTGGACTTTGGCTATGAGCACTGCGGACGAGTATGTCTTCACCAATCTGCAAACATTGACGATACATCGAAACCCCTCGCACAAGAGTTGTAATGACTCCCCATACATCGACTTCTACGGCGACTTCATCCTCACCGAGCTTGATAGCAACCCCGGTGAGTTTCAAGCTTGGCAGATGGAGATCAGCGGCTGTTATTGGAAGCGAAAGACTAAAGTCCGACCTGTTCCTTGGGACATTCCTCTACATAATAAAGCTACATGGGAGGCTTCATTCTCTCGCCTGTGGGCCGATCTAGAGAAGCACAAATACAAAACGCCAGGTATAGCCCTGAAGACCGTGCGACTTGTAACCTTCGGCAAGGGACCTGATCACTGGGCTGGACGGCTTGAATTCCTCACTGGGAAGAAGTATGTGCAGGCAACTGGTTGTATTTACGAGGGTCACAAAGATCTGGATACTCTGTTGGACTGGAAGGAGGCAGAAACCGACGGAACTGGATGGTATGGTTACTTGACGGTCCAACTTTCAGAGCCAGAGTTCGATCCCCTCCTCGTATACTTGACGCAGAATGCCTGCACATGTGCTATTGGACACGCTCATCAGGCATATTACTACGATGATGAAGCTCTCGAAGGCGTAGATTTGCAAAAAGTGTTAGTGGTTGTTCGGGACGAGAATCGACACGGTGGCAGACCGCCATGGTATTAGGACGATGGTTTATAACGAGGAGAGATTTGCTCGATCTTTTTGCTACATACGGGAGATACCCTGCCAAACCAAATTTGGCCAGATGCTGCGTTGTATTTACTGGGAATCTCAGTGGTGAGCAATTTCAACCTGGCATATCGCATCTCTTCAAACTGTTTCCCTGACCTCTTCATCTGATTTTTTGAAGCCGGGATGAATGAACCAAGCCCGCAGTTTGCAACTCTTTAAAGTGCGTGCGTGTCAACCTTCATGAAAATCTGAAGTCAGATGAATAGGAAGAAGGGCTTTGCTGTAAATTTTCTATGAACTCGTCTGATATTTTTCAACAGAGGTAGATTGGACTTGCCCGTTGTAAAATTTATCTTAACAAGGCGGCAACAAAGCCGGAGCCAAAGTCTCGCTTCATCAATCGCGACTCCAAGTCAACAACAACCCGCGCTCCGACGCTCCTTTCTTCCATGCAATCACCTTTGCTCCGCCTAAAGACGCCTCAATTATCACTAGATCATGTCGAAAGAGAAATTCGAGCCCAGGTGGCCTGATGAACCCAACGAAAATGACGTTTACCTGCCCGATGATCTCGACTCTCGAACACCACATCCACAGACGGCACCGAAGGCAGTGTTCGACATCATCTCCAGCACCTATTATTCCAGATCCAAGCTATACAATGATTTTGCCAGATTTAAGCTCTTTCCAAAGCTACCGACCGAGTTGCGTCGCATTATCTGGCGACTAAGCCTTCCTGGTCAACGGGTCGTGGAGGTTTTGTTCGACAACTTCACGGGACAATGTCGATCTTCATGCCCCATACCAATTGCTCTCCACGTCAGCTCAGAGGCAAGAGGCGTGGCGCTTGAGTCTTATGAGCTGGCGTTTGGGACCGCGGAGGCAGAGGCTGTGGTGTATTTTGACTTCAAGATCGATGCTCTCTTCCTCGGTTTGGGTAACTTCGCCCCATCTAGTTGGGACCCGGCTCGTTATTTCTTTCGCAAACTACAGTCTATTGATCTCTGTCGTCTCCAGCACATAATGATACAGGACACAATGCGCAGTCTCTACCCTGGCTTCGACGGTATCAATGGCTCTCCGACTAACCTTGGTGGTTTCCAAGATGGAATCGGCTCTGAGGGCGACACAATGGAAAATAACGTGAGTGAATTCAGGCTTAAGAGTCTCGTAGCACTCACGATCATCAGCCACGGCAACATGGATGTCGTTATCCAAAAGACAGAAGGCGGGGACGGAGAGTTTCATACGTGGGATATTTTGGACGACGGCAAACCCATGCCTTGGCTCCTTGCGGAGAACGATTCTACTGTCAAAGCTATGCGCGTTTCGCAAATATGGAGACTGAGTGAGCTAGCCAAGGACACCGGAGCTACCAGTTTGACCACTGTGAGATCCGTGGGGATGAAAAGACTCCGAACAGACAAGGTGTGGGCAAAGCGAGTCGCTTTTCTGGATCAACATATCCTTCCTGGTGGCTTTAATGCTTGCTTCTACCCAAAGGATGGGGTTCTTGCTCGGGTGCTTGAGATGGAATTCAGCCAGCCACATTTGTACGACGAACTGAACGAATACCTCCGTATTGATCCAGAATACCTCTATATTTCTCATAGCCCATGCGCGTGTCCTATTCGACACAGATACATAACAGTATTGGACGAGCCCGAAATGTTGAAGCACCACGATCTGGCAGAGGGTCTGTTGGCTTTTCTTCGTTGGCGCCAGACTACCCGAGAGGATGCTATCCCAGGCGGTTTCCCCAGGGCGCAAGCTGTCGAGGATGACGATACGGGGCCTGCTATACAGAGTTCCTTGGAGGCCAGCGCCGCAATTACGCAAAGTCACCCTATTAGACCAGACTCCACAACAGCTGCTATGCAATACGTTTCACCGTTACAGCACGACTCCGCTCCTCTCCAGGAGCACGACCACCGACCTGATCCTGTCGAAACCCCCCCCCTTGTCTCCACGGTTCGCCTTCTTGGCCGTTGTTTCCCATCAAGAATACTGGGACTGCTGACAACATTCAACGAAGTACTCAACCTCGGCTTATTGCTCTACGGAGTGCTAGTTTTCGATGTCGAAGACCTCTGGATACCGCTTCTTGTATTCGGAGTGTTCTTCTTCATAAATCGTCTCGGTTCTCTTAATCGACCCTCCTCTAATGTCTCGCCGGACTTCCTCGCTCCGCTCTTTCGACTGACTTGGCGGGCATGTATCTCGGTGGTAAAATGGATTATGACGCCCATCGCCTACGCCAATGACACCGCAATTACGGTATCTAGAGATCTTGATTTTCTTGTACAGAGTGCTTCCTCGGGCAACACCTTTACAACTGCTCGTCGACGCGCTTATAGCGCTTTCCTCGTCTGCATGACCATCTTGACATGGATCCTGCTAGTCCTCGTTGGCTTGGCGCTTGCGTTCTCCTTGTTGAGATTATTGGTGGAGCTGATCAGTGTACTCATGCTCTTCATTGCAGGCTTGTGGTTGTTGGCAGCTTGGTTGAGGATTTATGAGGCGCAGAATCCGTAATGGTAGAGTCGAAGGCTTACAAAGCGAATAACAAGTAATGGTGGAAATACGAAAATTGGGGGCATAGATATGTCAAAGCAATGAGGAGAACTTCCAAGTAATGTAATTGATTTCAATCTTTGACATCCTATTTCCTGCTATGATTTCGTGCACTCCGAACAGTAAACAAGGTGAGAAATCCTAAACCAAGAACTTGTGAGCCATTGTCCTGCTAACATCACAACACCTCATTTATCGCAATTTACCATCCACAGAGTGCTCCAATGATCTTAAAACATTCAGGATCTTGATATCTATTTTTATAGCGGGCAGGCCGTACCGGAATCCTCGGAAATCGGCAGAAAGGGGTAAGTCAACAAGGGAAGAGTAGAACTGCTATTTGAGGAAATGAGATGAATTTTTTCTCTGCTCCAAAATCAACTTTTCTTTGATGGGTGAAAAGAAAGATTTTGCAGTGTGTTGAGCAAGTGCTATAGACTTGGTTTCTGCTAGCCTTCGTCTGTTCTCCTTTTCACAAGTGAATAGGCAATTCCCCCCTGACAGCCGACATCGCTTCAAGTTTTCGTCTGTTCTTCTCTTCGCAAGTGAATATTTCCCTCTAGCAGCCGAAATCGCTTCGCTTCCTTTTCCTTAGTCGCGTCTTCTTTTTTTCGATAGCTTCGTTTCTTTCTCACGATCTCTACACCTTTCGATCTGGTTCTTCATAACCCCTTTCGATCTGATTCTTCCACATCGCGAGGAGTTCTTTCAACCATTAAGCCTTCTGGAGAGAACTCTCTCATTGACTTTCTCCAAGACGCTGGCTTCGACATCCAAGCATACCGACAAAGGTTCCAAGACTCTCCTGCAACAACCCGCGTCGATCCCGCTCCACGTTGAAGATCGGTAGTCACAAGCGCGTCTTCTGACAAGTTGTCTCGACCGACCACGTCAACGTCTCTGGTATCACATTTAGACATAGTCGAACGCGTCTTTCATAGTAAGATATTGCCTAACATCGAAGGATTCCCCTTTTCTCCTCGCATAACTGACAAAGTTAGAGCAGCACAAGATGTCTACCACCAAATTTCGGTTCCAGCCGAACTGGTATGAGAAACAAACTTCCTCCGAGAGTGATGCGGCACCGTCTGATCCTCCAATATCTAGTCATCTAATGTCCGGCCATCCAATGTCGAGCCCTCTAACAAAGTCCTTCTCACCACCAAAAGGAGTATGGGATATAATCGCCGGCGCCTATACTCGAACCGCCCTTGAGAAGCAGTCTGATAAAATCTTCCATCTATTCCCCAATCTGCCCAAAGAACTTCGCCAAGAAATTTGGCTCCTCTCACTGCCAGGTTCCCGGATTGTTGAGGTGTTCTGGGACGAGGCTAAGAACGAGTGCTGGTCGGTCACTCCACTGCCAACCGCACTCTCAGTGAACCAGGAGGCTAGAGGTGTTGCCCTAGAGCACTACGACCTGTTATTCTCTACTAGGGGTGAGTCCAAAAAGATCTATTTCAACACAGAAGTCGACGAGCTCTACCTCGGACTCGGCAACATTGTTTCGACGACCTCTAGCGATCCGTGCGTCGCTTTCCTGAAAGATATTGGATCTGAAGATTGCGGAAAGATTGGCAACCTCACACTCGATGATGACTTTGCGGAAAACTATGCTAGGGAGAAGGGGTTATGGCCACTGTCTAACCTTCGATCCATGACGATTGCTGCGCATTATGGGAATGATGACATCGTAGTGTTTCGTGAAGTTAACAGCCAAGGTTTATCGGATGATAATACATCAACCCTCGATTACTGGCAATTTGGAGAAGATGGCCACATTGAGCTTTGGGGTCAGGACAAGTTTGCAGAATCTGGCAATACCTGGGAGTATGAAGTCGATTGCAAGCGGAGTGGTATTATGACAAGTGGTCGACACCCGAGACTCGCTGTCTCGAGGAATGTTGCAAAATATAGGTTGAAGAAAGATCCCAAATGGGCCAAACGAATGCGTTTCCTTCTTGAAGAGACCATGGTGGATTGGACTGGATGCCTCCGCCTCCAGGATGGGGTTTTCGACAGGCTCATCCAGATGGAACGCATGGATATCCGCAAGTATTACGAGATGGGGGTCTTGCTGGCTGAAAAAATGGGTAAGGGCCTCGAGGGCCTGGATCCTCTGATGGTCTACGCGATACAGAATCCTTGTGTCTGCCCAGTAGGGCACAAGAAGCAACAATATCGCCTTAAGGAAGAGTATTGCGGCATGTTGAAGTTGGACCTATTAGAAGCTTTGATAGAGGTTGACAGCAGGGAGTTTATACGAAACTTACTGAACTCACTGCAATTACAGCCTGGTGTAAACTAAACGGAGGTTTCTTTGCGAACAGAAAAGAATCATTGCCTTGTGTAGGAAATTGAGAGGCATTTATGGGCTTGCTTGCCTAGGAAAGTCCTCCCTGTACGGATACTTTAGTAGATTCCAAACGAGCAGCTGCGAGAACCAAAAAAATAAAACATACTTTTCACTGAAATCCTGACCAAATATTTTAATATAGTGATACTACCTAACCCAGCTTTAGAGCTATAGTAACAACAAAAGTGGATGTTGCTGCCACTTGTTTGCCACTTAAGAATTCTGAGGCATGGCTAAGATAATAATCGAGTATCCTTCCTAGGGCTGAGATCCAAATTCAAGAAGGCTATTCTAGACATTATCACAGTAATAGGCTTGAATTTTTTGGTTTGAGGTCAATTACATTCGATTTGGTTGTGATCATGTGAAGTGTCATAGGTGAATAGGAGATCGCCAAATTTAAGCGAGACGATTTCGCAAAATCCATGAACACTTTCGTTCAAATCTTCGACACCACCCTCTATCCGTCGAAAAACGCGCCGCCGCTTCAGGTCACTCTTCTCTAATCAACTGAGAGCCTTCTAGTCTTCTCCCCTCCTGTCTGCGAGACTTTGAAGGCAAGTCTCCTCTAGTCTTGAGGAGCTCCTATAAGCTAACACTCTTCGAAACCAGACCGGTGGGCGAGCCGACGTCTTCGAAAGCAGATTTTTCAGCAAGGGGATATCTAGTGCAAACTCTCTCTCCTTTGAAAACGACTAAGAGAAGTGGTCCTTGTTTTCAGGCGTTCGTTACAAAGGTAATTAGTAGATCCTCGTGTTTGTTTACTTTGATCTTAATACTAATGAGCTGCGAGGTGCCTCTTTGTAGTCCACTTGACTTTATATTCGAAAACAGGTCGATACCCGATTTAATCACACAAGCTATGCCGGAACTACCAGAATTCGAGTGTCAATGGCCAGATGAGCCGAATGGTCCCAATGGCTTGTATTATCCTGATGATATCGAGGACAGAATACCGCACCCGGACACTGTACCCCAAGGAGTGTTAGATGTTATCACACGCCTCAAGGCCGCGTCGACTTACGCAGTTTACAACAATAGTGATGCTACGTTCACATTGTTTCCGAAGTTGCCTGTTGAACTACGTCGAATCATCTGGCGTCATAGTCTACCAGGTACCCGTGTCGTCGCTGTGTTTTGCGATGCCTACGACCAGGCACCTTCTTTCAGGTCTACCACTCCGGTTCCAACAATTCTTCATGTCAGTAGCGAAGCTCGCATGGTTGCTCTCAGATACTACGAGCTAAGATTTGCCGTTTCCACTACCCCAGCACTGCCTGCAAGGACCTATTTTGACTCGGAAATCGACTCCCTTTACTTGGGCGTCGGCAATTTCCACCCTTCTGGCAATGATGCTATTGCTTCATTCATCCGCCTTTTGCAACCGCGAGACCTTAATAGCATTAAGAATCTCATCATGGATGCTACGATTGAGACGATATATCCTGACGAAGAATATAATCAACCAGGCTTGATGTCATTGGGACTGAAGAACATCGAGTCCATCACTATTGTGGGTAAAACCAAGAAGGGCGAAAAGGACATGGTCTTGCAGAAATCAGAGAGTCAGATCGGAGAGTTTCAAGCTTGGAAATTCAACAAGGATGGAAAACCTTCGCCTTGGTTCCTGCCGAAAGAGGCTACTCCTCGGGAAGGCGATATTTCGGCATTTTGGGCAGACCTTGAAGAGAATTCTTTCGAGGAGAGCCCTTCAATCCAGACTCTCGCTTTTGTGTCTTGGAACAGTCTCCGAAAGATACCTAGGTGGGCCGGAAGAGTCAAGTTTCTCCAGAAGACCGTATTCGTACAGGAGCTTGGATGTTTGTACCAGAAGGATGGAGTGGTCAACCGACTCGTTGAATTGGACGAGGACCCCAATCAAGCCAGATATGATGAGCTAGAAGATATCATCAATGTTGGACTTGAAGGATCTACGAGACTCGATCCCATCGACGTATACCTTTGCCAAAAAGCATGCGTGTGCGCCATCCGACATCATCAACAGAGACTTCCACCGGCGGGGCTCTCCGATGATTTCGTTGCAACGATAGATCTAAAGAAAGCTTTGGAAATGTTGGATCTCAATCAATAGATATGACTTAAAAGCACGAATACCAAAGATAGCAATGATCTGAGGGGTATTGGTCAGACCTGATCCGTTGGAAAGGAAACTGGGACACCAAATTGTAGTTATTTATTGTTGGCTAAGCTGTGGGACTTTATGGCCTCCTCTCCAGGATCTGTGGAATTGTAGTTTTTCCTACAGAGTTACGAGATCTGAAATTCAACCTGTCAATCATGTTCATGAGAAGTAATACGCGTGACTATTGACTTCCATGCTCAAACCCAGCTCCCCAAAACAGCTCAGTACCCCGAGAATAGCAAATCCTTGATTACCCCCAGATAACAGAAGATCAAAATTGTGATTTGTACAGTGGGTGGCCGCAAGTCTACGCGATTGGGCTGTTTTACACTAAAATTCCCCTATAGGATCCCGAGATTTAGGGGGGTTCTCGGCCTAAGATTTACCTTAGTTTTGGGCACTTCTTTTATATTTACAAGGAGAATACTTCTACGTACTCAGAATTTTACGTTTTATCCTCCTTTAGGGTGCAAAATAGGATAATAGTGAGCACATTTATAGATTTGCAAATTTACTATGTAAATAAGCGAGAAAATCGAGAAAATCAAAAAGTGAAATCTAATTAGTTATATAATAATTATAACTAATACGCTAAAAAACTAAGATCTAAGTATATAATATAAGAGGTAGTTATTTATTATTTACCTAAAGGAATAATGGTTATATATAATAATGCGCTAGAATTCTTTGATTTGGAAATAGGAGTTTTAGTAGTTTTTGGTGTGATTTTCGCGATTTTTCGCGAATCGCGCAGACTTGTGGCCACTGACTGTAAAGCGGAGAAGGTCCTTTAAGTCCTTTATTTGCAACACCAATACCCCGTCTCCTGACCTCAAATGGAGAGCCCAACTTCGCAAGCCGAATCTCCCCATCATCATCAACAACCATCCTAGCCGCCGCTGCTCTCTCCACTTTCTTTTGTCCACCCAGCAATTGCTCCTCGATTTGCTTCTGCTGTTCATCGTCAGTATCATCATCTCTCCCAAGATATGAAAGTAAACAAACCCTCAAGCAATCCTTCCAACCTCTCAATCTCTCTATCCCAATATTTAATCTCCTCCTTCAGTCTCTGGACATTCTCCTCCCTCAATACCTTCGCCTCCTCCATAAGCTGCCATGCCCAACCAACCACCAACCAGATATTTACCAGGAGGAAGATAGCTTGATTGAGCCTGGTACCTCCGTGAGAAAGCATGAACTTTTCGTAGCCAAGAGTGCGGAAGATGTATTTGTTGAGGTGGGTGAGTGCTAGGGAGAGCGGAATGCCGAAGGCGATGTCCCAGAGGACTGTGAGGTGGTTAGAGGTTGGGTTGAGGGATCGTGGGGAGGAGGGAAGGTCAGGAGAGGAGATCGACGAACCAAGAATCAGGCCAGGGTCGGTGATGTTCATGAAGCTGCTTCTGTTTGTGTCGGACGACATAGTTACCTCCTTCGATCCGAGGGAAGTGGTCCTGCAGTGGTGTCAGATGGACTTGGATGCGACGAAGGGTTGAAGGCAAGACGCCGTTGGGATTTTCTGTGAAAAGGAGGCAGAAATTTCGTTATAAATTAGGCTCGGAGGCTCGGAGGTTACGGAAAGTCACTTGCTGGCGCTGTCGTCATCTTGAGCAATTCACTAGAAGCCACAAGAGAAAAAACAAGCAGGGAAGCTATTCACATGCAGGAGTACTTTCTATAAACTAAAAGCACGAACAATCATAATATACTATTGGGGCTTGCCTAATAGCCGAGGGAGTATTCGTCAGCCCCTTATCCATGAATCAAAGAAGTAACAATGCTGGTATTCTCAAAGCCTCTTTCCAGAATAAGATTGAACGGTCCAATAAAACAAAAACAAACCACGTGTTCCAGGTCACGCCTATCAAACCCCAACCTATTGTTATTCATATACCTTTTCTTTTCTTTAATTCAAACACTGCGTTCACTTCCATTGAATGTATCCCGTATCACCGTATCACTGCTCTCCTCTGAGCTCCACCGTGGTGGGCTTGAGGTACCGTCCATTCCATGTAAGGCCTTTCGAATTCTCGCCGCCATTTCAGCCGCTTCTCCTTGGTATCCTGTACTAGACCGTTCAAGAATTCGAGTAGAGTTGGCCGACAAATCCGCTGACGGTTGCCGAGATTTAGGCCTCAATGGCAGTTTTGTAAAAATCTCCACTTGCTTCTCAGCAATCTCAGCTCTTGACTTCCAGAGTTGAGTCTCCTTTTTCGCCTCCCTCAATTGCTCACTGAGAGTGCCAATATCCAGTGTCCCTCGCGTGTCAAGTTGTTTTTTCAATTGGCGAGCCTCCTCAGACTTCGGTGCCAGCTGTCTCTGGAGAGTTCGGATTTGCGCGTACAGCACTGAATTGCTCCGGCCTGGGGGAGGACTTGAAGCCGCGCTGGCAGGACGAGAAATGGTAAATACGTCTTTAAAAGGAGAGTCAGGATGTACAAATCCTGATTGATCCACGAGACTGGGACTAGACTTTATGCGACTGAGTTCGGCTTCAACAGGTCCAAAAGAAATTGGAATTTTTTTGATATCAGTAGCACCGGAAGGTCCATCGAGAGTCGGAAGTTCAGGTGAGACCATGGGAGGACTGTTGTATACAGTAGCTGGAGACACATCTGAGAGTATTGAGGTTGGCATTTTCATTGCACAGAGTGTGACATGTTCGATAACATGTTTCGGTGACGTCGAACAGCCAGTGGAGGATGGCTCATCCAACGACCCAGCAACACCCTCAAGAGACTTGTGAGCACTATATGGGAGCCTTGAGTCGTCGTTCGACTGGTGCGAACGATTTTGTTCAGTTAGAGATGCATTCTCTAACGGGCATGGACTTTTACGGCATCCGAGGGGACTTGTCTTGGGTCGATGAGGGGGTTGCCTGGATGATGACCCACCTTCAGGAGTTGTACTGGTAGCATGAAAAGTGGCTTCGACCTTTCCTGCGAGTGAAGCTCTGCGGCTCAGATTCAAAGTTGCGCCGAGGAGTATTTTGCGGTTACTAACCAGGGAACTGCGTCTTGACTGTGGCGTGATTGCAGATCTTAAGGATTGCTGAGACTTCGTAGGCGATGGTGGATTGGTTGTATAGGGAGCTACCAATCCTTCTTTGGGGGAACCAGTACGTTTCTGGTTCTCTCCAGCCAAGAACTCAGTGAGACTTTTCTTTGGTGGTCTCGAAGGAGAGCGCTCAGGCGCAGATCGGGAATCTGGATTATTGAACTTTGCAACTAGGGCTGAGAACTTGGTGCTTGGACTACCAGGAAGAGCAGAAGGGGTGGCTCCAATGGGAGTGCGTTGCTGATTGATTGGGCTTTTTGGAGTCACGGGACCCTTACTCTGCAACGTCCGCTTTGGAGTTAAGGGGTATGGCTCTTTGGAATCTGACGACTCAGCCTGAGACCTAGGTCCAAGCACAGACGGGGAGTGGTTCTCAGCAACTTGATTCTTTCCATTCGTAGCAAGTTGAGAGACCGTTGGCTCCTGAGCCTGAGCTGTGAGATTTGAAATTTCTGCATTCTTGAGCTTTGTTGGTTCCCTTGACCAATCAGGTAATACCAGTTGTTTTCTGGGGTTAGGCATGTTATGCAGCTCTCGTTTTTCGCTCGCAGTCAGAGAAGGAGAGTTCGCTCCGTCCTGTTCTTCGAGAAAGTCCAGTGCCTGCGCAAGTTCGGCCAATGAAGCAATGTCGTCCTCTTGTGATATAGTCGATAGTGGATCCTTTCTGGGGAATTTCTTTGCATGATCTAGTTCGAAAAGCTTTCTTTTCCGTAGTGGATCATCATATAATGATCTCGAAACTTTTCGAGGAGATCTATCGGGAACCTTGACTCTCATTCCAGGGTCGCTGCCACGGAGACGACGTTGATCTCGGGGCATCTCTTGTTCGGAATCCCTAGTAGATGCTCGGGATATCAAGACTTTTGGTTTCTTTTGGTTCGCAGGAGAGCTCACAGTGTCTTGTGATACCCGTGAGTTTCTCGAAAGAGACTTCTTCGCCCACGCTACTGGACCCAAGCTCTTAAAGCCGCTCTGAGGAGGTGGTGGACGTGGTTTAAGAAGGGTACCCGGATATTGTGTAGCTGGATTTTCATTTGATGCACTACTCGGAGGTTGACCTTGGCGAGAATCGCGTTCGGCTGCTTTTCCTCTGTCCAATTCAACGACAGTCTGCCTCAATGGAGTTTGAACTCCTTTTGGAACCTCCATAGGAATACCTGTCATAAGAGAAAGACTGGGCTCCATGTACTTGAGATGGTCGATCGGCTGAGCATGCATAGTGGTTGATTTTCCTTTTGCAGCTGCACACGCAGACTGGGAGGTAGAATGCCGTGGGGAAGCCTTTTCCGCGAACGCAGCATCGTCAGGTGGTTTGTTCTCCTTGTTTGACGAGCCTGATGCGTTGGACTCATCTTTCGTATTCAAGGGCTCGTCGTATGTGCCAGCTTCATTCTCTCTGGAGCTTTCCTCGACGGTTGGTGACAGCACGCTCAGAGACTTGGCAGTAGAGAGCCACTGGGTTGATAAAGGCCTAGATTTTGATCGTTGTTTTCTAACTTGCAGGCCATCGCCTTGTCCGAAAGGAAAGCCTGTATCAGGATTCGCTGCTGGACTACTAACACCTGTCGGACCCTGAATTAGAGCTAGGAATAACATAGCAGGAACAAAGGAACTTACGACTCATGGGTGTTGGGGATGGACTTCTGGTCACTGGTCTCATATGATTTCCATCGTCCCAGTCAGGTGGTTTTCGAATAGCGAACGATTCTGACGCAGATGGTCGTAGAAAAGGAGGCTTTGCCCCTCTGAAGCCTAGGCTTTTGTGTCCCCCGATAATTTTCAACGCACTGAGGTTCTTCAAATGTCGCACTACCTCCCTCCAGTGCGTAATAAGCATTTCGGCGATACTGTTTGCGACCTTGATCTTATCGACATAGGTATTGAAAGAACTACCTTCATCCCCGCTCTTGGTTTTCTTTTTCCTCTCCTTTCGAGATTTTGGAGGACTGATTGGAAGTAATATGAGCCCCCCATGAGGATTTGCGAGGCGCATCGTATAATCTTCCAACAAATCACCGACAAGGAGTGGGCCGAAGATGATTCCTAAAGGACCATAGCCCATCAGATCCGAGGTAGGTAATGGCCTCCCCCGGTTATCCTCCCTACAAGAAGTTTCTGCTGCTCGCCCAATCATACAGAGAAGACCAAATACTGCACAAATGAGTTCCCGTCTGAATTGAGATCTTAATGTTGCAATCGCCAGAGCAATGAGCCTCGCCCGAACTTTGCTGTGCTTCGTCCTCGTCCATTCGGGGTCAGTGTGTAGTTGGCTCTGGATCGAGATGAGGGAATCGAAGAGAGGCAAAGAGCCAAGAATGCCTCCAGGTAGCCCAGAAATGAATTTTTTGAAAGCCGAAGCCACGTCGTGTACATCGCATTGAATGTGTTCCGGTAGGGTCGGGCATCGGACAGTTCCTGCAATGGCCTCACCATTTTGGTCCATTGAGCAGTAATGATTGTAGAGCGCTGCCACGACATTGTAGGAGCCAGGAATTCGGAACACGCCTCTAGTAGTCGTTCCTGAAGGTACACCAGTCAGACTACTGTTGACATAGACCATAGGCTATCCACTTACCGTACTGTACTAGATACTGAGCCGTGGCCCGGAAGCATGTGGGTACCGCCAAACTTCCAGCTGCGTACTCTGCTGGTAGATATAAGAGGCTCGATCCGCAAAGGCGCACCAGTTCCTGCAGATCTTTGTCCTTCAGCTTGTCCTTCTTCTTCATCCGCAGTGAGAGATCACTGATACTACGCCTATGCTTCAGCTGCCTTTCAGGCTTGACGCTTTGCGTAGAGGAGGTTCGTCGTAGGATCTTTCTGGAGAACCAACTGTCCTTATGCCCCGCATTGATGGAACCATTCTGTGTCCCAGTTAGCCCCTGCTTGCTTGTACACCTGCAACTCACATTCGCACGCTCGCCGTCGTCTTCTTCTACCATCGGCCGTACTCCGTGCTGCATTGTAGTATCAGTACAGCTCAGTCAACGAAGACGGTTCTCAATTACTTTTTTAGCCAGGCGATTGAACTCCTGGACGAAAACAGTCCTGTCGTCAACTTCATCATGATCGGACAGAATTTCCCCATCCGATTCTGTCCACGTGTTGCTAGTCCGACCTGCACGTCGAGACATCCCATGTGCAGAGGCATCTGTGAACGGTGCAAAGCCTCTGGTTTGACTTGTTGAACGTGCCAGACCCAGGGTGCCTGTGAAAGAACTGGTTCGGCGTGGTACTTTCGAATTGTTAAGGAGGCCTTCAGCGATTGTCATGTCGTCGTAAACAGGACCCCGAAGATCGGGTTGTAGTGCCATTGATAATTTCATAGAGTTTGCACGAGGACTAACATCGTTACTGGCAGGCTGAATCTCGACGTGTAAGATCCATTTGATAAGTTGTAAATTTGGAGAAGCGCGGAGAGTGGTGAAAATCGAAGGTAGAGAAGAGGGCTCTGAACGCACTTGCGATATTGGGAAACAACGAGTTGTCAGCGCTTTCCAATTCCGATGTCATTTGAGGCCACGACTTTGAATCTCAATGAAGTAAAGAAATCCTAGAATGTGAGGAACACTGAATTCTTTTTCTCTCCCAGAAGACATTGCCTACTTTGGAAGAACAATGGTATTATCGAAGGCAACCGAAAGAGATCTATAAACCTCGCAGCATGATATGCTCAAGTCTCAACGCCAAATCGCTATGCAACGCCCCGTGATCCTTGGATATTTCGTCCCATTTCCACCCATTTGTGCTCAATCGTCCGATTCTCCGTACAAAAGAACGTACTTCAGGATATCCGAAAGTGAAATGATGCCCCTTAGCTTATTCTCGTCATCAATTACAACGAGCCGATGCACACGAGATTTTCGAATTGTATCGAAAATCGAGTCTAGCCTATCTTCCTCACTGCAAGTGTAGATTCCTGCAAAATCTTCTGCCCTCTTCGACAACGCCTCACCAACACTTGTCGTAAGTTCATCGTAGGCACCACCTTTGATGACCGCAATGACATCGACGGCTTCAAATACATTCATTACCCGCCTATCCTCGTCGACAATAGGCACACTTGAGATGCTGTATTTCACCATAATATGGATGACGTCGATCACTGAGGTATCCATGCTTGCCGTCTGCAAGTCTCCGTATGTGCCAAGACCGATTTCCGAGACAGTCTTCTTCAGCATCTCCGTTTCGGTAACATTGACCGCTATGAACTTCAAGAGGCGGTATTGTGTGATCACACTGACAACCATCTCTCGGCCGGTTTCATCGTCAACATCCACTAATGGAATTCGTCGAGCTCGGGTCTTCAGCATCTGGCGGCATGCTTCGTAGAGTGAGCGCATGGGGTGCACGGAGAGTGTCTCAAGCGGCAAAACACCAATTGCCTTCTCGATTTCTAGACTATGTTCAGCCTAACCCCTAGTAATGTTTGTGTGATCCCGACCTACCTCTTAAGCTGCTCAACCGGAACTGATCTATCTGACTGAGGGCATCTGGATTTTGCCAATAGTATTGGACAACATTGATATAATCGGAGGTTGTGAGAAGACCAGCGAAGGTCGAGGTATGTGAATCCCAGAGTGGGGCAGAAACGATTCCTAGAGTCGTCTTTAGCACAGCTTGAAGAAAGGGGCCTTAACTGTCTCACCGTTCTGGAGGAGGATGGTAAGGCTCTTCTTGACGAGAAGGTCGGTATTGAGAATGATGAGTCTGAATGACAGAGGCAGGACGTCGTAGCTGGTTCGTTTCTTGAGGAAATCCCGGATTGCTTTCTGCGACGTCCAAGCCCGTCAGCCTTGCTTATTCTCAGAGGCACGGCCTCCCTCGAAAGTTTAAAGCCCAGCACAGCTGCGATGAGCCGAGTTCAACAGGCAGGGTCTACTCACCAACCCGCTCAGCTGGTCCCTGTCCACTGAGCTCAACGGCTTGTCCTGCATCGCGCGATTCTGACCTCGGGGAAGAAGGAAAGTGGAAGGTTGGGCAATGCGCGACGACGGCTCGTGACCATGTCTAGCGACGTTTGTTGGCGATGGAGAGCCATCCATGGCATTGGGCGCCGCGGCCGCCCGAGTGATTTCAGCCGTATCTGACATGGGCTGGGATGGCTGGTTCACATCAATGGGGTTCAAGGTGCGTGGGAAGGCGTGGGCCTGGAGACCTTGGAGACGAGCGCGAAGTCAAGATGCGAATAGACAGTGCAGAGCAAGCAAGTTCGCAGCTGGAGCTCTTTTTTGGAGGTTGAGGTAGAGATCGATGTGGGGTTGAAGTGGAGCCAGCCTGCTCTTGCACGTTTCCTAGGGGCGGGCGAGATAAGGCGCTGAAACGATTTTCCGGCCCGCTCGAGGCTGATAAATGTAGAAGTACTGGCAGGCCTTCATTGTGTTGGGACATGTACCTAGATCCTGTGTTCCCATTTCTAGTTTTTCATTGGGATCTCTGGAGTTCTAACTTCTTTTTAAGAAGTACAAGGCCTGTAAGTCTTGGGAGACCTGAAAAGCTGCTCCAATCAAGGTTTTGTTGCCTTCCAAAGTATAGCCTGGTCTCTGGTACACTGCCTTGATATTCAAGTTTTAACCCGGCGCCAATTGTCGATCCTGCAAGAAAAAAGCTCAACAAACACAGAAAGTTTTCTTTAGCAATCTGCCCACTATCCTCTATTCGTACTGATATCTGGGGTCTAGTACCAAATAATGATAAGGCACCAGGCGGACATGGGATATTGGAGCCTAGAGATGTCCTCGTGGATTCATCCTGCCTGGTATTCACATGATGAACTTTGGGATCAATATGCTCCCTCCTTATTCGAGAGTCAACCCAGTCATATCCGGAGGATCTCTCGTGGAGAAAAATGATGCCGGCGCGCGTTTGAGACACAGCAAACGAAATGTGAGGTAATCTGCTTGTACCAAGGTACAAAGTTGCTTGATATTGCGTGTCTTGCTTCCTCCCGGGCAGATCCGCTCAGGGCTATGCCTGGACTTGAGAACCTAGGGCGCATTCTCCACGTCCTAAAGCGATGCGTTTGAAACCAGCTCCTAGAGTATAAAGGATGTCTCTTGACCCCGAGATCAGAGACATCTAGTCGGCTGATTTTATCAGAAATAATAAATATAAAATGCCATGTGACGCTGTTGTTGTTCGAGCAAGGGTTTTTTTTAGGCGAGGAGCTTGGGTTGCTGGCGGTGGACGCAGCTTCCTCAAGGTACTCCCAAGCTATCAGAATCAACCTCTTTCCTATCAACGTGCTTTCTTCACTTCTTCACATCGTGTTGTTCTTCCTACATTTACAGTGAATGGTCGCCACATGTTGCCTAGTGCCACCATTTCAGACTCGACTTGACGCATCCTGCCGCATTTGCTTTGTTCAACGTTCCGCTCGCATTCCAACAAAACAATTGACTTCGAATACGATACACCACCAGTCCTGCGGGACTAACCTCTGAAGATGGGTGCCTGCGGATCTTCGTGCTGTGGAGGTATGGATACTTGGTGCTTGGTCAGGAAGCAGGAAGCAAATTCTGATGAATCACAGGCAAATCTCGCGATGGCCTGTACGAGCCTGTCCTTGCTGAGAGCGAGAGAGAAGCTGTAGCAGACCTCCTTCAGTACCTCGAGAACGTATGTGAAGCTTTACTGTCGGCAATACTCATGCAGCAGCTGATCGGTCACAGCGCGGAGAAACCGACTTCTTTTCGGGCGAGCCGTTACGAGCTTTGAGCACCCTGGTCTTCTCAGATAATGTCGACCTCCAACGCAGCGCCAGTCTCACTTTCGCGGAGATAACAGAACGAGGTACGTACATGGCATGATTGAATGGAATGGGATCATGATACAGGGGTTCGGATGGGTATCCGAAGTTTAGCTTGAGAGTTGTGGGCGATTACGCGGAGTGCTCGAGACGACTGTCTACGGCGAGCTTGTGGACTCGGACGATATGATCTTGGGGTGCAGTTTGCTGATTTACTTTTCCAGATGTCCGCGAAGTCGACCGTGATACCCTCGAACCAATCCTTTTCCTATTACAAAGCCCAGACATTGAGGTTCAGCGTGCAGCTAGCGCCGCCCTTGGAAACCTTGCAGTCAACAGTAAGTATTGCAGTTCTCTAGATAGGTTCTATGGGCACTTTCTAATACAATTTAGCTGAAAACAAAGTCGCGATTGTGTTGCTTGGTGGTCTCACCCCTCTCATTCGACAAATGATGTCCCCGAATGTCGAAGTACAATGTAATGCGGTGGGCTGCATTACAAATCTTGCAACACACGAGGACAACAAGGCAAAGATAGCGAGGTCCGGAGCATTAGGGCCCCTTACTCGTTTGGCAAAATCAAAGGACATGAGAGTTCAGAGGAACGCCACTGGAGCTCTCCTAAACATGACCCATTCGGGTATGGATCTGAAGTCCCTCTGTACAACAATTACTGACACAAGCAGATGAAAATCGCCAGCAGCTTGTAAATGCCGGTGCCATTCCAGTACTCGTTCAACTCCTTTCTTCTTCCGACGTTGATGTTCAATATTACTGCACCACTGCCTTGAGCAACATCGCTGTCGATGCGAATAATAGAAAGAAGCTGGCACAGAATGAAAATAGACTCATCCAGTCTTTAGTCAATTTGATGGACTCCTCTTCGCCAAAAGTTCAATGTCAGGCTGCCTTGGCTCTACGAAATCTTGCTTCCGATGAGAAATACCAGCTCGAAATCGTCCGGGCTCGAGGTCTACCTCCACTACTTCGACTTTTGCAATCCTCATATCTACCTTTAATCCTTTCTGCAGTAGCTTGTATCCGCAACATCTCCATTCATCCTCTTAACGAATCACCAATCATCGACGCAGGCTTCTTGAAGCCATTGGTTGATCTCCTAGGATCTACAGACAACGAGGAAATACAATGCCACGCAATATCTACCCTTCGAAACCTTGCAGCTAGCTCTGATCGCAACAAGGCTCTGGTATTGGAAGCTGGTGCTGTCCAGAAATGCAAGCAATTAGTTCTGGATGTTCCCCTGAGCGTACAATCCGAAATGACTGCCGCAATTGCGGTATTGGCTCTAAGTGACGAGCTGAAGACACACCTCCTGAACTTGGGAGTTTTCGATGTTCTTATTCCCCTCACCGACTCTCAGAGCATCGAAGTCCAAGGTAACAGTGCGGCAGCTCTGGGGAACCTGTCTTCGAAAGGTAGGACCGAGCCCTATCTTTTCCCCTTTGTTAGATGATCTAACCTGCAGTGATAGTTGGTGATTATTCCATCTTCATTCAAGACTGGACAGAGCCCAATGGAGGTATTCATGGATATCTGAAGCGCTTCCTTGCCAGTGGAGATGCTACATTTCAGCATATTGCGATCTGGACTCTCCTTCAGCTGCTGGAGTCAGAGGACAAGAAACTTATCAGCCTTATCGGAAAGTCGGAGGAGATAGTGCAGATGATTAAGACGATCGCAGATACGCAAATCGAATCCGACGACGAGGGTGAAGAAGATGGGGAAGGAGAAGTTGTGCAACTGGCCCAGCGCTCTTTACAATTACTGGGGCAGAATAAGCCATCACACATTGAGGGTTAAATCACTTGAACGCTATAGAGCTTTGTTTAATTGCATCTTCGGACTGGAAGGCGAGGTGTTAGGCGCATCTAATCAGGGAATATCTTTTTTGGGAGCGAGCATTGGTGGAGCTGTGGAGAGTGGATGAAGCGTTCCCTCGACGATGGGAAGCTGACGGCAAATCCGCATTGCCATGCTCCCACCTATTTCATTCAGACGTTCGACTCGAACTTGTTTTCATACTGGACGTTCACGGTTTATTCCATGTAATTAGATAGGAAGCTTATGATATCCACACCTTTCGCATGGGAATAACATGTGTCACACTTCAGAGGAACGCGTATAGATATTGTGATCTTATTGTTCAGCAAACAAGGAATTCTCCAACGCTGGGCTCCTGGAAATGCTTACAATCCACACCTATTGCTTCTCTATAGGTTGCAGGCCATTCTCTATCCACTTTCTCTCACTCCAAGGCAACACTTTTGCAATGACTTTGCCTTTGATCAGTCCCATTGGCATTGGTCCAAAATGCCTCGAGTCCCGGGACCACGGTAGATTATCACCAATGACCCAACAATGACCATCCGGTACCTAGAAACATATTAGTCTAGCCGTTCGAACTATTTAGAGCTCCCTCACCTGAATCATCGAATCCGTACTCCCAGGCGTATCTCTCATAACATAGTCCCCCTGCAGACCAAGAACTCTTTTGATGACTCCTTCGCCCGGCTCCACCACAGAATCAAATTGGACCACATCCCCAACCTTGACGTTTCTCCCTCGACGATAGTATCTTGAGATGATGACAGAGTCGCCCTTGACTTCGAATGTGGGTAACATGGAAGGCCCCTCGAGAGGTGCTATCGCGTAGCCATACTGCCAGAAGACGTGGAACACGAAGATGGTCTTCAGGGCTGCAATGGAGAGTCGCAGAGGATGCCCCGCATACCGCTCTTTGGCATAGCTGAAGGGAAGGAGAAAGCGTGAGAGAGGGGGCATGGCATATTGTTCTTCGAGGAAGTTGATGTTGAAGTCACGAGATGAGCTTTGAATGTTCCGAGGTCGAGACGAACATTTTACGCGAGAGATTTTGAAGCTTCAACTTTCTCTAAAGTTTACACTTCACTTTGACGACAAGACGCAGGTACGATGAAGAGCTCGAGATGCGCCTTCAGCACAGCTGCAGCTCTGCATAGGGTCTTCATTGCCCCTATCGAATTTCTTCCATCCAGACAATCACAACTTCAATTCACGCGGCGAACGCTTTCCTCTCCCTCAACATCAGCTCTGCAATGGAGAGCCAGGGCCCCGAAACTCCTTTTCTCACACCAGCAAAAATGCTACGCCTCTTCCGCAGCAGTCAGAAGCCGACTTCCCCGCGATGAAGAGATAAAAGCCTGGTCCATAATCGTCGTAGCCGAAGACGGGAAACTGCAAGACGCCCAACCAACAATCGATGTCCTCGACTCCATCGACCGCAAGAAAGACTCGCTCGTCGTCGTCGTTCCCGGCGAGCCTGGCGTCCCTCCAATATGCAAGATCATGAACAAGGAAGCTATGCGCGCTGCGGAGAAGGCGAAGTTGAAAGGTGCCAGAAGCGGTGTTACGGAGAAGACGATTGAGTTGAATTGGGCGATTGATGGGAATGATTTAAGCCATCGGATGACAAAGATGAAAGGGTTTTTGCAGAAGGGATTCAGAGTCGAGGTTGTGCTGGGGGCGAAGAGGAAGGGGAGGAAGGCTACGACGGAGGAGGCGGAAGCGTTGATTGCGAAGGTTAGAGCCACTGCTGGGGAGGTTGAGGGGACGAAAGAGAGTAAGCCTATGGATGGGAAGCTGTTGGGGATGCTTACGCTTCAGTTTGAGGGGAAGCTCAAGAAAGGAAAGAAGGAGACTGAGGTCGTGGTGGACCAGGAAGCGGTCGATCAGGCTTAAGATACTACGACCATTTCTATGGAATTCAGCCATGTATCTGTGTCAAAGATTCGCGATGGTTCTTTAAAGTTGGATAATGCCTACTTAATAGGACTGATGCTGTAACGGATCTAGAAGCAGTCGAAGACCTGACTGATTATGCTATTCGGAGAAGAAATCTCGGTCCATAGTCGTAAACTTTACCATTAGATTGTCCATATCACCAAATGATTCAATTTCTGTTTGGCCTTGGATAATCATCCAAAGAGGCGTTTCCTTTCAAAGATTCTTTATATATGGCTGGATTTCACGTGCTTTTCATCTTTTTTGAGCTTGCAGGGATTCTGCAGCACTGCACCAAAAACCTCACCATGCTGCAGCCTCACTCCAAACCTCCTATTTCGAGTCGCATAAGCCACTCGTCACCATTGCGAAGAGTCAGAAGCTTGAACTCAATCTTGAAAGCCTTCCAACTAGAGCAAGTTTCTCTGCCACACTTTCAGCATCGAGAAGAGCTAGATTTAAGCTCGTGAGTCACTTTCTCGTCAGGCTCGAAACCCCACGTCGCGCCCCTGCAGATTACCACAAATTCCGTACAACCACGATTAGAACCAACAGCCACATGCAGAACAATCACCTGCATTCAAAATAACTGAGGAAGCTCTCAATCGGTCAGAACTGTAAACCGGCGCTGCGAACAACAATATGCCCTCCTCAGACTCTCCCACGGCGGAGCCCTCGCCCGCAGAAGCTCCTGCACAAGGAAAAGGAAATGCAGCCAAGCAACCAAAAGGGAAAGAAGCGGCCGCGCCTGCAGAGGGATCGAAGCTCTCTGGCGCAGAATTAAAGAAACAAGCAAAAGCAGAGAAAGCTGCGCGAAGAGCACAAGCATTGCTCGAGAAGGGAGCCTCTGCGCCAGCCGCAGCACCAACGCCTGGACAGCAACCAAAGGTAGATGGGCAGAAAGGTCCTAAGGGACAACGACAACACCAGAGAGGCAGTTCGACATCAGTGGAGGTGAAGAATCTACCAGTTCGAGGAGCGCAGAAGACTGTGCCTGTTCCTGTTGCGGTGGAGCCCAAGAAGGAAGACAAGACGGTGGAGTTCTTTAGACACCTATACAAGACGAGGACGACGTCGATCGCGGGAGCAAGTAAAGATGTTCATCCTGCGGTGCTGGCATTGGGGCTGCAGATGAGCAATTATACGATTTGTGGGAGCTGTGCGAGGCTTGTTGCTACATTGCAAGCTTTCAAAAGGGTAAGTTCGGTATCTTCTGGAACTCTGATAATCCAAAAATTCTTGGGATGTCATGTAGTTGACTAACATTATCAGGTCATCGAATCATATACTACGCCACCACAGAACTCACTAAGTCGGCATCTCACATCACATGTTCTTTCACCACAAATTGAATATCTGTCATCGTGCCGGCCTCTCTCAATATCTATGGGCAATGCTATTCGGTGGCTGAAGCTCGAGGTTTCCAAGGTCGACGTCAGTGTTCCGGATGCAGAAGCTAAGAAGGGTCTATGCGATGCGATCGATGTGTTTATCAGAGAAAGAGTTACGTTCGCCGATCAAGTCATTGCACGGAGTGCTGCAGACAAAATTAAAGACGGAGATGTGATTATGACTTATGCCAAAAGTAGTATTGTGCAACGAGCATTGGTCAAAGCACATGAAGAGGGGAAGAAATTCAGAGTCATAATAGTCGACTCGAGACCGCTGCACGAAGGGAAGCACTTAGCTGCAGCGTTAGTGAGGATAGGAATGGACGTCAAATATTGCCTCATCAACGGGCTAAGTCACAACATCCAAGATGTTACGAAGGTCTTGCTGGGTGCCCATGCCATGATGAGTAATGGACGGCTATTTTCAAGGATTGGAACTGCTCTTGTGGCCATGGAAGCCAACGAAGCCGACAAGCCGGTCATTGTTCTCTGCGAGACGATCAAATTTACGGAACGTGTGGCTCTGGACTCGATCGTTCACAATGAGATAGCACCAGCGGATGAGCTGGTCATACCAGGCGGACCGTTGGAGCAATGGGGAGATATTAAAAAGTTGCAGCTATGCAATCCGATGTACGATGTTACGCCTGCGGATTACATTCAGATGATCATCACAGAGTCTGGGAATGTGCCTCCAACTTCGGTACCTGTCTTGCATCGGCTGGGGAATGAGAGCCAAGGATAGAAGAAGGTGTTATGGAGGTATTAGACGACCTAAGCCCCTGGATGGTGGCAATGCGTGCCATCGGATTAGGCATAGCCTTGCAGCGCTTTGCTGTAAGATAGTGTAATGAAAAGCTACCTCAGACCAAACACAATTAATCTTGCAAACTGCCACAAACAATGACCCTCTTGATGTGAATTTTACTCTTGTTTTCTCATCTAGAGGAGATGACCCTACCACCGTGTAGAGATCAACCAATTGTGACTTTGTACAAATCTGCCCCATCCCCAATTCCCAGAACCGTCCTATTCCTCCGCCTCAGCCGCCTCCCTCTCAGCCCTCCGCGCCCTCTTCTCCAACAAGCTTGCTCTCCTCGCCCCCAGAATCTTCTGCTGTCTCTCATCGACGCCCTGGATCCAGTACCCGAAGCTTGCTCCCACGCCGCCAAATACCGGGTACGCCCACAGAGATCCCTTGTTGAAGAAAGGTCGCATTTCGAGGCCGAGTTGCCACACGCGGACTGCGAGGCCTGGTAGAACTTTCTGTTAGCTCTGTGCTTTTCAGGGAGTAGTGGGAGGAGGGGAAGAAGTCATACCAAAGCCGGTCCAGAAGAGGACTTTGTGCACCATTGTGATTGCTCCTCCTCAATATCAAGCTTTTAGGAGGTCTTCGGAGGTTGTTTGATAGAGACAGAATCGTCGTGGACTGTATGAAGCTTGTCGTCGTCCACAATTGGCCTCTCGTGCTCTCCAGCGTGGTTGCGTGAAGTCGAAGCTCGTCCCGCTAGCGGCGTCGTAAATCCACATTCACGTGATCTTAAACTGCTTCACATCGCGAAGCATAAATCCAGCCATTCATTGGACTCTCCAGCGCCAATCACGACATTCCACCCTTGGGTATAGCCGGGGGACCCATCGACAGGTTCGGAACATGGCGGCGGCAATGGCATATGGCAAAGATGCTGCGAACGGCCCCGCGCCTGCTGCTGGAGGCCCGCCAGCGAGGAAAAAGTTGAAGACGAGCGATCTGCCCCTTGCCAGCGCGACGCGGGCCGCGATTGAAGGCCTGGCGCATACGTTTAAGAAGAAGGGCGGCTATGACAGTTTGAGAAAACAGGTCTGGGAGGATTTGGAGGGTAGTGTAAGCTCTACAAGTTTCTTGGAAAGGGGGTGGCAGCTAATTCTCTGAACAGGATTTTGAATCGGATTTCACGCGCTCGCTGCTCACTGTTGCAGAAGAAGAGCTCGAGAAGAACCCGGAACAGCTTCTGAAACTCGATCGCGGAAAGGCTACACTGTTGATTGAAGGAGCTGTTGATCGAGCAGGTGTTTACCAGGGCGCGGAAGGGAGAATTGACGGCTTGATTGATGCGCACATTAAAGATATCGAGACAGGAATCCGGGCTTTGCGGAAGGAAGATATTGGAGAAGAAGCAGCCAGGGCGGAAGAGCTCAAGGGAGGGAAGACAGACGAACAGTATGCGGAAGATGCTAGGTTGAAGCGAGAGGCCAGAGAGGCCGTGAGGCAGGAGGCCAGAGATAGGGAAAAGGCGATCGCGGATGAGAAGAAGAGAGTGGAGCGGGCGAAGAGGCGCGAAGAGGAGAAGAGGATTGAGGCTGAGCAGGAAAAGAGAAGAGCAGAGAGGGATGCTAGGAGGAAGGCAGAGAGGGAGAGGGAGGAAGAAAAGGAACGAGAGCTGAGGGATCGTGAGCGCGAGCGGGATAGGGAGAGGGATAGAGAGAGGGATCGCGGCAGAGATAGAGACAGGGAGAGGGACCGCGATCGAGACGACCGACACAGAAGATACGACGATCCTCCAAGTCGCAGAGATTCGACTCGCGACGATACAAAGGAGTCAACTTCGAAGACTGAGCCCGAGCTATCCAAGGATGAGATTGAGCGGCTTGAGCAAGAAGCTCTTAATGATCTATTGAAAGAAGGCAAACGTATTACGCAACGATCAAGACATCAATTAGAACCAGACATCGATGAATCTCTTGCTCCACCACCTCGAAAATCTATGCCATCTTCCGCCATTCAACCAATATCTCGAGATTCGCCAAGCAAATCTGATCCCAACAAGCCTGCTATTCCTACCAAGCCGAAAGCAGACGACTCTGGCTTCAAAACACCACTTGCACCTGCCAGGCATGCCGATGAGGAGAAATTGGAGCGAAGTGATAGACGACGAAGCAGGAGCCGTGAACGAGGCTCGAGCCATAGCCGCCATCACAGCAGAGACCGGGAATCAGTCCGTTCTCGCAAAGATAGTCGAGAACGAGACAAGGACTCTCGCCGCCGAGACAGCCGAGACCGCGATGATCGACGTCGTCATGATTCCAGAGATCGCGATTACAAGCGCCGTCGTGACAGCAGAGAGCGAGATGACAGGCGCCGGCGCTCCAGCAGAGACCGCTCGCGTTCCCGCTCTCGAGATAGACGGAGAACGAGCTATCGCTCACGCAGTCGTAGTCGAGAGAGGCGAGAACGTGCCCGTAGTCGCGATCGGGTACGTGCTCCAAGTCCTCCTCCCAGAGACTCCGAGCTCGAAGAGTGGAAGTTAGCTGAAGCCAAGAAGCGTGAACAGGAAGCCAAAGCCTACCTCGCCGCCCAGAAGGAGGCGAGAGAAAAGGGTCTCCCGATCCCCGGATGGACGGATCGTAAGCCGGAAGATGCTTCTCGACGGAAGGACGATGAACGAATCAGTAGTCCCACGTCAGCTAGGAAACGGGATGGATCTCGGGACAGAGATAGAGATCGCGAGAGAACCTCACGTGCGAGAAGCAGATCCAGAACTCCCACCGGCAGACGTGGTAGCCGTATTGAAAGGTCCACTAGTCCTATCAACATCGATCGGTACGTACCTGGCGCTTCGGGCAGCAGAAGCAGTCGTCGCGAAAGCACGACCATTCGAAGCCCAGCACGCAAGCGTGATAGGAGTCGTAGCAGAGACCGGGATCGCGATCGCGATCGAGATAAGGACAGAGACTCTCGACGTTCTCGGGATGAGGAGAAGTCTCGTCGTAGGAGTCGGTCGCGAAGCCGGAGTCGTAGGAGAGATAGGGATAGGGATAGGGACAGGACGAAGGCTCGGAGCAGGAGTCGCAGTCCTTATGTGAGGCGGGAGAGAGATTCGAGGAGAGACCGTAGTAGGAGCCGTGATAGGGATAGGGATAGGGATCGGAGACGTGAGAGGAGCAGAAGCCGAGACCGCGATCGGGATAGGAAGAGGAGTCGAAGTCGTGGCAGTCGACGGGAGTCGAGGAGGGAATGATAAAGTGCTCCTGTGGAGCTATGATACTTCGGGCCTACTGGCCAACAAATGCCCGACTTCAGAGACGATACCAAATGGCAATGACAACATCACAAGCGGCTATTGCCTAATATATGCGTACTGCTCATTACTCACATTTCACTGCCGTAGTTGACGGCATTTCAAACATATTTTCTTCTCGCCATCTTATGGTTTTTGTTCTCTGTTTACGAACAATTCATAAACTTTCTGCGTATCCTTCGTGCGCCAGGAATGACAAAAGGAGAGCTGAACTGCTGGCTTCGCCTTAGAATTGCTTCAATGCTCTTTTAGCTTCTGAATTACGATTTCGAGTAAAATTTCCTATCCTTCCAGAATAAAGACAGTTCTAAACAACATTCTCATACGGAATCATTGACACCTTGCATCCTGTCAACACAGAACAGCTCGTCATCCACTTTTCTTGCCAGGGAGAGGCGTCCCGCGATTCCACAGCCTGGAACTCCTGTAGTAATCTCACTGTGGTGTAGGCGATTTCCGTCAATGCAAATTGTTGGCCGAGACAGACTCGAGGGCCGCCGTTGAAAGGAAGGTAGCCCCATCTTTGAAGCATTAGCGGCTGTTGGTGCAGACAACGGAGGGTGGATGAAGATAAAGAGAGGTTGGCTTACCCTGGACGAAGAGATTTGTCCTCCCATCGTTCTGGCCTGAAGACCTCCGCATCGGGGCCGAAGATGTCTTTGCGTCTGTGCATGGCATACACACTATGGTTGACTATCTGGCCTTTCTTAATGAATATAGGGCTTTTCCCGTCAGTACCTCCGCCGACAGGGAGAACCGTATCTTCGGTGGCCTCGAGGCCGTTGGCAGGAACGGCAGGGTATAGCCGGAGTACTGTGATTGCGTGGTCAGTTATATGCACTGTTGGATGTGAAAGAATGAAAGAGAGGTCTTACATTCTTGTATAGTATGCTGCACATATTCCATCTGCTTTAATCGAGTGAAGCCAGGCCGTTCGCCGTTAAGTTCGGCGACTTCAGCTTGTAGCTTCGCCACGATGTCTGGTCTCTTAGCCAACACAAACCACAGAGAACTCAGTGTCGATGCCGTGGTATCGCGGCCTGCTATAAGAACGGCGATCAACTCTCCCCGGATCCAGACATGGTCGTCTGTCTCCTTGACAAGTTCTTGCAAGAAGGACAATTTCTCCCCATCACCAGCCACCTTGCCTGACTTGTGCTCTATTATGGCTTGGATGACACATCGATCAACCCACTCCTGGCATCGTTTGATATGCTGCTTCTCGTTTGCGGGCAAGCTGCCATACGGCAGGACAGCACGGAACGCCAGCATTCTCTGAGCATCGTCAAACAGTTCCACAATATTGCCATAATTGCCCTCCTTCGCAAGGGCCAGTTGTTCTTCAGATTGCAGATCTTTGCCCGTTAACATTTCAATGGCCGCGTTCATCGTGAACAAGAAGAACAAGGGTTGAAGATCAACCGTTGAGCGATCTCTTGGAATGGCCTTCAACATGCGACCAAAGTGCTTCTCGAATCTTGACATCTCGGAATCGATAAAGCTATCTTTGGTCAAGTGCGGTCGAATGGTGGCTCGAGAGTGCTGCCATGTAGGACCGTGGGAGACAAAGATTGCATCACCCATGAACTGTTTTAACACATATGTTCGTCGTGCTGGAAATACGAAGCTCGTGAACTTGGTCGAGAGCATAGCTTTTATGTTCTCGGGCTCGATGGTACTTATCCTATATTTTCCCGCTATGAGGATGCGGAAGGTGTTTGCACCCGCTGTCTTATATCGAGAGGCGATCTTCGGTAGCAATCGATGGTGCTTCATGCTCTGATACGTATCGAGCCATACATCTAGGCCGAAGATTGGATCTTTGTTGGGAAATTTCGCTGGATCTTGGCATCCATGCTCTCTCTTGATCCTCGATCTGCGACGATAGATGACTGCCCATGCCTGAAGCCTCCACAAGACAAGAAGAAAAATAACAGATAATGCGGCGGAGAGTCGCGGAAATTGCATTGACGACTGAAAGGCCGTAGTTTTCTCCATATTGAAGGAATAGTAGCTCAGAATTCGAGAGCGACCGGTTAAGAGATAAAAGTCTTCCAGTTCCGGAAAATCGAAGGTGGAAGCAGCATCTGATATAAAAATCATTAATTTCTATAACGGCAGAGACCTTTACGACATGGGCTCTTCCATTCGTCTCATCGCAGAGAACGACGAGGTATGTCCCCATACGGTTACCGTATGAGTGGTGCCTGTTTTTTTGTGCCCAGCATTTATCCTGGGTCTCACCCACCGTGGCGGCACAAAGCTGCTTTAATTCAAAGAGATTCGCTGTAAGGAACAGAGAACGAGATGTCGTAAATCAGACCAATAGGAGGCATGGTGCGCAACTTTGTGGGAAGCACTCTGTCAGCTTACGTCTGTGTAAACCACTGGGCAGCCGCGGCGGTTCGCACAGCAGTGCAGAACGGGGTCGGATGAGTCTTGTATCAGACATAAATCCGACTCCGGGCCATGGCATCGGTGGCAGCCCCATATTTCTCCTTGGAACTTGAAAGCTCATCAATCAAGACAAGTAGGAATGTCGGCCGCCTCTTAAGAGCCTCACTTACACGGAATTTCGGGGAGAGAAGACATCTTGGCTTTCTTCACATGAATAAAGCTGCTGGTGTAACAAAGGCTTCCAAATACCTCTGGATTGTGAGAATCTAGGCCGATGCGTTGGGCGTATTGGACCATTTGTAAGCAAAATGCTGACGAAGTTCCAGGTGAAAGCGCCATGTAATTTCCATTCATCCCCAAGGATTCTGCTAAACCGTTTTGTCTCGAAGTCAAGTGAGATGTCTTAAAATTGTCAGCCTTGGATTGGTCCAGCAATCTGTTCTTGATTGTCGGTGAACGAGAATGGCCTTGTAAAACAGCACCCATTACTCGCTTGCAATAAGTCGATGAGGCCCAGCATTTTGGTATGGGACAGTCAGATCAGAATCCCGGTTGAGTTTGAGCAGCAAACGCTATCTTGGAGACTCAAAAACCGACCGTGTCCCCGTGGTTCTCTCATCCGCTCTGCAGTCCAACAGACTGCTCCTCACACAAAGCTGCGTTCGTACCAAGGAACTCTCGAATATACTTTTCAAATACGTTCGCAACCTTGTAGGCCTGCTCGTACTGTCCCATATCTTTCACGTCAATCAATCGGTCAGTCGACGACCAACTCATAGTCAACAATTCCAGCTGACGTGAAGCATTACTCGACAGCATCACAAAAGCTGACACGTTCTCCACTTCTCGGGCAAAGCTAGCCATGGCAAGCAGTGCTTGTATCGAAAGCAAGTGGGGATCTTTCAGAATCAGCTCGGGCAGTATTTTCGTTGCGTTTTCGTAGAAGCCAAACGTGATTTGGTCCAGGCCCTGCGACCCGGGAGCCGTCTTCCATCGGCAACCAAGAGCCACGATCGCGTTGACAAGCGCCCATCGTGCAGGGTTATCACCTGGATCATTGGGACTGGCTGCGTACTGGTCGTCTAGGTGCGTCAGAAACTGACAGAGGGGCATAAGCTGATGTTCCGGCATAATATCAGCGAAAGAGTTCTGAACCAGACGTCGTAAGATATGGAGAGGCATGAGAGGTGTAAAATTTCGGGCAGCGATGCCTTCTGCAATGGCTGTCTTGTAGGTCTTTAGGTTCTCGTCAAATGCGCCTGGAAGGAGAAATTCTGGGAATATGGGGATGCGATTCTTGATGCTGACTTTTGTCTGCGATGAGTCTACGATAGGGGTGGGCTGTCGTGAAGTTGGAATATTCACAACGACTCCATCTTGTAACCCTAGATATATCGGGCCTGTCGTATTCTTTGTCGTGATGATGTTCTCTCTCGAGCCTGGACAAGAATTGCCATTGCCCAGTAGTAAAGATGACGGCAGCAGATGTTGCTTTCCATCCGGCTGTGCTTCAACGACATCCCCTTGACTTTTCCTTGACAGAAATCAGCAGATTCACTGTGTAGATGCATCTGAAAACGGGCCTTACTTTTTCGCTGGTCCTCGAGTTCTCCGAATTGGTGCATAATTACATTCTAAATTGCGTGCCGTGCAGTTGGCACACTTTTGTTTGCTACCATCACATCGCCGCTTGCGAGTCTTACAGGATATGCAAGCCTGTGCCACGTCAGGAGAGCGCTAAATAGGAGGATTTCAAGATCAAAGCAGAGGGACTCACTATTGATATCCTGGTAGGCTCAATAAGTGGTGTCTGTACGTTCTGCATGGACTTATTGACTGCTAGGACACTCGAATGGTCATGAAGATTTTCCGCGTCGAGAGGACGAACGGAGACACCATCCAATACGTCGTTTTTTGGGGGGTTTGAGTTTGGTGACTGAAAAGTAAAGACAAGAGAAGTGAGGAGCGGAAGCAAATCCAAGTCGGGCCTGATAGGGCAACCACGAATTACTAATTTGCTTCCGCGGTCCCCACTTTACCACGTGATTAATCTGGCTTTCGCGTTATCTTAAGTGCATTGAGACTTCACGCTATTGCAAGAGCAGTTTCAGCTTCCGAATGGCTGGATAGTTTTGGTTTTGTCAATATAATCAAACCCAACAAAGTTGTCCTCAATCGAGCTCTTACGCCTACAATTACTAGATTCAGGGGCAAACTCGCTTATTTCATATGCTTCCGCAAGCCCCTTTCAAGTGGAGACGATCAGTATATATTAAGATATTTCTACCGCCACTTTAAATAAGCGCCCCCCTGTCCAAATTGAAATTTAAAGAACGAAACTCCACCAAACAACTTTACTGTAATGGCTGATAAGGGCTCCCTGCCACCTCTTCCTTTTTATGCCAACTCCTCTTCCGAAAGGGTACATCCAGCCATCTTCCCCTCTCCCCCGAACATCATGACTTGATAGCGACAATCCTGCCATTACCGAAGGCATTCATGTAGCCGAGTCGAGATCAATAATAGCTTGGCCACCTTTCCCACCCAAGGTATGACCCTCTCGGACCCCCCGATACTCACTGAAATCAAGCTGCAGCTTCGCAAAATCCCACTTGCGGGACAAGAGCAAAAAGCCAACACTCGTCATCGGCAACAGTAGCACATCCAGAACACCAAAGAAGATGAAACCGCCCGTGACGCCGATGACATTCCCTCCATCGCTGAGGCCGAAGGCAACCGGATACAGAAGCCACAAGAGATTCACCCAGCAGGATAAGATCCTGTAATCACGACCAATGCCAAGGATTACCGCAGACTCGTGGCTCTCGTTGATGGTGCTCATCACAAGAATGATATAAGCGAACGTGCCGAAGGCGAAGAATCCCCATTTGTAGCTCGTGGTGGTGTACGCCGTAACGAGATAGCTGAGGACCCAGAACCAGGCGATAAAGATGTTGCAGATGATGGTGGTCCATGAGACGCCGGACAGTAGTCCAAGCGATAGGACGAGCGCGGGAAAGGAGACGACCCAATTAATGTAGCGGGCATAGAAGATCTGCCGGCTGAGGTGGTCGGTTTCTAGAACGGCGCTCCAGCCGAGGTCGGATGCTTGCGCGTAGTATGTTGCGGCGCCAGTGAGGAGGGCCATGATCAAGGTGTAGTTGAAGACTCGCTTGCTTTCGTGGGAGGTGAAGCAGGGGATCAGGACGCCGAACTAGGAAAGAGAGAGCGGCATTAAGATACGAGGTTAAAAGTTGATGAAGGAAAGGGGATTTAGGGTGAATGGTGTCGAGGAAAGAAAGGGAAGCTCACGAAAGAGATTATGTGGACGGCCGTGACAGCCCAAAGCCAGTCCGAACCATGGTCAGTTAAAGCCAAATCAACTCCGACAGGAGGGTTGATATTGAGAGCGTCGTTTCCTCGTGGCAAAAAGGCCATTGTAATGTCTGATGCCATTAGATGGGTTCTATGTATGGGGAGATACTTCACTACAGACCTTGAAGTGAGATATGAAACAAAGACTTTGTATAGTGATTGAGAAAAAGGAGAGGACGAAAGAGAAAGCTGATGTCTTATAGCTGTGGCATTGCCATTTAAGATTGGGATATAGTGGAGATCCCTCCTAGATTGATAATACTGGAAGTAAAATTGTGGAAGCAATTGAGCGGGAGTAGAGCGGGGGCAGATGTGCGGAAGTAGTTGGGCGGAATTAGATATGCGGAAATAAATATGCGGAAGCAATTTCGTAAGCATCACTGCGAGATCCTGATTAAAAATACCATACCTCTCGGAGCAAGACAGATAGTTTAAGTTCCGATCGAAAGTAAGCTAGACCCGTGAGAAGAGAGAAAGTGACTGCTAATAGTTCTCAATTCAACCGACAGGTCACGTGGAGAGTCCCCCTTCCCAACTCAAGTCTGGGTATCGAGTTCACATTAGGCAACAACCTAGATCAATACTTACGATGTTATTCTGGAGTAAGGTAAACAAGCCTTGTCTACTTGGATTGACTTGTTGTACCTGGGAAGGAACTGATCACGTGAGTGCAACTGTTGGCAACCCTTTATTCAGCAGCTACGAAGCGATCGCTTCATATCTGTAACATAAATAGAGAACAAAACATCACTACTTGTGAATGATTACGAACTAGCGAAGCACTGGCTCCACACTCAGCTGGCAACAGGAGCCGTATCTACAAACGGATTCTCAAACTGCAAAGAACGGCAATGAGGTCGGTTCTCTACTAAGTGATTAACCCCCCCCAAAAATGGTACAGTACATTTGAAAAGAATCGCGAGGGGCCTCTAAACAGCAATCAAAGATTCAACTTAAAGACCAAGCCGATCTTAGCAGTCGATGAAAGAACGAAAAAAGCACCGCCACTCCTCTCGATCATATGCAAAAAAAGTTGTTGATGGATACCTAATACTCCTTTCCGGAGTGTGCCTTGCATCCCGCCCTTGCCAGGGCAGCTTACAGATAGAAGACCAAAGAGAACGCAATTCTATTAGTCTGTGAGGATGATGCTACGACGGAGCTGAGCGTATGGGGGAACTATGTGAAAGTTATCCGTTGAATATCTTCTCTGGCTGAAGCTAGACTCTGTTGATATGCATCTATGCTCAAAGATTGAACAAGATGACAGATATGGGTGTCCTCTTCCGAATGATAGGTTTTGTTGCAAGAAGTGGAGTAGAAGAGTTGCATTCAAAGATCTGGCGGATGTGAAATGAATTTGTCAATCTCAATCATGACCCAAATTTGAATTGCTGACTGTATCATATAATTCTTATCGGCGTAATCGTATCGGCGTATCATGATGAGCCTCGGCAATGGAGTTAGACTTATTCATTGGGTAAACGACGATCCAAACGGTCATGGAAACGTTGCGAGAAGACGCCACAGGCTCAGCTGTAAGGCTGTGCACGTGAGCTGAAACGAAACCCCTGTCGATGCGCTCCGATCTGCCGCTCGGCACTGGCTCGCTAATACGGATACGGGCGCGCTAGGAAAACCTTATGCGCAACAATCTTTCCCCGCGCCGGGCGATCGTCTTACCGTGCATGTGCTGCATAAGAGCCCAGGCCCCCCAAGGCTAAAGTCGGCGAAGTCGGACGGCGTGGGTTTGGACTTATGGCTCAAACGTTGTTGCTGATGGCCCCGTGCGAGCGCCTTATCTCATGACCTGGCCGCCTCTTGCAAGAATCCTCATCTTGGTCCATCCTCATTCTCATCGAGAAGTTGCCTGGAAGGCAGCAGGCACTCGTTAAGTCCACTGCCGGCTTCTCCGGAACAGCCATGTTCAAAGGCACGATGCTGCCAACCGTTGAGAACGAGAAGCCCAGACTGCAGGAACCCGCCATACCAATCGTCATTTGGCTCTATATCTCGTACGTACATTTATTCTCTCCGTGTTACATTCGTTTCGTTTCAGCCAACTTTCAGCTGACAGCAAACCCACGCAGCTGTTGGATAGTCTTAAGCTCTATTGCCATCCTTTTCAACAAGTATGTGCTAGATGATCTTGGATTTCGTAAGTAAACATCTTATCCAACTCAGCAAAGGAGAAACTGACAGTACTGGTTTAGACTTTCGTAAGTTCTCACGTGCTTCAGTCTGGAGGTGAAGAACTGATGTGGCACAGCTGCAATTCTGACATGTTGGCATCTACTCTTTTCAACGATCATGACCCAGATCCTGGCAAGGACTACCACACTTTTAGATGGCCGAAAAACAGTCAGGATGACGCCTCGGATCTATCTCCGAGCCATCGTCCCCATCGGGTTTCTCTTCAGCGCCAGCTTAGTGTGCAGTAACCAAAGCTACCTCTATCTCAGCGTAGCATTCATCCAAATGCTCAAGGTACGTAATATTTCACTTCTCACATGACAAGCACCTCCCAATTATATATCTCAAAAGAACTTTACTAACAACGCCCCAGGCATCGGCTCCGGTAGCAGTTCTCATCACATCCTGGGCCTTCCGCGTCGCTTCCCCCAAAATCAGAGTCCTGCTCAACGTCCTATTCATCGTCTTCGGCGTCTCCCTGGCCTCATTCGGTGAAATCAAGTTCGTCTGGCTTGGTTTTTTCTTCCAAGCCGGCGGGATTTTCAGCGAAGCAGTTCGCCTCATCTTGATCCAAATCCTGGTATGTCTCACTCTTTCCCCAGTTTCTATTTATTTTTATGAGATACATCAAGAGCCACCAATACACATCACCTCCTCCTCACCCAATTCCCCCCCTCTTCCAACTCTCAGACTCCAAACATCCACACCACTAACCAACCCCAGCTCTCCGACTCAGGCCAAGCAATGGACCCCCTCGTCTCCCTCTACTACTACGCCCCCATCTGCGCCCTCTTCAACTTCCTCATCGCGCTCATCACCGATCTACCCACCTTCACCCTCTCCACCCTCACCCGCGTCGGACCCTCCACGCTCCTGCTCAACGCTATCCTCGCCTTCATGCTAAACGCCTCCTCCGTCTTCCTGCTTGGGAAAACCTCGGGTCTCATCATGACCCTTTGTGGTGTGCTGAAAAATATTTTATTAGTGTTAGCGAGCGTGGTATTGTGGGGGACGGTCATTATGCCGATTCAGGCGTTGGGGTATGGGATTGCGTTGCTGGGGTTGGTGTATTATGGGGTGGGTTATGAGGGGATGGTTACCTACTGCTCCTTTTTGAGGAAGTTTGTGAAGCAGGTTTGGGAGGGGCGGGAGGTGGAGGAGAAGGAGAAGTTGGAAGGTGTGAGCACGGCGAGTACGAAGAGGGTGTGGGGCGAGAGAGGAGTGCTGAGGAAGATGGTGATTGTGGCTGTTTTCACGCTGTGTGTAGTTGGGTTGGTGACGGGGTTGATGATGAGCGGAGGGCAGGTGCAGATGGGGGAGGATTTGAGAAAGGCGACGAGCAGGAAGGGGTGGCTTGATTTAGAGGATGAGATGAGATGATATTTTGGAATATGACGATTTTACGAGTCGATTTTTGTTTATAGATGAGTCGTGCTGAGAGGAGCCGGTGCTTGGAGATATAGTTGGGTTGTATATTGGAGAGGACTAGGAACAGACCTGGACTGCGACTTCAGGTTACATAGCGCGGAGTCTGGGCCCGAAGGCAGCTTGTGGACTTAGCGGTATCAGCATCACTGCAGCATAGAGCATGTCTGTTAATGTAATTAGATTCAACGTTCAACAAGTACCTCTGACCCCAAGCATGCCTCTCGGCAGCAAATACCCATCAACAATCCCACACCAAATCTCCGAAACGCCACGCTATGCAGAAAATAAAATAGCCTCCATCCATCCATCCATTCCAATCCCTTACACCACCAATTACCCCCATGATTCAAACCATAACAAGACTCCCCGTCGGACTGATATTCTCCTTCGCTCCGTCACGGCTATGTACACCCGTCTGCTGAATGTAAGGCGGGACGACGATCGCCTTTGCAGGCTCGTACGTTTCTTCTCCCTGCCCAGGCTCCTCGGAATCGTAATCTGAGATCGAGGTCGCGATGCTCTGTTCTCGTGTCGTGAGACCGGATTCTTGGTACTCGCTCTCTGAGAGGTCGTCGTCATCGAAGGTCGGGAGAGGGATGTTTGCTGCGACGGCTAGCGTTTGTGTTTGATCGGGCTGCTCGATGGAGGGTTGCACAGGCTCCTTCAGTGTGATGTCTACAAGATCTTCTGAGGTTGTTTGATCGAGAGCCGTTTCCTCTGTCACCGGTGTAGGTCCGTCCATCACAGGCCTCAAGGGCGCGGGCCCTGCAGGCTCGACACAATCATAGAATAACATGAACACTCCACCTTGACTGAGAACAGCGTCTTCAGTGACCCTCGTGACATCGTCGTCACTTAGTCGCCACCACTGCTCATTCTCGGACCCGAATCCAGGATGTTTCTTGTAGCATATATAATGACCGTTCTCGTGCCTTCCGTAGTGCGTGACCACAGCTCGAAGCTCATAAAGTGGTCCACGTAACCTAGAAGGGTTTTGGCTGCTTGCAACCATCGCTTGTTCGGGATCGAGAAGCCACTCTTCGGTGCAGGCATCTTTGCTAATCCCAGAGCTTCCAAGACACCATGGACCGAGGTCTAGATACTTGGGGAAGCGAACTTGAGCGTAGTTCTTTTTCAGCTCCCCGGTGACTTCGTCGAAAACACTTCGGTTGACGTGGACGACCAAGGACTTTGGAGGTCTTGCTACAACAGCTTGTCGAGTCTTGGTAGTCGAGACTCGGCTCTTTGGAGGGATTTTGCATTTCTGGTTTAGTGTCTTGTCCTCGTAGTCATCTTCTTCCAACGCTTCATTAACGGCCTCCAGTCGCTGCTTGCATTGCAGGTAAACATGCGATTCGGGTGTACCTTTCGTTCGATCGAATATTGTAGAAAGTTGTCTTTGAAACTTGAGAAGGGTACATTTCCCACACTCGACACCCCCGATTTTCTCTAGCTTTGTGTACTCATCGAGGCATTGCAGCACATTGTACTCCCAATTTTTCCCTAGAGGAACTGTCAAGCAGTTGAATGGTATCATTGAAAGTCCCTCTGAATAGCCACATTGCGTGCATCCCACTCGTTGGGCGACCAGTCCCTCCAAAGGATTTCGAAACGTTGATATTGGCAACACTTCTGGGTTTGTCGATTTCGAGTTCGAAGAGTCGTCTGACTCGAACCCTTGTGATGTCTGTATCAACTTTGCAACTTTTCCCACCTCTTTATCTATCTCATCCAATACCTTTGAAAAGTATTCCTGTGCATCTTGCTGCTGCCAACTGCTCATATTCTTCAACGTCGCCGGAGTCCAAATCCTCTTTCCGTTATTAGCTGGGTCATTCAGAGTTGTAATGAGCCCCTTCAAAGCCTCCGCCATCTTCATCTCCGGTCTCGAAACCCCTTCTATCAACTCCTCTTCAATCTTCGGGTTTGTGAGATAGCCTGATAGAGAATCCAGCGACGCCAGCCCTTGGAGAACGCTGTTCTGATAACAAGAATTATCCCAATTCCCTAGTCCCGCAGGTCGCCCTTCCGCAGTCTGTACAGTCATATTTATACCGGGAAGAGTCGAGATCCTCCTCCGCCCGGCTTGCGCAACTGATCCTATAATTCCTCCCGGCTTGTCCAAGCCGAGTATCCGCCGCATGGCTTCGCTCTTGGCCGCATGAGTTCGAGGGATGCCCTTCAAGGCGGGATTCGTGATGCGCAGGGGGTTTGTGTAGGTCTCGATTGCATCGAGGAATGGTGAGGGTGTAAGGTAGACGAGGATGTTCCAAAGGAGCTCTGGTAGTGGCAAAAGGTCGTAATCTAGGAGGCAGAAAACGTGGTAGACGATGGGCAGGAAGCAAAATATCAACGGTATAATGAAGCCCGCGCTGGCGAATCTATTTGAGCCGTAAATGCCTTCTCGATAGTCTTGGTGGTATCCTGGCAAGATATTAGGATCACCGTCGAAGAGGTCGTCCAGTCGCTGATTGTAAGGATTCATGGCAAGGCATATGGACTCGTTGTCGCTCGTGGACTGGAAAAGAGATCCAGAGGTTGGGGATGTACAAGTAGAAGGACAATGAGTTGTGGTCAGCTGTTCGTTGGTGATGTGAAGGAGTCTCGAGGTCGAAAGTGGCTTGTGGTCGGAATCGAGACAGAGCGGCATGTGAGCGCCACCAAGAAATTCGAGAACTTCCAGTCGCTTTTGCAACCCCACATTCTGGAGGAAATCCATCTCTGCACAAGCACATTCACGATGGGCAAAACTGCACCTCCGAAGAAGAAGGGTGGTACGTACTTAATATCCTTGCTTTATTCATAATAATCCTTTGTTTATTAATAAATTTCTAGCTGCTTCGGTCCATTCTCGTGCGGCAAAACGAGCATCTTCTCCAGGCATCGACCTCGACAAGTCGCTCAAAGACGTCAAGCCTCCCGAGACAAAGACGCAACGACCCTCGGTTCTGGCAATCCATCAAGGTGCTGGAATCACAAAGAAATCGAAAAATGGAAGGAAATCGGTGTTGAGTGCGAAGGCAAAGAGGCGACAAGAAAAGGGCATGGATCGTGCCGAGGCGGTGATGGACAAGAAGGAAAAAAAGGTCGAGAAGAGCAAGGGCAAAGCGAGGACTGTCCAAGAAAGAGCAAAGGCTTGGGATGACTTGAATAAGAAGATGCTGGCGAAGAAGGCTCGAGAGGAAGCTTTGGTGTTGGAGAAACTCGAGAAGGAAAACTGGGTCGACGAAGACGGAGTAGAAGGCGAGACAATGGAGGATGTCGAGGTCGGGGATGCTCCTGCTGCTGAACCTGTAGTCTCCGGAGCTGTGCCGGAGTCAATACCTTTGCCAGGTCCTACAGAGGATGAGGAAGAAATTCTGTGAAGAACTCTAGAGGATTTCTGCATATTGGCTGGCGTTTGGGCTTGGGGAATTGCGAAAAGTGATATTCTTGATACCATTAGATTTGGAACCCACTGTGGACTTAGAAGCTCCTGCAATTCTTGCAGGAGTTTCACATCATGTATTGTTCCGCATGGGGACCCGTAGGAAGGAGCATATGAAAGTCTTACAATGAAAGATTTTTTCTTCCACACGATGGCTGCCATAGGTGAACAATTTCCTTCAAGATCCCTAGAATTAAGATATACTATGAAATGCTAAAAGCTATGATTTTCTATTCAATTTTTGACTTTCACATAAATTTATCTTCACTTCACCCAAGTCACCCCTCCAGCCTCGCGAAATTCTTTCTAGCGCTCAGCCTCGCCAAAAATGACCTCCATCAATCCCCAAGATCTACATCAAACAACCCCTGTGATCCCACCCTCCACCAAACCCTCAAAATGCCTCCCAAAGGTATGACCGCGAACCCCAAGGCGGCGCCTCGGTACCGTCCAGGCAAAGCCATCGCCGAAGAGCCCTCATCGTCAGAATCGGAGAGCGATGGCGAGGAGGCGCAACCCGTGAAGCCTATCTCTGCGCCACCGAAAGCAAGCACGGCGAGTGGTATTGCGAGCAATCTGTCCAAAGTCGATCTGAATGAGCGGAGGAAACAAGCTGCTGCGAGAGAGGCCGCCAGGATAGAAGAGGAGAAGGCATTGAAAGCCAAAGAAGAAGAAGGCTTTGTGACTGAGGAGGAGAGTGAAGAGAAATCTGGCAGCGAGGAGGAGAGCGGTAGCGAAGAGGAAGATAGCAGTGAGGAGGAGGCGCCGAGGCGGGTGTTAATGCGTCCAACGTTTATCAAGAAGGACAAGAGGGACAAACTGAATGGAAGGGAAGCTACTAAGACGGAGGACGAGAAGACCGAAGAGGAGCTGATCAAGGAAGAAGAAGAGAGGAGGAGAAAGGCTGCGGATGAGATCGTTGAGGAGCAGATTCGAAAAGATATTGCGGCCAAAGAGGCCGGAAAAAAGAATTGGGATGACGATGAGGAGGCCGATGAGGTTGATGATGAAGACGATGTCGATCCTGAGGCCGAGTACGCTGCGTGGAAGCTACGGGAGCTAAAACGGATCAAGAGAGACCGGGAGGCTATTGAGGAGCGTGAGAAAGAGCTCGAGGAGATTGAGAGAAGGAAGAATCTTACAGAGGAAGAGCGGAAGAGGGAGGATGATGAGTTTATATCGAAGCAGCAAGAGGAGAAAGAAGGGAAGGGCAAGATGGGTTACATGCAGAAGTACTACCACAAAGGTGCTTTCTTCCAAGACGACGCCAAAGCAGAGGGTCTGGATAGAAGGGATATTATGGGCTCAAGGTTCGTAGACGATGTCAACCGCGAACTGTTGCCACAGGCTTTACAAATGCGGGACATGACGAAAATTGGCAAGAAAGGTGCTACGAAGTATAGAGATCTCAAGTCCGAAGACACAGGTCGATGGGGTCAATTCGAAGACAAGCACCGTAAAGGACCTGGAGGCTTCAACAACGACGAACGGTTTATGCCGGATCGAGATAGAGATCGTGGAGGAGCCAGTGGCGCGAATAGCATGCCAGTCGCGGAACGGAAGAAGGTCACTGGAGCTCCCGAAGGACCAAGGGCCATGCGAGAAGGGGGTGATCGAGGGAACAATACTGGTAATACATATCCGCCTGGGAGAGATAGGAGAGACCGTTCACGGTCGAGAGATGGCGGTGATTCATATCGACCAAATAGGGATGACAGAAATCGTTCAAGATCAAGATCACCAAGACGGAATAGGGACAGGGATGATCGAAATCGTCGAAAAAGGAGTACTTCAAGGGATCTGGACCGTTATGAGAGCGACAAGCGCCGCAGAGTAGACTCAAGATAGCGCCGATATCTAATCCAACATGCCACATTACTGTTCATTGTACCATTGCCCATAATCATTTGCGCCGTCCTCCCAATGCAAACTATACATGCCTTTATATCCGCACAATGTCAACCCGAGCCCTCTCAAATACTTGATGTGCAACTACTGGAGACGCTTTCTCCTCTCCTGTGAGAGAACGTGGATATATTGTCATCTTCGCATAAGTACCTGCTTTTTCTCGCTTTGACAGGTATCCAGGATTGACGACGACAACACTTTCAACCACCTATGCGAGATTAATATTATGCAGGAGCTTGAGGGCATCTACATACCTTTGCAAAATGCTGTATCGAACTTGGAACAATCAATATGTCCGGCCTCACATTGATCATCTCTCCCAATTTCAGGTAACTTGTGTCCAGCATTGCTCCGGCCGGTATTCCAGAACTAGTTCCAGTCTTTGGCAAGCTCTCTCTATCGACTGGAGGAAATAGAGGGAAGAAGTTGCGCTGCTCGATCATGTATTTTGGTAGTCGAGTGAGAATGGAAGGATCCTTTTTGCTCCCGCCCGTTACCTCGGAAATTCTCAACTCTGTAAGAATGTCCTGTGACGAAATTCCAACAATAACTTCGTTGAGTGATAGAGTCATTGGGTTCCCAATGATCTTGACAGACTTGGGGAGGCCGAGGTCTTTCCGTGGGAATGGCTCTTGTGGCCAGGAGACGTGCTTGCTGATGGCATCCTTAACAGACGGAACTAGGAGAATGGTGATGTGTGGATTTGAGGAGCAGAGCTGAATGAAGGCGGGTGAGACGAGGTATTTGAACACTGTTGACATGGTGGCTGTATCCGGTTCTTTCATAGCTTCGTCAGGCAGGTCGAAATCTCCCGAAGCGATGAGGGGATGGTCGATGTCTAAGAAAGGTCCAATAAGAATCAGTGCATCTGCATAAGAGTCCGCAGCTTGACTGCAAAGAGCATGAAGAGGCTCAAAATCCAGGTTGTCGTCTGCTGTGTAAGGCCCGGAGCCAATAATGATGTTCAAGGGCGCCACTGCCGAATCCGAGTCCATTGCATCTGGACCTCCTTTTAATCTTTGTAGATGTGCTTCAAGGCCAGATGGTGTTGAGGCAGCCCCAGGTAGCAATGGAGCTTCCAATACCTCACTGACTTTGAAGGAATCTCCCGACGCATTGATACCTTTGAATGCAACAATCTGACCAGGGAAGAATTGGTATCCCTTCAAAGCGTCAACCTTCAGTGGTATCCTCAATCCAGCACCCATTCGACGAGACGTTTCGAGTACCAGTGATGAAGCATTCAGCCGCCCTTCCAAGGCATCCGAAGCTATTCGTCCTACTGCAACAATTTCATTTGTACTTTGACTTGCAGCACTTCCAAATGCCGAGTCTTCAAGATTGTGGTGACCTTGAATCAAAGCCATGAAATCATCTATTCTATCATCCAGGATTTCGGACGCCTCTGAAGACTTCATAGCCATTGGTTTATAGGAAAGCTTTTTCAAGTCGGAATTTGCAGTGAGTTTGATTCGAGGCTCTGCATAAGGGGCCATCGGGGGTTCTGGGAGTTCTAGATGCTCATTGAGAATTTCGATGGTCTGGCCAGCATTTGGTCTGTCATGAAAGGAAACCCTGTATCGAGTTAGTCGAGCATGTGCGTCGAAAGGGGTGTAGCATACGTTTGTCCATTTTGCTCGCCTGGCTTATATGGCGTTTTGAAGTCTGGTGGGCTACTTGCGGGCTCTGCCTTCACTCTTGATAAGGATGGTGTTTCGAACTTCTTCCTTGTGCCGGCCTTGTTCGTGGATCCAACTTTAGGTGTATTGGGAACGAGGCCGTCCAGCCTGATCACACATCAGCTCAGCAAAATGATATAGTATCACGCTTCTTCTCACATTCCGAAGACGTCGCCGTTGCTGACCACGTTTCTAGGCGTGGCCCCTCCTCTCTTGTTCGAACTCAACAGATGCGCCTTAGATCGATTGTCGCGCTCCAAGCCGTCCTGAATATCCTGTTTGAGGGCTCTAGCGGTCTCTATATTCAACTTCATATCATTCGTCCCCATCTTCATGCTGTACGATTCCCATTTGTACCATAACTCCTCCGTGTCGATTGAGTGAAGGCGCATGATGGATTGCAATTCGGTCAGGACATCTGGCTTGATTTCCGTGCCAGCAGGGGCAAATCGCTCCTTGAGCTCAGTTTCTGCAGATTCGGCCATCGTGAAGCGGTTTTTTGTCCCAAGTGTCGTTATTGTCAAGAGTGTTGATTTTGGCTCGATTTGGGGGAACGCGTCGAAAGCGCGTCCTCGCGTAAAGAGGTCTTGGCATTTGGCCCCACTTTTCCTGTCAACCTCTCATCCAACCCTGGAATGTTGGACGAAACAACGAGATTGAGCAGGAGCAGAAGTCACAGTTTTCTGTCCTTACCGGTTCCCAATATTCAGTTTTTGCTCGCCTGGACTTACGACTTCTCACCTAGGGCTCCAGCGTATGGTCTTTCGATCATTTTTCAAGCCCGTATATTGCGAGAGACACTTATCGGAAAGTATGTCTCCAATCACACGACACAAACGGATCCAAATCATCAGTCTCGAATTACCTCCACATTGGCAAGTTTGGGGGAGAACGTGCCTCCATCCCTGTCCATTTTGCACGATGAAGGTGAACCATAGTCTGTGAAGTGAGTCGATACCGTGGTCGTCGTCTTCACAATGGTCCAGGAAGAATCGGGAAGCCTATCCCCCAAATCTCTTGGCAAAAGCATCACTCTCATATAAATATGTTTCCCCCTCATCGTGGTAGAGAAATGACCTATGCTCCTCCGTATCGAAGTTCCAAGGATGAATTCCATTAAGATACGAGCGGAACCACTTATCCGTATTCCAACCACCAGGGCGATCCACAGCAGACGCGTCGTCTTTCAAGAAATCGCTGAATTTAACTGAACTGTGCACACAATCGGGATCCAGCGAGCACCACTGAGACCCATCTATCCAATTTCCCCATCGGAATTGGCTGTATTAATCGTACAATGGGTTGAGAATATAGAACATGTAGCAACGCCTTTCGATCGCCGTTAAGTCCTTCTCCATCCGCTCATCTCCCCATGTAGAGTCTTTCAACATTATTTCGAGCTCTCTTAGATAGTCCGATCCCTGGTCAGGCCCTCGCGGATACCAGGTAGCGAAGCGATGCAAACGGAGCATGTTTGAAGTCTCTCCTTGTTCCCCATCTAAGGCGAGATCGAAGTGGGCGTACAGCATCTCTGCCCATTTACGAAATATTGGATGGGGGATTATCGTGTCCCCCTTTGAGCCCCTTTCCCGTCCTGTCTTATAACCAACCAACCATTCTCTTGCCTCCATCTTACAGCGAAGTGATAGATCTCTATCGACTAGTAACGACGGCAAGATTGCGAGCATGATGACTTCACAATCATTGAGTGGCCCAAAAGTGGGAATGTCCTGAATCCGCGGGATCATTTTCTTTGTAAACCCTTTCTCAAACCATTCCCCGCTTTCCGTATTCACGAAGCGGAGCAACGCATCGTGCGTACCACCTCTCTTAGCTTCGACAAGCATTTTTACGACATCTCGTGTTTTGAAAAACAAGCAAATAATTTGGCCCGATCTTTAGTTCTGGAGTCATTTTGCGTGGCCTCGAGGTTGATTACAATCTCTCTCAATCTCTTGTGCGGCAGGTAAGGAAATCCACGAACTCTAGGATCCTCCATGTCCTTCGGGTGCCATTTTTGCTCCTCGCGAGTTCTCGATGCAAAGCCAAGAACCAACTTGATAAGTGGGCGACAGTCTGATGGTCAGAGTCTCGTTACCGTACACTATCGCCGAAAGTTCACATTTTCCGACATGTTCGGAGGCTGGCAAAGCGATTGTTCACTTGAACATTCGATTCTAGATAGTGGACAATTAGGATTTGATGGATAGAAAATATGTTGCGAGACCATCCTCTGGAGAGTTGAAGACATAGTTTCGAATGAGTATTGGCTTCTCATCCAGCACTTACGGTCACCTCTTGGAGAACAGACGTATTCCCATATAATAATTTCAGTCTCCGGGGGAAGTCGATCCACAGCTCCGAATCCCGAAGCCATGATTCGATATGATATCAGAGAAGCAATTTATTGCGAAAATTGATTTGGAGGCAGAGTTTCCCGGAGGCAGGATATTGCGGCTTTAAGTGCTCGTGTTAAGAAAATTTTGTGGGTAAGGAAATCCAAGATTCCATGGTATGCTGAAGAACTCTTTTCCAGCTTCGACCTAATGTGGTTCGCAGCACTCGCTTAAAGTTTCGGTCCCCCCTTTTCAACCTCGCTAATCTTAGTTTCATGAGATTTGATCAGAATTTACCCAGGGAACGACCCCATGTCAACTCGGGTGATTTTAAAGTTCCAGGTAGCGCTCAATGTCGTCACGAAGCCGTGGGTATTCAATTGGTAAGAAGACCCTAACATGTCAATGCATCGAAACCTGTGATGTGGCTCTTTGAAAGAGAAATTCCACCACTCATCATTTTCAGAAAATCGACATAGAAAGCCATGGACACAAATATGACTCGATTTTGCATGCCCCAATCTCTTCACGTGAAGCCACACAGACACTTCATCATAGAATGCCTGCCAGATTCGAAGAATGCCACGACGCCTCAACTCTGTGTCTGAGTAAGCTATTCTCCCCTTTAGAGATGAAAAGGCAACGTGCTGCCAGATCTCAGCTCTTATTGAAGTTGGCAGCTTCGCGAAATCCCTCATATTGCTGCGTACGATGAAGGCCATTGGCTTGGTCAGAAGCCACATTGTTAAGGGGAAGTCCTCGAATTCTTTACCGAGAAAGCATATTTCCAGAGCTGTCGATGAAAATTGGTGCATAAATTGAATGTTTGTCCCGAAAATGGTACAGTTGTGTTCAAAGCTCGTAGTGACTTGGACACTTAATCCAGATTGGAATGGCTAGAACCACTCGCCTTGAGTACCGTCTTCGCGTACTTTAGGAACAAATTAGCTGCAAAAGCTCCAGCTCCAGTTTGAGGTAACGGTAAGTAGAAGAGATATTCTTGGGCTGATACTTCAGCCAAGCTATGGGTCGAGCATATTTGCCTGTGCCACAGGTAGCAAGACATCATGAGTAAGTGAACATTCAAGCGCTCACAGAGACAGATCGAACTGACAACGAAAACCGGGAAAAAGACATTATTTTCGAGTTTTCAAGGCAGTGCAGCTTGTACATGAATCTCAAATCTCACACCTCCAACCAAGCTCTTCACCTCGACCGCTGTCCAGGTCGGACGATGCTCTTTAAAGAACATTTGGCCAACTTTCGCGAGCAGTCCCACAACTTCACCGCTGAATCCATCTGCATTGAACGTGCTGACCGAATAAATAGATTTCCAGATTTCCTCAGAAGTGAGCGAGGGGTCGACTGCTTTGATAGATTTCTCAACTTTCTTTTCAAAGGTTGTCAGAATCTCACGTGCTTGTCGGCAAAAATTAGGAGCATACTTCGAACGCGAGAATCATTTCATCTTCTAACGACTCAGCTCGCTTTCCTTCGCTATCTCTGCCGACATGGCCGGATGTGTATACGATCCTTCGATTCGCCGGAATAAGGTCCGCGGCTGATATCAGCCCATGGTCATCGTAGCTGGGGAAATTGAACCACGGAACGCCAGTCTTGGAGACTCCAGTCGGAGTTGCGTGCTTTTGAGACATCGTGAATGAACTCCGTTTGATCTCTTGTGGCAATAGTACTATATAAAAAGCGAGCTAAGATTTGGTTCGTTGTGTTCCTTTATATTTGTGCCCGCCGCACTACTTAGTGCTGACATGGAGACATATTACGTGAGATCAAAAGATCTCCCGTGAGAGGAGTTTCATTTCTCGTTACCGGTCCTATCACCGAGAAAGGAGTTTTTTGCTGGCTTTCGTTTTCCTTCTGTTCATCGTCGTGCACATAAATCCCGAACAACCTAGTTATCATTGTCCTTGGCCGAGCTAAGACAATGGATCTGGGCTACGACAAGAGAGGATGAAGTGTCTTGACGGGTCCAAAATTTCTAATTTCCGTGGACACAGGTTGTGCTCGATCTTTAGGGGCTATCCGAGGAGTGGCTTTTGAAATGCCACCACGAAAGTTGTAATCTTACAATCAGCGTGCCTTCCATGTCTACCACTAGGCTTCCCTCCAGGTTGCCCAACACCATTTCGAAAATTCGAGAGTTTTCGACGACCTGAAGGCCATGAACTTCAATAAATCATCTATGTTTTCAGATCGACCAAGTAGCGGTAGTCCTTCAGACCAGTAAGAATGCCACTGATTCCTGGTTGCGGGACGGGCATCCTCAATCATGGTCGGCCCCTCTTTAGGTATCTCTATCCCAAGACGAGCAATCTTTATCATATATCTCCGAAATTCGCCCCAGTCCCATCGAGAAATCAGTCCATATGTGGTTCTACTTGATATTCGACGGGTTGCTCCGCGCCTCTGTTCCGTAGATGAACAAAAAATGGAACTGGAACCACTTCATAATTTTCGACGAAAGGGTTCGCGCGGCAGTAATCAGGCAAGTGAAACTGATATTTTATCATCTTTATTCCTGAGGAGTCCGGATTCAGAGCCAACAGGTAGATGTATCGATCTGATAGGCAATTTGGCATATTGAAATAACGGGCAGACTTGTTGCTTGTGCAAATTCGTGCCCAGTCTTCCACATACTGTGACTTTTCTTCTTTATCAAACCATCTGCCAAATCTTTCTACACGGATGAAGCTTGCAGTTGTTCCAGGCAGCTCATCCAGGGCCTCATCAAGCCTAGAACAAGGGATAGTTAGCATCTCATCTCTTCTCTTAGAATATTTCAGGCTCGAATTAGACAACGGAAGCTCTCTCAGGATGTGTTGAGAGCACGGGAGATGAGAAGATTGTCTCCATGCTTGGGGATAGGGAAAATCAGAGCGAGATCGTCCTTACTGGAACTGTGTGAGTTCTAATGCCTCCCGGACCTTGAGATCGTCCCACGCATGATTCTTTCGTACCTTTCCAAAGGATTCCTTCGCTTCCATCCGCCGAGCGATATCGTGCAGTAGTCGACCTTTTGGCCTGAAACGCATTGGGGAAATGATGCGGGTTGATCGAACATTACGTAGCTGACAAAACGGCAACAAGATAACTTCAAAGTCAAGTGGGTAGCTATCTTCATCAGGATGATTCAAGTCAAAAGGAACGCTTCTGTTTGGCGTTCCATTTGTTGACCACTTTGCATGGGTCTCTCGAAGGCAAAGCTCGATATTGGGAAACTCCTCAACCTTAGAGAGAAGATTCAAAAGGTCATAAATCCTTGTCCACAATAAGATAACTTGGCCAGGATCTTTCCGATCAGGAGCTTGGATCTCAAACTTCACTGCCTTGAGTCGCTTGTAGGGCAAAACCCGAAAATGATCACATTGGGCTTTGTCCGGATCAATATTCCACCTAGTACCCGCAGAAGTTGTAACATAAATCCATGATCCGCTGTTGCGGCGTACAAGCGGCGACAGATGGAACGTTAATGTAACTCTCTCATAGAGAAACGATGATACTTCGTTGTATAGAGAGCGGCAAGTTCGGAGAAGACGAAGATTGTCCTTCGTTCCTTTGAAAGTGAACCTGAGTCCCGGCTGAATTGCAATTGAGGAGTGCTCCCAGATCTGCGCTCTGATTTCAGGAGGGAGCAGCGAGAATGGTCCCATGTTGCTGTTGCTGTTACTGGGGAGGCGGGAATCCATAGCTTCTTGTCGAATGGACATGATAAATAATGTAAAGCACTCAATAGTGCTTGTTACAATCAAGGCTGTAGATTCCGGTCTCGAATGACCGTAGTGATCACCATCGACTCAATGGACGGTCGAAACTTGCAGTTGGACTTCGAATGTCCTAGGCATCACACCATCTGGACTCTCCAGCCCTTTGACTCTTTGCGTGAGAGATTAGCAGCCACAGAGGACTTAAAGACAATGCTCGAGTTATCAAAACGGGCTTGCTTCGAGAAGAGCCAGAAGCACGGAGAGATGTTTCGTTGGATGTGTGCACGGACCACAAGGACAAGCTCAACACCACAGCGACTGACAGCATGTAATGATGCACCCATTCTTCTACTCAGCAATTTTGCCCTTCTACCCCACGTCCTGCCTCAAATCCGAATAGCTACCATGTCGGCGAAAGAGTTTGCGTTTGTCGAAGTTGACATCAGTGGGCGGGTCACTGACAAATCCCACCTACATACCATCCGGAAGCACATCATGAAAGACATTGGCAAAGCCCGACGTAAAGCGATTCCATCGAGTGCAGAGCCCAAGAGCAAGGCCAGAAATCTCAGATACGGCAAGAGCTATAAGTCTCGAGGATGTGAATCAATTATCCCAAGTCCCCGAGCTGGTCCCCTTGGCTCTGGCCGTATGGATCCATTTCAGTCTTATCCGGTTCCAGTGGACATGGAACTTCTCTTTCTTATCGACCATCTCCACACCTGCTCAGATTCTCATCTGAGACCCTTCAAAGATACCTGGTACCCTATCAGTGTTTCCGACCCTGCATTTTTCTACGAAATCTTGTCAAACGTCTCTGCATACGTTTTTGCGTTGCGGAACGGCAATAAAAACACAAATGAATGTCCTCAATCAATTGCTCTTCATTTAAGAGCCATCAGCTCCCTCCGAGCACGGTTACTGGACCCTGTTCTGGGAATTAGCGATGGGATAATTGGGACCGTACTTGCATTTGCTTCCTTCAGTCACCGAACGAACGATTGGGCCGAATATGACTTCCATATGGCAGCACTGTATCGGATTATTCAAGCTCGAGGGGGGTTATCCTGCCTCTCGCCGAATCCAGTCCTACGGCATCTCATTTCTGGAGTTGACCTTGCTGGGACTTGTTTTCTGGAGAAACCCAAACCCCTTTTCCCGCTACCAACGACAACAAGCCGTGGCAGCGCAAGTAAGAGCATGCCGTGGCCTGTACCCCAGACGCCATACCCTTCTCAGAGCATATGGAAACACGCATTCCAGACAAAATCTCCCCTGTTATCAGTATTCCACGACATAACGACGTTCATCATGATTTTGAAGTCCGACTTGACGCTGAACGATCGGTCTCTTTCCGTTGACCAGTATACAATTCGTACAATGATCAAGCGCCTAGAGGAACTTCCTAAGACTGATTCAGGTATCACCGAGGACAATCTCACGGAAGAGTGCTGCAGGCTGGCCGCTCTTTTGCTCCTCGAGCAGATTTCATCTCATTTTGGCGCTCCTGGATCCGGAGCATCCTCCCTGAATGAGGGTCACAGCCACAATACCACAATGAATGTGCAAGAACTTCATAATATTCTCGTGGTCGACTCATTTTACAAAAAGTGGCTACTTTTCAAGCCCCTCCTGAATTGGGTAGCCTGTTTGGCCGCAGTTTCGACTTCTAACGAGGAGATACAACATGATTTCCTACAGGTGATCGTCTATGCTGGCAAACTTATGGGACTAAACAGCTGGGATGAAGCGTTGATCACAGCGGCGAACATGTTATGGGTAGGGGAAGTTTTCGATGGGAAGTATCACAGCGTCACTAAAAGTGTTTCATGGAAAAAGCATCAATGATTATTGTTAAGCTGGATATGCGGAACTTCTCAGCCAATTTGCCGACCTTATTTACCAAAGTATCGCCTCAAAGAGGTCTCGAGGCTCTCGGGATGGATGTCTGGGAACTTGTCGTGGTCCCATGGCTTTGGTACACCTTCTTCGTTCGGATCACCAATCATAGCTTTGAGAGCATACCCCAACTCTTTATCCACATCTCCCTCACTTGCATACTTCTGTGCCAATTTGTGGGCCTCCGAATTGGGATGATATGTGCACGTGTACTTCTTTCCTTGGACTCGAGAGAGAGTCTGAATGACTTCTTCCCAAGAATATACTGCCGTGGGAATACGGAATGTGCGGCATGGAGTCTCGGATTGATTCTTGGATTCAAGCATCAGAACAGAAGCAACGACATATTTGGCAACACTGTTGCAGCATATTAGCCTCTGTACTTCAACTCACTGGAAGATTCTCAACTTACTCCAGGATTCCAGTGAACGGTTCTTTTTTTTCTTTCGGCCCAAAGAAGTCAAACGTTCCCTCCTCCGGATCGATTCCAAACACTGGATTTGCAGCATACTCCGCAAATGATCCAGTTATCATCAGCGTGTACCCAAAGCCTTTGTGATTCTCTGCTACTTTGGCTAAGTGTTCACGCGTGATTTGTTTGTCGCGAAAGTACCGATTGCTCAAATATGCACCTTGCGAGATATCGGAGCCAAACTCAGAGGGGTAGAAATTTGTCACCCCAGCAGAGATGGCGGCGTCTATGATCTCAGGCTGGTACTTCATGGCATGATTGCCTAGCATACAGATTATAGTAGTGAAGCCTAGTGAAGGTCAAGCTTGGTCAATACTAGAGACTGAAGGGAGACTATTGAGCTCACCCTTGAAGGAGTCTGGCTCGAGGAAGCTTCCTACGACAATCTCCATGCCACTTTTGGCGATTTCAGCGAACTTCTCCACTTTAGACACATCGGAAAGTATAGCGACGCGTGCGAACTTCGATTTCTGGGACAAGAACTCTTGGGCTACAGGACGGCCTATGTAACCACTTGCGCCAATAATGAGAACGGACTGCAAAGACATGATGGCTGTTGAGGATGATCCTATGATTCCAGTGGAATTGAATGAAGATTTTGTTCACAACAAAGCCAAGTCCTTCAGAGTATCTAGCCTCTTCATATATACTGCCCTGCCGCAATGAACAAGCTCTCCCCATTTGGGAGGATGGCTGGCACTAACCCAATATGTTTCGAGGTCCCCTGAGTTACGTTTGAGGCGCTGGGCAGATTATAAATCGCCATATGCTCAGCTTCGGACCTCAGACATCAAGTTACACAAATTTCAGTACATGATGTGATGAGCCAAGGATATATCCTTCGTATGTCCGATGAGCCAAGTGGACAGGGGACCTCGGAACAGATTGGGACTAGCGCCCTTCGAACCTCCCTACATGCAGTATTTGGCGTTGTGAAGAGGACCAACCCCATAAAACATCGATTTATAATGATTTCGCTGATAGGCAACTACGATTGTTTAATTGATAAGCAGCAAAGGGATAGCTTGCCAAGGAACGTTCCACAACCGGGCGGGGAGATCCTTCGACCACGCCTTGTTCTTTCCAAGTTGAGAAGCAAGCTCCCAGACCACGTCTATACACCATCTTTCCACATCCACACAACTTAGTCTTGGAATTGTATGGAATCATTTTCGCTTGTCCAGGGATGTCCCTGGACTTTTGGGACATTCGAAGGCTCTTTGCTAGCGTGCACAAACACATGGCCATCAATACATCCGACCCCTCTGAGCGACATGATCGTCCTCCCTGCAGCCTTCATGCTCGGCCGGGTATCCGCAACACGTCCATACGAAGTATTCTGGAGAGATCTCCTCATCGAGGTTTTCTTGTTCTTCCTCACTTAGCCCACAGTTGTCGTTGATGATCAAGCGTCCTGTCCGACTGTTAGTGGCAGTGCTCTTTCATTGCCGTTCAAATCCACAGAGTTACCATCGTGTGTGATACACTTGTTGTTATAGTCATTCTCCTTGAAGGATTCCTGACATATCCAAAAGTCCCAAATCTCCTCTTCTTCTTCGTCCTCGTCCTCGTCCTCGCTGTACTGCCGTTCTTCCATCTCCAGCTCATCATCACTGGAATCAGAAACCACCACGATCTCGGGAACTTTTTCCGAAGTCTCTGACACACACTCTCGATTTGAATTGGTGGATTTGGAATTTTGAATACCGGGATATCCAGCCGATGTCTCGATTTTCCTCTTCTTCGCAGCTGGCAGAGTTTCGTCGATCGATTCAGTGGACTGCGGAAGGAGCACGCCTCCGAACACAGGCATCATCGTCCTTTGATGAGTCCCCTTGAGACAGCCTTTATTGCCTCCAAGTTCGTTGCAGCAATCCCACCTGAAGCCATCGAGGTAGCAAGGATCATCAATCAACCCAATTGCCGGATATGTCTCAAAATCATGGCCATACCAGACCTCGGAAGTGCTGTCGATTTTTCTCTCGCCTGTCCACAGTCAGAAACAGCCATACTTCCTCAGCTCGTCGAACGTACCTCCATGCCAAAAGCATTTCTCTTCATCACTTCGATTTTCATTAAAAGTCACCTCACACCGCGTACAGATATGCAGAGGGCCAGTATATTCAGCTTTTCTTTTCCCCTTCGCGTCACACCCCCCAGTTTCTTTGGACAACTTAGCAATCTGACTTTTCCGTTCCTCGGCCAAGTACATCTCTTCCGCCATACCCCTCGTTTCTGGGAATCTTGTACAGATTTGATTCAAGATTTCTCTTATGGTTTGCTCTTTCGCGGAAGCTAAACCCTGAATCAAGGAATCACTCATTGGAGGCATAGTGACAATGGAACCTAATTTTCAAACAAGACTTGGGTCATTGATGATCTCGGTGTTCAGATGCGTGAACGGGCGAAGAGACGCGTCGCGTCAAGTTGAGAGCTAGTTTGACAGGGATTGTTTCAGTGTAATATTACAAGAACGCCTCCGCGATTTGCTGCACAAAACCCGGAGACTTTTTGGCGCAAACACTGATCTCGAAAATTATAGTGCAACTGCATCCATTACTGTCTCTATCAAGCCTTCGGATCCGGATCTAATGCTACTTAGTAGCCCATACCTCAACGCACCCAAAATAATGAAATTGTTTGAGTGGATGTGCTTAGACTTTACTAAATTGATCCCATTCATTAACATTACACGAAGATAGCTTCGTAGGATTCGTAAGAGTCTGCTCTCTCGACTAGGAGTGCCTAGCTTCAACACCATTATCATCCACGTAGAGCTCAGATATCTGACCAGAGGCCTGTTGCGACCCAACCCCATCACTAGTAAAGGCTGGCAATTCGTGTGATATCTGTGCGCCTTCCATCTCATATCTTCTCTTCTCATTCAAGGGCAATTCCTGCTTTCCGTCAAGGTATGCCGAGGCTTCACCATCCCGAGTGACTCCTTTCTTGTTCATCCTTCGCCGTCTCCAGAAAAAGAACGACACAGCTGAGATTGCAAGAATTGCGATCGGTACAGCTACCCCAACCCCGATCTTTGTTCCTTCATTGCTTCTAGGCGGCACTGGAGGTGGACTGATCGTACCACTGTTTGTTGGACGTGTGGTAGACGTCGATGAACTTGTCGCTGTGGAGGATGTGGAGGTGGTTGTAGTCGTCGTCGATATTTGAGGAGCAGTGATGTTCACGTAGTGAGTTTGGAATCCTCCTTCAGATCCTCCATCGAGTCCAATCCAGTAAGTAGGAGAGTCAACGTAATCTGTGTCTACCGTGACATTCCATGTGTACGAGGTAGTCTGTTGTCCACTGACAGTATTGTATCCGGATGCTAGAAGATGGTCAGAAAGATTACAGAGGAGATCAGATGGTTTCTTACTTATGCGAACAGGGTCCCCATCACCAACATTATCATTGTGATAGATATAGACTGTCCAATCTGAAAAATTGCACACCCAGCTGATGGTCTGAAAACTGTTGATCGGCCAGACTAGATCTTTGCTGTAGTCTCCACTCGCTCCTGGGGGTGGAGGTAACAGGAATGTATTTTCTTGAGCATTGACACAACCGATGAAAAGAAGAATAACGGACAGCAGCCCCATGTAACGGGCGGCGATAAAGTTAAGGGCCATAGAAGGTGATTTCCTCGGCTGTTTAAAGCATAACCATAAAAAACTATTAAACTCAGATCACAGATCGTAGAGACCTTTATGTAGAGAAGCTAGGGCTTTTGAGGCGCAAGGAAAAGAAAGCGAAGGCAGAATAAGCACTTTTTTAGCCCTTACATGATACTCGTGCGGCTCAAAAGTCTGCCAATGCATCCATTAGGATCTTGGGACTTCGCCCACTTCTACAAGCCCCGAACGTTGAAAAATGGTCAGCATCCAGCGACTTCTCGGCGGAACGAGCGGGACGAGTAGAGTATTGGGGGCAGCCCCACTTTTAGGTTAAGCGCCCCCACAGAACGGATCGAGCCGGCACTAAAAATAGGTGTGGCGCTGATCAAAGGCTGTGTCAGTCAGCGAGCTCAGCCCACTTAAAGATCTAACCCTGCCTTGAACTTCTGTGATAATTTGCCATCATAAAAATCTGCGATTACCAAGCTCCTATGTCGAGTCAGAACTTTGCTGGCAAGGAAAGGAAACAAGATGGGCCTGTACCTGGGTGAAAATGACACTCGACCTGGTATTGGTCTGGATCGAGATTAGTACCGAATTCCTCGTCATATCTTGCCCAAATTACATTTTCCCCTCCTCACTCTCCTCTTCGACGTCGCTCGAATCTAGGACCGTGATAATCTCTGGTGCTTTCGATTATACCACCTCTTTGAGCACAACAGACTCAGCACCACCGGCTCGATCTAAAAGATCAGCCACCGAATTGCTGAACTTCCTTTCAGGCTCAGGGATATCCATCTTCTGGTGCTTCACATTAGGGAGTCCTTCATCACCAGCAGCGTCTCCCGTCGTGGCAAAAGCAAGTCCCAGATACTACGTCCCGGCATGCGGTCCCTTCACACATCCCCTCCCCATCTCCAAGCTTGCTACAACAAGTCCATTGCCAGCCTTCCGCGTAGTCAGGCATATCAGCCGTATCGTATCTCGACTGCCCCTCCCTCCAGTCCTCGAAATCGCCCCATGCACAAGCATCTTCATAACCTTCTTCTCTCCTGCTTCACATCAATAACACGAAAAATCTCGTCCGAAATTATGGCACTTTACCAGCATGCCACGAACACAGCTCCCCCTCATTCACGGCAACCTCAAACTCCTCCTCACAATGCGCACAAGTATCATACTTAGGAACCAACACCCTCTCATTCTCACTCAATTCACCCAACTTCCTCTTTTTGCCCTCAGATTCAGGACCCGAAGAAGGATCAACAAGCAAAAAATACTCAGCAACTCTCCTGATCTCTGCACTCGATCTGCACATCCTGCCCATCACGTCCCTGAGGGTCTTGGGACTTGTGCTTTGGATTGCTAGCATGAGGGGATCCATTTTGCTGAGAATGGGAAAGATTATAAGCTTGAAAATTTGAATGAAGATAAATCTGAATTGAAACACTTGCTAACTTGAGCTGTGGATATCGAGATTAAAGAATGAACTTGCGCACGCGTCGACTTGTTTACCTCGTGGCAAAGTGCAACCCTGGCAGCCACACACACGCGCGTTTGATGAGGGCAAGGGGTTAGGTGATCACTAGGCCCAGCACAGCTAGCAGGAAGCTGTACCGTGGGAGGAAAGGGGATGCGGGGTTCCTCGAACTTTAATTTCGCACTTGCGGGGTTTCCAACTGGATGAGATTCACTCTGCAAGAAGACACATCACGGATCTAGAAGCTCAATCTGAATTCATTCCTAATAACACCAGACACCGCCGTATGCGGTGTAGTGCGCGCTAATTCTGAAGTAGACATATTCCGTACATAGGTAGAAAAGAGGTGTTGATCGAAGATCTGGTATCAGAGGTTTTTGTATCGCTCGCAAAAGAAATTATGTGAAATGCAAAGCATTACATCCATGCATTCGTTACAGCGTGAAGTATTTGTTCTCTCCGTAAATAAAAGAGAGTGCATGAATATATCGACATGAATAAGGTTTCCATCATTTGGTGTGACTGGTTTAGGTCTGTGGAAGGGAAAGTCGGTGTTCAAGCAAAGGCTGCCCAAGAACGGTGTGCGTCTTGCAAAACTGGAAATATGTCAGCATAGAGAAGTATAATCGGGAATGGGTGAGGAACCACCTTTCAGCACATGTCCCTGGCCAGCCCTGTCCTCGCACGCCACCTGGAGCTGGCCACCCTCGACGAAATCTAAAATAACGCTGTTCGGAAGCTCCTGCATCTCAACATCTGGGATCGTGGGAGTCCTGAAGTCACTCAGATGGAACCGCTTCGTAGCGCCCGCATTTGATTTGTCCTTTGGATTGCCACTTGCGCTGAGGGCCGGTGACATGATGAGATAACCCTGACTATCAAGAAGCATTGATCGTCGCTTCCACAGAAGAGTGTCGGGAAATTGGACATTGACATCCCCGATGTTTGTACTCGTTGGCGTAGGAGTCAACGAAGCAGAAGATGTTGCATACTCATTCGCTGGCTCAGGATCTTCTCGCACAGTTGGAGATACAGCGTGTGCAATATTCTTCCGACTGGATGATAGCGACGAAGACATTCTCCTCAGCATTCGGCTTGCCCTGTTGGCCTTCTTCTCACCTTTGTCGTCGCTCAAAGAAGAAGAGGAACTGGAAGTTGGCGGCGGTGAAAGAGAATTTGTGAGATCCGGCTTCGAGGATGATAGACGGTTCGTGAGGTTCATTCTTGGTGACTGATGAACAGATGGGGGGCGAGACGGTGACTTCATGAAAGGGGATTTCAGCGATGGCGAGGAAAGATCACGATCTAGGTTGATTGATCGACGACGCTCGCTGATTGAGGTGCGTGTGTCACTGACAAAGTCCTTGATAATTGTTATAGAAGATCTCCGCTCCTTAGTCGTAGTGGTTGTCGTTCTAGAAGCATTTGAAAGTCTTCTCTCTTTTGACAATCGTCGCTCCTGAATTGTCTCCTTCGGAACTTCAACAGCCTTTTGGTGATCGATGACAAGTGGAGACTGCTTGAGATCGAGAGGAGCATAGTCCTCTGGATTCTTTCCAGCTTCTGACATGGCAGGGAAAGGCTGTCCTGGATCTCGGATTATACGTGCTGTGACAGAGATGGACTCAGGTCTTGCACGAGTGGGGAGCTGGGTGGTCGGCACTGGACTTGACTTGAATGCCTCAACTCGAGATTGGACAGAGCCGGATCTGTCACGAATCTTGAGAGTCTCTGGTGAAGATTCGCGAGAAATTGATGGCGAGGCTTCTCCTCGAGTCAGAGAGCTGGCCCTCTCCGCAATGGATGGGGATCTTGAAGGTGCACGAACACTCGCTTTCCTGACTGAGAAGAAGGAAGTTGATGCAGCTGGTGTTGGTCCAATGGTACTGGGAGGGGTGTTGGCACCGGCACCAAGTTTTTCCAATGCCTTTATACGTTGGGAGATTCCTGAACCAAGATTGACTTTCTTCGCCAGTGGCTGGGTAGACTGCTTGTTTATTTGGTCCAGGTAGGCAGCAGCAGCTGACACCGATCGCGTTGGCTTTTGTGTTGGCTTTTGTGTTGGCTGCATTGGTGTTGGAGTCTCTAAATGCTTGGAATCTGAGTTCTCTTTGCGGAAAGGGGAGGAAAATGCACGAGAGAATCGTCCCGGCTGGCCGCTCTGCTTCTTTGGACTGGGAAAGACAGGACTAATTGGTGATTTTGAAACTGAAATTGGCTTTGCTTCTTGGAAGACGGCAGACTGCAGCTCATCCATAAGTTCGTCATCAGATGAGAAGTTAGCCTCCGAATTCGCACCACTCCTATCTGGAATGTCAATATCAGTTCGGATCGGCTCTACCAAACCCCTTCTCCGCTTTCGCTTCGATGTGTTTTCATGCTCGTCGTCTTCTTCAGTGAATGACGGATCTGCAGAAAATGTGCTCTGAACAGGTGATTTTGGGGCGATGGAGGGCTGTGAGATGGTGGGAAGTGGTTCCTTTGGTGCCTCCGGTACCATTGCAGCTGCTTTCAGATCTTGCACGCTGAATTTTGACCGTGGAATCTTCCACTCCTTGAGCTGGCTCTCCGGTGATGCTGGTTGCACACTAACTTCTGGTTCAGGGGCGGTTTCCTGTTCGGAAGTGTTGGATAGTATTGCTGATGTTGAAAGTGGTGATTCCATGTTATCGGAAGTAAGAGCAGTATCGACCTTTTCAGTCGTTGGTGCAGATTCTTCCTTGAGCTCAGCAGGAATGACCTGAACTGTCGATGTAGAAGTTTTTATATCTGGCAAGAGAGATAAAGTTACTTCGTTCACTTCTTGCAAAATCGGTTGCGCCACAAAGTCGGGGTTGTCTAGCGCCTCTTTTACCACCACTTCACTCTTTGTAACTTCTGTGTGTCCCAGAGCAGCATCTGGGCTATCCGGCAGAACTTGTGGTCCGTCCACCGGCACCGGCATCAGGGTCGACGCTGATGTTGATGCCTCCACATCTTTGTTCTCCGCCGCACTCATGCTGAATTTGTTGGATTCTTGGCCAGCACCTGGAATAGGCGCTTGATCTTCAGAAGTATTCTCATCGGGTGTAGTCTGTTTAAGGTTATTTGGTTCCTGAATTGTCTCATCTGTAGATTCCGAAATTGATGAGGCTCTTGTCGATTCAGCCTGTTCCGACGGGCCCACGGGAGAAACTGGATATGAATCAGATCGGGTTGCATCCGATTCGTCAGTTTTCAACGTTGAACTTGCATCAAAAGCGATACCAGAGTCGTCACCCTTGGAGAGATCATCTAACATGGCTAATGTGTCGGATATTGGAGCCTCAGACGATGAACTCTTGCTTGGAGTCGTGGGACTGGCAAGAGCATTGCTGGGAGGCGGTAATCCTGGACTTGCTGGGGGGGCAGCGTTTTTCTTCTTGCGAAGCTCCATTGCTTTCATTAGTCGTGCCTTCTCGGGAGTTATTGAAGGCGTTTTAGGAACGGGAATAGTAGGTGACATTAGGGGTTTGGAAGATAGAGGTCGTCCCCCGCTTGTATGAGGCCGCACTGGACCAGGTGATGCGGGTGAGAGCATTCCTTCCGGAACTGGAGGAGGAGATAGTGTCATACTTGGTGGCTCCGACGGATATTGCGACTGGGGCCTTTCCTTGCCCTTCCTAGATCCTTTGGAGAACAGTTTTAAACCTGCTGGAAGTGTTGATACAGGCCTGTAGAAAGAAGAAGCACTCGATGTGTGTGGCCTTCCCCCTACATCGAGAGATGGTCTTGGGCCAAGCTTGATTTTTGGTTTCCCGTTTGAACCGTATGAAGCATAACTGTGGAAGTCGGGTCGTGTTGATTGGGACGACTTCCGTGGTTCCGCCACAGATCGAGTTGGCGAGCGGGATCGAAATTCGGTAGTGAGGAGGTCTTTAGTTGCTGAGGAAACAGTTTCGGCATCTGTGACTGTGGACTGGTAGCTTGTAGAAGGAGGTAGACCAAACGGGAGCTCCGGTGGCGGAGAAGTGGGTGGGAGAGATGGCGGTCCGCCAGAGACTGAAGGCGTTTTAGCAGTGGGAGGGCGCTCTTCTGGAACTGTGGATTGTCTTTTTGCGCGTTGGTCCTCCTCAGCGTCCTCAGCAATCTCCATTAGGCGTCGCCTTCGTAGAGAGCTTGTAGACGAGGAAGTAGAGCCGGACGCAGTATGCAGAGAGCACGCGGCGGAAAGAGTGGTATCTCGGAGCTCTTTCGAGGAGACGATTGGGAAGACGGTATCGTGAGGGGAAAATCGTTCGGTGACCGCGTTGAAATGAACCGTTACCCGTGCTAACAAAGTCAATTCTCATCCGAGGATTCTCCCTATCGTCCGACTAGACTCACCTTGCACCAATCTCGAGCATTCTTCCGGCACGTATTTGATGACCACATTCCTCCTCCTGTACCGCAGAAAACCAAACAGCGGTGCCGCGGGTTCTTCATACTGAGCAATTGCGTTCCGAATCTCCACGATACCTCCATTACCTCGCCCCAGCAGTTCTATCTCGTCCCGAGCAGCATATTTGAGGAGAAACCTGCGAGACGCATCAGTATTTCGAGCCAGACCGGCGCGGTGCCACATAGATCGAAACTCACCATCCTCCGGGTTCTGCTGCCGCAGTATCATGGGCCTCTTTGATCTTCAGATCATCCAAACCATTCAGCGACATTTCCTTGCGATTCGGGCTGCGAAAGAAGGATCAATTCTTTGCGTTTCGGGGGACCTCAGTCGTCGCTAATAACTCTGTCTGCACTTTCAGGGGTAAGCTGATGCCGCAACATTATACGGCAGAGCAGCTCCTCTGCCGCCAGCAGATTCGGGTCGTCCAGTGTCTGAAATGATAGGCACAGTCAGATTGCGACGAGCTTCTCGGGGCGTTATTCGGGACGTAGGGACGCGTTGTAGAAGAGACCAAAATTTCTTCTGCGCTGCAGCTGATGTCGAACAACCAACGGCTAGCACCCGATCTGGACAAAGCAATTAAATAGCCGACGAACGCCTCTGCTGCTGGGCGTCAATGAGGCTTCGTGACAGCGCGAAAGTATATTGGCAATGTGATTGTGTGATGAACAAGAATAGCACGAGAGGACGCTCGTTTTGCATGAGTGTGTTTCGATGTATCATGCATAGCGTAGCGTAGGTTTCTTTGAGAGGTGCAACACACTGTGTCCGGGTGGGCTGGCAGTTCCCGTGCTTTGACCTCTCCCCGTGGCTTCCTCCCGCACTGATCCCTCCTTCGTGCCAGGCCAATTTCAGGAGACGAATGACATGGAGCCAATGAGGCCTCAGACGACGGAGTTTCTTTGCAGGCGTTATCCAGCCCTTGCAATCCGGTATTACTGCCCGTCAAGAGTCATGGGGAACCTCGGGAGGAGTGGAGTGCCGTCGCAACTCTGCAAGTTCTGCAACGTCCTGTCGAGTGGAGCCGTGGATTAAAAAGCAAAATATAACCCAGGATTTGACACCTGGGTGGGGTTGCACAGTTGGGGACCCCAAGTCTCCCTGACCAGAGGAGCATTATCGCGGACTGTCATAAGATGGGGTCGTATTGCGCTATGTCAAGTATTCGTCTATCAATGGGAAGGAAGCCTTACTAACTGACTTACAGTACACGTGCAAAATGAGAGTCGGCTAGATAGTCCCAACACAACATCCAGAAAAGAAATTAGAAGTGCTCATAGAGCCCGCAAACCATTCATCTGACAGCATATATTCTCACCCTCCATGCTGTATTGACAGTATGGTGCCTTTCAACGTATTTGACAAAGTACAGCTCTCATTACGGGCGCTGTGGATGTTGACGCAAACGCCAACGAGCCAGCAAGTGAAAGAGACCAGTCAACCCGTCCCAGCGGCCAGCCTCTACATTATCTCCATCTCGATTTGCGAGCATATTCATATGCTTCCTCGCCATGATTGTTCCACTGCGCTTCTGGGTCAACATGCGGGTCCCGGGGGTGTGAGTGGACTTTCACACCCGTGAAGTGACACAACCCAGCGAAGTCGACAGCAATAGTACCCTGCAGTTCCGTCCCCTTTTTGCTGAAGGTAATGGACTGAACATTCTTGTCCGAGTTGAGCTGAATCTCACCTTGACTAGTATCGGAACCACGCCATCGGTAGTGCCATGTCGGTCTCCGAACAGTCGGTCTGTCTTTGGCACCCAAGAAGAATACTTTCTCGGTATAGGTATTCGAGCCTTGGTTTCCTCTATACTCAGGAACCATGTCCATGTCAACATCAGAATTATCACCAATGTCTTCATGCTTGCGCTTCTTGGAGGAGTCTCCAGTTGATTCTGACTTCGGGGTCGGAATTGGCTTCATGAATCGCATAATTCCTTCAACGGTTCTGAAATGGAATATACCGTAGAGTTGTTGTTTACCCTGTCTTGTCTCCAGGTACAAATCAAGGGTTAATGTTGGATCACCCTGTGGACTCCATCCGCCTTCAAGTTCCGGGCACTTGATCTTGTACGAGCCTCGGACATCCCAGGAGTTACCTGAAGCCGGGACAATTGCCGATGAGGCCTCTTTCTTCATTGGGCTTGGCTTATCTGAAAACCCAGACTTGCTGGCAACCATACCATGTCCCTGGTAAGAATTGCTCATTGTAGGGTCTGCGTCCGGACTCGATGAGCCATAATCGCGAGGCTCCGATAATACACTTTTTCTCGCCGTTTGCAATGTTCGAGGCCCTTTGTGCATTGGACCGATGGTTGGGCGTACTTGCCTTGGCGGAGCACTTGCCATACCACCAGTAATAGACGGAGCAGGCGCCACCTTAACTTTGTTCTGGACAACACCTGTAGCCTTTTCCTTTGGAGTAGATTTTGGACCAGTCTGCTTAAGGGGTTGAGACTTCATCTTCTCAGAGGTAAAAGTCTGTTTGGACCTGGCAGCTTCCCTCTCAATGTCTCTCATTTGATTCCAAACCGCATCTCTTGTACGTCCAACAATGATCCATCTGTCGGGAGAGGGCTTCTTGTTGCTTGTCCATGGAGCATCGACTGAGCATGTTTCCAACCCCATAGCTTCAGCTGCGTTCGCCAGCACAAATCGGTCATCCACGCCAATCTTAACGACTATTATGTCAAGATTTGCAGGTCGTCCTGTCCCTCCCTTGGGGAAAGCTTCACTCAGGAACTTCTTGGGGTTGGCCTTGGCTTTTTGTTCGGCTGTTTTCAAGGACTTGTAAGAGTCGTCTCTGGCTGCCTTGTTCCTCTTCTTGAACTCCTTATTCAATTCCGTTTCGGCACTTTTTAATTCCGGGAGTATCTTTTTCTTTGCTTCGCGAAGACGAACTTGCAAATCATTGATAGATCCAGACTGATTCAATCCACGGAAAGCGCATTGGGCTTTCCAGTATGCAACAGGCTTCTTCTCAATTTCTCTGGGCTCGGCGCTGGCTTTAGCGGTCTTGGGTGGGATGAGCTTCTCCGCGTGAGCATCATAGAGGTACCCATCTTTGTATAGACCTTCTCCAGAGCAAGTATATTTGATCGACTTATAGGTGTGCTCAAGAGGCTCTATGACAATAGGGTGAAGGTCGGCCATGATGGTAGCGTAGAGTAAATAAGTGCTGGACACAGTTAGATAACATGGAATTGAGATAATATATTTGGAAAGGGGCTCCCACGAAGTGGCCGAGAAAAGCTGACCTGACTCAATTGAACCAAGTAGAATACGCCGGATTCGCAAGAGCGTGTCCCTCAAATATGTACAAGTTGCGCGTCCACAGACGTATGATGAAGGGCTGGATAATGGAAACACGTAATTTTGAGATATTTGAGCACGAAAGCCTCGCGCTGCACGTGACCAAGCTAGCAGGGGTCGCTAGCTCCTTCCAGCCAAAAAAGTTCAGCCGACTTGGAGCTTCAAGGAGGAACATCATCCACTCGACGGACCAACACCTGCTAAACACAAAGCCTTTCTCTACATTCAGTTCATTACATATCTGCCAAAATGGTTGAATTAGTAGAAGTTGAGGATGAGTCTTTCGAGACCAAGCAAGCCGGGCCGCAGGAGAACGACGACGACTACTACACTGATACTGGTTTGTCTTTCGCTCACAACCCAAACCAGCCAATCTAACATGCTACCAGATTCTGAGATCTCTACCGATGATGAAGACAATGTCCCAGATGAAGAGACGCTGGCGGAACGGTTGCTTGCGCTTCGTGATATTATCCCTCCTACAACACGATCATTTATCTCCAGCCAAGTCGAAACTACTGCAGGCTGGATCAAATCAGGACTCTTGTTCGGTGGCAAGACATTGTGGGTTGTGAGCACGAGTGCGCTATTGTTAGGTGTGCCGTGGGCGCTGGCATTCGCAGAAGAGCAGCAGATGGTTGAGATGGAGAAAGAGATGAAGATGCGAGATATGGGTGGAGAGGTATGCGCATTCGACGTTCCTTATGGGATACTCTCAGTGTGATCAAAAGGCTGACAATTTGAACAGCTCCTTAATCCCGGAACGACGGCTGGTGCTTTGAACGCTCAACTTTCTGCGCAACAAGGAAAACCGGCATTGTAATGATCAAGACACATGAGGGACCGTTAGGCAAAGGGCATTGGGACAAGTAGACGAATGATTGCGTTGTATATCAGTGACTAGGTGTTGTACGGCTGCATAATAGGGGAGGTTCTGAGGTCACAGACCTATGTTGTAAAATTAGAACTCATCTCACAAGGAATATATTATGTTCTACCACCTCAGCGATTTGATTTCTGCTTGACTTGACTTGACTTGGACCGTTTTGCACAAATACTCAAAAGTTCTATGCGAGAAAAGCAATTCGAAGTACGGTGTCCGGCGAAATTCTGTCATTTTTCACGGAACTGCCCGAATTCGGCCATCATGCAAGGCTACCTGGTCTTCTCTCGGCTGCCTCGAACCTCGAGAAAATATCAGCGACATCCTCCTCCTCAGAACATCAACATACACCGTAGATCTAGACATCGAGTGATGTAGGACCCCATTGAAATGGCATCCCTGTTCTCAAAGCGTGTTTCTCTCCTCCCAAGGAGCTTGAGGAATGACAAGCGCGAACGGCGACGCCAAACAACTTAGTATGTTCAAATCAAGCCTTGAGAACCTCGATATTAGCTGGAACAGATGGGATCATTGCTGACTTCAAACCAGTCCCTTGGCCAATTCTTCTCGCAAGAAGGACAGAAGATGGCCACTTGTCCTGAGGTTCTGGAAAGGCTCGATTCATGGCAGTACGAAACACCCTTTGAAGTGCTTGCTTCGTCCTGACACACAAATAGCAATTCTCTTTCCAGTCGTGATGCATTCTATCCTGGCAGCCGCAATCGTCTACGTAAACCGAAATATTAAAAGGGACTTCAACCTTCCAAGCAGTATCGTAAGTCTCGTCAGATCCGGCTACGCTTATAACTTCTGACAGAATTTAGATCCCATCCCTCTCCATCGTCGTAGGCCTGATGCTTGTTTTCCGCAATCAGACAGCTTATTCGAGATTTTGGAACGGTCGGTGCCATCTAAGCACCGTCACAACAGCCGTTCGATGTCTTTCTCGTCAAATTCTAGTTCTTGTTCCAGCACCAACGTTCTCTGGTCTCCAGTCGATAAATTCAACCGATTCTTTAATACCCAGATTCTCCAGAGAGTCAACAAGTGGCGACAAAACACCGACTTCGGGGGAGACAGCACTCTCACCAGCGGATCAAGCAAAGACCCTGGAGACCGTCAAGATTTTGATTGCAATGTTATACACTATCAAGAATCATCTCAGAGCGGAATGGGGCGTTGCACTCAGTCCAGGGACTAGCCTCACTGCTGATGGTCAGGAGGCTAACACGGACGAATATAAAGACCTGCTACCGCCTGGTCTGAAAGGCTACGAGCATCGGGGACTAGGCTTGACGCTAGAATTGGCATGTTTTGTTGAAAAGTACATCCAAATGGGCGTCAAGAAGTATGCCAATGTACTACCCATATTGTGTTCAATACTGATTTGATGATAGAGGGTGGTTCCACAACGCGGCTTCAGGGACCATGCTCTCCCATCTAGATGCTCTTACTTCAGCGTATGGAAGCATGGAAGTCATTCGTCTCGTACCGATTCCTGTGGCCCATCTGTAAGTTTCCGCAATCCCATCACGAGACGTTATCGAAACTCGCGGCACAACAACGAGCTTGGCCACAACTTGTGAAGGGATTCAAACCTTGAAGACTCCTTTTTACTAGAGTGTCCCTTATCTTCAGGAACGTTCCCTGAATGTTCCTTGAGATACGGCGCATAACGGACGAGCAGAGGCCACGAATTCCGACAGCCATATCATATATCATAAGGCTAACTGATGAATTTCCAGCATACATCACAAGCAAACTCTTGCCCTCTTCTGTGGCATTTTACCCTTTGCAATGGCATCTGAGATGGACTGGTGGTGCGTACCTTTGGTGGCGTTCGTTTCTTTTACTTTGTAAGTCATGATATTCCTGCTTCCAGAAATAACTTGCTCATTGCCAAAGATATGGAATTGAAGGTATTGCTGCAACGTATGAAGATCCATTTGGGGTAGCTAAAATCGATATAAACATGGACGACATCGTCGAAGACACACGCCGAGAAGTTGAAGTTTTGTTAACTGCTTGGGAAACTCAAGGACCTGGAAATGGAGGCATCTTCCGGCCTCGTGTTGGTGAGCAAACCATGTCACCAAGATCAGATAACAGCAGTGACTATGAAATCGGTGGAATGGCTAGCAGCGAGGAGACTGTGGCAAGAAATCGAGTACGTTTTGTGGTCAGTGACCTGAGTGGGGAAAGATATAGAGATGATGATACAACAGAGGCGAGAGGATTGAGGCCATCTAGACTTGGAAGTGCTGTCAGTCCCGGTACTCGTGAGGGGACAGGAAGCTCTGGTGGCAATGAATATTTTGATGTTGCATAGCACATACCAACTAGAATTCCGAATTCAGAGACCTTTGCAACGAGTTCAAATCATGGAAGTAGGATGAGCTGGTCAATTTCTCGATGCGGATCGCCACTAACTCGACACACTATTCCGACGATCCTAATAATCTACAGTGAAGAAGTCGTCTTCCTCAAACAAGAACCATACTTCTCAATTTTCGCCTGAAGATGGCAAGAAGATGAAAATGGCAAAATTCAGCTGCTAAAGTCGTGCTCACGTGAAGGCGCGAATCGCGTCTCCCTCGAAACCTTAAAACTTGCATCCGAACCTCGCGATGAACCTACCACAACTACCTGTGCTATTCAGGTTTTGCAACCCCAACCCGCCTCCAAACAGCTTCCCTTTGGGCTTTCTCCCTCATCGATCATCTTTCCGCCTCTGCGAATTCACCAACTGCGCTCCTTGCCAAAGAGCCCTCCCCGTGCCCCGCGCAAGACACCTTTCGAGGCGACGCGCCACCTCCGCCAGACTACAAGCAACGATGCAATAAAGCTTTTCACAATGCCTTCCAACTTCGAGCGGAAAGCGCGGCGCAAACACCAAACACGCTTGACGTTCGAGCCAGTTGATCAAAGCTCTTCGCCCGCCAACATGTCTCATACCGAAGTTCGCGTTGAAATTCCAAGCAAGAGACAACGACCAACGCCAGTCTCTAGCTTTGTAGGCGCGATTGATTCTGAGAGCGAGGATATGTTGTCTTCTGCAGTCAGGAACGATTTCAGCGACCAGGATTCTGGCATTACGAAGGAGATTCAGAAGCTGCCTTTCAAGCCGTTGCCTACACCCGCGAAGTCTTCTCAGCTGCCAGCCAAGCTTGATACATCTTTGGGTACGCTCACCTTTCATTCCCACATGTGCGCGCGGCTCAGTTTTACACTGATGTCCTGGATCTGTGGTACGAAAAATGTCATATCTAATGCTGACGGTTTTCTTTAGACGAACTTGATGGATCTGAATATGAACCTAAGAGCAAGACACGACAGACTCGATCCTCCTACATACCCAGTGTAGATTCCAGTAAGAAGAAACACCGAAGACATACAATGGGCCTCGACGGTACGTACAGCTCATCGGACGGTTCAGAACCAGAAGAGACTCTGTATACACCATCTAAAAAGAAGGCGAGAACGACCCCGATGAAGAGAATACCCTCGAAAGGGAAAGCTATTATTATTCATAGCGACAGTGAAGATGAAACGGCAGTTACGCTGCCTACACGGTCCACCAGATCATCGGGTAAGAAACAAAGGCACATTACCTTAGATGATACCAGTGAAGATGAGATTGTAAAGTCCAATACGAGATCATCCCAACGCCGCCAGTCTTCCTTCAGAAATAATGAGGCCCTTAGAAGTTCACCAACGGTTGCTTCAAGCTCTCGGCTGCGTGGTAAGAAGACGACAGTCCAAAACAGGCCTGACAGTGAGGAGGATTATCAGAGATCTTCACCACCTAAGCGTCTGGCTCGTCTTACTATTCCAGATGAGGAGGACGAAGATGAGGATGATGTGGTACTGTTTTCACCACGTAAGCAGCGACAACAGCCAGTCATTGAGACTGAAGAGGATGACGATGACATTCGATTACCATCGCCGCGAAAGCGAAATCCAAGAGCAAGGGTTGAGACTGTCGAAGATGATTCTCAGCCTGTCATCTCACCTTTGAAACGAGGGAGACAGGCTGCTGAGTTTGATTCGGATACGGTCTTGTCTCCAACAAAGAGGCCAAGAAATTCAGGCCGGGAGGTTGAGTTTTCAAGCGACAGTGATCTACCCTCTCCAAAGACCATGGCTGCAAACTTGAAGCGGAAATCTAAGAGCAAGACTCCACCTCGCTTTACCCGACAACAGAAGACGGTGCGGAGACACAGGACCGAGAAGGAAAAAACAATGGAATTGATGAAACGCCGACGAGCGGGAGAGAACATCGATCAAGTTACTGATTCGTCAGAATCTGATGAGGAGGAGGAAGACGAGGACGATGAGCTTCAGCAACTTTCTGAGTTCGATGATGAAGAGTCCAGCCCAGAAATTCCGGCCAAGCCTACAAAAGCAGCAAAACGCAAGGCTCAGACTCAGAACTCAGATGGCGAAGTTGATACGGATGACTTTATCACTGAAGATGAGGATGGTCCCATCGGCGTTCCTGACATGTCCCTAATTCCTCTCGAATTCACTTCTGCGGCGCATAAGCCTATCAAAGAGCACTTCAAAGATGTGGTCGAATGGATGGTGCACAATAAGGTCAACCCTGGCTTTGAGTGGAAGGATCCAGTCTACGAGACTGCCTTTCGAAAGGTCGATGCGGAGGCTGGAGGCTTTGCTGATAGCAAATTCGTTTCAACTCAATGGACGGCTGCTTTTACCAGGGCTGTGTATGCTCGGCCTATACTAGAACTTCGAAAATTAAACCCTGGAGAAGGTATCGATGTTCTCGGAGAAGCAAAGTGCGAGGCATGCAATCACCGGAAGCATGTCCCAACATGGTCAATTCAATTCAAGGGCAAAGCTTACAGCAAAGTCACCTTAGAGGAAATCGACCAGGAGAGCAGCGACGATGATTCAGATGACTCTAATTCGGACTCCTCAGATTCCGACAAAGCTAGTGTTGACGAAAAGGGCCAAAAGCTTCTAAGTGAGGACAAGACGTGGTTTGCTGGCGCGTAAGTACACCCAATAATCCATGCAGGAAGGAACTAGCTAACTCTTAATTACAGCGTTTGCAAACAAAATGCCGAACATGCCCACACGCTCATTCATTGGAAGTGGCACCTAAATGACTGGGTTGTCAGCCGTCTGGAGGAGGAAGGAGAATGCACCCCTGCTAAGCTAGCCGAGCGGGACAAGATGAATGCGAAGCAAAGACACAAGTACGCCAATAAGATCGTCGACCGCTGGCAAGCTCAAGACATCATCAAGACCCTCTACAAAGACTTCAAGACACAAAAAGACACAGCCCGCGAGTTGAGAGAGCAAAAGCGCGGTGGTTGGAAGTGAAGCCTCCTACTCCTACTCACAACAAGGCGACGAGCCTCGATACCCGAAATCCTGAAGCAGAGGAAGAGTGGATTCAGACCTTTTGATTACCCAGCTGATTGGTATGGAGCCACGTAAGCACGTCAAATTTTTGTCACGCTAGATACCATTTCCTTTTCTATAATACCAAGCAGCGCGCGAGGCAGCTAGATCCTAGACCTATGAGATAGATCTCAGATCGATCAGTCATGGATTCAAGAGACCTGCTTACGAATAATGAGAGACGATGGCATGAGAAGGAAATATTAATAGTGGAATACAAATCCTAAACAAGCCCTCTGTTCCTCGTGAAGGATCTTTAATTTCTTCATTTGCTTTTCACGTTACTTCTTGAGTCACTTCGACTTAGTATCTTACCTCAACATAACCGTACTCCCATGGGAGAACGTTGGAAATAATTCCTAACTAGAAATGTTCATCTGCTCTGTTGTCGACGTTATGGAATTCATATTACATTGTGAAATACAATTTGAAAATTCGCAGAAGGCACTTTTATTACTGCACCTATTCTATGCTGATGAAAGAACGGACGCTTTCAGCTTCATTTGAAGCGCATTTCATTTCATCAATTTATAGTATCTTATCTTTTGTTTTCTCTTCTCTTCCTCCTTCCAATTACCAACCACCGATATCCTACTCCATCCAATATCCTCAAGATACAAATTACGGCATCGCAAGGCGTTGCTGGGAAAATCCTAATAGTAGAACAGGGTACTCATGAAAGCATCACACAGAAAGTAAAACAGATCCCCGTTCCCCTTTCCCGCCACCCCGTATTATGGGAACGCAACCCTCGTAGTGGTATCCGCTGTAGTGGTATCATCAAAGAAGCAAATCCCCCATGTTGAAAGAAAGGACTGTGCGGCCGCTGCGACCCTTCATTCTCCCCGGATTGCGGGTATGTGTGTTTACTGTTTAGACGGTGCCGGAGTAGACGGGGTTGTTCTGGCCGAGGGTCGTACCGTTGGTCTTGCCGTTCGTGGCGGCGATGGGAGTTCCTTCTTTGCTAAAGACTTGGTCGACTTGGTTGCTAAAGCCTTGCGTCGTGTATGCAGAGCCGTTTGTGGGCGCAGCTTGGCCGTAGGCGGCGGAGCCATTGGTGTTGCCGGCCGTGCCAGCCTGGTTGCTCAGCTGGTTGGTAATGGAGTTGGTGTTGCCGATGTTTTGGGGACCGCGGATGCCGCCTCCAGTTACGTTGTGAGCCTTGCGGGTAACTTGAGGGGCGTGTGGGAGGTCGGAGGTTGTGGGTGCAGAGCCGAGCTTGAAGATCGGGGATTGCCAATCGTTACCCTTCAAGGCGAGCTCCTTGTACTCGGTAGCCTTCGAAGAGATGCCACCTGGAAGGTGGATGTCTGGGAAGATCGAGTCTTGCTTGGTGATAGCCATGTTGACCTTGGCCTGGCTAGCTCTGGCACCAGCAGCCTGTGCCTTCTCCTTTCCTTGCAAAATCTGCTTCTGAAGGGCTGTGACATAGCGGCTGTAGATGTTTGGTGCATCCTCGGGGTTCTCCAATGCCTCTTGTTGAGCACGATCAGCTTCAACCTTTATTTGATAGGCATAGGTGTCAAGCTGGGCGGCTTGATCCTTAATGGCCTTCTCAATAGCCTTCTGGAAAGCAGGGCGGAGAGCCTTCAAGAGGATCGGCTTAGCAAAAGCGAACAAGAGCTTGTGCTTGGACTTTGTGAGCTTGATTTTGAGGTTCTTGACATCAACGCTGACTTTATCAACCTTGAAGAAGTTTTGGCGGTCAGATTTGTCGGCAGTTGACAGCTTCATCTTGAAGCTTAGGCCAGATCCACCAAGGAAGATATCCGCAACACCGAGATCGGTGATGCTAGGGAAACCTTGCTTCCGCTTGACGTAGTAAGAAACATCTCTCAAGTCCATTTGGATGCCAGATACAGAGAATTCAATGGAGTTTTGATTCTTGTTGGCAATCTTCTTTCTTCCCCATCTGAAGTAGTTGTCTAGAGCATTGTTAGCAGTTGTTGCGCATGAATTGAATCACAAACTTACCATTTGCGATCTCGACCATGTTAGGCATGAGGTTATCGCTCTCAATGACCAAGTTCTCGACCACGGCGTCGATCTGAGGATCGGAGACTTCGATTCTTGGGATTGGGACGTAGCGAATGCCTTCGAAAGCGGCGGGAAGAATTACCTCTGTGAGATCCTTGACCAAATGAGGCTTGAATGTTGGCTTGCCATTCTCGTCATTTCCAAGGTCAGTGAACAGCTTGTTGATGGATGTGGCGAAACGCTTGTTCATTGGATCAGCATCGAATTGGTCCGCGAGGAACTTGATCTCATCAACAATGCGATCAGTGTGGTTGCGGTAACGGTCTCGGAGGAGGAAGTTTCCGTGGTCATAAAGCTTGTTCCACTCAGCAGTAGCACGAGGTTCCATAATATAACCTTGCTGTTGAAGACACTTTCTGATGTAAGCATCGATCTGCTTGAACCACGATTTCAACTCAGGATCCCGATCAGCATCACGGTAGATGTTGTTAATGGCATCGAAGAAGTCGTTGGTAGATGTGCCATTGGCAAATCGCTCGATCAGTGTCTTCAAGTCATCCTCGGCACGCTTCAGGGAATTGTCTCCATGAGCATCCTTCACTGTGCCAGTGGCTTGCTGACCAATTGTGTTGGCGTGACCGGCATAAGTCTCAGCCAAGTTGAGAAGAGTGTTGATGGCCTGCTCATAATCAGGGTGTCCTTGGATCTCGATTACGAGCTTCTTGAGACGCCAGATAGTCTGCTCACGACGTTCCTCGGGCATCTTCTTGCTGAGGTAATTCTTGGTGCGCTCTCTGGTCTCACGTGCCTTGTCTTTCTTGTCGTCTGGGATATTCTCTGAAGCACGTTGTCTAAGTGTAGATAGACCGCTCTGGACCCCAGATTGGGCATCAAGGCCAGAGCTGGTACCATACTGTTGGTCACGGTTCGCCAAAGCTGCAGCATCGGCAGGGTCGCGAGACCCATCTGGGTGTGCGGCCTGGGTTGCATCACCGGCTGCATCCTGTAAGTCGCTCTTGTCGACTGGGGCGTTCTTGCTGTATGTGGACTTGATCTGTTGCTTGATATTTCCAGTCGACAGATCAGGGGTGTCGTGCCAGGTGTTGTCGGCAGCTGGCTTGTCGATTTGGCTCAGTGCCTCGTCAGACGGGTTGACCTTTGAAGCCGCCTTTTGAGCAGCATCGCCAGCAATGTCACGAATGAGGATTGTGGCATCGTTCAAAAGCTTTCTGAATTGACCATTCGTGATGATCAATGTGCCGAGTGTACGTAGACCTTCTAAAGCCTGGTTGCCATGTTGCTTAGCTGTCTCCTTGTCGATGGGCGCACCGGGAAGCGCTGCGTCCGCGCCAGTAATCTTTTGCGACTCCCAGATGAAATCTTGGAGGAGGTTGCCCTCATTCTTAGTAAGAAGTAGAATTTTCGCTTGCTCGACAACTAGAGAGCGAGATGTTAGCAGTTGCGCTGTACATTATTCGAGATTGGCGGAGCATGGCTTCCGGATAGAATATAATTTCTCGATCCATTGAGAATATCTCCACTGCAGAACAGAAGAGGTTGTTTGGAATCCAATGACGCCGTGGCCTCTTTTACAATGAGAATATTGACAACTTACCATCGCGGAAATCAGCTACCAAGGCGCGACCCTCGGCTGAGAGCTTTGGGGATGGCTGTGCGAGGGCGTTGGATTTTAGGAAGCTATTAAGAGCGATATCGATTTGCTCGTTCTACAAGGTATTAGCCATTGAACTGTGAGTTTTGGTATATTTCGATTGCGATTGCGACCAAGGATTTTTATGCGGCAGATAACTTACGGAGGGAACTTTTCCAGCTTGGAAAGCAGAAAAGATGCCATAGAACTGGAGTTTGCGGTTGACATCCTCCTCTTTGGCCTTGACATTGGTAGGTCTGTTGACTTGGGACGACATGATGACGATTGACGCTCCGAAGCCTGGGTATCACTAAAAGAAATAGAAGAGGTTGAGCTCGCAGACGGAGCTATCTGTTTGCAAATTGCAAGTGTGTAGGAGAAACTCCAGGAAATGGGTATGGAGTGGTATGGGGTGGTATGAGAAGAGAAAAGGAGGTGGGCAGGGAAGCACCTCTTTTGAGAGATGTTGCGACGGTGGTACGCTTGCTTGGAAGATGAGATCAACTACCTCGGGCGACCTGACGACGCGCCTCTGCAGTTGCTTGATTGCTTGCTTTCCTGCTTGGCTGGATGCTTGCTTGACGTCACTCGATGCTAGCGAGGAGCTTCTCCTCCTGCAGACTTTAAGGTGAAGGACGGTAACCCGACTGGGATTATCCACTCTGCCTTCAAGGGCACAACGTTCCATGATTGGCCTTGTGGCATGTCACTTTATTAATTTTGGATGCCTCGATCGCTGATTCCGGCGGAGAGGGGATGTTGCTTAGGTTGCTTCCCCAGCAAACTTAACCGAAAGCTACCCCTGAACACAGCCAGACAGCCACGTTCCTCAATGAAGTTTAGCCGGACGCCTCTCCACGACGACTGAGCATTTAATAGAACTGTCCACAGTTCAGGTCATGAGAGGACATGTCCACGTCATGCTTCAAGTGTCGAGAAGCTACAAGTGAAAATTTTTCAAGAGTTCGAAGCTTCGAAAAACGTGAGCGCGTGGGAAGCTGAGCTGGATGGCATTTCAAGATTGGCATCTCTGACGTATCCCTGCGATGATCTCAAACCCCCGCAATATTCCCCGAACCAGCATCATCACTCTCCCATTTCTCCCAATCCTCCCAAAATGCAAGGATAACTCATCCCTCCTGGGCCTCGCGCAAGTACCCGCGGCTACGTTTCTGTCTCAGATGAGATGTCTCACAAGAAGATGATATGCTATGGGATGTTCCTCTCCCGCTTTCAAGCAAACAAGTATCCGCACCTCCACGCAGCCTGTCAAATTTGCAACCACGCTTCTCATGGGTCAGAACCTAACGCATTCAATTCCGTCATCAAATTCGAACACGATCGAGACCGCGTTGCAGAAATCTCTTTCGAGTAATGATCATCATGCCCTTGGCTTGAAAACTGGCGTGACGAGGCGGCGCTTGCTCATTTGCATCCCTGCACGGTGGCACTCACCAGCCACATCTTGCCAAGATCGTCCTTCCTTGCTTGGAAATTGCCTCCTGAGGTTTCGATCTGATACTCGTTTCTCGGGAGAGCCGTGGGAGCAAATGATACTTTGTTGTGGCTGTGACATGTGTTGACAGATTCCTCTCCCCACAGATCTAAGCTGGGTGCATGTGTTCGCCCCTTTTTCTCTTCCTCAGCTTTCCTGGAGCCCCCCTCGCCGACCGTTGACCCGGGGCTGGGTCTGTTTCTATCAATTCAGCCTCAGCTTTGCAAAGTCTCTAAGAACAGATTGAAATTCCTCTCACTGTGCCAAAGACTACGGAGAGCGAATCCACTCCTAGCTGATTCGGTGGAGAAAGACCTAACTTGAGACAATACTTAAGGTTAATTGTACCAGAAAACTTGGAACTTTGAGCAGACGTGCAACAAACATCTAGAAAGTGAATCAGTTCAGGAGTTTCTATCCGCCGATCCAAAACTGGCCCCTCATTATACCAGAAAACTTGGAAATATTTATTGCGATGTGCAACAGAGCGTCGAGTACATCCGAGTAATCTTATATTCACATGCAAGCGGGGTGCGTAGTCTCTACTTCGTAAGGATCTGACAATCCCCTTATACCAGTTCAACTTTGAAATCGAGGCAAGAAGCAATAAAGTCTTTGTAAGGGCGATTCATTCACTTGAAGACTACCTTTCATGCGATATCTTTCGAAACGAAAACTCTACACTGGGTCAAAGAACTGTCTTTGAGGTAACCTGGTACTCTGGACCTAGTACTAAAAAAATGCAAGGAAAACCATTACCTGGTCAGTGCGGATCTGTGACAACCCCCTTTCACGTGGTGCACCGTCCAGATTTCCCCAAGAGACTCGCGACCGGTCAACTGCTATCTGCAACAAAACACCTTCAAGAACTGATTCATTTCATCTCAACATATCAGACAAAATCAGCTCATACCAAATAAAACATCCTCTCATAATTTGGATGACAGCACGATTTGCAATCGAGAATACGACTCACTTAGAAGCTCTTCGCCCAAAGCGTTTCAACTTTTCATAAGTTTAATCCACTTCAGTATGTGACTCCAAGCCCTGTCAACTATTACTTCAACACCTCTCTACACCGCTGCAGCAAGAACCTTCTCCCAGGGAAGCCATCGAAACACAGCACCTTCTTTGTCCTTCCACCCTTACTACACAAGGGAGACGAATTCAAAGCTTCTAGTAGAATCGTCAGTACCGATTTCTGGCCTCAACACCAATTGCCGTGCTGTCCAAGGATACGATCCGAGCCTGAACGACGAAGTTTACTAAACCAAGGAGAGAAAGAAAATCCTACTTCACCCAAAACATTAATCAAACCCAGCTTGTTATCTTTGTCGTCCGATATTTCCGACGAGGGGTGCGGTGCGAAATAATGTCGAAGTCTTCAACAAATGGAGATGATATTTGAAAACGTCGACAAACTGACAATGTCATTGCTGTTTATTGTACTTGGGAACCTCAGATATTGAGTAAGTGCAGTTCAGCAAAACTCGAAGGTAAGGTGAATCACTTTATTTAAAGGGAGGTAGATCTAGGAAGTATCTAGATGTCTGAGATCGAGTTCGGATGATAGATCGATAGTGCTATGATAAGTTTCATCGATCGCTGGTATTCACTTGTATATGCTGCTTCTGGGTTGGTCCTGAGTAAAGGGTGGAATTGTTCCCTCAATGTACGAGGAGCTTTTGGGACATCCAAGCGATGTGCAACAACGTTCATGGTCATTGGGAGTGAATCAGGACGAGATGTTAAGGCGTAATTTGACGTTTTGCGAGCCGTTGTTCTGCTGAGGTGGTCAAAATACAAGATTGAGGAAAGTGAAAGAGTACTCCTATCATATTGCTCACAAGATGAATTCGGTATAGTGGATGTATACAAGCTTCTATTTCGCCTACGCCTTCTATGCTACACTCTTAAGAAGACACAGCTCGAAGAGAGGAGAAGGTGTTATGCGCCACTAATTTACAAGACATACATTGCAAATCACAGCGAGCGAGAGCCAAAAAGAGGAACTCCTTTTCCATGCCCCCTGCCTGTCACAAAAGCCAAGTATACAAGAAGCTGGCCTCCACTCCATTCCTACAAGCCTTCCAATTACGTCTCTTTTGCGATTTTTATTTCGACTTTACTTGATGATTCGGGTCACCAGGCCGGTAGCCACGGTTCGTCCTCCTTCTCGGATGTTGAAGCGTTGTCCGACATCGATGGCAACAGGGTGTCCGATCTCGCACTTCATCTCCACGTTGTCGCCAGGCATAACCATCTTCGATGCAGCGTCCTCGGTTCCATCGGGCCAGAAAAGTGCAGCTGCTTCATCAGCTGTTCGGATGAAGATCTGTGGGCGGTAGTTCTCTTGGAAGCCAGTGTGTCGTCCTCCTTCTTCCTTTGTGAGAACGTACATAGAGACCAGGAATTGAGTATGGGGCTTAGTAGTCCCGGGAGCAACGATGACCATCCCTCGCTTGACATCCTCGCGCTTGACACCACGGAGCAGAAGTCCGGAGTTGTCACCTGCTCTTGACTCGTCGCAGGACTTCTTGAAGGTCTCAATGTCGGTGACTTTAGTCTTGATCGGTGTCTCGTTCTTTCCAACCAGCTCGACTTCGGAATCTCTCTTCAAAGTACCACGCTCGACTCGTCCGGACGCCACTGTACCACGACCTGGGATCGAGAACACGTCCTCAACAGACATAAGGAAGGGCTTGTCGAGGTCACGTTGAGGTGTTGGGATCCAGGTATCAACAGCAGCCAGAAGCTCATCAATCTTCTGCTCTCCAATCTCTGGTCGTCGGCCTTCCAGAGCACATAGAGCAGAGCCCAAGATAATTGGTGTCTCATCACCCTCAAAGCCGTATGTGGTGAGCAGTTCTCGCATTTCCATCTCAACCAATTCCAACATTTCAGGGTCCTCGAGGGCATCGACCTTGTTAACAAAGACCACAATCTTCTGAACACCGACCTGGCGAGCAAGTAGCAGATGTTCTCTCGTTTGAGGCATTTGTCCGTCTGAAGCTGCTACGACAATGACCGCTCCGTCCATGTTCGCGGCACCGGTAATCATGTTCTTGATGTAATCTGCGTGACCAGGACAATCGACGTGGGAGTAATGTCGGGCTTCGGTCGAGTACTCAATGTGCGCCGTAGAAATCGTAATACCACGCTTCCGCTCCTCGGGCGCCTTGTCAATCGAGCCATAGTCGAGGAAGTTTGCCAATCCCTTCTCTGCTTGTCTCTTTGTAATCGCGGCCGTCAATGTGGTCTAAGAATAAACCTGTTAGCTCATGCTTCCTCCATGTCTCGAGTCTGCTGTACCTTGCCGTGATCGACGTGGCCAATTGTACCTGGAGCAGTCAGCACAATGATTTAGAATGATAATATAAGGAATACGCACCGATATTCACATGCGGCTTCGTCCGCTCGAAGACAGCAGCATATGTGCGCGCGCCATTTAGCACCGAAGCTGCATTTCGACTCCGCAGAGCGTGCTGCAAGGGGCTCACAGAGTTCCCTTGGTGGAGGGCAGACCGAGCCGTCCGCAAGAAGGGAGCCACTGATCGTACAAAGACCGGCATCTTGTTGGTACAATTGGAATGAAAGAGAGGAGATAGAGAGTGATTGTGCCGTCGTGCCACTGAAGATGGAAGCTCCCGATATTTTTCTTAGCGTGGATTTCGGGCCAGGGTTGGGCTTGCACGTGATCTATAATCACCCCCTTTTCAGAAAGGGGTTTGTTTTGTTCATTGTTGCAAAGTTTTCAGGACAAGGTCGCTGTTAAATAGTTTCCCGGATCAGAAATAACGAGTCTGCTTGATTCACGTATCAAACTCTGATTATTGAACTTCATATACTTTCATATAGTACATACGGTTCTAAAGAAATAATCTTCCTCTGCGTTCTTCTCCAGGAGCAAGCTAAACATGGTTCCTCCCCATCCTCACCCGTCCCTTCTCAGGACTCAAAATCAAATATGGACACCCTTCAACCACATCCCCACCTCCACTTCCAAGCCACACCCACCCGTCCTTGCCCTCGTCCCCTCGTCCCCTCGTCCCCAGATGCAGTCCTTGGCTGCATTCCTCCCAGCACTCGTGCCCTCAACCGCTTCCTGAACTTTGCTCGGACTGAGACCATACACTAGTCCTAACCATTGCGCAGGCCATTCGGAAACTAAAGGTAATATCGGGGTGAAGAGTATGATAAGGGTTAAAACACAAAGAAGAATGATCAAAGACTGGAGTACGACGCCGAGCTGCGTCATCCCTGTTCCATGTGATGGAATGATGCCACTTGCGACCCAAGGATTGGCACTATCTGGACTTGCTTGCGCCTGGGAACATTGCGGTGGTACAGGAATGCTGGCATCTGAATTCAGCATTGAGGCGTATATCTCGTCAAGTTGAATCTCCGCATCGGTGTGGTTGAGTGTTGCAAGTATGATGTTCAACGCCACACTTTGCAGAGGCAAATCATTGACTGTATTCCAACCCAGTCTGCCTACTACCCCAAGCGGAAACTGTGAGGAAGGTTCTAGCGTCCAGTCTGTGAGGTTGAAGGGTCTGGGACACAGGCGATGTCAGTTGGGTCTTGGAGGTAGGAGGTTTGTGTCTCCGTGTTGTTGATACTCCAGAATGCGAAGCCGAGACAGACTTCTACACTTGCTGAGAGCATGGAGAGGTATTCTGAGTCCTGATTCAGAGCTCCAAAGGTCCCAGTGAGGAGTTCGAGTGTTCCGTTTGAGGAGTATATGTCCAGGATTGAGTGGTCGGTTGGATTCGTGAAGCGAAGACCGTCGAGGTTAGAGTATGGTGTGAGAAGAGGCGGCATCCAATCTGATCCATTGGGAGTGACTTTATTTCTGGAATAGTATGTTGGTGTGCATAGATACAGATCTCCTTTGCTGATTTCCTGGGCGACATTGTCTTGACTTGGGCCGAATACTTGGTAGTAATGCTTAGGAGCTGAGCTTGTGGTAGGGCTTACTGTGATGTTGAAGCTGGAAGATGAGTTGCTCGTACTTAAAGCGTCGAGGAAGTTCGTGGAGACATCATTACAGCCCATGTTGATCGATGCCTTTGCATCTTTCAGGGCTAGTATATCCTCTCGTCCCACAAGAACGAAAGAGAAATTTGTAAAGGATGTTGACAGCGAGAACTGTACAGAATATAATGATTCGTATAAATAAGGCTAATTTTGAGCCTCGGTAAAACTTCGTCCATGAAGGAGAGGTAGTTTGGGAATTGAGAAGCTTGGCCAAGGGCATTCCGTAATGCGTGAGTCTCCATGTGAGAATTTTTTGAAATAAGAACTGATTGAAGACGTGGAACAATAACAAGTCCTAGGATGGCAAATTCCACTCCAACTATAGCTAGCCATGATTGTACAGATAATTGTCCTCCGACGCAGACGGGAGAATTGGTAGACAAGCCTCGAGGCCTCGAGCAGCTGCCATTCGCAATGAGGCGGGCCGAAAATAAAACAAATAGAAAAGATGCTCCAAACAGAAACCAGCTCATAGTTCCAAATAAGGTAGTCTTTGTCGTTTTCTGCTCAGTGTTGTTGCCCCAACTCATTGGCTGCCGAGCTTGGAGTTTGAACTCCTTCAATTTGAGCTTCACCATTCTGTAAGTCTTGATTCGAAGGGTTTTCAGGGGGAGTTGTGCTAAAGTTAGTATGCTGAACGTAAAATTGATTGTGCGATAGTATTGAGTTATACTGATACTCGGCTTCTACCGAGCTTGGAATGCGAGAATTGTGTGTTGGCTAGACATCCAGTGAGGAATGAAGAGGCTGTCATCATTCTTCACCAAGCACACAGTTTTAAAGCATAACGTGCAAAAACTTCAAGGAAACCATCCAAGTAAAGTTTTTCGCCCTTGACCTTGAAATTGACCACAATTGAACTCCTAGCCCATCTCAACGTGGACAATGATGTTGCGACTCATACACAGCGAGTAGTTCCTGCGTGTTGGGGAGCCAACTCATGCCTTGTGTACCCAGAAACTTAGCCTTACCGAGTTCCTCGTGCACTTTTCTCATAACTTTTACTCTTTCAATCTCCGCCATCAATTGTTCTTGTGCCTCAGGATCAGCTTCGAACAGGTACCAGGGGTCCGTTTCAGCGTGACATTTCACCCATTTACCATTTTCTAAGCCTCCAATTGGGTGTGGTGGCACGATGCCTCCCTTCATGTAGCCCTGGATCCAGTCATTTGTACATCTGGAAGTCGCCGCCAGTGAGCAGTGTCCTGCAGACTGCTGCTCGATCAGTCCGGCATCAACGAATTTCTTGGCCATTTTGAGACCAGCGTGTAAGGGCGTCTATGTGATAGAAGAGTTAGCAAAATCGAGATAGATTTCTTCACAAGAGAAGTAGTGTCTCTTGGTAGAAGGCATAAAACTGTGAAGAACGAATGGGAGTTTGCCCGTGAGACTTACGACCGGATCCGCAGAATTGCTAACGAACAAAATCGGGAAGGAGGTTTTGATAGGGTCCGGCTTGTGTGCTGGGTTGTCATCCCAATCCATAGTAAGACCTTTGTTTTCGATGCTGTAACCATCGCACATAAGCAATAAGCTCATATAGACGTCGGAGAAATATGACAAGTTGGAAAGCTTCTCGAACTCCCTTTCAAGCTTCGGGAGTGTTTCATTAAGCTAAAGCTTGGTATCAGTATATAGTTCAAGTCCAAGGGAGAGAAGCGCCTACAGGATGGCGTTTATCCCCACACATGACTGTCAGGGTACCATCGTCTGGCCCGTGTAAGAGACTTAAGCCGGGAGCCACACAAAAGGGCTGGCTGTTGAAGTATGGGGAATTTCCGGCTATTAACTTCATCATATTGTCGATAACGCCCTCCTCCAAGTTACTGACTATGGAGGCCAGGACGGGGAACATAACCATTGGAGAGTAGAGGGCAGAGAAAGCAATCGCCCTCAGATGTGCGTAACCAAACGAGGCTGGCATGTTTGAATTTTCATCAATCCACGATAATGGCTCGTTTTTTGACTTCCTTTCGACAGCATGAAATCTGTCAACGATGTCTTTCACCTCGTCGCCTGTTTTCCAACAAGTTGATGTTAGCATGCTCAATCTAACCATCTTCCAGGGCAATGATACACCTAGAGCTAATAGCCTTGCGTACAGAGCCAATAATCACAATTCATTGCAAACTGACAAACTGACGCAGAAGAGGTAGTAAAGCTCCAGGAAATTGGAACTCACCATCACGAAATAAGGCACATCGCTGCCTTGCCTTGTGACAACTTGAAGCAAAAGAATCGAAGTTTTTGTTCGTATCCAATTGACTTTCTGTCCATAGGGGACCAACAAATCCATCCGCATCAACTGGAAAGGTCAGCACTCTTTTCTGATCTAGAGTTCAGATACTCACCAACTCCATCAAGAATCAATCTTCCTACCCGATCAGGGAACATAGAGGCAAATGTGGCACCGAGCATAGTGCCGTAGCTGAATCCCCAAAATACAAGCTTTCCCTTGGTATCTAGATCATATGGCTGGCTCTCATCAGCCGTACTCTGCGATAACTCTTCCTTGACTTGGAATGGTGTGTCCAACGACGCAGGTTCTTCGTTCAAGGTGCTTGTCCATTCGTCCCATGCATCGACAATCGAAAGCATATCCCGAGCAACATTTGGAGTGCTAACATATTTCAAAATACTGTCATCACCATAGATTTCGTCTTTGGTTTGGCAGAGCTTGGCGATGGATCTCGCACGTGTATCAAGTTGCTGCAATGCAACATCACTGGAGTTGATGAACCCGATCGCCTTTCCGGCTTCACTCCAGAGAAATCTGTGGTATGATCCCTGAACATAATCTTCTTCATCGGGCGAGGGCGAGCTTGAGGTGAGATTTTCAGGCGGAAAAGAATAGCAATCTGCACGAGGAGTTGTAAAAAATATTCCCCGAGGATCGAAACCGATTACATCTTGGTCAGGTGAACCGACAAGTTGCTGAATGGCATGTCCAGCACCAAGAGCGAATGTGAAACCGGACCCCCCAGGACCTCCTGGGTTGAGCAGTAATGGGGACTTTGAGGCTTTCTGAGGCCCTGTGTGAATTCCAGGCACAAGTATAATTGCGATGTGAACTTTCGGATTGTCCTTAGAAGCATGGAGGGGACGATTGTAGTCCATAGGAACAGTAAGTCGAGCACACTTGTAAATTGTGAAGCATTTGTGCCATTCCAACTTCTCACTCGGGGTGATCTGGGGAGGTCAGTCTTGTGACACAAGTTATGAAATAGGATTAACTAACGGTACCAAAATCATCGAAGCCAAACCCTTCATCGGTCACTGCATGATTCACAGTCTCGGATCCAGGGAACTCGAAGATCTTAGGGGCGGAATAGTAGGACCACCACCATAGAAATAAGATTGCAGTAATAGTCAAGCCTTTCAGAAGAAAGGCGCGTCTTCTGCGGGCTTGAGAAGGCTCGAGTGGAGCGATTTCTCTCAAAAGGGAGGGATTCTTCTCCACCGCTTGATAGGTTGTTGAATCCATGACACCTGGATATTCGAGCGCTATCCCTCAATCAAAGACGGCCCCTTTCAAATTTGTTGCTTTCCGGACACACTTATATCCCTCAATTCAACCGTGGTGCGACGTTCAATTGATTAAATAAATGAGGGGCAGATGTTGTGTCAGCTCAAGGCAGCAGCAGATTGTGGAGACGTTCTGTGTGATACAGCCCCATGTAAAACAATCGTCAAAATCGCATTCTAAGCGAGGGGAGCGGAAGGGTTAGAACACTAAAACCACAATACTCTATATACCCGACCTTACTACTAATTATTAATAAAAAGCTTAGAAAATACAAATATATAATAGGGGCATCTAGCTTATTAATTTAAGCTATATAATACTTATACTAGGGATATAGTCGTAAAGTTATTATAAGATTAGCTAGAATATAATTTTAAGCCTTGTGTGCCCCTTATACACCCTGCCTAGCCCCTTAATTTTCTAATTTTAGAGCCCTTTTCTAAATAACTTTAGAACTATAATAGTATAGGCGATTATAAGCTAAGTAGAGGTATATAAGAGTGTATATATAGGCTAAAAGGATCGATTCTATAGGCCTAATATAGAGGAAATAAAGAAGATAAAGAGAGAAGAGAAGAAGAGAGGAGAGAAGCTAGCTAAAGGAGAGGAAATTAGCCCTTATAGCCGCGCCATAAGCTAGAATCCCCTTAGAGAGAGGGGGGGGCCTAAACTATATATATAATACTTACTATTATAAGAACTACTCTTTTAAGGTATAAGTACTATATATTAAATTAATTATTAAAATACTCTTATATATCTATTAAATAAATTAAGTATTATATAAATAATTAAGGGTATAATTAATAAATTATTTAGCTTTTTTACTAAAAATTAATAATATTTAATAGAAAATACCCCTTTATATACTTTATAATAATTAGAATACTAGTTTATAAACCCTTATATAAATATAGAGCCTTAAATGCCCTTATTAATTTAGGCTTACTCTAATATAAATTAGAGCTTATTTAATTAAAAAGTTATAAAATATAAATTTATAATTTTAATAATTATTTTATAATTAGTTATATAAATTAATATATCTCTTTTTTATTATATACTTTACTTTATACTTTAAGCCCTTATAACTTAATAAATAAGTAGTTAAAATATAAGTTAATTATATATATAAAAAGTATTAGAGTAAATAATCTTTTTCTTATAAGAGTTTTTATTTTAGACCCTTTTTATAAACTTAAAAATAAAGTATAAAAATATTAATCTTTTATAATCTTTACTTTATAAAACTAAAAGAGAAAATTTATATAAGAGTTTAATTTAAAAGAGTATATAATTTATAAATTTTATTTAAAATTAAGTTATACTTAATAGAAATTAAAGTCTTTGTTGAGAGTTTCAGGTAAGTGCAGCTCTCTTGGTTCCTGAGCCCGGATCAGGAAAGGAGTCACGTGTCAGCGTGAGAGGCTCGCGTAGGCGAGCTCTAGCGTGCACGTGCCAGACACCTATATATACTCTGTAGAATAGGGGTCCTCAGCCTGTAACTCTATCCAATTGAACCAGTAGCACTATCTATGTCTACCTACCTTCCGCACCTCCTACCTTGTACCTTTCAATAGTCTTAATTATAAGTTATAATTTTATATAAGTTTATTTTAGTTTTAAATAGAATTTATAAATTATATACTCTTTTAAGTTAAACTCTTATATAAAATTTCTCTTTTAGCCTCTTTATTAAGTCTTCTTATTTATAATTATTAAAAATTAACTTTTAAGTACCCTTTAATTTATAGCTTATTAGGCCTTTATATAATATAAAAAAGAGATAAAATAAAAGCCTATAAGTAAATAAGTAATTACTTATACTTTTTATTATATTTAGGCTTATATTAAAGGGGGAATATTGTCACGGGCACGTGATAAGGCAGTAGGGCAGTCGGGCCCCTTTTAGCCTAGTTACGTGGCTAGTGTAGGAACCCCTTATAAGGGCTCACAGCTTTAGGAGTAAAGGAGTAGAGTTTAGCTTATATACGATTTTGAGAGGACACTTGTGAAGCGTGTACAATACTAGTATTAAGCCCTAATTACCACCTTTCAGCACTCTCTTTGTGATTCCCTACTTTAGGGGCGCTTGACAAATATAAGGTATAAGTTAATTATAAAGTATATAATTAGAAAAGAGGTATATTAATTAAATTTTAATATAAAAAATACTAATTTATATAATTAATTATATTTAAGCGCGTTTTTAATTAATTATTATATAATTAAGGAATATAAAATATAATTTTCTTAAAGGCTAATTATTTATTTATCTTATAATAATTAACTAAAAATATACTTAAGTATATAAGGCTATATAATAAGTTATATAAATTAGTATATTTTATACTAAAATAGCTTATTATACTTATTTTCTAATTATATACTCTTTAATTTACTTTTATCTTATATTCCCCTTTTAATATAAGCTTAAATATAATAAAAAGTATATATAATTACTCTCTTAACTATAGGCTTTTATTTCCTCTTATTTTTATAATATTTAAATATATATTTATTAAGATATAAGAGAGTAGCTAGAAAGTTAATTTTTTAATATTTATAAGCTAAGAGCCTTAGCGAGGGGCTAAGAGAGTGAATTTATATAAGAATTTATAAAATATATATAATTTTAAGTTAAACTCTTATATAAATTCACTCTCCTAGCCCCTTGCTAAGGCTCTTAGCTCGCAAATACTAAAAATTATTAATTTTAAAGCCCTCTTATAACTTAATAAAAATAGAGCTAGAATATATTTCCTTATATATATAGGAAGCTCTTAAGTAGACGATTATTTTCTAGTATATTTTATTAGAAGTGGACCTAATTTAGTAGAGTTATAAACGTATAAAGTGTATAGTAGGGTGCGTGTTAGAAAACGAGTATAGCAGGCCATTTTAGCGCGAAATGCACTGATTTATACAACTCATTATAAGCATGGTGATTCGTTCGCCTTCTAGTGCAGGGCTTCAATATGGACGGCATAACAATACGCGGATACGGAGTTCACTCAAAATCTCTCGATCAGAGCTGGTTGGTGTTGCGACAAGCTAGATGCTTAATTGTAGGATGCACCAAGCACAATTTATGCAATTTTTATGCAAACGGCTTCAATGCGGACCTGGTGGACGGGCTTAGTGATTAATCAGCACGCCAAACACCAATAGTGCCCAGCGTCACCAACACTACACTTCCACTAGCCTTGTATCCCGCCTCTATTTATACAGTCTCTCTTCTTTGTGAGCCTGATCATAGTTTACATCAGAACTCATGAAATTGCGATCTAGCATAACACAGAATGGCTATTCCTCCAATTTCACAGATGGCGGTTGCAACGCCACATCCAAGAGAAGATCGAAGTCGCTCTGATGCAGATAATTCAACGGTTTGGAGCCATCCACTTATGGCACTATCAATATCTTTAACCTGACTAGGCCAGATATGAACATAAAAATCTCAATGATCATTTCTTGCGGTCTATCCTAGATAACAACTTCGGTCTTTGCTATTGATTATCCAAGGCTGCGAGCGCAAAATGCAGCGGCTATTGCAGCAAAACATCCAACCCGCAATGTCCACGCCATAGATTGTGTTTCTCCAAGCCCTAAGATCCCAAAGAGCCAATAGATAACGGCATTCACCATCGCGGAAAGAATCTGTGGCAAAGAAATTGCCATGTTGTGTAAACCCAAGAATGTGGCAGCCCTCGACCTTATGTCAAGTTCTGTTTCACTAGAAACTTGTGCGTGGTCTTCCGTCTGCTCCAGATCCAATCCTTGGCTGGGTAGCCGGCTCGACGTGCAATTGTCTCCCATCCAGGTGGATGCCGTAATGGTGTCCTGCATGCATGGCTCTCTCTCTTCCGGATTGCAGTCTTGAGCAATTTCGGTGCCGATGATAGCAAGTGGTGTCCATTGTGTGAGGGCCCACGAAGAGCCAAGTATTGCAACAAATACCACAGATCGGATGAAGTCGTTGCCCAATGTCGCTCCCAGCATACAGATTGATGTGACAATGTGAGAGTACCTCCATGCGCGAGTGAGGGAGAAACATTCTCTCCTGGCTATCGAGTTGCACATCAAGCTCTCTTTCTGTAAATACCGGTCGCGAAGTGTCTCAATGTCCTCTCGTGGGATATCCCGTTCTCTCGTCTCGGAGGGGGCACGCACCCGTAACCTGGGTACTGTCAAAGGCTTTTTTGAGATGATAGAAGGAAACCCTATGAGTGTGAGAAGGGCTACAATTTGGAAAAGTACCATGGCTAGTGTGGCAAGTCGCAACGAGTACTCATGGAGAGCACCCAAAGTGAGGAAAGCAGTGGGCATGTTGGTCTTCGAGAGAAGTTGTTCTTCGTCTATACTTCGTTAGTATAGATTAGATTTGCAAGGTAATTCAAGTAACGGCTTACAAAGGTTTCTTAGATAACTTCAATGTGATGTCAGTTTTTTGGAAACTTTGCCTTTCTAAGCGGGGCAGGATTGAACATACGTGGTGATGGAAAAGAGGAAAGGACACCAAGCCAGCCATGAGAAGAATTGTACTGCACAGACCGTCTTGAGTTTTTGAGGTGAACTCCTAAAAGTTCTCAAGATCTCCCGATAGATGGGCTGATATTTGAACTTTTGCGAGAGTTGAGGTTGGGTCTTCTCCTGGATCACGGTTGAAGTTATTGCTACCGTCGATCCAAGCGAGATCGAAGCAATAATGCTGAGGCTCTTGAACTGAGTATTTTCAACCCATGCGGGGCCTTCGGGCATCTCGAGGAAACCACAGCCATAGCCGATCGCACCCCCAATGATTGTAATGCAGGTAGTCATAGAAGTTGCTTGGACTTGTTGCTCTGCAGGACACGAATCCACAATCAAAACTCGAAGTCCCGTCTGCACGGGTTGGATCGCGGCGTTCAACGCCCATACACACACGATAGCCAGAACTTTTTTCATGGTGATGGTAACAGTGTTATCGGAACTCGTGCCAAATATGTGAGAGCCTAAGTTGACAATTTCGCTAATCCAGGAAAGAATGTTGAGGCAAATTATAGTCGCTATTGTGCCATAGACAATGAAAGGTTTTCGTCGTCCCCATTTGTGGTTACAAGAGTCGCTTTTGTATCCAATGTATGGTTGTAGAACTGTTCCGCAGATGGGGCCGGCAAGCCAGGCAAGAGATACCAATGATGGATGTAGACCTAGTGATAGGATAAAAGGCTAAAATGCATCGGTCAGCAGATATTTCTAGACTTCATGGCTGAACTTACCCAGCCTTCTGCCATAACAGTAGCCCAAACAACTTGGAGACTGAACGGGTGTAAGCCGATGGCTCCATTTAGGTGAGTTTTTATCAAGGGAATGACGACTTACCCTCCCATACCAATTGTCAGGCATAGCAAGTAGCGGCTGCTAAGAATTCTGATGGCATCTCCTTTGATCCCATCGGTTCTTGCATGAGGCAAAACATTGTGGCCCCCATTTGACACCTTTTCGAAGCCCAGCGGATTTCGTATCTGCTGATAGGCGCCATGCATCATGACTAGCTCTTATGATCGTTAGGTCTCTGTTACTGGATCTAAGACGGCTTTTCGAAATATGTAACAATTAATGATTTCTTCACAGTGTATGCGAATAAAGATATCCGAAGATAGGAGTCAATTTTGTTCGCGCCACAAGATAATGATACTCATGTCTCGTATGATTCTGCGCCGTGCTGACCGGCCCCGGAAGACTTCTAGAGCAGATTCGGCAAAAGACCGGATCCCTCGACTCAGTGTGCTGCAAGGACTCAGTGTTCTGTAAGGTGTTGCAATTTTCGGGGTGTTGCAGCTTTCGGGTTCGGGTTCGGGTTCAGTTTGGCTCCGATTTCAACCCCATTAATCAGTGGTGGATGCTTAGGTGGATTGAGCGCTATGTGAAAGCCAAATCGAAATTTTGTGAGTCGTACCTTAGTGGACAGGAATTCTTCCTATTGATATGATTTTATCACCTGCCCAATCGTTCAATATGCACTGATGAATTCATCTTGCAGTTTCAGTTCCGTTGATATGGGTGCAGTCTCTTGACACCATCATCTGTCAGTGCGACAAGTACGGAAACTACAGTACTGTACTCGAGCCGCTTGCGACCGCTTGTACCCAGTCTCCTCACTCAAGATGGACTATTCCCACGAAGACGAACGCGCTGCATTTCTCTCATCATTCAAGGCTGCTAGGCCAAACCAAAGCGTAAAAGAGAATCGACGCTCGGGCACACTGTCTTTCATATTTCTTGGGCTTCTGATAAGTGCTCTGGTCATCGGCGGGGTCAGCACAGCGGCATATCAACAAGGAGTAACAGTCCGACTTCGTGAGCAGGCACAGCCCACCACTGATATGAGAAAGGTCCTTGGAGATTGTGGAGACAGCCCCGCACAAGCTCGTCAACGAGGCTGCAAGTTCGACACCATAAGCTTCACATGGAGTCTACCCGCTTGTTTCAATGCTGAGCTCGTCGATGATTTTAGACGGCAGTACGGCTTTCGGTACTTCGAAGATCGAGGCGGCACTGTTGAAGTGCCCTACGAAATAGTGGCACTTGGCGAACGAGATCTACATGCTTCATGGGAGGAACACCTTATCCACTGCATTTATACATGGCGAAAGTTTCACAATTCGTGGAGCCTCGGGCTACCAGTTGATAGCTACGTTGGCAGCCTCAATCACACACATCATTGCGGAGAACAGTGGATCGAGCAGCTTTATAGCCCACTGGACATATATTCGATAAACACTCTGATACTCGTCAAGTATCCTACTTGTGTCACCAATGGATAGCCAGACGCAATTACTGTACGTAGAGAGCCAAAAAGCCAAAGCAAGTGTCTCCAGAAACTATACAAATTAAATGGTGACAAAAATGTGATTTTCAATTGGTCTATAACAACTGGAATACCACTCCCAATTCTGTCTTCTTAACAATCGGCGAAGTGAGACTTCGGCACGCGTGTGTAGCAACTGCTGTATTCATGGGCGCAGAAAACAGTGCTCTGAGTGATAATAACTCGGCATTTCATCCACTACAGTAGCTTGACCGCGTGTTCCACAGTCCAGTGCATCGATCTATGCAACAATAGTCACTGCTCAACTGAGTCCATTTCTTCAGTACCGATTTTTGAGTCGCATCCCACCGAGGCTCCAACACCGAGTTTGAAAATAACCCCCGAAGTCCGAATTCGATCCCGATACTTTTAACCTTACAGTACTGGGAATTTCCCTGCCGAACGAATCATCTCGACCGCCCCAGCCACCTCCTCCGCTGCGGAGATCAACTCGTCCACTAATCCGCGAATTTATCGGCGTGCACAATTTAGGCATGATATGGTTTTGAACTCCCTTTTGGGTTGCTGTCTCTATGAACGCATGAGTGTACAGAGCCATTCGTCAAAGCGCAAATTAGCAAATTCCCCAGCACTCTCGTTGTAGCCCTCGAGCCTCGAGATTCCCGCCTTGATACTCAGCGAACGTGCATTCTCAAGCATTGCATGGGAGCAGTTCTATACATCTAGCTTAATGAATCAGGTAAGTATTTCTAATAAACAAATTTTGCTTTACCGGGTAGCAGCTAACTATACGAAAAGAGTAATGACGCGTCGATCGGTCTTCTTGCAGAGGATGCAGGTCAAAACTACGATTTTGATAGTCTTTCCAAGTCAAGATCTGTGCGAAGACTATTGCCAACAGGATGGTCTCAAAAAATACAGTCTCGAACAAAAACCTGGAGCGGATGCGCGCTACTTATCGTGGTTCTTCCTCTGGCAGTCTGGGGACTGATTGACGCATCTTCGCGGCTTCTTCATTGGAGTAGGGCCCTACTGCATGGACCAACCCCAGATTGTTGGTGCGGTACGTCAAATGAGGAGGCCATGGCGATGGGTTGTCGATATGACCATCTTGCCGTCGACTGGCTCCCGCAAAGTTGCATTGACGACGAGCTGGTCAAAGAATTCGATACGTCTGGGCCAGGCCCGAATGGAGTATGGCCATATTTTGAGAAAGAATCTCGTCCGCTCTCGGGAGTCTCGTTTACCCCTATCAACGCGACAGAGATCGATACATTTGCAAGCGAGGGAACGGATTACTTTGCGACCAAGGAGTGGCACATCCTGCACTGCATGTTCACTTGGCGGAAACAATTTCGGGCAGGCTTCAGCGGAAAGTCTATCGAGCCATGGAATAACAAGGAGGAACACATCATACACTGCAGCAATTACATTCTAGGGGCAATAAGAATGAATGGACGTCTGGATGAGATTGAGACTATTATTGTAGGGGCAGACCGCCATACAGACGAGTAAGAGAAGTATATAGTGAACAAACCCAATCGAATCACTGCTTAAAACCTGCCGAGACAGTTCTGAATTCCTTGAAAATCACTGAGCCCCTTTCTTGGCAATTTCATGCTTGGTGACCGATTCTCACCGAAAGTTTGCAACATTCTTCGTACCTCGCAACTGTGAACCCGACTTTGTACGATCAATGAATCCAAGCACAAGATCCACAATGAGGCGGGTTGACTATGTGCGGGCAACTTCAATGCTTATAGTCTTGGGTCATTTCCTCGCTCCGACTCCTCAGCTGCAGCAGCAGGTCTTCTTGTGAGTGACTGGTATGTGTGCAAGACTGTGTTGGCTCAAAGACTCTAAGCGTGAGAGAAAATGAATGTTAAATGATTGTATATCTCATGTGCTGAAGCCCAACCACTTCTGTCTCAGACTTTGAATATGTTAATTGACCAAGGAGAAGAAAAAGCATAGTTTTGCAGTCGCCAATTTCTCGCCTCATTCCATGCGGACTAGTCCGTGCCCTTTTCTCAACTCTCGCCTCAGAGTCAGTAGACGGTTTTGATGCCCGATTTCTTTCCCTAGCTATCATCCTCCGATTCATCAGTGCGCTTCTCGGTCTTCTCCTTGTCATATACCCCCTGAGGAGAGCGCTTCTCAGTCTTCTCCTTGTCATATACCCCCTGGGGAGAGCGCTTCTCAGTCTTCTCCTTGTCATATACCCCCTGGGGAGAGCGCTTCTCAGTCTTCTCCTTGTCATATACCCCCTGGGGAGAGCGCTTCTCAGTCTTCTCCTTGTCATATACCCCCTGGGGAGAGCGCTTCAATGGCGCAATGCCAATAGCAGCTTCATCTGAGATTGAACGGTCAGAAGGCCCCTGAACTCCGCAGGACATCAAACCAGATTGTCTGGGATTACTCACTGTGGGCAAGAGGGATGGCAGCTACGGCACCAACAAGTGCAACAACCACGGCGAGCGTAGAGAGCTTCATTTCGAATACTTAATGGATGATAGTTCGCAGTACGGTAGTAATGTGTGGTTTGATACCCAGAAGTATAGTTTGCACGTCTAGATTTCGTTCGCACAAGATATATGGATTTGCTGTGGATTTGGCTCGCCGAGATGGAGAGATGTGTTTGCGAAGAGTCGGTCTTTTGGGCCAGGTGTAAGGTCCGAATCCAGATTCGGAGCCATAACTACTGTAATTGCAGAATGTTTTTCATGGGCCATTATGACCTCCGATGCAAACTCTCGGCTTTGGTAGTGCAAAGTACTGAGTTGGAGACTACCAGCCCGAAACTGAATGCTGTGGTTGTCAAATTTCGTCCGAGCCTAGATACAGAGAGCTAATCTTTGGCAACTCATTGGTATATCCGGACCAGTTCAACCGAATTCAAAGTACCATTCAAGTTTGGCTAAGAAGGGCAAGCCTTGGAAGATTGATGAGCCGCGAGACGATGTGAGGCCACTCTAGTCACCTGAACGTATTGCGATTTTCGGAGACGGGTGGCACGCCAAACACAATGTGTCCCCTTTTCGTGAGGAACATGAACACAACGGGTACCTATGCCATGCTTCAGAAATACTCTTCCGAGGCATCGCACACGGCCGACATAGGAACACCTTCAGTACTCCGATACCAATTAACCCCCACGTAGAATACGGGGCCGAAGATGTGTATGCTTCGCAGTTCATTGTTGCAAGTTCAGTGGGTCATTGCAGCAGTTTAGATCGCTAGGTGTATGAAAGACAAAAGCTTTATAGCGAAAGATAACTATAATCTTCGTCAATTGTATATCTCTCTGCCCCTGTATAAAGCTTCACCTCGCGAAGCCCCGCTTCAAAAGATCCAATAACTCTCTTATGGCGGTACCTGCTTTATATGCATTTCCTCTCAAATCGCCTTCCCGTTCGCAGACATCCAGAAACCTCTCACATACTCCGCTAGCCTTCTTACACTCGCCGCTCAGTACAGCTTGCATAATGCCTGGAGCGTAAGCCACCTCGGAGAACTCCATATCCCCAATCTTGATACTCAGAGGTGGAGATAAGTGGTTGCCACTGATGCTAAAACACAATATTTCGTAGCAGATCGCGATCTGTTGCAGGATCGTAACGCAGAACATAAGCATGGTGTACCTAGAGCATGATCTACAATCGCTGATCTTTTCACAGATCAAGAGGCTATCACGAGTTGTAGAGAGAGTGCGGTTGAGGTCAAGGGTCGTTTTCGTGCATGTCATAGGTTGACCTAATTCGTGCAGGTTCGATAATGTTGACAAAGCAGAAACGAGACATGAGCATTGTGAATGATGACTTAATTCCTGGCTCTGAGATTGTGAAGATTCACAAGAGTCTTTGGTTTGTTGGCCAGCATTCGAGAAAATCTCTAGACCAGGGGACTGATTGTTTGAGTATGAAAGGCCTAAGGTTGACACGTCGAGGGTGAGTGGGGACCAGGCTGGAATTACTGAGTCCAGATTGACCGTTTCGGAAGAGAAATCATACATGTCCTCGCTTGTGCCTATCGATATTGATAAGACCTCGCCCATATTGCTGTGACCCGCCCCTCTGTTGTCGTAACCTGGTCCTCCTAGTCTTCCTTGATTTGGTTCTGGAGAAACTCGTTGGTACCAAGTCCCAAGTCCCAAGTGTGTCGTTTCGCGGGCACTTACCGAGTATGCTCTCCTTATCAGCGTGAATTTGAGGAAGGTCCCCATTGGTCCCTGCCCATTCGTTCTCTTGAATCGAACCATTTGAAGGCTGATCTTGCGTCGGCGTCTGGATTGAGAGCTGCTGTTGTATACCAGAGAATCGATGACGTTTCGCAGCATATCTAGATGTGGGAGGGCCGATATCATTGTCCTCCTCTGACGCGGAAGAGAAGCTGAATGTGCAGATGCTGCTATTTCCTGCGCACCGCTGGCAGGAATCTCCGTTCCGGACACATTTGACTTTGAACCGATAGCATTGATCGCATGCAGACGATTTAGAAGCCCTTTTCGCGCCCCTGTCACCATCGTGGGCTGCTGAAGACGATGATTTGCTGACTAGGGCAGTAGTTTTGGCGCGGTGCTCAGATCCAGAGCCAAATTTTGGCAGGATGTCCGGCGATGGCAGATATTGCCCGATGGTACTTGAATATCCACCTGCAGTGAGGCAAATCAAAACGAGGCTATAAAGAGGTAGTTTTCTCTCTTACCGAGGATGGTCGTGTCAGCACTCTGCTTTTGTACTGCGGTAGTCTCACCCTCATCTTTCCACTCTGTGTGTTGTAGTCGATGACGTTTGGTTCTCTTCTTTGGCCTGCCCATAAACTTGCCAAAACTATAAGTGCATGAAGTTGATGATTTCAAGCAGCGCTGGCATTGCGGGATGTGCTTTGTACAAGTCTGCTTCGTACGGTAGCACTGATCACAGGCGTTTGTTTCAAACCGAGGGCTTGGCGATTCAGCCATGATTCTCACTGATTCAGGTGGAAGACAAATGGGCTGAAATGAGCTGAGGTAGGCGGCGTAGCGTCCTTTTGCTGGACTACCTGCTAACGGGGCTTTGGAAAATGGTCCAGGCATTAGCTTGTACTGTACATGGATTCTCACTGCCACATTCCTATCTCGTCCTCGGGGGGCTCGGTCTCCGGGCGCTATGCCTGCGAGCCGGATGAGGTCCAGTTGGTGAGCTCCTGTTGGTCAGCTCTGGTTGGTGATCTCTGGCTGGTGAAGTCTAGTTGGTGAGGTCCAGTTGGTAATCTCTGGTGGGTGAGTGAGCTCCGATTGGTGAGGTCCAGTTGGTGAGAGTTCTGGTAGGTGACCCTCCTGTTGGTCAGCTCTGGTTGGTGGGTTCTGGTTGGGTGACCTCCTGTTGGTCAGCTCTGGTTGGTGAGCTCGAGTTGGTGGGGTCGGTTTAGTGAGCGGGGTAAAATTCAGTTAACAAGAACAGAGGTGAATCAAGGGAGACTTCAGCGGCACTGTTGTATAGCGACAGTTGCATACCTACTTGATCGCAAGATCGTAAGTACCGATGCAATCAAGTTACCCTGGGTATTCACATGAAGTTGCAAATAATCTCGTATTTAAAGTGGGCAAAAGGCTTTGAACGGGAATAACGGCCACGAAAACCGTAGATACACCCATGGAGTTGAGCATATCGACTACTTATGCACCATGGCTGCTTTAATGAAACGTGCTATTATTCCAACATCGCGTATCCGAACTAGCTTGAATCTCATTGCCCAATTATAATTTCGCTCATGTGTTAATCTCGCGGTGTCCTCCCACAGAGGTGGAGACAAAAGCTTGCAGTCACGTTCTATGACAAGCTATAAAAATTCAACAACTTCGTTCAAAGCTCAGCCACTATTTGGTTGTTACTGCGATATCCCAAGCTGAGTTGTCAAGGGACACGAGTGCTAGCACAAACACCGCGCATCCCTACGGCATGTCTTTTGCAGAACAATACCTAATGTTGTCTTCGGCGGAACAAGATCCAGGCGTCGACAAGGCTTTGCTAAGCCATCAAGCTCAATATCAGCCACGCAATAAATATTCTGGGGGTTCGATGACCCCAAATCAGAATCCTGCTAGCCGGCTCTCTCCGATTCCACTAGCACTAGTCGATGATGAAGCACAGTGGGATGAAATACTGCTGGAAGAGTTTCACCGAGATACAGAGTCCCAAGATCCGAATAACCGCGCTGGACTCGTTCTTGGTCAGAGATGTGCATGCTTCACCATCGCCCTCACCACGATGCAGCAGCTCTGTCAATTTTCGGAGTTTTTGCAAGTTAAAGATATCGGCCGCCTTCTAGATGGTTCGAGCACTGCTATCAAAAATTGCGAACAATTCTCAAGCTGCCACCAAAGCTGTCATCAGAAATACATCCTTCTCTATCTTGCCGTGTTAGAGCAAGTTGACAACCTCTATTCGTCGCTCAGGAAGCAGATAGTTTCAAATGACAAGGATTGCCAAAAATTCACGATAGAGGTTATGATTGGCAGTTTCACCCTCAAGACTGGCTTGACTTCGGACATAGGGAAAGCATTGCTGAGGGCTGAAACTAAAAGGGCATTGGTCTGCACACGGAAGCTTGCGGAAAAGTTTCGGCTCTATGTCGAAGGAGGATGTACAGCCGAGGTGAAGTGCCAGCAGGAAATATTATCAGCTCTTGCAGAAAGCATTGAATGGAATTCAAAAGCTGGACTGGTCGACCTCACAGATGGAGCATTGTCTGATACACTGTGACCCCTTTTATCCAGATTAAGTGCTTGCAAGGTCGGATGGTTCAGTTCTGATAGTATTGAACAGAATAGACTTCTTCAACAAGCTGAGCTTCACTATTTGAAAACATGAACTCCCGTCTTCAGCTTCCTCGCTTTGCAGAGTTCTATTTTTTCTTCATGCAGCCAGTATCCCATCATGTCTAACACCTTACCAACAATCATTTGTGTCTTTAGCATATCATGCCTCATGACCTTCAAGTTTTGGTATTTCATGTTAATCAAGCGTTGAAGCTTCAGTTGTTCAATGTAAATAAATAGTATCAAACAATAGGTGGTACTGAGCCAGAGATGCTTTGTCCATACATAAACTATGATCATTACCCCACAGCTCCCATCCAATTATGCGCCAACTTTTGTTTCTCATTCCAACATGTTCCGTTCAACTCCAAGCACTTGGAATGCATCCAATTAGCCACTGGCTCAATGTTTCTACAAGTGTGCCATTGCTCAACATTAGCAAGCCAAAAGCCTGCTTCAGGTCTATATGGTCTAGTGACTGGAGTTGTATCAAACTGGCATAGTAACGTTTGACGTATCGCCTCAATGCAGTGGTCTAGTGCAGGTTTTGTTCTGGTTAGTGAACCGAACATAATCTGGACACATATGGAAAGGACAAGTCAGTTTACCTAGGTGCATTCTCCAGGTGATTCTAAATGGGGCTGGTGGGAGATCCTCGGTTTCGATTTCGGTATAGTATTCGCGATGCGTGTGCATACGTAGCATATTCTGATCGTGTTAGGGTGCGAAGAATGTTCAGAACTGATAAACAGGAAAAGACTAACTAAGCAGTGTAGCGAGTGAAATGAGTTAGGTCTATAGCACGTTAGATTGTCATTTAAATGAAGGCTATGCAGTCAAGACATAGGAGTATGCGTACGCAGTCCAATAGACACCAAATTTCTCGTCTTCTTTCACGAATTCGAACCCTCCTCGTTCGGCGATCTCTTCTTCTGTTAATCCAACAAACCGGTCTACTGGTTTCAGTTGATTGAATTGAGTGACAGGGATTGAATTGGCAATATCATGGCCGTACTCACCTCCGTTTAGTAACATGTCATCCCATGCCTGATCGATGTCAGGGCTTGGAGGCCCAACATAATGCGGCCCATCTGGATCCTGAGAAAGGTAGACTGTCCCATTTGGATCGATGTGTATATCACTGATAAATTTGACCTTTTTCATACCCAGCGCCCCGTTTGCGAAATCTAAAAGGTGGTCAGACTTTGTTTCAGGAATACGTGGTCTGTAGGAACGGGATCTATACTAAATTCTGTGTCAAATCCAGTTTCGTACGTATCATGAGCACGATGGCTTCGGTGGATTGTCTGTGTAATGACCAAGAATGTGAAAAGTATTGCACAAATCACCCATGGAAGAATGATGTAGAAATTGAGCCCCCTTGCCGAATGTCTGGGTAGTGGTGAGAGGGGCAGAGTCCTATATTTTTCATGCACATCTTCTTCAGAAGGCAGTGAATCGTACTTTGGAGTATGCCAGATCTTGGGATACATTCTCTCCAAGTGTAAGCTGCTGAAGATAGTAACGTCTGTGCTGCTTGGACTTCCAGAGTTGGGCATAGTGGGCGCGAAGATGACACCTTCATAGGCTTCAGGAGTTGTTCTATTCTTTTTGCTGGATGAATCTTTCCGAGAATGACAGTCTACAGGGCTACGCTTGGGTTCCATGGCGAGGTGCGCCTTTGAAGATGGCTATTCCGGAGCTGGTCGTTCCGAGTTTGGTATGCCCGGGTTGCAAGTCCGAAAATCCACGTCCAAAGCCAGTTTTCGGTGGTAATCTTACCAAGGCGTGTTACCAAGGGTCTAACTTGATTGGCGTGATCTTGTACTAGAACCCAAAGTGTACATCCTTGGAACAATTTTCGGCTTGCCACCGAAAGCATAGGTTTTCGGAATGTTGTGACTATCTAATGCCATTTGAGAGCATATCCTACGTGAAGAAGGCCTACATGAGAAGCTGGGCTTATCGAGTTTTTGCAACGGAGTAGAAAAGGTTTCAACATGAATACAGCATAGTGGCCCATAGGATAGAGCTACACGTTTTCCACTACCTACGTACTACTACTATCAGGTGCTTTTGCCTCCGCAAAGACTGGCTGGCGCACCATAAAATGGCGAACATATGGCTCGGTTGCGCCAAATTGTGAGTAGTCTGTGGAAACAGTCTCGACTAGCCCAAAATCTTGTCTCTCGTAGACTTTTAATCCTGCAGGGGAAGCGCATGCATACGCTTTCTGACAATAAGCATCTGCTATCTCACATCCAGCCTTCACAAGTAATGTTGCGACGCCTTGACGGTGAAATGCAGGCTTGACGGTCAAGAAATCCAAAACTACATAATAGTTAGAAAGCATCTCTATATTAAACCGAGAGGAACTGAACGCTTACTTAGAAATGGGTCATCTCCCCTAACTCTTCTTTCAGCCTCTAGTAGACCATTGGCCCGAAATGCTATCATCTCGCCACCCTTGGCGTTCGGTATAGGTGATTCCTGAAAGACTCTCTCAAAACGCTCTCGGTCTTCTAGACTAGGCTCCGCAACTTGAGCTTCTGGCCAGGCATTCTTATCAACTAGTTCGGGCGGTAGTATCCAGCGGGCATAGCCAACTACTTCCCCGGTAGCGATATCGATCGCCTTTTGGTGTCGTTTCTTTTCTCTCTCAGTAGCTAGATTCCATGGGAACCTCTTCGTTGTCTGCGCGATTAAATTCTCAAGTGAAAGATCCTCCCATCGGTAACGCCAATGCCAGTCTGTATTCCAAGCCGTGTGAATCACAGTCGCGATATCGGAAGCATCAGTAGGTCCACAAGGTTGGAGAGCAAATCTCATGATGGTTGAGAAAGCGTATAAGACAGCGTGTCAGTTCGGTAGAGTTTAGGGTAGCAAGCAGGATAAATTATCGTGATTTCTGATATTAAGGAAGGTAAGTTCACAGAGCCTTCAGGGAGAGGTTTTATGCACAATTCAGGGGTAAATGTACCTAGACTAGCCCCGTTTAGGAAGACGATATTCGACGCAATGTTTCCACACAAGTAGGTGATTGACTTCCCTTTCGTTTATTCACGAATCAGGACTTCTCGCACAATTCTTACGGAGAATATGTAGGCTTAGATGTGATGTAACAGAAGAGCCTCTAGCCAGATCCGTGCTCCGATAGTTATCGGCGGTCTAGGGTCTACGGCGTGTTCGCTACTTACAGGGACGGAATTATAGAGAGCAGGGATATTCATGGCACCACAATCGGCGGTTCAGGTTCCGAAGTGTCTTCGGCGTCTAACAATTGCAATGTAGCTGTAGATAGAAAGAATATTAGCAATGGCTTATTCTATCGCCATGATCTGCTGTTCTGTGTAGATCAGTTCTTCCCAAGCCCAAGCCTTCCTGAATTCTCTTTTTCACAAAAGCATACAATGGCGTCTATCTTGAGACAATACCCTAAAAGGTTGCGAGCATGTAGGCAACCATTTCAGTCCCTGATAGCTACGTGAGCGAACTCCTAACTTTGATAGGGACGAAAGCAAATTGTGATCTTCGATATCTGGAGGACCTTTCAGACGACATCGAGCCTTTCATAAATAGGACGTCCATTTCTGGAAATGAAGGGGAGCAAGGCGAGAAACCGAATCGACGGACTCCACTCTCACCGCCATGGTTCCGTAAAGCCATGTGCGTGTTACTTGTGGTCTTCATCATGTTCCTTGGAGTCGTCGTCTTCTTAATTCTAGTATCCAACAGCAAAGCAACAAGGCATTGGTAGCTCCTAAACTCCAAAATGAAGGGGGCTCCCAAGTACTTGCACATTGTGGGACCAATTTAGAGGAGGCGCAAGCTCTTCGATGCATTTGGGACATCATGAATTTTGGCTGGATTCATCCGACATGCTTCGACCAGGTGGAATCCGACAGATGGTACGATACATATGGACCATGGGAGTGGTACACCGAGAAACCGGGCAACGGAACTGATGCTGTGCGCCTGACACCTGAACAACTGCCCTTTACACCCGTTACTTACACGACACAGGGATACCACGTACAACATTGCCTTTACATATTCAGATCAATTCACGTAGCAGCAATAAACTCTGGTCCGATAACGAACGAAGGATCTTCACTGGGACACACAGAGCACTGTGCCAAATTGATGGCGGATCCCGTCCTTCAACCTTTGAAGATATTGTTACTCGGGTCCGCTTACTGTTTCTTCAATGTGTAACTATAACATAGTCTTGGCAATCATTGAAGTATCGAGAGCTCGTTAGACGTTCTGTGCGACAAGCACTATGGTTCGTTTCTCACCTTCCAGTGCAGGACTTAACATCAGAGGTGCGCCTTTTCGACGCTTCTCTCTGCACCTCATATGGAAGGCATGAAAACACGCGGATACGTAGCTCACTCAAGATTTCTCAATCAGAGCATGGAGCTGGTTGGTGTTGCGACAAGCTATATGCTTAATTGTAGGATGCACCAAGCACAATTTTATGCAATGTTTATGCAAAAGCATCGGAGCGGACCGTCCGACTCTCGACGTCCGCTCGCTCGAACGTCTCTCTCATCACGCATCAAACTGAATCTATATAATCATTGAACGCCTTTCTTACACGCGGCTTCAAGGTGGGAGATAAAGTTATTCTGTTAACGTGTTCTTCATGTCATCGTGTCTCGTGTCATCCTACCAATTTCTTCCCGCCTTCCTCCAAGCAAGCATTTGGCCTGCTTCCATCCTCTCTCGCTCTCTCCCCACCTCAATTGCTAACCCACAGCATCCGCAATGACTTCACAACCCCCAGCGCCTATGTATCGAACTCCATATCCCTTCTCCACGCGCTTGTTCTACGCCACCAAGCTCTATCTTATCAAGTTCGTTATCAAAATCTTCCTCCGCGTCGTGAACCTGCCTGGCATACGAAAGAAAGAACATCAACCAACTTTCACAAAAGTCTACCCAGTCCAGCCATCTCTTCGCCACAGAGTGTTCTTTCCCAAGACATACAAAAGCGGGGATGTTCTTCTGCCATTGTATCTTAATCTACACGGTGGGGGCTTCGCATTGTTCGAGGTTCGTCATCATCAATTAAATTCCCAGGCTTTTAGCAGAATTGTGTTTTGAGCGAGTGCTGAACTCTTTCCCATCTAGCCAGTGGCCGACGACGAATTCTGCGCGGACTTTTGCAACAAGAATAATGTCCTGGTGATCAGTCTCAACTACCCTTTGGCGCCTGCGAATCGATACCCAAAACCTGTATACGCCCTAGTCGATGTCGTTGAAGCTGTGTTGGAAGACGAAAGCCTTCCCATAGACAGGAAGAAGGTCACGATCGGGGGCTCCAGTGCTGGAGCAAATCTATCTCTGGCTTGTATACAAGATCCGACTTTACAAGGGAAGATTGGAGGCCTGGTTGCACTCTACCCACCTTGTGATATGAGCACATCTACCAGTGTGGCAATGGCGAGCAGACCAGCGAATGCTGGAAAAGATATGTTGGAAAGCGGGGCCGACATGTTCAATTGGGGTTTTTTCACTGATGACCAGAATCTGAAGGACCCCCAGTTATCTCCCAAATATGCGGATCGAACAAAGCTACCCCCAAAGTTATATATAGTTGGATGTGACTTTGATTTACTTTGTAAGGGCTCGGAGATTATGGCCAAGAAGTTTGCAAGTGTGGGTCATGGGAAGAGAACGGGGACGCATGATTGTTGGGAACAGAATGGAGTGAAGTGGGAGAGGGTGATTGGCGAGGAACACGGTATGTTATTTGAGCTGCTGTAAAGGTGTTTGATACTGATGTAAAGCATTAGCCTTCGACCGTGTTCTCGGTTCCGGCGAAGTCAAGGCAAGGAGACTCAAGATACGGACAGAACTGTATGCGAGCGTCGCCGAATTCTCGTTTCGAGAAGTGTACGTGTGATTGGGAACACCGTTATGTTAGGAGTATCTATATGATTGATATCCTGCCCAGGCCAAGTGCCTCCTAGCATGGAGTTCTACTGAAACTGAAATAGAGACATTTGATCTCCACGTTCTTGCTCGGCAGTTCCAGTAGACCTGGGGAGCAATAGTTCGTCGAGCCATTTTCCAAGCTGTCTTCAAGCACCTCAAATACAGCCTTGACTACACATTTCCCCTAAATTTTTGTCTACGTAAAGCAAATGCAAAAGTTCTGCCATTTATTTTTCGTTTGCGAGACTGAGTCTGGCGTGGACGATATATAGAACAGAAGTCTCCATAGCTCCTATTTTCTGATTCATTGAAGCCAATTAAAATCAGTCCATGTTCATGAGAGTCATTTCCTTCGAAGTCTAGACCGCCATACAGGTTACAGAAGCTACAGACAATCAGTACGCTCGCACAGGTGCCAGAACTTCGTCCCAACAAATGCCCAGATGAGTTCCGTCCGAGAGCGAAACGCATTCTAGGAAAGTTTCCCTCACATCTGAGGAATTTGGCGTTCTCTAGTTGATTCAAACCTTGCTTTTTCAATCCTTCTCGAGGCCGTCAAGTGAACTTTATAAGGTTCTAACTCTTCTGAGATCAGCTGAGATCGGCGAGACAGTTTCTATACACGGCAGCATATGCCACTTACGAATCGAGTGCAGGGCCAAGCTTGTGAGGAATTTCCAAACCATTGTATCGCACCGCGAAGGGTATCCTCGACTCGTTGACCTCGGTCTCAAGTTCACAGGTCTAAATAAAGCGATTTCCACCATTTGGCATTTGTTGACTGGTCGATGCTTGTCATGACTTTCGATATATGGGCCCTAACTGGGATAGCCTCGAGCACTGTGCCCGTTGCAAGAGCAGCCAAGTTATTGGTAGGTATCAAAACTCCTACCAAGAAATCTTGGAATTTTCAACTCCAATTCAAAACAGCGTTGCGACCTCGGCTGGGCAGCCAAGATATTCCGCACACAGCGGGATATCCGTGCTGAGGCTCAAGTGCATCCCTATGTCTTTGCCTGCGTCCGCGTCGATCGTGTCACTTGGCGTTTGATGAAACATTGGCACTTCTCCGACGCTTTAAACTCTAATACCCCGACAATTCACAGGCCAGCAGATTGGCGACCACGGCGATTGAGCATCCAGATATGGGGACGGGCCAGGCCGTGCAGGAGGGAGCGATTTCTCGCCGCTGGGCTAGGCTCAACTTGGGGCCCCTCAATACTTTCATATAAGAGTCTTGTCAGTCATGCGTCCTTACATATTCTTGTTGCTTTCCAGCTGCGCTCAATTTTTCACTTCATTCCATTCCGATTTGTATGCGAAGCTTGACGCCTCGATCTGGTTCTCTGCCCATAATATTTTAATACCATCTCGTCTTTCATTCCTAGCAGATCGTCCCCAGCAGCCACTCATCAACCACAGACATGCATCACCAATTCCTCGTCGCTTTTGCCCTGTTCGGTGGCCTCAATGCCCTACCGCTCAACATCAACCTCGGAGCCTACTCGCCCGCCCTAGTAGTCGGTGATGGTGAAATTTCGTTCGGAGGTAATCAAGACGTGTCCAACCTGATGAACGCCTTGGAAGGAGCAGCGGTTTCTGGAGCAGCAGCTAACGGGCAAGCAGATGCTGCCGCTGCTGCTGCTCCGGCTGCTCAGCCCGCCGCTGCGCAACCTGCTGCCGCCGTTGTCCCAGGTCAAGGTCAGGACGTCACCCAAATCACTTCCCTCCAAGGCATGGGCAAGGAGATTGCTCCCCGTGTCGTCAAGCTGGTCCCTAACCCAGCATCAGTGAAGAGGGATATCGCTGGTTTCAACGCGGCCTTGAACTATGCTTCCGGCGCCTTGAAGACGAGCCCTGAGGTCCAACTCGGTACTGGCGAGGGTGGATCTGGTGTTGGTATTACACAGAAGCCCGGTACGTGCAATGCTCCAGACTGGGATTTCCTCTTCTTGATTCTCTCATGATTGGAACTATGTCCTCGAAGCACTGGCTTAAGTTCGTTGTGAAGCACTGTTGACTTAAAACTTGTAGGCACTGCTGCAGCAGCTGCCCCAGCAACAACCACAAAGGCCACCGCCAAAGCGCGCCAAGTTCTCGAGCGGGACGCCGACAAGATCACCAGTGAGCTCGTCGCCCGCGACCAAGCCATAGCCAAGGAAGCCGCTGCACGAGCCGTTGCACGAGATGAGACTGCTGCCCCCAAGATGAAGACCACGGTTACGACTATGTTTGTGCGAGGCGGACCTGCTCCTGCTGGTATGTTCGTCTTTCTTTTCCTCTCTTTACGTGAGTGGATGAATACTAACGGGGAACAGCACGAAGTGAAGATGGAACCCTTGTTGAGAAGCGCGAGACGACCTCCACTGAGAAGCGAGCACCGAGCCCTGGTCTTGATGGCGTTAACTTGAATATGGCTGAGGGACAAGTGGCTGAGCTGACTTTTGTTGAGACGAGAGCAGTCGATGACGATGAATGAGTGTTTTAGATCACGTTGTTGCTAGTTTGTAGGTTAGAGCGAAAGAGGAGGATTCATGCTACTATGGCTATTTAAGCCATTTTGTTTACATATCGGGCGTCAGGGACCCTTTTTTCCTTCTTGTCCTGGTGGATCCTAGAGGGAGACTTTTTAGAAAAGTTCAAAGCTTCCCCCCACTTATCCTTGGGGTTCCTCCAACCGTTCCTACCACAGTTGTGAGAAGTGAAGGTGGAGGTGGGGTTGAAATTGAGGGTGGGTGGCAATTGGAACGATGTTTGACTTGGCGAAACGAAATGGGGGCATCTAAGCTTCATGCAAACACGTTCATCACGCAAGCCATCTCCACTGTTGAAGCACGGAGCCTAATGCCAATATGTCCAGAGCTACTTCTTACACTCTTGAAATGCCAAGTTTGGCTGGGTGCGATGCTCGCCACTTGGCTCTCTTAGTCTCGCTCTGTCCCTTCAACATTCTTTTCTGTCACATGCATCTGTCACCATTATCGTTGCTTTCGATTGCTTCTTGTACATTCGCTATGCCAAATACTGAGTACGCTGTTTTTCTAGACTAATTCACGATCGTCCTTCATGCTTATACAACCCACAAGCCTTCACCTCCTCAACCCAAAGTCCCCAAGGACGATCCTGGCTCGCAGCATTCATCTTCAGACTCCCCTTCACTTGCTCTGCGTTCAAATACTGCATCTCTCTGGTCACGCTAACACCTGCTCTTATGGCTGCATTCCGTAGCGTAATGGCATTAGTCTGGACCGAAGCATTGACATGCGTATACACAGCTCTGTAGACAGCCTGCTTGATGCTAGTACCCACAGTTGTGAAGCCATGGTTCGCCATGAGAACAACATTATGTTCAGGAGCAGAGGATTTGGACGCGGAGAAAGAAGAAGCCAAGCTCGAACCAAACTTTACAGAGTTGACAAGCATATCCTGCTGATCGTCTTCAGAGTACAGCGGTACGATATCGTAGACCGGAACATGAGTACCGAGAAATCCAGCAATGTGAAAAGTAGGCTTCATAGCTACCCCGCTCATGGTGTATGGCAGTACAGCTTCGGAGTGGCTGTGGATCACGCTGTTGATCTCAGGAAATCGCTTGTAGATCTCGCTGTGGATAAAGCGCTCTTGGTAGCCCTTTTTGGAGTTTGGGTCAACGGGCGAGCTGTCTGAGATGTTATATTCGATGAGATCTGGGTGCGAGGAAACGAGCGCCGGGGCTCTGTCCCCGGACATGATGAAGACATCGGATTTTTCTGGATGTCTTAGACTGATGTGCCCGTATGCGTCGAGGACTTTGTGGTAATGGAGGATGTGATTTGCTGTTATCAGAGCATCGAGCTAGAGAGTGTTGTTCAGAGATGTACAGTTTGTGAGATAGAGTTGTGATTTGTGTCTTTGACCACAGGCTTGGGGGGGCTAAATGTAAGAAATGCTTAATGATTGATGCGATGCGAAAGGAGAAAGCTTACATCCTCAGCGTTCGACTTAGAACTTGGCAATGAAGACATTCTTACAAAATATAAAGCTAAATTTCAGTATAGGGAAACACGAATAAAAAGACCATGAAGGGAAGTTCATCTGATCGGATCATGTTCCCCGCAGTGAAGCCAGGGGCTGCTGACGTCAGGCGGGTCCCGACAAGATCTTCTCCCAACTTCCTTACGAGTACTCTCTTCAACAATGCACAATCTTGTGCGATACATCATCCTCGGCGACGGGCTGGTATCAACTTATCTGCGACCTTGTATTTCACGATAATGTATTGCGATAACGACAACTCAAGAGCTCAACACGGCTGAGCCTTGCTTCTGCGCAGAAGTGCAAAAAGTGGCGAGGTCTTCTGATCAAACAAGAAGGTGTCTTCACCTCGGCCAACCTCTTTCCAGAAGGATGGGAGACTGGCAGCCCTCCAAGCCGAATCGTCTGCACGACATCACATTGGATAAGGCTATCCTTGAGAGATTCGGCTGTTCCTGATCTCAGATTGCAAGTGCTGATGAATCAGGAGCTCCCATTCGACTGCCGATCAGGGCCAAGGATTAAGCATCCCTTCTAGCCCGCTCAAGAACCGGAGCCGCTGCACCTTAATTCTATAGTGAGCCTATGAGATGGTTGAAGGTGCTGGAAGCTACCGCCGCTATCACTCCTCTCCTTCTCCTTTTGAAATGCTCCCCGCCAACGGAGTCGTGCACGCTTCCATGAAGGGCTCACCCAAGTCAGTACCTTGGTCGATCGTTGGACTTGATATATAAATCAAGGCTATCCCATAAGCATGGAATCTTTCCTTTTGCTGTTGTGAGATATTCAATTGTGTTTGACTTCAACAGTTCATCATGGCCAATTTCTCTATTCGAGTCCTGGCAACCTTCCTTGTAACCTTGCCAGTTGCCTTTGCGGGGTCCCCGGCCACATGTTCTAATCCCCAGACGAGTTGTCAAAACACCACCGCAGTATCCGACCTCTGCTGTTTCAATGCACCAGGGGGCCAATTGCTCCAGACTCAGTTCTGGGATACGTCTCCTTCAACTGGCCCTTCGAACTCCTGGACTGTCCACGGACTTTGGCCTGATCATTGCGATGGGACCTATGACTCGGATTGTGATCCTACTAGAGCTTACGCAAACATCACCGCCATTCTTCAGTCGTACGGAAAGACGGATCTTCTTTCTTACATGAACGAATTCTGGGTCGACATCGATGGCGATAGTGAATCCTTCTGGGAACATGAGTGGGCAAAGCACGGAACTTGTATTTCAACACTCGACCCTTCTTGCTACACCGACTACACACCACAAGAAGAGATTCCCGACTTCTTCCAAAAGACAGTTGATATTTTTCAGACTCTAGACAGCTATACCGTAAGAAACCCCTCCTGTTACCGAAAATATCATTCTCATTATCTTAAATAGGCACTTGCAAATGCAGGCATTGTTCCCTCCAGTTCAGCGACATACACCGCCTCTCAGATCCAAGCAGCGCTAAAAAGTGCGTACGGCTTCGATGCTACTATTCAGTGCAGCTCCGGTGCTTTGGACGAGATCTGGTACTCCTACAATGTCCAAGGCTCTGTTCAGACTGGTCTGTTCATCAAGACGGAACCAATTGGGCAAACATCCAGCTGTTCATCCACAGGTATCAAGTATCTTCCAAAATCTGGAAGCCCTGTTTCGATTTCATCGAGTCCGTCGACTACCAGCACAACGTTAACTACAAGCAAAACTGTATCTAGCGCCAGCTCAAGCCCCACCGTGAGTACAAGCACTACAAGCACTACTGCATCTAGTGCTAGTTCAAGTCCCACCGGAGGCAGCGGCACATTCTCTGGCTCTGGATACCTGAATGCGTTCACAAGTGGTAGTCAGACTGGATGCTTGATCAGTGCAGGGACTTGGTACACATCTGGCCCTTGTGCTACATTTTCTGCTACAGCTTCAGGTAAGTACCATTTCCTGCCACCTGTACAAATCCTAACAAGAGTATGAACTAGCCTCCGGATTCACATTGAAATCGTCTAAAGGCTCTTGTGGAATCTCCAGCTCTTCGACCTTTACTTGCGGGTCTGGCGTAACTGCTACGGTTTTCACGGTAAGAAACTTCTTTCATTTTTTCGAACTATGTGCTGACTTCTAGATAGGCCAGTGGAGGGTATCTATCTTATGGTGGAAGCACGACGTTCTATGCTGCTGCGGTGCCAAGTGGCTCAACGCAGGAGGCAGTGTCTACGGCTTCGAACAGTGTGAGCGTTAGCTTCGAGTGGCAGAGCAAGTGAACCCTCACGTTTTCCTATCACATATCTATTGCGAATCATTCTTATATCGCTTATATGTTTAAATAAATAAAAACAACCGCATTCTTGAAATTCTATCCTAGCATCTTTTGTCGTATTTAACGTGACCCCGCCAACCTTTTCAAGAGCTCCATGTCTTCCACAAACTACTCCGTAGCAATGTCACGTTGCCTGCAATTGCTCAATCCATTCCTGGACTTAGGCTGGCTTGACTGTAGTCTCTTCAAACCATGGAATTGACAGGGCAGTACCCGCCATTTTTGGGATACATTCGCAGATAATAAGTAGAGCAATAGCGATGCAATTTGAGGACATGGGCTCGAGCGCAGGTGCTGGCATGGGACCATAGCCCTCAGAGTGCGGGTGCTATACCTCTTCGAGAATATCCAAGGACCGGAGAAAGGAACGAGGCTAGAGTGAATTGTGCTTGCTGTACCAAATCTGAACACGGAGAAGGTAGCTCTGCCGCTTCCTTTCCAAACCGCGAATTCGTAGCTACCTTGGGTTAGCACTTCTCAAATGGCCTGGCGCTTCAATATAATAGTACATATCTTCCCAGATCGAAAGTCATTTTCGATACTCAGAGCCAACACAAGAAATTCAGGAATCAATTCTTCGATCACTCGATTCACTTATGTTCATCCGTCCTCACCATTACTCGCCTCAGCAACATCTACTCATTCACCATCTTCCACATACAGCAAGATGCACCACCCAGGGATCATAATAACAATATCCACACGCATAATCGGTTATTTCGTAACGGGCATAATAATCTTCATAATCCTGTGGTTCTTGCAAGACTTTTATTTCTCACACCCTAAAGCCCCCAGCACAGCGGTGAATTTAGAGGTTCTTGAGCTCAGGGTGATGGAGCTGGAAGGGAATGTTAGCTACTTACTATGGCAAAGCAACGGATATTCTACTGGTGAAACTGTTTATTGCGACGATGAGTCTAATTATCAAGATAACTTGACCGTCTTCTCAGACGAGGACTTCTTCGACTGGAGTGTTCGTGGAAGCGACATGGAGGAACCAGAGGAGAGGCCGGGAGACTGGTTGTGGAGTCCTGATTAGTCGGCAAGGGTGGTATGAATAGATTGGGCATTGTCTAGAAGCTGAGAATAGAGAGGCTACTCAAATTACAAAAGGGTATCAGAATACTTGAGACTACCGGGAACTATGACTGGCCTTTCCCTTGCGTAGTCTCTGTGAATTGCTGATGAGAATTTTTGTCCTGTCTCATTGTCTAGAACATTCAGAGACAACGTGAAATGTTTATTGATCATTGTTCCAAAACTGCCTGGGAAATTGGGGTTGGAAGTGGATTTTAAGCTTGAATGTGTCTACCAAGCAAGGAATATTGGGCATGAAGAACCTTAATGAGAAGTTTGCTATGTCTCCTCATTGTACAGAACATTGAGAGACAATGAGAAATGTTTGTTGATCCATTTTCCAAGATTGTCTTGGGCATTGAGGTTGAAAGTGGGTGTTACACTTGAATGTGTCTACCAAGCAAGGTACATTGAACATAGAGAACCAGACCCCTGTGGTTCTGCGAGAAATGCATACGTGAATCTCAAGACACTCCACTACCCATGTCATCAACCCCCTATCCGAAGTGGAGGACGCGCTAGCGACAGCCGTATATCGAACAATAACAAATTGTTCGCTAACTCAAATTCAAAAACGGCTGGATAGCTCAGCGGTAGAGCGCCTCTCCATTATGTTCACTTGCACCCTAGCCAGAGGTCGCTCCTCTGGGTACCTTAGGTCGCTCCGACGGGTCGTTTTGGGGGGCGTAAGAAGAACTGCTGGCTTAGAGGACGTCTCAGGTTCGAATCCTGATTCGGCCACAAAACAAATAATTTTTTTGCTCTTTTTTAGTGCTTTGAAGAGAAGGAGAGAAGATCACGTTTCTGTAACCTTGCTCGCTTACGAATACTAAGCGAGGAACCTTTGGGATCCAAGATGTTCCAAGCAAGTCTTTGCAGGACTTGAACATCTTCATGCTTTTATTTGCCTTTTAAGTCTTCATGCAGTATAATCCAGGTGGCAAAGGTTTTGATTTTACCACGGCGTTCTGGTACTTTCGGAGCCATCGAGCTTGGGCAACACAAAAAGCATTAGGTTTTAGCTGAACCTCGACTTAGATCATCGTACAGCTTGGACTTGGGACATTGTAAAGATTCGACTTGGGGCATTATATAGCTTCAGCTTTGGGATATTGCACAGCTTCAGCCGGGGTCATTGTACAACCTCGACTTGAATCATTGTACAGCTTTGCCTCGGAACATTGTAAAGTGACGATTTTCGAAATTGACTGCGAGCTTGGAGAGAGCACCTAGACAGCGCTCTGGAAACGCAACTGAGAAAGCTATCAATTTTAAAGCAACGCAATGAGATTTGAATCATATTTGAACATTGTGAAGCTTTACAATCATAATTCAGTAATGAGCACGATCAACCTCAAGTGCTTGAAATCAGAACGTAGACGCAATAGCACGAGTAATCGGCAGATGTTCGAGCAGGCGTGGGACAATAGAACCGTGCTATGTGGTTCTACAGAATCTTATGCGGAGGAATGCTCTTTGCATAATCGAAATCAAAGAGGATCTGCGAGTGATGACTCCTCCGTACTTGATTTCGAGGATTTCGATGGTTGTTGGAGGTTGAAGAAGTGGGACACTCTACGCGAGAACTCGAACCAACCGCGCCTTTTCCCCAGAACGCGTCTCACCAGCGCTGACCATCTTCCAAGTCAATAACACCTCCGATTTCTGACCCTCAACCTCCCATTCCATCCACAACGACTGCAAAATGCCACGCAAACAAGAGATCGATCTCGAGGATGAGGAGCCGCCTACTATCGAGCCATACAAGGTCTTGGGCATCGAGAAGTCAGCGACTGCAGATGAGGTGAAAGCCGCGTATCGCAAGGCTGCGTTGAAGCACCATCCAGGTAAGCGTAGCATATTGATGCTACCACTTGAAATTAGAACTCTCCTTGGCGACTGGAAAACTTTCAAGCCAATCATTTGCGTCAAGCTATTGCTACATAAAGTGCTAATGCCTCGTCACAGACAAAGCAACCCCAGAAACCAAAGATCAAGCCACCCTCAAATTCCAAGAAATCGCCTTCGCACACGCCGTCCTCTCTGACCCCGTCAGACGCAAACGCTATGATGTGACCGGGTCCACTGCCGAATCAATCGGCTTTGATGGAGACTTCAGTTGGAGCGAATACTACTCCGAACAATTCCGGGATGTCATCACCACCGAGTCTATTGAAGCTTTTTCGCGGCAATACAAGGGCTCGGATGAGGAGAAAGATGATTTACTTAATGCGTATGAGAAGTTTAAGGGCAATTGGGTGAGAATCTATGGTACGGTTATGCTGAGCGATCCGCTTGAAGATGAAGAAAGGTATAGGGTGATTATTGATGAGGCGATTGAGAAGGGGGAGGTTAAGGCGTATAAGGCGTATACGGAGGAGACGCAGAAGGCCAAGGAGAAGAGGATGGAGAGTGCGAGGAGACAGGGTAAAGAGGCCGAGGCGTACGCGGAGAAGTTGGGGCTGAAGGATAAGCTGAATGGGAAGAAGGCGGATGGTGGGCTGGGAGATTTGGCGGCGCTGATTCAGAAGAGGCAGGCGGGTAGAGGCAACTTTCTAGATCATTTGGAGGCTAAGTATAAGGCTGAGGCGAAGAAGCCAAAGGGGAAGAAGGGCAAGAAGAGGGTTTCCGAGGATGAGGAAGATGATGACGGTGATATGCCTTCGGAGGAGGCTTTCCAGGCTGCGGCTGCAAGGTTGAAGAAGGCCCCAGCCGAGAGTGGCCGAAAAACGAAGCGTACGAAGCATTGAGGCTCTGTCTTCACCTATTCTCTAGTTATGCATGGCGGGGCGTTTGGAAGGGATGGATATCATGGCTGGTTTAAGACGCTGTATGAGAGACCAAAACAAAGACAAACTCTAACAACAAATGAGTGAAACATTCCCTTCCATTCTAATTGACCCATATCAGTCTAAACATCAAACAAAACAAATTGCAGCTGTTCACAGATATCCAGGAGACTCTCTATGAAATTCCCAAAATTCGCTGACACGTGCAGCCCGCACCCGTGACTTCGCACCATTTTCGCCCCCAATCCCAAACGCGTCTCCCAACCAACCTCAACACCAAACCTCCCACCACATATCTTGACTGCGCGCAACTCTGCACGAACACCACAAACATGCCATGACATCCGCGCCTCAGAATTTAACCATCTATCCTGACTACTGCCACGTCCTCTCCCCCACGATCGGAAAATGGGTGCCGTTGCGCGCGACGGATATTCACGCGCTGGAGAAGGTGGGCATGTTTTGTGATGGTGAGTCTTGCCTAGCTCCGAACCTTGCCTCAGCTTGAGTTTGGTTTGAGAAATGAGAATGAAACTATGTCAGATTGGAAGCTAATTATCTGTGGTGGGGATAGAAAGGCCACTGTTTCATTACAAGAATCATCCGATAAAATGGGTCCGCGTTACAGGTGTCGTTGTCGCCGTGGACGAGTATGCAGGGAAGAACGTGTATACGGTTGACGATAGCAGTGGGTTGTGTGTAGAGTGTGTTTGTGTTGCTCCGACACCACCACAGAAAGATCCAGCTGTTGGCGTCCCGTCGCATCTGAACCAGATCGCAGACATCCATAACCAGGCTTCGACTTCTTCCACAAACACAAAAAAGAGCACGGGCAAAGTGGACGACCAGGGGAAACAAGGGGGAAAATCCGCACCGTCGGTCCAGGAACCTATTGTTCCCTGGGAGCAAATGGATGTTGGTACGGTGGTCAAAGTTAAGGGCAGAATAGGCGATTACTGGAAGCAGAAACAGGTTGAGGTTGTCAAAGTCGAGGTGTTGAGAAGCACAGATGCAGAAGTGAAGTGCTGGAACGAAATTATGGACTTCAAAAGGGACGTGTTGGCGAAGGAGTGGGTGGTGAGCAAGGAGGAGGAAGAGAAGTGTAGGAGGGCTAGGGAGAGGGAGTTGAGGGGTAAAGGGAAATGGAACAGGGCCGGGGATAGGGTGAAGGATAAGGAGGAGGTTAGGAGGAAGAAAAGGGAAATGGAAAGGAACGAGGCGGATGGTAAGAGGCGGAAGGAGAGAGATGAAGTGCTGAGGGCGAAGAATAAGGTTAACTATCCTTCGTTGGCTGTGAGGAGGGCAGTGGCTGGGAAATACGATGCTTTGGGGATATAGCATCTATTGGCGCGACTTCATGATTCTCATATTGGGTTGGACTTGGATAATGACAATTAAACATATGGGAAACACACACGATAGAGCTTGGCCAGTGTTGATACAGGTTCTGGTGGTTGGCCGAAACAGGCTTCACGTCAACACAACTTGCCGTGCTTGAGCATTTCCCGCAAGATGGTCCCAAGAGGACGCCTATTTTGCTTCAAAGAGCTCAGCTTCAGATCAGTCCTCAGCTCCTCGCCATCGAATAGCTATTCCGACCTGCCGGCATCGCTACACTTCGCATATTCTATTGTCTTGGCATTGAGAGCGTTTAAGAGTTCGTCCAGTTAAGCTCCTGAATCCACAAAACTAATGCGCTGTCGCACGCTGCCAAGAGTGGCAGTGCAAAGCCACGCTGCATGACCGCGGGGTGGTACGTCAGCGACTTGTACTCGCAATGAGCTACCGGTTTTGAAGGCCATAGCTTCTGCAGCAGCTTGCTGGTTTGAGGATGCGAGAATTTGGTTAATCAGATCAAAAGATATGGTTCAAGATATTGGTTGGTGCTTCTCTTTATGTATTGAATCCTGAAGCTTCTGAAACAGTGAAGCGTGGGGAAGCTTGCAGCTTCCTGCAGCTCCCCTGTAATGGCGTGAATAATCCCGATGCAACTGAGTTTCCGAAGCCAGAAAATCAAGGTTCAGCTCTAAACTTCCAGCTTGCCGTATGTAGATGAAGCTAGCAAAAGCTCTTATATCTCTGCTAATTCCCACTTGGCGATCTTGGCTACATACTTCCGTGCCACGGCCTCTTCCTCAGTTTTCGGTATTACAACAACTCCCTCCAAACCATTCCTAATCATTCAGACCTACTGCACGAGCTCCGGTACATTCGGTCCTCCATCCGCATCTGCGAGACCTCGAAGACCCTGCATTCTCGATTGGCGGGTAGGTGAGCGATCTCCTTGCCTCGCGGTTCTCTCGCGTCCATACAGACGGTACAGAAAAGGAGGCGCAGCAGCTCCCCCCTCCAAAACCATTCTTGTGGCCCTCGAAACGTCCACGAGTTCACCCCGGGACGACTTCGCTCTTCAAAGATAAAGTCGCCAAGATGGTTTGTAAGTTAGACTTTTTTCCTGCTACCCCGCTGGCACCTGATGTCTATTCTGCTTTGGGACAATTGGTCGTCGGAAGCTACGCCCAGCTCTTATCCGCCGTCATTGAAAGCTCGAAGACTTCCAACACCAATGCTCCACCAACCCAACCCTCACTTTAACCCTCTGCAGTGCAGATTACTACGATATATTGTCGATACTGGTATATCACACCGATCTTCGGACGCCAAGTCAAAAAGCAGCCCTTGCTATCTATCCATCCTCCAGCACAGCCATAGAGCCAAGGCGCCCAGACAAGAACCTAATTTGATTGAACTCTTTGGGCTAACTTTACCTCTTCTTTTTGATGATATGTAGCCGGAACCCCATTTCGACAAGAACTGAAGCGTGCGAAGTCAAGGCAGAAGTCGATTCCCACGATGCCTCAACCATCGAACGGCGAAGCGAGCGAGAATACTGGGTTATTATCAGGACAACAGAATGGAGGCGCGGAAGGAGGATCTACGATGGACTACATTCGCTCGTTATTCAGCAAGAAAAAGACGGCGGGACTGGAGAGTGAGAATAAGTTCGTGAGGATTCCAGCACAAGTGCTGCATGTTACTAAAGTGACATTGTACAGCAACTATGTCAATATCCTGCTGGTATTCGTACCGCTGGGTATAGTTGCTGGTGCTACGGGCTGGGATCCCACGACTGTTTTCATTCTCAATTTCTTTGCTATTGTTCCCCTCGCTGCCGTTTTATCGTTTGCTACGGAAGAGATCTCTGTGAAGCTTGGTCAAACAATGGGAGGGCTATTGAACGCTACATTTGGCAATGCGGTGGAGCTTATTGTAGGTCTGAAAGCTCTCTCAACTTTGAGTTCTGCTAATGTTCTACAGGTCAGTGTGGTTGCGCTCAGGAATGGCGAGATCAGGATTGTGCAATCTAGTATGCTGGGCAGTATCCTCTCCAATATCCTTCTAGTGCTTGGGTGCTGCTTCTTAGCAGGGGGCATCCATAATACTAGAACAGGAACCGCAAACGGCATTGAACAGGACTTCAACTCGACCGTTGCGTCGACTATGTCTTCTTTAATGGCTGTTGCATCAGCTAGTCTGATAATTCCAGCTACCGTGAGATCTTTAAACCTGTCTCCACGAATTGCGCTGACCTCTACCAGCTATATGCCGCCCTCGCTGGTTCCAAAGAAGATACAGACCAAAACATACTGGTCCTCTCTCACGGCACTGCCATAATCCTTCTTATTCTTTATGTTCTCTATCTCGTCTTCCAGCTCCGCACCCACGCCAATCTTTTCGATGCTGAGCAAGCCGCTGAAGACGAGGATTCCGAAGAGCCGCAAATGGGACCTTGGGCTGCTGCCCTCGTTCTTATGATTGTCACTGTTATGGTTGCCATCTGTGCCGAATACCTCGTTGACTCTATCGATTCTCTTGTCGAAACGGCCCATATTTCCAAGACATTCATTGGTCTTATTCTACTTCCCATTGTTGGAAACGCAGCGGAACATGTTACAGCCGTCATGGTGGCCGTAAAAGATAAGATGGATCTAGCAATGGGTGTAGCAATTGGAAGTTCGATGCAAATTGCACTTCTGGTCACCCCATTCCTGGTTATCCTTGGTTGGATCATCGACAAGCCTATGACACTGCATTTCGAGACTTTTGAGACAGTTGTCTTCTTCTTGAGTGTCTTGGTTGTCACATACGTTATTCAGGATGGCAAGAGCAATTATTTGGAGGGAGCTATGGTAAGCTTCTCACCGCCAAGCTGTTCGTGCTTGACTAATATAAGTAATAGTTACTTGGACTTTACATCATCATCGCTCTCGCATTCTTGGTGTATCCGGATGACGCCACGGACCCTGCGAAGCAAGCTATTGGCATAGCTGTGAGATCCGTGAGGACCTTCGTCGGCTTCTAGGAAATTATCACTTGACGTTGGAGACTTGGCAAAAGTGCTGGAGGGGCTATGCGCACAATGAACATAAAATATTTGGAGTGTACATAAATTGGACAAAGGAGCTTTCGTGATATTTCAGGATCTTATCCTCTTGAGGAAGCGGGAGGCGTTGGAGCAGACGGCGCTTGTATGATATGAGATGATCCCTTTGTATATTGTATTAAGGAGGGAGCAATGGATCTAGAAGAAATTAAAATGCGTTCCCCATTCACATGCAGTATGCATCACCACAGCTTCTGATAGAGCGCTTGATTTGTTAGAACTATGCAAACTCTAAGTTCTCACCTTCCCAATCACATTGTCACCTTATCACTGGGTTATTCGGCTGGAAGGAAAACTATGTAATTCAGATCTTGTGAGTAATGAAGCACGTCCCGTGACTTGAATCAACCCTTAAAATCTGGTCTTGTAACATTCTGGCTCCGTCCTTCCTTTATCCTCTAATTCTCGACCAATTTTTATGGCAACACAACCTGATCGGATCTCCTGTTCACTCCAATCCCAACTCCCACGCCAAATCATAAATCATTGTGGAACACTACAAGCTCATCTATTAGTCACAGACACCACAGACAAGGGATGACAAGGTCAGTGACGTCCTCCTAGAACCACTCTCCACTTTCGTATCTCATTGGAAACGGTCCTCATGTCCTCTAAAAAGCGAAGTGCTTGCGCTTTGAGTCATCTATATCAAATTTATGAGCTTGAACAGCGATTTCGGTTGCCCTACCTGAGTGAGCAGATGACTGCTATGCTTCTTGCGTTATTGCAGGAAGCAGGCTTTCTCAATCATTGGTATATCATTGCATCTTTGGCTTTTAATTCGCCTCCCTAACCTTTCGTTCGTGCGATCCCATGCTAATAGCCCCCAAACCGGTTTCACACCTGACATCGTGACATGAAAATTCTGTCAATTAATTCCTTACCTGACTAAACGCCAAAGGATGGGCGAGTGCGGTTTGAACGCATGCGGAGTGAGTTGTCTACCCAGCTGACCGAAGACCGAAAGTGAGGCGCAGATGAGGACGAAATAAAATTGGCCTCAGCTAAGGACTCTATTCGTCATTCACAAGAGGTGTACTCCATTATCATGACCGTATTCTAACTAAGGTGAGGACACTTCCGGGTTGCGTATAGATGGCTAGCTATCTTTATCTCAAGGAAATCCATAAAAAGATCCCACTCCCCATTTATGCCATCTAGTATCTTCACGCCTAAACTCAAATTTTGAACTCTTGGGCCCTTTCTAATATTCTACAATGTATACATCCCCAATGCGAAAACGGTTCAAACCAGTTCTATTGTCTCAATGAGCGCAATAATCTTTAAGATTCCTATCTAAATGAAAATGCCTCAAAAGGATAGGCTCCACCGTCTGGCATCTGATTCGCTTGATTCGAATCCACATTAAAAGTCTCGAAAGACTGATCCCACCAAGCATAGGCCCCATCAGTCATCGCAATGTCCATAGCCCCACTAACGCCTCCAAATCCAGTCATGGTCTGCGTTGCAGGAATGTGGCTGGGCCCCGCTGTCTGTCCTTGCATTTGATATTCCTCTGCAGTAGGCTCTAAGGGGGGAACCCCGCTGGGCATCACTGCATTCATTCTCCCCAAGTCATGCGGCATAGACTGAGGGTTACCGATAAACGATTGCTCAAGTCCACGACCATGCTGTGAAGAAAATGACTGTGGGTTGAGAACCTGTTGATAGGGCAAGGTAAATGTACTGCTGTCCAATGTAGTTTGACGTACTCCTGGAGGAACGTTGATTTCTTGAGCATATTGCCCAAGAGTGCTATCGGCTGTGATATTTCTAGATAGAGGACTATTTTGGGACGAATTCCGAGTCGTATGAGCGGGCGAATGTGAGTGACGCTGTGGAGAAGCGCATTTAGCTGCATCATCTGCGACATAGGTGTAGATGTCTGTGGGCCCAGCATCCTGGGGCGTTCCTTCCTGAGATACAATTCTTTCGACGTCGGTAAGTTCTTCGTCGGAGCTTCTTTGTGACGGAATGTCATTTATTGAGATTTTGTTAATGTCTATCCCCTGTGAAGCAGCGAGTGACTCTAGGGCAGACCACTGTTATTGTTAGTCTATCTGAAAAGTATAATAATACCAAACTTGACCAACCAAGGCTTGGAGAGGAGCCCAATATTCTTTGAGGCGCTCCAAAATCGATACTGCAGCTTTAATTCGGCCCATGCCGTGGGCTTGGAGTTTGCGTTGAGCTACAAGAGATCTGAGATGGATAGTGGAAGCGACAAACATGGCATAGCCCACTATGCTTGGTAGCCGTGACGTATCTAGACGAGTGTTTATGAAAGTCGTGGCCATATCCAATGTGAGGACTGCATGGCCAACACTTTCCAGAGCTGATAGTCGCACAAGTGTTTTTGAAACAGCAGGATTGGTTACGATATTAGAAAATACTGGCACAAGGGATGAGTGCAAAGCACATGAACAGAGGTGGTAGAGGCTGTGTAATGAGAAGAGTTTATATGGATCGAGTTTCCCAGACTTAAATGAACTTGCATCCAGATATCGTAAGTGGGGGTGAGGATGCTCGAAGACAAGTCTAAGTCGTTGATCCAACTGCAAATGTGCTGCAACTCTAGCAGGAAAATCGCTAAACTTATTGTTTTGGTGTTGCTTGATAAAATGCTGGATTTCCCACCTACGCAAGGTCAGTCACCAATGAACAGAGGATTTCGGGAGAATAGACCATAAACAGCAGAGCTTTACAAGCTCGCCCATGACTGAAGGCTGGCGATCAAGGCTCGGTGGGCTATTTGATTCAATATTCCCACTGTCGTTGAAGAATTCCGTTGAAATTGGTTTTCTTGAAGCCCAAGAATCCTCATCAGATGGGAACATCAGCCCTACTGCTTCCTTCCATGGGTCCGAATTGAAAATTGCGTTGCCCTGACTGATGCAATTGGTAATCCAGCATGACCAAAAACATCGTCGCCCTAGTTCCTCCGACAATTCAAATGATTCGATCTGATCGCCGGCCTTATTCTGGACGTGGAAGTTCAAAAGACGAGCAGTCCTGTAGGCGATTTCTGGGAACTGTAAGAATTGATATAGGCTCCGTTTGGCCCTAATACTCACGGCAATGGATATGAGTCCTATCTGTCTGACCAATGGAAAACCAGTACAAAACTAAATTTTGACAGGCCTGAATAGTCTGAAGGCATGGTACGTCGGCTTGCATCAGAACTCTCTGGCTGGCCGCTGTTGCCCACTCAAGGCCTTGTTTGGCTGAGTCTGCCACAGATATCATAGATATCCCGAGGCCAGCTTCATCTTCGTCATCGTCTTGGCGAGGTCGCCCTGGTGACTGGCGGAGAAAACTAGGAGGAATTCAGCTTCTTAAAGTGATAGTCTATTAAGTGCAAGAGAACCTACATGGAACCAAGTGCAAAAATGCTTAGAGCTACAAAATCAGGGACGTTGCCAGCAGCATAGTCTGAGAGAAACTTCTGCTTGTGGAAAAGTAATGAAGCGTGATATAATCGCGAAAAATAGATTTCGAATAGGAAGGCTGTAACTTCGGAGGATGGGAATGTAGTTTTCCATAATGTTGGTTGGAGGGGAGGATTAGGAAGTTGATGATCCTCTGATCCAGATTGCCTCCTGTGCTGATGGCGCGCGTACGCTTCGGGGCGGACCATAGCACTGGTGGCATGGTGGCCAAAACCAATAGAAGACGTACCTTGCTGCAAGCCCCAAGTCCCAGCGTCAACGGCAAACTTGGGCTGCTCTGGAAGACCGCTAGAGTTCCCTGCTTCTCGATGGGCACGTGCTGATGCATTTCGGGACCTTAGAGCTGCCAGAGCCTTCCTATCAGTTGGTGGAGGATACTCGCAGATGGCGGAAATGCGGCCACATCTTTTGCAAGTTGGTAGGTCTCGCGAGCATGCCAACTGTTCCCGAAGTAGATGAACACAATCAGCTCGTCGCCAGCAAAGACAGCTTTCGTCAGAAGCACCAAGGACTCGATGACTACCATCCGTACAGATCAGCTGTAAACGAAACGTACCTTTTGTTTGCGGCACCGTCGACAAGCCTGAGCTGACAGGGTACTTGCTCCCCCCTCTCCCACAGCTTGGGCCCTCTGGGAAAGCGGAGATGAACTGCGTGAGGGAGAATCTTCCATCATGGTGAACGTGAACTCTCACTCGTCAGTGGTAGATCGTCGGCCGATAGTAAACCTTCCTGGCCATGTGGACCTGCTCAACGGACCGAACTCATGCCATTCGGTGGGGAGAGAATGAAGTTATGTTGAGGGATCGGGGCGACGGGGGCCACTGGCCCACACGATCTTGGGGCAGCCATTGCGGAGTTCGGGCCGGTAGTTGACGTTTAAGGTTAGAGGCACATTCTGCGATGAACTCGCTAAGCAGTTGGCCAGTGGACAGCTGATCACTAGAGCAGAAATGGACAAAATTCATAGGTTCGGACCGAACAACTCACAGCCCAGTTGGTCAAACATAGCTAGTCACCAAGACAGAAATGCACAAAATGCATAGGTTCGCACCGAACGACTCACAAACTCGACATGCCGTAAATCCATCCCTGCCGGTTCGACAACCTTAGATTGGTTAGAATGGCGTTGTGGTCCTGCTTCGTACAGTCAAGAAAGCGAATTCTATACGTCCCTGATATTTCTCGAGAAATATTATTCTCGATACTGAAACCGAATCCGCAAGCTGCCAGTAACATCTTGCGTCCCCCATGGGGAAACCACATCAGGCATAGTCAGTTTCAGTCATCCCGACATATGCCGTTCTGGAAATTGTGGAATATCCGCTTTGGCTGGCTCATTTATTTGGGCTCATCCCACCTGGATCTTCTATAAATCCCGAGTCCAAATTCTATTATATCGGACATCAATGAGAAAACTGAGGCTGGTGTCTACTTTTCAGTACTTTTAGGCACCCAGTCGAAACTTGACAGTTACCCTTAGCGACTACCTCACCCATATTCTGAATATTATTTGGCTCTTCAACATGGCCACTGCCACTCCCTCTTCTCCCAGGACGGATGACTTTGGTGCTTCAAAAAAAGCCATCGATGCAGTGGAGGTTGAACAAATCGAAGGCACCGTCAGGCTCTTCGATAGCGATGGACACATCCGCAAGCTCCCAGTTCCATCTAAAGACCCGACAGATCCCCTCACTTGGTCCACCTGGAAGCGGTGCCTTGTCCTCCTGTCACTTTCTATCTTTGGTGTGGCGGGATTTGGCGTGGTCCAGTCCCCTCCGCTCTTTTTCTCCCAAATCATTGCGGAATATGAGCGCGAGACGCGCGGGGTGAGAAAGACACCTGTTATCGAATATTGCATCTTCTGACACTTGTCTAGAGATTCGACGCGCCAAGTATTGCGCAGCTTGCTAGTTATCCCTCATTGTGCATGGGCGTCGGAAACTTTCTTTTTGTGCCCCTTTCGATGATGGTTGGACGCCGAGCTGTCTTCCTTTTCAACAATATCCTCATGCTTGCCGCAATTATATGGGCTGCAAAATCAGACAATTTTACCAGTCATCTAGCTGCTCGCTGTCTTCAGGGCTTGACCTGTGGGATCAGCGACTGTCTGGTAAGCTTTCTTCCTACTTAAAACTTCAAAGAATACTGACATATTTGAACAGTTACCGATCATAGTTCTTGACATGACTTTTCTCCACCGCCGTGGAGTGTGGATGTGTACGCGACCCTCCCACATGTGAATCCATAACTAACGCTCAGAATAGCCATTTATTGGGCAGGCACTGCTGCAGGATCTACGGCTCTCTTGGTGGCTGTACCTTTCGTCGTCCAGGGGACTGGTTCGAACTGGAGAACCAACTACTGGTTCTGGTCAGGATTTTCAGCTCTGTCTCTTATCTTCGCCATATTTTGTCTCCCAGAAACATTCTTTCCTCGAGCTCCATTTCTCATTGATGGACAACTCGTCATCACCGATCAATATGGCAACGTATCCGTTATAGCAGCAGAGGATGCTCCTGACTCCATGCAAGACCAGCAGCTTTCCTCAGATGACGAGCCTATCCACTCCGAGAGCTACTTACGAGCGCTGAGGCCGTTCCATTTGCAGCAGCAGGGGCTCAAGAAACTTTTGGCAACTTACGCCGAGATGGCACTATCGCTTTTGAATCCGTCAATTGTCTGGGTGCTTATCCTCAACTCTCTTCTATTCGGTGGCCTCGTCTCCCAATCGCTCACGTATGCTACCCAGCTCGAATCACCGCCCTGGAATTTCTCATCAGCTGCGGTTGGTACTGCACAGGCTGGTTCATTTATCGGAGCCCTTGTCGCCCTTGGACTATGTGGGACTACAGTTGATCGACTTTCAGGCTTCATCACCAGACGGAATGGTGGCGTGCGCGAAGCAGAACATGTGTTGCCGAACTTCATCCTCCCAAGTTGTCTCGCTTTTGCTGGATTGGTCCTTTATGGTATCGTCGCTGGAAACCCCGAGAAACATCCAGGTGCAGGATGGATCGGAATCCATGTTAGCTTTGGATTGTATTACTGTGCGTTTATTTCGATCTCTGCAATCACTGGTGTTTGGATCGGCGAGGCAACCCCCCATTGGAGTGGTGCTGCATTGATGCTAGTATGTGGAGGTCGCAACGCGTTGGGTTTTGCTATCAGGTATTGTTTTTCCCTGTTCATGTTTGTGAATGACTTTTCTGACTGCTATGTGCAGCAACAACTTTTTGCGTTGGATCAGCTCGCAAGGCTTTCAAAACGCATATATTGAGCTTGGAGGCGCTCTTTTCGCAGTAGCGATCATTGGGGCAGTGCCTCTATTCTTGTGGAACAAGAAACTGAGGAGAGTCTTGACGACCAAATTAAGATTCGAACTTAAGTGAAGACATATCTTGGGAGTGAGCATCACTCAATCGAGGAGACTAGGTGATAAAACACTGGAAAAGGCACTTGGGTCAGACCGCTTGTTGAATGTGTTATCCTATGAATTTGTATTTAATATCTTTCGACGTCAATCTCGTACTCAAAGTTTGAATGAAGAGTCTTGATAATGATAATGAAAGGTAATGTTGGTTCCCAGCCGTAGAACTGATCGATTGACTAAACTAAGTGAAAGGAAGGGGAGATTGATATTATGTACACGTAAAGTAGTGGAGGCTGCCGAGATCCAAAGTTAAAAGGGGGAAAGGGGGGGGGATGGGTAAAAGCCCCACCAGCTGACAGGTAATGATGTGGGAGAAGACACCTTCATAAGAGGATCTCAAAGTGTGATTCATCAATTACACAAGGTCAAATTCCGCATCAACCGCTAGGTCAGAGTTCCCACAAGCCCTCCAAAAAGTCTCCGTGCGCATACCAAACAAACAGATTACTCCCTTCATTTCTCTTGCACTCCGCAATCCTCTGAATAGTCTCTCTCGCCGTGTCTCCACATTCGTGCAGAGTCCCACTTGGGAAAAGCTCTACGGGCATCTTCCCAAACGGCACATCAGGCCAATAGGTAAATAAATTACAATGTGCGCAGTCACCTCCCAATAACACCCATTTCCACTCTTGCGTCTTAGTTCTCACACGACACAAGGCTGCAAGATTGCCCTGCATGTGTCCTGGTGCATCAATTATGTAGAAAGATCCATCGCCGAGGAAATCGTAGGTGTGAGGGAAAGGACCGAGTGGTTTCCATGCCTCGGCGTCTGTTGGAGGCAATTCCCTGAGCGAAAAGGATCGTAATGATGGGTCCCAGATTCGACCATCGAATTTGCTATTAGGTTCTGAGGGGTAGCCTGGGGCGCAGTGCGATGTACTTCCTGGCCCGACCACCACGCTCGCGCTGGTGAACGTTGAAGGAAGAGGGTGGAGGTGGTCCCAATGAGCATGAGATACTATGACATACTTGATGTCACATGGGGAGATATGACAAAAGAGCGTATCCTGCTCGATGCTGGTTTTTGAAGGCGTGGGCTTGAAGTGTTTGTGAACGTTTTGGATTTGTGGCGGGTATTCCGAGAGGTCCTTTCTCTCGTCAGCGGTGTCTGAAAGGCTCTACTTGGAGCTTGCTCACATGACTCATTCCCATATCGAACCAAAAACTCGTATTGGTCTTCGAGTGCTTTAATAAAAATCTCCATGAAGTTGCCATGGATGTTCCCTGTGCATTCTCGACCAAGGTCGCACAAGGAGTGACCATTTGTCCTGTCTCAAAGGGTTTTATCTCCACGTACGCATTCTTGTCCTCACCAGGCGGAGGCAGCATTCGATTCCAAGATGCTCTCATTGCCGAAATTGTTTTTATTTCTCGACCGAGCGCGAGATTGTGGAGAGAGGTGAATTATGGTTAGGGAAAACAACAAAGGAGTAAGATGTAGAGCATTAGAATCTTCTCTTACACTACATTGACATCAGAGAAACTAGAGGGCAAGCAGCGGGCGATACGACTCGCGACTTCCAACTGCCGGCAAACGATCCGAAGACACTATAGGTTTGGACTAGCTGTTGTATGACATACACTGCCGGAGATTGGTTGTTCGTGAATTCAAGAGCTTCAGCAGACCCCCAGAATAATCAGAATTCGGACGAATCCTGGGTTCGGCCCGATGATTCGGATGTGCACAAATGCCCTCAACTTTACAAACTTGTTGATATTGATGTGCACATGCCACCTGGCCGTCTTGAGTGATGAAGAGGAAAAGCAAATCTATGTGAATTACGATCAAGACAGAGATAATAAATATGCACGTGACTTGGCCAGTTGAAGTTGGACCTGAATCCCCCTTTCCCATCACGAACATACCGTTTGGTGTTTTCAGCACGCAAGATTCCGTAAGTTTCTTATATAAAGATCAGTGTTTGAAGTATTCTATACTAACCGTATGTCAGCCTGGTCTGCGAGTTGGAATTGCCATCGGAGAGTATATTTTGGACCTTTCCTGTCTCGAAGAAAAGGGCATGTTCCAAGACCTCTTGCAACATAGAGAAGTTTCCAAGTCCTGGAACCACGAAAATTCTGGAACAAAAAAGTCTATCTTTGCTCAAGCAAGTTTGAACAGCTTCGCAGCTCTTCCGAAAGCAACACGTTCCGCTATCCGCAATAAAATAATAGACATCCTCCAATACGAAGACTCAACACTATTCTCAGACCCAGCCTTAAACAATGAAGCATTCCACGAGCAATGCAAAGCAAAAATGCACCTGCCCATGCAAATCGGGGATTTCACTGACTTTTTATGCTCCCGAACCCACGCCGACAACGTCAGTCTGCCCTCCCTATGTGCATTATCCACGCAGACGGCTAATGATCCAAGTGTTCACGCCTGGCTGGCATTCCGGAAGGGGCTCCAGCCAACTTCTATGCCTTCCCGACTGCCTATAATGGGCGAAGTTCCTCCGTCGTTGTCAGCGGTAGCCCTGTGCATCGACCGTATGGCATGTTGCGACTCCCTTCCTCTGATGATTACGAATTCGGTCCCACTCGTAAAATGGACTACGAACTGGAGCTTGGATTCTTCGTCTCTAAGCCTGTTGAGTATGGGAAGCTGATTAAGAACGCTGATGAGGCGAAAGAGCACATCTTCGGGTTCGTACTGATGAACGATTGGTCAGCGCGTGATATCCAGTTTGCGGAGATGACCCCGTTAGGACCGTTCAATGGGAAGGCAAGTGCGACAACCATCTCTCCATGGGTGGTAACGCTCGATGCTCTGAAAGGAGTGGAAGGAGTGATTGGCGACGAAGTGGCGAGGGAGAGGATGACAGAATTGCCTCCGCATTTAAGGCATGACAGTGTGGAGCAGACTTGGAGTATCAATGTTGAGGTTGCGTTAAAGAGGGAGGGATACGAGAAGGCGGTTATTCTAGCGCAGTCAGATTTGAGGAGTTTGTACTGGTCACCGGCGCAGATGTTGGCACACCAGGCGTCGTCGGGATGTGGGTTGCAGAGTGGAGATCTGCTGGGGACTGGGACGATTTCTTCTCAAGCCGGGGAGTGTTCGCAAATTTCTTCGTTGGGTTGCTTGCATGAGATAACTGCAGCAGGAACAAAACCTTTCCTGATATCGAATGGGGATGTACTCATTTGGCTGAAAGATGGAGACGAGGTTGTGATGACTGGAAGGGTCGTTCAGCCAGATGGAAATATCATTGGATTCGGAGAGTGCAGAGGATTGATAGAGAGTCCTCTGGCAAATTTTTAAATCCTGACCAAGAGGTGAAAATAGGCTACCGCCTGCTAAATATGGGCATCCGAATATCTTGCTGTTCCTCGAAGAGACCAATGCCACCACGTGCTATTCTTCAAGCAATGTGGTACTTCTAAAATCCGCGATCTATTAAAATCCAAGAGGCCTAGATTTTCAGTTTCTGTAACACAAGATTTTCCTCAGCTGAGTCAAGGCCCGAGTTTTCATGTGGATGTCTCGAGTGCCATTCTCCTAGGTATTGAATTTTTCACGAAATCCCAAGATTCTTCTCTCGCGAAAGCAGAACAACATTCACCACACAATCAACCATCACTAGACAGTTCATACAAATACGCACCCCCAAAGAATTTTTTTGAATATGGAGTCAGTTAAATTTCCCAACATTAGTACTGCGCCGTGAGGATCAATTAATATGCAATTTAGCCAGGAATTGGCCTATTAGACCACCCGAATTCCCCAGCTTTGCTTTGGCACTTTTGACTTTCGATTTTAGAAGCCGCGAACATGAAGACATTATTGGTATGGCTGACGATCTTGCAGGTGGTTGCAGCCATAGCTGTACCCAAGAGACAAGTCTGTAGTATTCAGAATTTGTCAACTGGCACCAAGCTTGGCCGGGCCCCTACATCGACTCCAAGAATCATCCCTAGATCCACGACTGAAGCACTAGATACCAGTCCAATTCAAGAAGAATTTGATGGTATTGGGTTCAACCTAGAGTCATATGCTCAGACAGGCAATGTAAAGCCAACTGGAAATAATCAACAAATTCAGCAGACCTTGGAATCACCTTTGGCTGGAGGTATTTACTTCGCTCCCGTCAGAACTTCATCGGTCTCACCAAAGGTTTCTGTTATTACGATCTCCACCACGTCAGGAACTGCTCAAGTTCTTCCGCATCTGAGTACGCAAGTTCCACAAACAACTGGATCAATCATAACCAGTCTCAACCAAAGTGGACAGCCAACATCAGCTCCAATAATTAGCACCTCAATATCAAAACCCACCACTACACTCTCACCAACTTCTAAGCCAAGTATTGTCACAACCTCCGTGCTCATGGGCTCTACTTCCGAGAATATATTCCAACCAGTGGAAACTAACGCTCCTGCTTCCGTGATTGGCTCGAGACCAGATCACCCTGTCCCAAGACTTGGAATCCAACCTCAGCAAGCTCCAATCTCGACCAATAAGTTCTACGCAAATTTCTTCCTCGGAAGTCAAACTTCTGGAACATGGATTCACCCGTATTCCATCGCTTGGTCGAAAGGTGGAGGCTCAACACAGAGTTGGGGAATGTCAATTTCGCATATTGATGCTGATCAAAGGGTATATGGACCGAATGCAACAGCTAATCCTGTTGAGTACTTCTACAATCCGGTCGGCATCCAATCCCTGGTACTTTCCGCTCTAGAGCTTGGTGCATCGACCAATCTCTCGATGGATACTGTCACGGCCTTCTCAGCAAACGTGAATTTATTGCCAAGTGCGGGAGCTGCACCAGCAATCATCTTTCCTCTAGTTCAAGGGATGGGCTTTGTCACCGCTATTTACAACGGAGGTACTCCAATTCTTCAAAGTGGGGTATTGTTCAGCTCCATTACGAAGGCGGCTTCCTCCCCGATGCCAGGTGTCACAAAATACACAATTATCCTTGAGGACGGAAAGACTTGGTTACTGTACGCCTCTGGCAATGCCATTGACTTTACCGTTGTCAACAACACCCTCATCCAAGCAACATCGAACTTCAATGGGTTCATACAGATCGCCAAGAACCCTGGTGGAGAAGCCGAAGCCTTGTACGATGCTAGTTGTGGTGTCTATGCCACTACTGCTACTCTTTCCGGGAGTGCTAAAGGTGCTACTGGAACATATACCTTATCATTCTCTAAAGCTGGTACAGGTAGTAATATGCTACTCATGTTTGCTCTTCCTCACCACGCCGAATCCTTTTCTCCGCAGACTGCTTCTGCTGCTACCAGTGTTCAGCTGCAAACTACGACAAAAGGTTTGGTTACAGCGGTGATAGCAGATTCATGGACCATGGTAGAGAATCTCCCTACTACAATGGGCTTTGTTCCCTGGAGCCCTTCTACAGGTGCTCTGGTGCCATCATTTTCTGCTGATACTATTCAAGCCATTCTGAGCGTTGCTCAGAGTGAAGTTTCTCAAAACATGAGCGACCAAACGAATCTCAACTCAATGTACTACAGTGGCAAAGTAGAACCCCGCTCTGATATTTTGTGCCAGTCTTGAAGCTTGCTGACCTTTCTAGGCACTTGCGAAGTTTGCCGGAATTGTCTATACAATTCATAATCTTCTCAATGACACCGCACTTGCGCAAGCAGGTTTAAATAATCTCAAGGAGTCGTTTGCTCTTTTCGCAAGCAATACGCAACAATACCCCCTCGTACACGAAACAGCCTGGGGAGGCGTCGTCTCCACCGCTTCGTACGTGACTGGAAACTCAGGAGTAGATTTCGGCAACACTTACTATAATGACCATCACTTCCAGTAAACTATCCTCTCATTGTCCCAAGCTCATACTGACAATACATCACAGTTACGGCTACTTCATCTACACCGCCTCCATAATCGGCACTCTCGACCCAACATGGCTCCCTGCTAATATAGCCTGGGTTAACACTCTGGTCAGGGATATCGCCAACCCATCCCCACTCGACCCTTACTTCCCCGTCTCCCGTATGTTCGACTGGTACCATGGGCACTCCTGGGCACACGGCCTCTTCGAAACCGGCGACGGCAAAGACGAAGAATCCAGCTCCGAAGACACAATGTCTGCCTACGCGCTCAAAATGGTAAAGAGGCCAACCCTCTATACCAACCCCCTTCATCCCTACGTCACTGATGCGGATGACATCTTCCCCTCTGATTTCCTTCATCAAAAGAAACGCTTACACTAACATATTGCAGTGGGGTCATACAATCGGCGACGCGAACCTCGAGGCACGAGGAAATCTGCAACTTGCAATCACCGCACGCTCCCTACAAAACTACTTCCTCTACACAAGCAACAACACGATCCAACCCTCCAACTTCATCGCCAACAAAGTCTCTGGGATCCTCTTCGAGAACAAGATCGATCACACCACCTACTTCGGCACCAACCCGGAGTACATTGAAGGAATTCATATGCTCCCTCTGCTGCCCAGCTCCACATTAACGAGAACACCAACATTCGTGCAGCAGGAATGGGATACCTACTTCTCAAACGGACGAGCTGAAGCTGTGGTCGGTGGTTGGAAAGGGATTCTATTTGCCAACTACGCCATTATCGATCCTGTAGCAGCATGGAATTTCTTTGTATCAACGACGTTTGATGAGAGCTGGCTGGATGGTGGCGCGAGTCGGACGTGGTACTTGGCGTTTGCTGCTGGTGAGTCTTCTTTCATTTCTCCTCCTTTCCGTTACTTTCTCCATTTTGTTGAATCTGTTCTTGATTCTTGATGGGAACTTGGGTTGTGGAGGGAAATGGCTAATGTGGATAGGTCTCGGCGGTGCGCCGTAGCGCAGCCCCTTTTTGATACCTTGCTCGCTTATGTGACCAAACACACCGCATCAACAACACGCACTCCTCACCATCTCTTCATGGAAAAGATAAAACAGAAGCGAGATGATGAAACCAGACGGATACGTCTCTTCTCATGTATGCTTCCGGCGTCTGACTTCGGCGCTCGGTTTATTTTGGTGATTTTGGACATCGTGTGTATGGAGGTTTTGCATTGGAACAAGCATTTTGGCACGTGGATACTCGACTTCAGATGCAGAACCTAGAAACTTTTTTATACAGCAGAAGTGAAAAAAGCAATGATTTTGACAACTCAAGCATAGTTCCAGAAGGTGTAGTGACACAAAAAAATTGTGAGAAGGGAAAAGTGTTTATTCTTTCAAATGACATTGCTCTGTAACATCTTGATTTCCGTATTCGTGCTGACATCTAATAGTCGGCCTTGCAATGGCCTTGAGTTAGCGAAAGCGAGACCATTTAGCGATCGTGAAGGCCGACTATTATGTATACTAAAATAAGGTTTTTGGGGTCATCGAGCAAACGCAAGTTTGTAAGATACGAGATACCCACTGCACAGTGGCTATCTAACAACTCCACCGAAAGAGCCACTGTGGTTAAACTAGGTAGAAAAGCGTTTAAGCTTCTGTCAATATGCAGTTTCATGGTCGATAAAAAACTCAGTGTGTCTGGTTTCTGTCTGCTCGCCCTTCATCCGTTCTACAACTGCGGATGTTGGCTGCAGCATCACAGTTTTGCACTTTTATTCTCTGATATTTTTTTTATAGGCATAGAAATACTTCTATGCAAAATGATAACGCCACTTCTAATACTTACTAGCCGCCGCCGGGCAAGTTCCAGCAGACCCAGTAGATCCAGCAGAAACCTCCGGTCCATCCTCTGTCAATCACCCTCATCATCTCCGTGATCTGCATCTCCGTCACCGTCGGAAGTGCCTGACTCATCGGTGAGTTGAGTAGGCGTCGAATGCTGGATAGCTATCGCTGCTTTCCATTTTCAGTAGCCCCTAGTTCTGAAGACCCGTCCTGGAAGCCCTGCCTTGCTCCGATAGCCCTCTTCCCATTACTTTCACCAGCCCCCAGTTCTGAGGACCCATCCTGAAAGCCCTGTCTTGCTCTGATAGCCCTCTTCCCATTTTCTTCACCAGCCCCCAGTTCTGAAGAGCCGTCCTGTAATAAGACATAATCAGTACATGATTCTTCTGAGTTTAAAAGAGAGCACAAATAGAGCACAGAAGCCTCGGGGCGAGGTTCCCAAGCCACTAGGATGCCGAAGTTCAACAACACCTGCAAACAATTGGACATGTTCCGAGGAAAGAGCTTACCTGGAACTGGCGACTCACTAACTCCGAAGTGGCGATGGAGTCGGCATGGCGTTTCGGAAAGTATACAGCAGCTTCTGAGCTTGCAACATTGGCAATGGTGCCAAGGGCGGCTCTTGGCGATGCCAGGGGAGCACCGATTGCTGGTGAGGCTAAGAGGGTGAGGACGACCAGATGAATCAGTGATCGGATTGTGATTTTCTCCATCTTGGCGAAAGAAGGGAGATTAAGTGAATCGTTGGTGAAAAATGTTAAATACTAGATGTTTGTTAGCGAGTTACATAATGCTGAAGACGAAGCGTACTTGCTGAGGATTTGTCTGTACCGATTTTTGCAATGAGTTTCAGCCGACTTCGAGACTGTTGCAAATCAATAGAGGAATTTGTCAAGAGAATGATGAGTGACAAGGCGGAAGACTGAATGGGACTTCTGCAAATATATACTTGATCAGCTCATCTGGAGTAGCTCCCTGACCACGTCAACCCCTCAATTTGAGGCTTGTCAAAACTCCAGACGAAACCTTAAATCAAAAGGAACCTTCGGCAAGTGTTATCAGATGCAAGTCGGGTGTCTTAGAATTATCACCAGCTACAGCTTCTGTCTGAACCGAATTGTATTCATGTAGTCGAGCGGCACAAAACTATGCACGCAAGGGTCCTTTTGATGTACCGCTTATCATCCATCTTCGGACGAACCAGGAGCGCGGGGCATTCGTGGCGTAGGGATGTTTTGGTAATTAATGGGCACTGTTAAAAAGCGGGTGGCGGCTAAGGAGACCGAGTGTTTCACATGGGAATGGGAATGGGGACGCGATCATTGTGGTCGCACATCTAGTTTGATTGTCTTCTACGTTCATTGCCAAGCTATTAGAGCAAGGGTTTCGACATCGGGGTAATAATGCCTTGCTTGAGCAAAATTCGGGGTTTCGTCGCATCTTGAAAGGTTTCCTTTGTCGTCCACTCAGGTCCAAGAGGGAGTCGCAATGACCTCTCATACTGCTGTTTTGTTTCGAAAGGATGCGGAAGACTTGATGCAAGATATTTGACGTTCTGCATAATGTCAGCCAGTGCGATTTGGAATCAATCGAGAAGAAACATACCTTCTTGACGCGTTTTTCATTAATGATGACCCGTTCGAGCTTTGCATCTTTCCTATTCTGTGCTTTGATACCCTCGGACTTGGTGAGAAATCTACCCTTGTTCTTCGCCTTTTCTCTTTTGCTCAAGCCATCACCGACCCAGCTTCCCCAGCCTGGAAGTGTGTTGTCGATGGTTTTCTCATCCTCATCTTCGGCGGTCTGCTTCTTTTCTGCTTCGAAATCGCCGACAACATCTGCCCCGGCAAAGGCTCGCTTAATGAGCTCTTGGTCTTTGATAGCATAAGGCAACTGGACTGTGTTTTCATCATGACTCTCATCAGAATCAGAATCAACTTCCAGAGTGATTGACTTTTTCGAAGATTTTCGCGACTTTGGTTGCGTTGCAACGAGAGCGGCTTTGGACAAATCCAATTCCTCAACATCGATTGTGTCGTTCTTCTTGTGTCGTCTTCTCTTGGCTTCTGCATCACTAATAGTTGTGGACTTAGAGACAACTTTTGACCAAGCTCCGCCCTCCGGATTCGATGTTACTTGATTTTTAGATATTGAGGGCGCATTGAATTTCGAAGGTCGACCAGAACTCTTGCTCCGTGTTGGCTTTGCTGTATCTCTTGTGTTGTCAGCGCCACCAAGTTTGATTTCGGCTTGAGCCTCGTCATCCTCGGAGCCGGCTGGTTCCTCGAATTCGCTAGCAATTTTGGACTTCTGCTTCTTTTCCTGGGGCTTATTGCTCCCTGGGCCAAAAATCCTTCGACCAACATCTCCATCAGAATCTTCCTCATCGGGGGTGTCCTCGCCTGCCAGCTCGCGTCTCATCTCTTCCACCATGGCATCGTTCTGCTTCTTGCGATTTGCGTCTGCCTTGCGCATAAAATCCATATTGGCCAGTTTCGCCCCCGGTAGAGACTCGTCCAAGAGAGGTGCATCGCTAAACTTGTCCAATTTTCGCAAAAGTCTTTTCTGTTCTGCAGACTCGTCCTCCTCACTCACATCATCCTCGGAATCGCTGACCGAATCTTCCGATTCGTTTTCGAATTCCTTTCGCACGGCTGTACCCTCAATCCTCTTCCTAAGCTCTTCATCTCTTCGAGCCATTTCGCTCACTCCAGACCTTGCATCCTCGTTCCATGCTGATTGGCCAGTTTCTTTCATAGCCTTAGCCCATTTACTGCCTCTATGTCTCGCACCCATGCGCTCCTCTGCACGTCTCCGGTCTTGAGCTTCTAATTCGTCCTCAGACGGAACATAGCCACCTTCTTCCAACGCTTCTCTATTTTGTCGCTCCTCTTTCTCACGCTGTTTTCGGTGAACTTTGCGGTACGACTTGCTTTTGATCTTCTTGATCCGCTTTGCCTTTGCCTCCTCCCGGAAAAGTAGCTCACGAGCCATCCGTAGTTGATCTCTGCGTGCTTTGACTTCTCCCACTGAAAGCTTGTTTGCCTCTAGCTCTTCAAATTCTCGGATGTGATCTTCATCATCTTTCCCGTCAGCTGTCGCCAAGCCACTTTCCTCAAGAATGCTCTGAATGGTAGCCTCCAGCTCGTTAAATGGTTTGGTGAGGTTCGTTGGCACAAGTTGCCTGTTAGAATGTGCTGATGCTATGTCACCGTCCGGAAGTGGGAAAATGAGGTGGTCGGCTCGGCGGTTGTGTGCGACAGTGTCCGTCCATCTGTTCAATGTCTCCTTACTCTTATCATATGCAGCACTGCGATCCAGACGGTCTTGTTGGCGCTTAGCAAGAGGGACTTCTAGCCTTTCAGTAACCTTCTTCTTGCTTGATCCTTTAGGGGTTTCCTCTAGAAACTTCAATGACTTTTTGATATGCGGATCACTGATTGTAGACAACCCGAGATCTTCTGGTCTAAGCTTCGTTTGATTTGTCGAACGAATGCCGAAATCCGAGGGGGTATTGTATTCGCTCGCACCATCACTTCTTTGTTTTGCCTGACCCCGGCTTGACTCGTCGCCTTGTGGTAGGTTTGCAATAAGATTTTGGAGAGCCGCAAGCTTCGCAGGATCGGCTGTCTCGTCATCTTCGTCCGCAGATGATGCCGAGGACTCTTCATCACTCTCTTCGCTATCTCCATCTTCTTCAGCCGAATCTGAGCCCTCTTGCACGCGGCGTTTTGGCTTGCTAGCTTCTGCCTCTTCTCTCTCCTCCTCCTCGGCCATATCTAACATTGTTGCAAGATCAATGGCATCTTCTCCCAAATCGCCGTCCTCTAACTCGGAATCAGACTCTTCGTCCTCATCTTCGTCAAGGTTCATATCCTTGGTTCGCGGGGTCTTTTTCTTGGCTTTGGAGCTCCCCGAGAAGGCATAGCCATTGAATCGCTCTTCATCGCTCTCCCCAAACGCTTCGTCGCTGTCCAAGTCGCTGTCATCATCGCTGTCGACCTGCCCAAGCTTCCACTCGTTCCCCTCACTGTCACTCCCCGCATCTATGTCCAGTTCGTCGAACCTTCCCTTCGCAGGACCCTTTTTAATCTTCTTCGATCTCACCTCCTCTTCCCCGTCATTCTCATCGGCATCTTCATCCCTTCGACGTTTCCCAGGTCTATTCCCTCCCTCTTGTACGCCCAGTCGGTGCTGTCTGATTTTGATTTTATCGGGATTCGTGTGCGAGGCAATCGAGAAGGCGTCCAGAGCTCTTTTCTTCGAATTGTTCTTCACCCTCAGCTTTTTCGCTGGCGGCCCGCCATGGGATTGTCTTCCAGGCATATTTTCGACTCTCTAATATGTCTGGAAGTGGGTTGCGAATTGGTGGTACTTTTCTTATCGAAATTTTTGGGACGATAAACTTTTTGGAGGTGCGGCCGCTAGCGGCCTTTGTCGGTGTTCTTCTTTCGACCTCGAGACTTCACAAACTTGATCATCTACGATTAAACGGCAATCATGAAGGCTACGTCGCCTCTTTTGAAGAGGATATCGCGGCATGCCCTGAGCACCAAGCAAACGAACAAGGGATACTACAAGGGAACGGGCACGGGATCGACAGGTCGACATACACAGCATGGAGGATATGTTATTGAATGGGAGAAGGTCAGGACATACGTTGTGCCGAAAGACTTGAAGGATTTCAAGGTATGCTATTGATTACGGAAAAGATATCGGGACTTTGCTGATAGGTGATTGATAGCTCACGCCCTTCGTTACGAGGAAAATCAAGCCGGTGAAGGGACGATTTGAGGGAGATCCAAAGGGGGCTTTGAGTGGAGAGGCTTATCTTGCGCGATGGAAGGCAGAGAATGGGCAAGATTAAGATATATATTTGGGGTACCTGCCTCTCAAGTGCCTTGACATGGCTTTGATTAACATCTGGTAGCTTGTTTTGGGAAAATGTACAACAGGCACGGCGTTCAGGACATGTACCACCTATGTACGACGGCAACGGCGATGAGACTGTACGAAGAAGTTGGCAGGCGCTTTAGAGCTAGGGATCTGAGACGTGAGAGAAGTCGCAGAGACTCAATGCAGTTACATTGTCTCTAGCCGTTCTCGTAAAAGCTTGACATGGTTCCGAACCCTGTATTTCGAAACTTGTTCGGACTTACTGAAAACAATTTGGCAAGCATATTGTACGGAACTTTCATGGAATCCTGTCTTGGCTACTCGCTGGCACTCGCTGAAGTGCAAAAGTTTGTATTCTTCATGTCATCAGCGCCAGTCTTTATCCGTCCCTGATTGCCGCTGCAACTTTCTCAAGGGCACGTTGAAGCAGGAATCACTAGGTCCGTTTAGATTTGAAGGCTGTTCATTCCTATCTACTCTCCATTTCAAATTTCTCGATCCTATGGATCAAAGTCCAAGCAAAGCAGCACACTACACATCCCTGCCCATAGCCCAAACACCATCCTCCTTCTCCACCACCCGATACCCCTCCCCACTCACCTCAACCTCTTTCTCTACCTTCATCCACAACTCACAAGCTCTCTCCCTCAAAATCTCATCCTTCTCCTCCGGCCTCGCCTTCATAAGCTTCCTCACAAGCTTCCTCACAAGCTTCCTCTCATTCCAAGACGTCACCCGCCGCACTAATTCCCACACCACGATAGCGAGGAGTAGGCCTGCGAACACAAGCCCGACTATGATTCCACCGGCCCACTTCACGTGCACAAGGTAATCGCGGTAGGCCTCGCATTGCACGATTGTTGTCGGTGGCCCATCCCCGACTTCTCCAGTTTGCGTGAGCTTGTCCCACAGTTCTTGGGCGGTTTTGACGTTGAGTGTTGGGTACGCCATGTCGGAGGGCTGAAACGACGATATTCGGTATTGTGGAGGAAAACGTGCCGAGGAACTGATGTGCTATATCTAATGTACTACTTCGTAATTTGTTTTCGCAAAGCAGAAAGTATGTCGGAGAACCCAGTGTAAATCAGGAAGAGTGGCCTTTGTGGTTCTACGTCAGGAGCGGAAGCTAGGGAATAGGAAGGCTTGATGGCCAGGAAGATAGGTCCCAAAGTTCAAGGCCTGTAGCTCATGCTTGAGCAAGGAGGTCCCAATATTCCGAATTCCCCACAGATGCCTTTCCACTTAAGCTTGGACAGTAACTCTTGACACCCAAAATCTTGATAAACTCTTCAATCAGTAACCACAGCAGCAAAATCACTCATCACATGCACTCAGTCCACATTCACTCATGCATAAATACAAAACCTGCTACATCTGTCATCTGTCATCTGTATGTAAACCCCCCGCCGTTCTTTCCGAAGAAAAAGCCTCGCAACGCTCTTTACGCACCCAAAGCAGACCCAAGCGAGTGATGAACGCTGTCATGCATGCATTCGTTGCCCTCCCATTTCTCTCCCTAATCAAAACACGCATTCCAACATCTCAGCAACCTCGAATGCTACGCCAAACTCAATGAAGGGGAAAAAGGGTTATTTCGCCGCACCCTCAGGCAACTGCAGCTTCGACCTCGTCTCCGGACTCGCGGCCGTCGCACCCTTCAAGTCGATCTCGTTGCTCTCCTCGCCATCAACGAGTCCGGGCTCCTCTTCAACCACCTTCTCCATGCTAATCCTCTCCCTCTCCTCAGCCAGCTTCGGATCATGACCTTTCCCGCTATTGCTGCCGCTCACACCGACACCAGGAACGCCGTCCTCAGCCACCTTGCGTTTCGCATCGCCAACGATCTTGTCGACCTCTGATATCTTGCCAGGGACACAGGGCGGGTCGCCTTCGACGCCGATAGCAGATGAGGGCTCCTTCGTCGCGGTTTGCAGGGCGGATTTATTGAAGCGCACGATCATGCAGGAGAGGTTGTCGGTGCTGAAGCGTGCAAGAGCGTGATCTACGAGGGATTTGGCTGCGACGATCGGGTCTTGTTGGTGTCGGACCAGGTCGACGGCTTCTTGGTCGGAGCAGACGTCCCATAACTACTTCGATTAGCGGTGCACCTCTAGAATGATCTAGTAAGAGACTTACTCCATCGCAAGCAAGAATGATGAATTCATCAAGATCAGGTTGAATGACTGTTTCCGTGGTATACGGATGGCCAGTAACCAAATCCTTCATATATGCATCTCCTAAAGCTCGGGTCACGGCTAAGACACCATTGACGCGGTTATTCAGGATCAAGCCTCCAGCATTGGCAACGCGCTTTCCTTCATTTTCGTCGCTGCCTTTGTGGTCGTAAGATAACCTTAACGCCTTGCCGTTTCTACATAGCACGATACGAGCATCTCCAACATTTGCAGTGTAGAGAACGCGTTGACGTGTTGCGGTTGTCCTGAGTCTGGCATGCGTTGCTTCACTAGTTGTTGTGGCAAGAGAGGCAGCACTTGCAGCTGGATTTTGTTGCGAAGGTGTCTTGCTCATATCTACACCGCTGTCCCCAGACTTCTCCTCGGATTTTGCGGCTTCATCAGCAGCTTTTACTGCCGCGGCTGTAGCTGGTGCAATGGCGGTCGATCCAGTCGCAGACTGGGCGTTAGGTATCCTGTCTTCCCAGCGAAGCACTGCTGTGACGGCTGTGCAACCGGAGTTCTTAAGAGGCAACTTTTCTAATTGAGCATCAACGGTGGTGAAAGTCTGATCGAGAAGTTCGGGAATAGGAGTATTCGGATTCTTTCGTATCGTTTCTTCTAAGATGATGTGAAGCTTCTTCCCACACCAATCTGCAGCAAATGTACCAGCGTGACCATCGAAGATAGCGAAATATCCGTTATCCGTTTCCATCATCTCCGAGGAGGAAGCTGTAGGAGCCAGACTAGGAGTAGATTCATTGGCAGCGAGCTCTTCCGTCGACTTCGATTTCGTGCTCGTGCTCGGCGTCTCCGAACCTAGTGCTGGGGCAGGAGTATGTAGGAAGTTATACAGGAAGGCATGAGTATCTTCCATAGTCCGACGGCATTTCTTGTTCTTATCCTCCCAAACACCTACAGTAAATGTAGAGCGCGGTCCTGGTAGCGATTCGCCGGCCGAGTTGTTGTGCTGACCTTGCGGAACACTCAGCGCCGGATCTTGCTTTCCCAGCTTCTGTAACGGCGTCTGGGTATTCTGGTCTGAGCTGCGCATAAATCCTGCTGAATTCGGATTCGGGCTGAAGTGAAGAGAGTTCTTCGCGTTCGCCAGCAACGAGCTTGCCTTTGCACCAACTCCACTACTCCTGCGCTTCTTCTCGCCAGTATTTCCATTGTCGTTGCTCGCTCTGCCTGGAGGACTTCCATTCCCGCTGCGCTTCTCTCCACTTCCGGTCTCCTCAGCCGGCTTCGATGCGGCGGGAGCATCCGTCGATGTCGGATCTACGGCGTCTTGCGCAACAGGATCCGGTGGCGGCGACCCAGAGCTGCCAAACATCCTGTTCAGCAGGCCTCCCTGGGAGGAAAAGCTCCTCCGCTTACTTCCTGCCACTTTGCTGGATTCGCCCGTCGTGTCTCGTGAGGAGACTCGCTGAGGTCGAGAGGGTGGTCGTGAGAAAGGGGGAAGGTGAGTTATTGCCAGGAGGGAAGGCGCTTGCTTGCGAGGTTGCGTTGGTGGTTGGTGACGATACGCGCCCGGAGCAATTAGAAGTTCGAGAAGGTATGATTCGTGTATCTGATCGCCTTTAAGAAGAAGGAGCAAGGGTGTTTGGGTGTGTATTGTAGGTAGCCTGCGCCTGGTCTTAGCTTGCAATGACGAAGGTGCTCTCGATGTGGGGTACAGATCGAGCCTCGTGCCCAACTGTCGATTCACCAAACAGAGAATAGCAAAACGTACGATTTATCTTCTTGTTATCGGCTGAACGCAAAGATATCTTGCCAAAGCTGTAGAGGCCCGATTTGGAGTGCAGATGGACAACTCTATCTGTATCTAGGCTCCTCGCAGTGCCGGCAAGCCGTTTTGGTCAGTGGCGGTAGATTGTTTGGGTGTTCCAATGTCACGTTCCACTTGTTTGGCGTTTGGTACAGATCTGGGGACCAAAAATGGGTCTCAGATTCGGCAACAATAGAGGAAGAGAATGTTAGGAAGCCTCTGGCACTCTTGCAGAGCAATTATCGCAGGTTGGGAGGTCGATTGCAGGGATCTGCGCCAGCTTGTCCTTGTCCCTTTGTCCTCAAACAACGAGGGGTTAGCTTGGTCAGGGCAATTGTAAATCCCGGAGATAATGGCCGCGCGTGAAGGAAGAGAGTGTCCGAACTCCGCAGTAGCCGTGGCAGTGGCAGTGGCAGTGACTTGGAAACTAGCAGGAGAAGAAGGGAGAGGTAGGTGTCAGCAGAAGATCTGGTCTCGACGCCGCTGATCCAGTGATCCAGGCTGTGCTGGCGGGCTTCCTGTCCTGCGCTGTGGTCTCCAAGTTAGCGGGATGGCTTCCCCACAGTCCTTCAAGGGTGTTGATCGGCGCGGAGGAGCCGGCCCTCCGAGAGAGCGCGAGAGAGCGCGAGAGCACAGAGCAGGGAGTTTGGAAGCTCGAAGGCCCAGGAGGGGTATTCACAATAGCAGCGCAAATAGCGGAGCAAATCTAGATCATATTGCAGAGCACCAATATTGGCTCTGACTTGCCAATGTTCAACCACAGTTAGGCAGACTCGAAATCATATCATATCATATTGCTGGGTTTGAGACAAGGCGTACTTGATGGCTTACTGCAAAGCGGCGGCCATATTCCGCCGCCCGTCCGGAGATATCAACGCTGAGCCACAGAAATAAAACTTGTAAGAACCTGCATCCATAACTCCAACCCTCCTCTCGAGGGAAACGCCATAGCTCTGTTTCGAATTTGCTCAACCCTATCATCTCAATCTGTCTAGTCTTGCTTGCAGATCATTGTCTCCCGGATCTCCACCAGCTGCACCCCCTCCAATAGCTTGTGCAACCCTACCTTCTGCAACAGTTTGGCTCTGAAGACCTTGAGGAGTTTCACCCATCTAGAAAAGCAATCAGTACCTCCTTCACAAGACCGGAGAGCTTGCAAACTTACAGCATTCTTCAAATCAATGCCAATCTCCTCCAACACCTGCTCGACAACCTCCTCTCCCTCCGCCTCGTCCTCCAAGCCAGTAACATCATCAATGGCATCATCCATCATTTCCTGCCTCTGATCCATGATATCATTCTCCTTCTCGAACTCCATGGCTATCCTCTGCAGTGCCGGTAAATTCATGCTCCGGTTCATGCTCCCCAGAACACCCGTTGCGCCCTTCATAGCCTGCATCATCTGCTCATTCGTCCTGACCGTCTGTTTCCCGTTAGCCCAATTCCACCCTTCCACCCCTTCTAAAGCAACACACCTGTATCCTCAAACTAATCGCCTGCAGTTGCGTGCGCATGCTATAGAACTTCTCAATATACCGCCGCGTCCGCACTAAATCCTTGGCCTGGATCTTGCACGCCCCGATTTGCCCATTCTTCGCGCTCTTCTTGATCTCAGCAATCAGCTTCTTCTCTTGGTTTTCGAGCTTCACGCGCTCGCGGTCGAGCTCGCGCTGCGTCTTTTCAAGGGAGCGCTGGTGTTTGCGCAACCGCTCGGCGGCGGTCATGCGCTTGCCGAAGGCCCATTCGACGATCTAAGTAAGAGCATTAGTTAAGTTTTGTCACGGGGCAAGGGAGACGAACGTTCATGGTGAAGATGTGGTGTTGTGAGAATTTGGGTTTGGTGGGGTTATGGTCTGGAAGATATCGAACTTGATGCCTTGTAGCTTCGTCATCTGGCTTGGCCAGGGAACAGCTGAGGCGGCCCGAGGATTTTCCGGGCTGCTTCCCACCTGTACCTAAATTTTGAGAACCCAACCTTGCGTTTCTAACAGTCCATCAAATCCTCCAGATGACTTGACTTGAGAAAAAGGATATTCTTGTCAAGTTTTACTTTGTGAAAAGAGATATGACGAACACATGCATTTCTATTGATCACGGGAAACTGGATCCATACACTAGCAGGCATTACTCGGATTCCTTCGTAAGGGAAGAACATTTAATTTTGCGTCATACCTCATGTCAACAAATACTAAGGAGTATATAGAGTTGTAAAGAGCAGGAACTTTCAAGGTAAACAAACAATGGCTGGGATTAATAGCTCCTGAATTGGACAACAGGGATGACGTGAGTAGACAGAAAACACATCAAGTTTGAAACCGGTTGAATGTGAATGTTTTGAGTCAAAATGTAAATTATTATTCAGAGATATCATAAGGAGTCATTGCTCAGAAGAACTCAGAAGAGAGATATTTCATACTCCTTGAAATGATTGTTCTTAAAGACCCTTGTACGGCGGAGAGGGTTGATATCTATGCACGTGAAGAATCGCGCTAAGATTGCGGACCGGAATTTATTCGCCTCAATCTTGAATGCATCATAACAGACCATCTCAAGGAAAATTTACTCACCATTGTACCAAGCACGCATGGTTCAATAAACTTACCTTCAAAATGAGCCAGGAATACCATAACGGAAAGGGAAAGGCAGAAGGAGAATCGAGCAGGCGTCCAGCATCCGGTCGTCCACAATATGTCACCGTCGGATCCGGATCGACATCAGAAAGCGCCGCTCGATTGCAAGCCCTGCTAGACAACGACTCTGGGTATGGAGGAAGCGTGGCCGGCGATGCTTTGAACGGCGTTCCGGCGTGGAATCCAGCTCTGACTGAAGATAGACCTACGCCTTCGCATTCGCCGATGCCCAGGGGCCCAGGGGAAGAGGCGGACAATGACAGAAGGATACAAGCCAACGCCATACACCAATTATGGTACAATCAACATCGAGTAGCTTTGGGAAGGTCGATTAACAGAGTTGTGGAGACATTGAAGGGATTACAAGAGATGAATGCAACATGGCCAGCAACCTATCCCTCAGTTCAACGAGCCGAGGCGGCACAACCGTTAAGACAAGAACAGAGGCCTAGCATTGTGCATACGAACACTACACGTCCAACTTCTTCAGGGGGAAGTGAACCTCGACCTGGATTGATGAAGCGAGCACAAACTTCGATCGGGGAGCATCAGACCGAGGCGGAGTCAAGCAAGGCAGCAGAGCAGAAGCCGAAGGAGGAACCACGATTGATGACGCCTCAGATCGCACAAGAGTTCTCGATATTGAAGTTGGATCTGAAGCTAGGAGCATTACATCAGACGGAGTTGGTACATTCGCTAGAGAAAGGTTCGATAGCTTCGTTACTGGATGGCAAAATAAGCAGCAGCATTAAGCACCTATTGTCTTTACGAGAACGGATAGAGGATACATCGAGCAAGGTTCTGGTGACTGGAGATTTAAATGCTGGAAAGTCGACATTCTGCAATGCTCTGCTACGGAGGAAGATCTTACCGGAGGACCAACAACCATGTACAAGTATTTTCTGCGAGGTGTTAGATGCGAGGGAGAATGGAGGTATTGAGGAAGTCCACGCTATTCACAAGGATGTCGTATACAACCGACACGATGAGAGCACGTACGATGTTTTCACCTTGGCGGATCTGGAAAAGCTGGTCACGACAAACGAGAAATACACCCAATGCAAAGTCTACGTCAAGGATGTACGATCCATCGACGAGTCATTGCTCAACAATGGAGTTGTGGATATTTCAATTATCGATGCACCTGGTCTGAATTCGGACACGACCAAGACGACGGCTGTATTCGCTCGACAGGAGGAGATTGATGTGGTCGTGTTTGTGGTTTCAGCTGCAAACCACTTCACATTGACGGCAAGAGAATTCATCTGGGCCGCCGCGGCGGAAAAAGCTTACATTTTCATCGTGGTTAATGGATACGACAACATCAGAGACAAGGAAAGATGTCAAAAAATGATATTAGAGCAAGTTCAAGGTCTCAGCCCACGGACATTCAAAGAATCATCGGAATTGGTTCACTTCGTATCAAGTAATGCCATTCCAACAGGCCCACCACCACCTGGTGGAAATGGTGGAGGCGGAAGTGGGAGCTCTAGTGGAGGCGGTGGAGATGGACCCGATGGTGATTCGGATCCAAAAGGAAAGGGGAAAGAAAAGGAGAAGATCCGAGATTTTGAGAACCTCGAGCAGTCACTGCGGCGATTCGTACTGGAGAAACGTGCTCGTTCGAAACTCGCACCAGCAAAGACATATCTCCTCAACGTTTTGGGCGATGTCAGTGCTCTCGCCACGGTAAATCAAGAAGTTGCTCAATCAGAACTTGACCGAGTAACGAAAGAGTTGAACGACTTGGAGCCTTTGATAGAGGCATCACAAAAAGCTAGAGCAGAAGTCAGCGATGACATCGATCGAACCATTGAAACAACCTGCAAAGATATCTACGACCATACCCGCTCGACTCTCAACCATGCAATTGCCCAGGCTGCGGACGACGATCTCGGCGTCCCCTACCCTGGTCTTCTCAATGCCTTCCAATATGCAGAAGACATCAAAGAAGCCATCCTCTCCCAGATCTCCGCCTCAGTAACAGCTTGCGAGGAGCACGCCCGCCGCAAGACCGTGGAAGGCGTCTCCTCTATCAAGCAACTCGGATTGCTGCACCTTGGAGACGAATATACAGACCTTAGCTTCCGGCCCGACGTCATGTTCAGACGGAAGCGTGACGTCCTGGCCCGACAGATTGAAGTTGAGACCGAGCTCTGGGATTTCTTCGATTGGTCGACCATCATGCAACGCCAAGAGAAGTTAGCTGGGACAGGTATGGCTCTCACTGTAGCAACAGCAGTAGGCGGCCGTATGGTCGGCGGCTTCGGATGGGTTGATGGCGCGCTGGGTGCTGTGAAGGTTGTTGGCAATAACAACCTGCGCAAGTTGATCATACCTGGCGTCATTGCAACCGGTAAGCTCCCCGTCCCGCCTTTGCCCTCAAAACAAAGCTAACGATATTACTCCCTAGCTGTAGCAGCAACCTACTATCTCCTCCTCCAAATCCCACACTCCCTCCCGCACCGCCTAACGACCAAAATCTCCACCCAACTCACAGCAATCGACTACGTGCACTCCAACAGCGACCGCATCTCCTCGTCCGTTCGTAAAGTCCTCCGTTTCCCAGCTGACAACCTCCGTGTCGGCCTCCAACGCAGCGTCGAGCAGCTCGGCACGAAGCGCGAAGAGACCAAGAAGATCAGAATGGAGTCCGAGGTCGCGAGGAAGTACTTTGGCAACCTGGTCAATGAGACGGGCCGGATTAGGAATACGGTTGAGGGCGTTGATCTTGAAGGCCCGGCGCCGGGTGTCGCGGCAGCATACGACTACTAGGCCGGGATTTGTGGGGAGATCGGAAAACGAGCAGTGCATTAATACCCCTTCACGACTCTCGTTCAGGCGTCACGGATTGTAATGGGACGGAATACGAAAGGCGTTGAAATGCATGGATGGAGGGAATTGATTCGAAAGTGCGTTGGTCAGGGAAAAGAGCAACCCCACTTCGTTCTGCTTTCTTGTTTATAGGTTGTGTAAGAACTTCGTACATACATATCTATCTCAAAACATGTTTTCTATCTGCTTTCTTGGGAAGTCACAGTAAAAGAGGGGAAAATAGCCCTAGATGCACTGGAGTAAAGTTGGTACATTGAAGGGATAACTTTGAGTCAAGCTTGGAGTCGAGAAGAATTGGAGTTTAACATGAGATGAAAGCCTTTTCTGACGCTGGGATGAAATGATATTGACTGCAGTTCTATAGAACCAGGACCTTGAACCAGAAACGTGGGATGAAATCATGCTATAGTACTTGCTGTCTATTATCAGATGAGGGGTAGTTATCATCTGAAAGCTAGATCAGATGAAAACTAACTTAAGATGAGCGATTCCACATTCGAATATACTAGAAATTCTGAGATATGAAGCTTAATGCGACTTGCAACAAAACCCTGCAGCAAGATTAAGGCGGGTAAATCTAATTATTAAATTCCGCTGAAAGGGCGGACGCAGCAAACGGGAAGATGCAGGTCATAGAAAGGCATTTTTGGTGTCTATCGAAAGAGGCAGCAGAACGGAACCCTGCAAACTATGCACGCAAGCTATGCGCGAGATACCCTCCCTCAACCAACTGCCGACTATTGCTCTCTTCATGCGCTGCGTATCCAACATCATATCGTTCGTAATCATCATCCATTTCCTCTCTTCGCAGACCACATCCTACCACTCAGATTCCAATCGAATTTCTTAGAGAGACTTGATTGACGGACAGAGGGAAGTTTCAGTATCCACTACTATCCTTGCTCTCGTCTCTAATATTTCGCAGCTGGCTTTCGAAATCCTTCTCAACCCACTCCCAATACGTACGCCACGTCTGGTGCACACTAGCCTGCGTACCCATGCTACTGCTCGCACTTGGGACTGCCGAATGCAGCATAAGCGTAACACGCAATACACTCTTGGTCGCCTCTTCCTGCTTCTCGATCTCCTGCTTGACGGCGTTGTCCTTTAGCTTGAAAGAGAGGATTGTGCGGAAACAGTCGGCGATGGCGTCAAGGCGGCGCGAGGTCTCGTCTTGGTCGAGGATGACAAGCTTGGTGAGCATGAGGTTACAAAGAGCGCGGATGTCGTGCTCGTCTTGCAGGCCGGCGATGACACGGTCATAGAAGTCTAAGATGTTGATCCGGGAGAACGCGGTCTCCATTAGGGAGTACAGAGTCTCATATGCGCTCTGTTTGAAACGTCAGTTACGTTGTTCAAGAGGGAATAGCACAATGATAGCTTACCTTTCGGACTTCAAGACCATCGTCAATCTTGTGCTTGAATGGACCCATAGTGACTTCACGGATCAATTCGGGCTTGATGACGGACTCTTGCATGACGAGTGGCAACAGAAGACCCAAATTCGGAACGATAAGATCAGGTTTGTTATGAGCAGCCGAGTTGAGAGTCGTGAGTGCAAGACGACGATTCTCGAGCTCAGGATCTCGGAGCATGAGGCCCAGCATGTCGATCAAAGTTGTCTTCAGAACAGCATCGAATGCTTCATCGCTATCTGCGAGAGTATAACGAATAGCCTGGATGATCATAGCTCTAACCGAGGGTTTGGGATTTTTGAGGTAGTTCTAAGATAGTTAGCGTATGAAGAAGTAGGAAATCACAATACGTACCTGAAGTTGGGGTATGTAAGTCTTCGGCTCAATAATCGCAAGTCTCCCAATACACTCTGCTCCAACTGCCTTATTATCTTCGGCTTGTGAAGCACTGAGCAATCTCTCCCAGATCGGCTTGGTGTAGTTGCTGATGTTGGCTGAATTGTTGCTGGCTTGCTGAAGAATTTCCTTGATTGAGTGCAGAAGCAAGTATTGCACGGTACTACCCTGGCTCATCGTGGATAAGATCTCGGGCAAGTACAGTGTAATATTTCCAGCCCCAGCGCGTCCTAGAGCAACAGCAGCAGCTAAACGAACCTTATCCGATGGCGACTTGAACTGAGCTGTAAATGTTGCTGGCTTCAGAGGAGACTTCGCACCCAAACGAAGTCCGGCCTCGCCAAGGACGGCCAGGGCTAAGCATCGTCTAGGATCATCGGATTGAGGGTTAACGGCCTCGGCCAAGAAGTTTTCGATCTTGACACCAACAGACGGTCCTCCATAAACAAGCAACGTACCAATCACCTTGCCGACAACTGCTGGATCTCCGTTGATGCTAACGTCCTTCAATAGGCCTGCCATCAGACTTTGACCAATACCACTCAGCCCGATATTGGTGACCAGTGCCAAGACAGCATCGAGAACTGCGCCACCGAGAGTTACTGTGAGAAGGTCGCATAGAGCTTGGTTCAGCTGGTCATTAACAACATGCTTGGGGTTGTCGGCTACCAAGACCGACAGCACAAGCAAAGCTGGACCAAGTAAGTGTAGATCAACAGTAGTCAGAAGAGGAAGAAGGGCGCTGGTAAGTCCATCGATAGTCTTAGCATCCAGAGCACTCCTAGCAGCTGGAGCCACAACCAAGTTCTTCAATGCGGCGAGACTCGCACCTCGTAAAGATCGATTCGCTTTTCGAAGTTGTGCAGAAAGCTCGAGAGAAACCTCACGAATCCATTTCGGTGCAAGGAACTCCTTCGTTGTTGTCAAAGCAGCCACTGTATCAATAGCGTGCACAGCAGCGAGTCGGGTTGTCTCATTCTTGAGTCGCTCATTGAGCATGTTCAGAGCCGCGTTGCGATCGGCAACTGAGAGGAGACTTGAGCCTTCTGGGCCAGAAGTACGCGCCAAAAGGATACCAAGGGCTTGGATTGCACGCTGCCGAACCTCAACATCGGCATCGTTGGCAGAAACTCGGCCGACGATGACATTGTAAAGTTGCTGCAAATCGGTCTTATGATCTTGGTGGCTCACTGATCGCGATCTTGGTGGAGTCAGAGCTTTGACAAGCTGTTCGACAGTGCCAATGGCTTCGCTAGACACTTTGTAAAACTTGTCCTTAACTGCTAGAACAACGCCAGGAATGATTTTCGGAAGGTACGGCTGTAAGACACTAGATGAATGTGTTGAGGCAATGTCACCAATCAAATGAAGTGCAGCGATTCGCAGTGTGTTAGACGTTGCAGAAGCCGCGCCACTCGTGATAGCAGTCGAAGAGCCTGTCAAGCCAGACGTTGTTTTGATTGCCTCGATGATGGGGTCCACAATCTGGCCAAAATACTCAGAAAGGCCGCCATGCTGAACAGATACCACATCATCCAATAGGTTGATGAGTGCCTGCTTCGTGGGAATCGAATTTCCCTTCAAAAGCTTAGTTGTCGCCTTGATGATAGACGGACTAAGGCGTGCCAAGTCAGCTCTAGGGCCCGAAGCTGGCACTGGTTCAACTGTTGGTGAGGTGAGGCCAGCAGACATCGAAAGTATCAATTTCGTGTCAAAAGTTGCTGTGCTGCTTTCTCTTCGACGCTTTCGGCTTTGCGGAGCATGGTTGACGTAGTCAGACGCGTCCTCTGCAGATAATTGCAAGTGTAACCCTTCCCCGGTCTTACGAATCAGGGATGACATCGTCGCGATGACCTCCAAACGTACATTCTCTTCACGTTCATTGAACCGTTGTACGAGGATCGGCGCAACCTGTGCGTAGAGTGTTCCGTCATCGAGTAAATCACCACTTCCACGAGTCGAGATAACAGTATAGAGAGCCTTAGCTGCGCATCTTCTGACTTTCCAACTCGCATCATCGTCATCATCATCAAAACCAGCCTCGGCCTCGAAATCATCGTCGTCACCAAAATCGTCCATATCATCTTCTTCAGGTTGTGTGCCGCCCATTTCCTCGTCATCGTCATCGTTATAGTTGGGGTCGTACTTCAGAAAGCGAAGAAGAGCGGTAATTGTCTCTTCTGTATAGGGCCGCATTTCGCCACCGCAAGAGGAGAGAAATCCGTCAAGTGCGACTAGAGCTGCCTCCCGGACATCGTCGGTCTCTGGATCTGCTTCGCCATCCTCTGCTGAATTCTCAAGCTGCTCGTCCAGCTCTTCCTTGCTAAGCGCAGAAAGAACGAACGGTGCGAGTGTCTTCAAGTATGGGCCAAATCTAGCCGAGATTGATCTGGCCATCGAGCCGAGAATTGTAATGTATAGACGTCGTTGAACCAATGTAAGATGGGGATTTCGTAGGCTTTCGATGAGAAGCGACACAAAACGTCCAAGACCATCATCGGTGAGGTACAGAGCCAAAATCGATACTGCAACCACAGCTCTCTTTTTAACGACAGAGCTTGCTCGATCGGTTTCCAGAATCGTAATCAACTGGTGCTGTAGCGCTTCAACTTCGTTCTGCTGCAGCATAGGACCAAAGCATCTCACAACCTCAATCAAGACATCCACAGCTTCCGGATCAAGCTCTTTGTTCGAGTCAATATCCAGCATTCCAGCCGGTACAGCAGGGAGTTTGACCTTGGGCTGCTTATTCGTAACTATACGGCCAAGTAATCGGGGGATCAAGACTCTGCTAATCGCGCTATATGCTTCGGCAACATCCTTTGAGGGCGGAACACCAGTGACAGGTCGCGGCAGTGTAGTGACCACTGTTCTGAGAGCAACTGCAGGGATAGAGCTGTCGACTGAATTTTCGGTATTGAGGTTCGATAACTTCTCGAGGAGAGGAGGGAGGATGCTACTGGGGATCTTTGTGACAAGCGGGGCAAGACTATGGCGTGTTAGTCAAACCGATGAAAAACAAATAGATCTTGCCGTACCATTTGATAGCCAGATTCTGGACTTCGCCATTCTGATCATCCAATGTTTTGAGAATCCCGTCCACTGCTCGTGCTGCAGTATTGTAGTCATTGTGTAGGAAGTCCGGCTTGCCAATAGTGAGGACCGTAAACAGATCATTCAATGACATGAATCTGTAGTCCGGATCCACATCGTGAAGCTTGGGTAGTAGCTGAGCTACCGTTTGGGAGGTAGGATTCGATGTGAGCTGGCTCGACATCGCGGCTTGTGGATGTGAGGAGATCGGTCAAAGTGACAGAGAAAGAAGCAGGAGGCGCACTTATGATACCACACTCATCAGCATGAGGTCGCAGGCATCAAGTGAATATGTGGTGGCAGCCTGTTGGGTCAGCTCACAGAGCTCGCGGGGTCAAGGAAGCCTGAATCGGTTTCACTTGGTGGAATAGAATAGAAGTTTGCCCTCGGGAACTGATGCGGAGAATTGACAACCAAGCTCCCTTGGGTGAAGAGATCAAAGGAGTGGGTGGAAGATGAAGGGCGAAGAAAAATAAAGTCGGCCAAATTCATGTAGTTCACCATCAACGTAGTGGTAGTGGGGTAAATAATGGCGGACCGCGCTTGATCAAATAAGGTTAGCGCTGTCTTCGACCTCATTCGGCGAGAGCTCCGGGAGCTCTTCTGGCGTGATGGCCCGCAACCCAGCCATCTTTTTCACAACCACTTCTCGCCTCAATTGAGACCGTAAGTCCTCCCAAAGCTTCACAGATCTCATAGACAACTGATCGCTTGCAGAAATTGTATTTCTGGACTTAATTGTTCAGGTTTCCTCCAAGCAATGGCATTCTCAAGAACTGCTGCTCTGCGCTCCTGCCTCCGAAGCGCAAGACCCACGGTCGCTCGATCTCAATTGTTCCGCCAAGTTGCTCGTCGAGGTTATGCCAGCGGAGGACATGGAAATGCTAAAGCTGGTGGAGATGCTGTCTGGTAAGAAGCTGTTTGAAAGTGTTATTTACAAACATGGGAATATTAACGGTTTACGTCATTCAGGGCCGCCGGAGCTGTTGCTGTGACCGTACCTACTTGCTGGTACCTTCTTTCGAATGGCCCTGACACAGCCCATGGTCACGATGATCATGGAGACTCCCACGGATCGGCTCATGCCGAGGAGCATGAGGAGGAGCCGAAGGACGAGGAGACCGAAGGCGAGAAATCTGACGATGCGGATGGAAAAGAAGAGGAGAGTGAGAAATCGGAAGACTCTGATAGTGAGGATGACAAGAAAGACGACACTCCGGATACTTCGGATGACGAAGGAGAGGACGACGACAATAATACTAAGACTGCCAAACCAGACGCAAAGGGGGGCATCAAGAAGAAAAGCGAGAGCAAAAATGCCATAAAGGCAGGAGACACTGTCGATAAGGTATTTCGAACTCGAATTCTGGCTCAGGAAAAGTTGCTAAATGTCATAGGCCGCGACCTCTAAACCAGCCGGAGGCAAAAACACCCAAAGCGGGAAGCAGGAAGGTCTATCCAATACCGATACGAAGCACTCTACCGATATTGCGAGTGATCCAAGCAAAAGCTCGAAGGGTGAAGGAACTCCCGAGACTGGCAAAGCAAAAGGATCAGTTGACCCCAAACGACCACAGGTATAACCCTGATTTCTGATATTTAGTTTCCTAGGCACGTTGAAACGATCTTTCTCCTTTTGGGAAGAATAGCTGTTAACTTGAATCTAGTCGGGGAAGTAGAAGAAGTGATGAAAATAGTATCTGCTGGAGACGTGGAACGCTGGCCTTTAAGATCTCATGCTCCAAAATCATTTCCTTACTGTAAATTAATATGGAATGCATTAAATCAATTGGCTGCTAGAACACGTGTGATCTTGTGAGAGTGGGAGTTCTCTATCATCACTTTTAGATTTGGCAGGTAGCACGTTCGACCTGCAAGTTGGAAATGGAAGGCACGACCAAGTGGGTGCATTTCAAGTTGCATTTAGGATTGTGTTATTTCTTTCTCCCTCGCCCTTCTCAGCAAACCGCATCATAGCAACGGTCTTGGCTACGCAACATTGATATTTTTTCATTCTAAGTCTCCTCGCTGAGAACATCCTCTAGCTCACCATTGAGCTTCTAGATTCCTTGGAGTGGCTCTATTCATGCCGGAAGCCAAGAAATCCGAGCTTCAACGACAAGCATCAGAGAAGCTCCAGGCAAAGGCTACAGCCACGATCCCAGTCCACCGTGACTCCATCACTATACTACGACAAACTTCTATTATCCCGAAACCCCCTGGGTCAATGGCAGATCGCGCAGCTGTGCCTGATACTAGTAGTCGTGAGTTAGAACAGTCTGGCCGGAGAAGGAGCTCGCACCAGCAGCTTCCCCCTCAAATCGATGAGTGGAAGACCCAATTCTGTGTTGAGCCTCAAGGTGATCTTGATACATGTTGCTTGGGGACGTGGGTCCCTTGCGCTCTGTATGGCAAGGTGAACGAGAGACTCCGTCAAAAGGCGCAAGGTGACTTTGACACCGACTACAGCTGGCGTACAAGTGACGGCTGCAATAGTGCGTGTTGGGCATACTGGGCCTGTGCTTGTATCTCGGGCACCAGTCTTGGGCACGGGGTGCTCTCCGGTAAGACCATCTTTCATCGTCCCCAATCGTATTGGGACAATCAGCAGAGGCGGTAAAGCCGTCTCATCCCCCCACATCATCTCGGGACAACAAATGCTGACCATGAATCAGGCGCAGCTGCGGGATGGCAGCGATCTCAAATCCGAGGGACTTATGGCATCAGGGGCAATTGTGTTGAGGACATCGCCCTCGGTATTTTCTGCGCTCCCTGTGTTTTAATACAAAGTGATCGTGAATTTCGGGTTCGGGAAAACGAAGATTCAGCTCTAAGTTTTGAGTACAATCGCCTTAGGCCCCCGAAACACCACGAGAAGAAGAACAATGCGGTGGGAGGGCTCCATTGCTCTAGAGAGCGAGAAGATCTTGGAATGATACAATTACAGCCACGGCCTAAGGCAAAAATGGTTGCGCGAGGTATGCATGACAGACGAGACTACTATGAGGCTTGGGACTCAATTCGGGCCTGCACTGCTTCTGGCGAGCAGCATGATGAGAACTGCGTGTGCTCGCGACCAACCGAGTGTCCAAATCAGGGACAGCAAATACCACCCCGACGCTCGATGAGGGGACGCTTGACCCGAACGCTGGATCAAGAAGCGGAACAACGAGAGACGGCACCGAGCACTAAAGCTACAGCACAAATCGAGGCCGGCACAGTTAAGACATTCGACCAAGAACAGCAAAAGGGGAAGGTAGCGAGTAAGGAACAGGTGGCGGGAGAACCCCAAAACAATCCGGACAAGAAATCAGAGCTCGTCGTTCTTAAGAAGAGACACCGGGGTCAAGAGGTTTTGCCGGTCGTTGTTATAACAGGCCCAGAAGGGTCGGACGAGCTTGCGAACGAGGCTAGTAGCAGTCAGAGTGCTGGAAAGTGTGCATTAATAGGGCCTTCAATCTCTTCAGTGCTTAGTGAAGTCGATACCCGAGAGAATCAGCCAACAGCTTCAGCGGAGGGCTACACCGAAGGCAATCAGAATGGAAAAGTCGGTCAGCATACTCTCAGCGAATGTCGTCCAACCATCGAACCAACTCCGGCCCCAACAACTGTACAACAGCATGCCCTCTCTGAATGTGTCCAATTCTCCTCAGCTCCAACAGCTAAACAACAACATGGCCTCTCTGAACGTGTCCACTCCTCCTCTACCTCGCCAAAGGTCGAAGAAACATCTTATGTACACGACTTCAGTGAGTGTCCTGGGACGGTCCTTGAGTACTACAAGAAAGGAGGGAAGAAAGCTCAGCCGCAAGACCCCACAGATCGTAGAACAGGACGCCCTACGAACAACAGGAAATCCTCAAACAAAGTCGAGGAGCATCTTCTTGAGGATTGCTCGAAGCCAATCTGTGAAAACTGTGAATTCATAGGGAAGGGAGTTTCCCATGAAGATACAAACGATGAAGACGGAATGACAACCCACAACCTCGGAGAATGCTCTGGTCGAAACTCAACAGCGTTAAGACTCCCCATCCTGCAACATACTCTTGCAGATTGTTCATCTGAGAGACCACGAAATTCAACGGCTAGATCTGAAAATCAGATTCCCAGAGCCAATGGCGCCAAGGAAAACAGCCGCGATGGTGAGCAACATCGGCTCTCGAGTTGCCCAACCCCGATCGCTGTGACCGGCAACAGAGTGGGTGACAAAGATACATGTCGGTTGAACGTTGACGGACTTGGAGAGTAATGATGCATCCTAGACTTTAGGACAATGAGTATGTTGTTTCCTTGGCTGAGGGTTAGGTCCGGTTTGGAAAATGAAGGGATTGATCGAGATCATTCTTTCAAAGACAGATGCTCTGTCCTTCAAAATCATAGAATGCTTCACACATCCAAATTTCCGGGCATCGTAGACACTCTGGTCTTGTGTCTTCTCGTTGTACTATAGGATTCCAGTACTTGCAGAATTCGATTCACCGACAACTGCTCAAGTCTCCCTTCTGGATATGATCGTGAAGTGATTCGTGGATGATAGTAGTGAAAAGACCTCGGAAGCAAATCACTGACAAGCCAGTAGTCAGGAGCCGCTACTGAAACGCTTCATTGTATCCACTTCACTGGCATGTGGATAAATCACATCAAGTTCCTCCCAATCTAGTCTCTACACTTGTTCCTGCTCAATCTCTTGTAAGGAGTCATACCTGCATCAATCGTAACCGTTGAGCAGGCTGGCTTGCCAGAAAACAAATTGAACGTGGATTCTGGGAAATTTGTTTCGTAGAAGGGAGTGGAGACGGAAATAATAATTAACTTTTATGAAATTGTCCAGAAGAGGGAAATGGCAGATGGAAAATGAGTTGTCGTTCGGCCTTTATTTGACAGTTGGAGATCGGCTTGTATATCCGGGAAAGCAAACCTGCTTCGTATCTCTGTGTAATTTCTTCAGCGAGTGAAAAGAAGGAGGTGATATCTTGAATTCTAGTTGAAGGACTAAGTCTCACATATATACTAATATGACACCTTCTATCTCACACTTTTCATCTTGAACCTCGTCCTCAGAATCCAGCTGAGACGATAGGTTGCGATACTCATATCCCGTCCCAACCTCTGCTTCCACGTCTCCCCTTTCAGCCCATTTTATTATGCTCACCAATACCCACGCAATCAGGACACCAAGCCCAAAGCCCCAGAAGAGGTAAATGCAGGATAATAGATGCCATATAATTGATGTGAACGCTCTAAACATTTTGCCGAGAGAGTCAACCACCTGTGCTGGGAAATTAAAAAATCGCATCACATCGAGGATGTCGTATTTAATTCCCGCTTTGATAAACTCGCCCCAACCTTGCTCTCTTGGGTTGTAGAATAATGGCTGTTGCCAGGCGATTTCGCGGATGGTTGCTGAGGTGAGGGATGAGATGCCTAGATTCTGGACGAGGACAATTGGCGCCATTGCGGCTCGCTGACATGAGGTTAGCTGGAATTGAATCGATTTCGAGGAAAATTGGGAGGTACTTGAGATGGATCGTCTGAGAGGTGGGTGGATAGAAACTATCCTTGAGGCTAGAGATGACACAGTAGGTAGTTGGTTTGCTAAGATGGAAATGTGGAAGAAATGGATTTCGAGTGTGATGATGGAGTTTGGAAGATCAAAGACAGAGAAGACATCTCACAAAATAAAGCCAGGCTTCGTCGCGCTCGTCACTAGCCCGAATTCCAAATACAGGTAGTTTATCCTCGGTTCGGTATGAATGGTCCAAGAACCTGAAAACTCGATGAGGAAAGGCTTGGTACCAGACTTCTGAATACGGTCCTACCATGGAACACCTCTCTGCAAAGTTGGTGGTGATGGAAGAAGGTACCCGTACTGAGAGGCAGAAAGCTTTCAGTGCTAGTTGTGTCAAGTGGCAGGTTCCGACAGTGAGGGCTCTGGTGTGGTCATGCTGTTCGAGGAAAATGGGAGCTGAGATGTCACGTCCCGTCAAGTACCGAGCCTGATCTGCAGCCTTATAGATATATATGGTGGTCTCTCAGGGAAGATGCCCGAGTTTAGCTGTGATTATGGAAGTCTTGTGTTAGATTGGCGGGGTTTCGTCAAGAGGAAGGTGTTGCGATTTTCGGAGATTCTCACTGTATTGCAGCACATTAGTACCATCAAATTTGACTTCATAACGAACTGATGGATCAGAAGCAAAGCGAGAGAACGTCTGCCAAAGCCTCAATATGCAACGGATTTGATATGATACAGAGGAACTGATTCTCATCTGTCTTTCTGTCTCTGTGGCTCTGTGGCTCTCCATATCATCCTAGCAACGCCTAGGCTTCCATCCCTCATCAAATTCATTTCCATTTCTCCATGCGCGCGTGAAATCGTGTGAAGTGTGTGTGTAGGTACATCGAACATTCAATCGAACAGGTACTCAGCTCAAGCTCAAGCTCAACTCATTTTGTAATCTTGCAATTACTACTGCCCTCCACTCCATGCGCCTTGCCTGATGCTAACCTGCCAAGCTCCTCTAGAATCAAGGAAAGGGTTTTGCACTGTTTGTTGTGTGGGGTGAAAGTGGGGTGTTTAACCGACGGACTGGTAGAGGAGGAGTGGTTCGCCGACGTTTTCGATTTCGGGGATTGTGCATTTTAGGTCGAAGGCTTTGGAGAGGACTATCTTGAAGATCTGGGGAGCGAACCGGGATTAGTTCAGGGGTCTTGGTAGGGAACCTCCCGGAGGTAAGGGAGAAGTTGTACCTTTTGTACGTTTATGCTATGGCTTGTGCTGCTGAATATGAGGCTTGCTCGCATGGCTTTTGCAAATCTGCGGGCCTGGATGAGAGTTAGTATAGAGTAAGAGACGAAAAGGGAGGAGCTCACCTGATTCGAGATCTCTTCTTGATCTTCCCGAGGGAAATTGACGAAATGATCATATTTTGTGCCAACCAGGAATGGGATTGCGGTCTTGTTAAACCCTCTGCCTTGTCGATACCACTCTTTGATACTGTTCAGCGTGCTTTTCCTCGTCAAGTCGAACATGAACAGGATAGCTACTGCGTCATTGCAAACTAGCGGCAACATGTTCACGAACTCTCGCTGTCCTCCCAAATCCCAAATTGAAAATGTGATCTCTGTGTTTCGTATTGAGATTGTCTTCTCCATGAAGTTCACACCAAGCGTTTGAATATAATCCTCGTCCCAGCTGCCCTCGACGTATTTGACCATCAGTGACGTCTTGCCAATTTGCGCATCTCCTACCATGCCGACCTTAATCACCACGCTATTCTTGTTCCGGTTTTGATCTTGGCCTGCACCGCGCGAATTCTGATCTTGATAAGAGGACTGCATGTTGCCGTAGCCGCCGTTACCAGATAAGCCCGAGTTCGGTCGAGAGATTTGAGGTGCGAAGGCTGTAGGCGGGGTAGGATATCTACCATTCTGGTCGAGGTCTGGCGTCGGAGAGGCAGAGTACCCTTGATGTGAGGAGACGAAGTCAACTGATTGTGACTGTGTGTGCCGTCTGGTGGGAGTGTGTGATTCCTCTGTACCGCCCATCGCATCATCGTGACCATCCCCTCGGTGCTCGTATCCGCCTTCTGTGTCCATCGTGTCGACGGCGTCGTGGAACTGACTCGGCGAGCCAGCGGACAGAGTCGAGGAATCCAGATTGCCGGCTTGCCTGGTGGAACCTAGGTGTGGAGTTGTGGTGCGGAGGGGTCAATAGAGCTGACGGGGCGTGATCAACAGTGAACTGTTGATGTATGCATAAGTAGATGTGGAATTGCCGATGTAGGAGCAAGTTTTCGAAGGCGAAGCACAGACCGTTCTGCAAGCAATCTACCGTTCGGGTAGAGTTGAGGTTATTCGGATCTTGAGGTGAAGTCAGGGGTCTCCACCAAAGGTCGAAAGTCCGCCGGCGCTTGAGGAACCACAGCACACGCGTGTCGGAGCTGAACTGACGCGCTGAAAGTACCAAAGTGCGAATTCGCACCTGAATACTCTAGCAAACAGAAAAGAAAACTTGTAGGCCGCGCATTAACGTGATCTCCCCGTAAATTGAGGGGCGGTTTATTTGTTGTCTATATCAACGACGGTATTGCTCGTTTTCATCCATGCCAATTTGCCCTGATTCTCGCGTTTTTGATGGCGGGGGTCCCATGACTAAGCAGCTATATTCCGAGTTCGAAAGATTATCTTGAACCAGCACAAACACCACATCCGCAATGGCATCAATTGCACGATCTCTCCGGCCTGCGGCCTCACGCTTTGTGGCAAGCTCGAGTAGAAGAGCACCTTCCTGGCGAATATCTCCATTCCAAGTCCGATCCTTCTCGGCGTCAGGTGCTGGTAAGGGCGTTGTTTCTACCTCGGGAATGGCACGATTCTGATGATGAAATAGCACAAGCTAAGAAATACACAAAAGACCACGAATGGATTGAGCTCTCCGAGGACAAGAAGACTGGTTACATTGGGATCTCGGAGTATGCTGCTCATGCTCTCGGCGATGTTGTTTACGTTGAGCTCCCAACAACGCCTATGGAAGTCAAAGCAGGTGATGCAATTGGAGCTGTTGAGTCAGTAAAATCGGCTTCAGATATCAACTCACCCATCAGCGGTACGATTGTTGCGGTGAACGAACTACTGGAGGAACGGCCAGGAACGATCAACAAGGGGCCTGAGGATGAGTCGTCTGCTGGAGGATGGGTTGCGAAAGTAGAGGTTGACGAAACCGGAGTCAAGGATCTGGACGATTTGATGGATGCAGCAGCATACAAAGAGTTCACGGCAGAAGAGTGATCGGGGCAGGCATACATAGAAGTTCGGTTTCAACAATCAAGCGGCGTTTGGCATTGGAGCGGAATGTTTTGGGGAATTGATTGAGCAGAATATATGCACTTTTCCCAGTCCATGAAACGCCAACCATCAGGTCTATGTCTTACATAAGGTCATGATCCGTCGTGTACAAATAACTATGCTCCACCCCCTTCTGCAATGATCGGACGGTTGAGGTTGATCGCTTCAAGAATCTTGGCTGCTCCCTTCTTGACCAAATCCTGAGCAAGTTCCCAGCCAAACTCATTCGCATCCTTGGCGTTGAGCACTTCTCCTAATCTCTCAGCCTCCACACTTTCCGTTCCATCTAGACTAACCACAATAGCTTTCATTAGAAGCTTCCCCTTCTCGATCCAGGTCGTCTCAACTCCAATTGGTACACTGCATCCTCCTTCCAAAGTCCGCATCAAGCTTCGTTCTGCAGTGCCTGCGAACGTCGAATCCTCATTGATCAGCTCCGCCAGGACATTCAGAGTCTTCTCATCTCCCTCTCGGATCTCAATGGCAAGAGCACCCTGACCAACAGCATGTAACAGTCCTCCACCCTCCGTCTTCGAATCCAGGTACTGCGTAATCCGGTCCTTCCAGTTCATTCTGATGATACCAGCAGCTGCCAATATCAGACAGGTATACTCTCCATCCGCAGCATCAAGTTTATTCAACCTCGTTCCCACATTACCCCGGACGTCCTTGAACTTCAGATGCGGATATTTCCTCTTCACCTGCGCGCTGCGTCTCACACTGCTCGTTCCAACCACACTTCCCTCCGGCAGCTCCAAAAGAGTCTTGTATTCCAACCCTTTCTTCATAATAACACAGTCCCTCGGGTCCTCCCTCTCCATAATACACCCAATCGTACACTTAGGCGGCAACTGCGTAGGCATATCCTTCAAACAATGCACAATCAAATCCAGCTTGCCCTCCAATAGCTGCGCCTCAAGCTCATGTGTCCACAGACTCTTCGCTCCAAATTCGTGCAATGCCGTAGTCTGATTCTTGTCTCCCATTGTGCTCATAGCATGGATCTCGTACTGCGTCTCTGGATGCGCCTTCTTCAATTCTGCCAACACCATCTCTGCTTGGATCACAGCTAATGCAGATTTCCGTGTCCCGATGTGGATTGTATCTGCAGTGATGTTCGCTTCGTCCGATTTTCTCTTTAGGGCGGTGGAGGGCGCAACGTCTTTTGAGGATTCTTCTTGCTGGGTGACTGTGGGGTCCAGAAGAGGACGGGAGGAGGTTGACTCCAATTGTTCGTGGGTAGCCATATTGAGGGGTATTCAATTGATAGCCCAGTTGAGTTTGGCGTGTCAATTGGATTGATTTGAAGTTGTGTCGTGGATTTTCGAAGTTGGTGGTGGGGTGGAAGAAGCAAAGTTCGGATTTCAGGGACTTTGTCAGCTCGCCGAGGCACGCGATGTCTCAACCTCTCTTCTCCTCACCTTCCTTCCCTCACTTGCGGTTCTCGCATTTCCTAGGATGGAATGTGGCTATTATTTTCTACCTACCATTGCAAAATCTCCTGGTTCGGATAAATTCATGGTTGGCTTTCTGCAGGAACCCCTCTGTGTCCCCCGCCCCTATCCGAGAAGACCAGTGTTTCCCCCACCTTCCGATACTTCTTAAAGCAAGGTGCACCATACACTTCACAGCCTGAACAGCTACTATGGCAAGCCTTCGGGGCCTTATGTTGCAACGAACAGAACCAAGTGGCTATGTCAGAGCCTCGACCGAGGTGTCTTTTGTATACGTGTCTCAACCTGCTCCTCCACTTCTCTCCAAGTATGCCGAGCTGCAGCTCAGATTCCTCCCGATGTGATCCTTGTTTTGATTCGTCACCGTCCGATACTTGAAGCTTGATCCAATGATTTAATTCTGTCTCCACAGTCTGTTTCGAAACATCTGAAGATCTGATGACGAGTCAGTTATTCTCCACGCACCTCGACGCTAGCTGAGTACCGGCAGAACTGCCCACAATGCTTGGATGTCTGTATCTATATATATGTATAACCCTGAGATACATGGAATTTTCTGTCCCTTGAGCTTGTTCATTGTGTTCAAAGTCTCTTGCGCTTCGTTAGCCATCGTCGTTGATTCCTTCGCAAATATGCGTCCCTCCACAGCTTCATTCGCATTCCTCAGCCTCGTTTCTGCCGTGAATGGAGATATTCATCAGCTTATTGTTGGTACATTTGGTACTGAGAAACTCTACACACTCGAATTCGACGATTCTGCCTTGACTTTGGAACTGATTGGAAATCTCACTACGAATGCTGCGAGCTCCTGGATTGCTTTAAGTGTTAGTGTTCCTCAAAGTATTCTCTGGCTCTAATTCTAACGTCTCACAGCATGATAAAAAGAATCTTTATGGGACATCATTCACTTCTGCCTCACCGGCCTTTGTGAGCTATACGTTAGGGAGCGCCACCGATATCATATACAACACAACTGTGGCTTTGGGCGGTAATTGCAGCTCATCAAAGGCCATTTTCGTTACAGCAGCTTCGGAGAGCCCGTATGCAGTATATGGCACACCTTTTGGCGGAAATGCAGAATGTGGATCAGTCATAAGCGTTGACGAAAATGGGGTATTGTCAGATGTCATTCAAAATTACGCCTACAAGTCAACTTCTGGTGTTCACGGGATGGCAATGAACCAAAATAATACATTCCTTTATTCAGCAGACGACTCAGCCAATACACTCTGGACTCATAGTGTGGACAGTGCTACAGGAGAACTCACATACGTCAGCAGTGTCGATGGCCCGGTTACAGGAGCTGATCCTCGACACGTGGCTGTTCATACCAAGGGACAATACCTCTACGTGATTCTCGAGGGTGCAAACGAGCTCGCACAATACACAATCGATCAGACGACAGGCATCCCATCCTTCGAGAACGTCACATACTCTCTCATCCCATCCGATGTTACCTCATCCCTGTACTGGTCCGATGAAGTCGCTCTCTCCTTCAGCAACAATTATCTTTGGGCTACATCTCGAGCTCGAAGCACCAACAGTACTGGTTATATCTCTGCCTTTTCCCTTAGCTCTGATGGTAGCATTGAGTCCCAGCTATTCTTAAACGCAACAACCACCAGTGGGGGAACTGCAAACTCCGTGGCCCCCAGCTCTTTCAGCGATCAATTTGTTGCATTGACGGATAGTTCGATTGGATTTGTGCAGATTTGGCAATTGGGAACTGATGCAGCAAGCGCGAGTGTGGTTGCTAGCGTGAGTATTGAGGACGGAGGGTGTTGTGCCAATGCGGTATGGTATTCTTGAGTGTCCACGAGGGAAGGTACCTTCGAGTGCGTATAATCTTCAATTCAAAATTTCTTTTTTCTACCAAGATAAGTTTACTTCAAAGCGCATTACCATACACATGCCACATTGCCCCATTCTCGACGTTTTCAAAATCACTCAAATATTAACTAAGCATCTCAAACAGCAGCCTCTGCCAGATCCGCTTCTTTCTTCTCTCTAACTATAAGTTCCTTCCCCTGGCTCCTTCTCCGCATCGCCCTCTCTTTAATGGCTGTGTCAAAGGCTCTCTCTTTCTCTGTCTTCTTTGGCATCTTCATCCCCAGCGCACTGAAAATCATTCTCCTCGCAACAACATTCGTCGTCTCTGGTCTTGAATTCCTTGGCTTGCATTTCATGTCGTTTGTTCCGTCCGTGGCATACAGAAAGGGAGGTGGAGCTGTCATATTTGCGAATGATGTTGCTCGTGAGTTTGAAGGGTTGTCCGCGGGTTGTTTTTGGGAACAGGCTCGAATTGTATTCTGAAAGTCCAGTTCCTGTGGCTTTCGAGTACTGCTGATAGACTTATTCATCCGTTTACTGACGCACTCTGCAGGTGGTGCTGTTGATGGTAGAAGGGCCCGCGTGGGTTTGTTGGACGGAGATGTGAGTGCCATACTGCGTATGCTGGTCGAAGTGCAATTATTTGGAAGTTTGTGATTCAGATTTGACGCGGTGGCCCCGGATTATATATTCCATTCATTTAGATACAAACTAGAGCGCCTCAGACACCCGTCTAGTTTGTACTCTCTCTTTGGGACCGGTACGGGCCGCTCTTCGTCCACGGAATCAAGATCATGTCCATTGAAAAGTTTCCTTGGTGACATTGGGCTCGACTAACTATAGAAAGAATAGGTTCTCAGTCCGTTTAGCAATTTAGATGCCACCTAAGATCTCAGGAATTTGTCCTTAAATCTGTATCTTGTTACATCCTCAAACTGGTTCTTCTAACCACAAACATCTCCTTCAATTGCTTTATTCACTATCTGATTTATCTCGAACCATAATCGACTTGCTACTTCTCAATATACCAAAAACTCGTTCCCACAGTCTCTCCCATCATGGCCTCTCAACTACTGCCAGGGATTACAATTTTCCCCAATGAGGTATGGGAAATGATCTTTGCGTACGGCGAGCAAAAGGACTTTCTTGCGATCAGTTCTGTGTGCAGACAACTACATCAGGCTGTCGAGCGGAATCTTCATAGGGAATTCAACTGGATTCCAGAGACACTTCCAAGGGTCCTCAATCTAGGTCGAGAGTTTCAACTGGGCTCGAAACCTGCACCACCACGGCCCTACTTGTTACTTCGAAGACTCGCCAATCGCCCAGATCTCGCCGCTTGTTTCAAAGACATCAAAATACTAGCTGTATTGGATGATTCCAGACTTGAATGGGATATGACCACAAAAGTTCGGAGGGAAACGAAAGAGTACTTACACTTCTGGAGAAGGATTATCGACTTACAGGATATTAAAGGCAGTTGGAAGGCTGCGTTGCTCCACGGAAGAATGGATGTGATCGTTGCTCTGTTACTTGTGCTACTTCGAAATGTACAATCAGCGGAACTTCGAGTCCGTGGCTCGATGAAACGTAGCCTCGTCTTCGAAGCACTTGCTCACAATTATCGCGACGCAGGAACGTCTATTCGTACGAAGCGGTCAATCAAGTCGATCACCATTTCGACAGACAACGACAATGAAAGCTTCTGGACAAACCAACCCCCGGCCGGGCTTCTTGGATTCCAAAATATACACGAGCTCAACTATCAAATGACTTCTTTGGCCCTCTTGCCGCAACTGGAGAATCTATCGGTGTCCACATTACAGTGCGAGTTGCTGTCAGACCCACCGATCTTCAACCCTGAATATTCCTCAATGCTAGCCACAAACCTCAAGAAGCTCAAGTTACACCACAGTCTACTCATACAGCAGAAACTGCACGCTATACTAAGCGAGACCAGATATCTCGAAGAACTTGAATGCGATCTCCAATACGACTTTGCATGGGGGGTTTACCACGCTGGACGAATCCACGCAACATTAGCCAAGGTTTCCAAGACGTTGACGCATCTCAAGCTTAGCATCCAGGTTCAAAACAACGACTTCTTTTGGGGCTTTTTTGGTATCTTCGGTTCATTGAGAAGTTTCGAAAAACTTAGGTATGTTCTCTATAGCTCATGTCAGTAGATGCTTGCAAAGCTAAACGCGCATCTAGGTATCTTGAGATCCCTTTCGCTTTACTAATGGGGTCGAGAAATATGCCAAAAACTTTTTTAGAGGAGACTTTCCCGGATGATCTCATTAATCTGAAGCTAACATTAAGTCCAGAGCTCCCAAACTGGCTCGATACTCGTGATGCCTTGCGACACTGTGTCGCAAATAGGCCATACCTACTAAAACAAAATGAGGAGCTACTTGAAAAGGTTTTTGGGAGGGAGTTCCATCACAAACTATGAGTGAACGGGATTGTTGTAAGATTACAAACACCGTGAGTTCGTCTCGAACGACAACACATTGGAAAGAAGCTGGCAGAGCCTCGACGATACTTTCCTAGAAGGAGATAGAGTTCATTAATAGAGTGCCTGAAGAATTTATCAGTCTTACCGAAACCATGTTCTGAACTGACGGCCAAGACGGAGGAGAAATTGTGGGTTGGAGGATTAAGTTCTTTGAAAGTTTTTAGGTGTGAGGGAGGAGATGGAATGGAGTAGAAGTTCGAGAGTTTAGAGAGCGCTAAGGTTTGTTGAAAGAGTGTTTGATTTTAGAAAGTCATTCAGACAGAACCCGACTATTCAACTAAATTAAGGAATGAATCCGTTTGACAGCTCTGCTAAGCGTTTTCTTTTCCTTTTCATTTGGTCGATTATGTTTGCTTAAAGCCTGGCCGAAGCAATACCCGACAGCTCACCCGGAGCATGGTAGTTCGGGACCTGTGGATTGTCAGACTTACAGGTTTGAAGGAGAAAGGAAAAAGAGGACTGACCTTCATCTCAAGAGCCTTGCCGCTGTATCCGAGGTCTTCAGCAACAAGCATAGCGCACTTCTCGCCAATAAGGAGAGCTGTGGAATCTATGTCCTCTTGTCAGCAGCTATTTTGTGTGTCGAAAGACGTGAGTACTCACAGGTGTTGCAGCCGACGTTATCAGGGCAGATCGAAAGATCAGCAACCTTAAGGTTCTTGACGCCGTGGACATTGAGGCGCTCATCGAGCACTCCGTGCTTGACGATGCTGTTGCCCTCCTTGGGAGCCATGGAGCAAGTCTATGTCTTATCAGTATCTTCCAATAACATTGGGGATCGGGCAAGGAAGGAGTAAAGACTTACACCAAGACTATGCCAAGTCGTCTCAACATGTCTCTTGACCCACTCCTCAATCTGTTCAATATCCTCCTTACTATATTTCAGATCCTCATACACATGCTGCGAGTTACTGTTCAACAAACTGGGGTTCGGAGGACGCCCAGACTCCACGGGCATGGACCAGGAGCCGTGCTGGATACCTGCTGTGAGGTTACCGGGCAGTGCATACGCTTTGGTGGTCGCGAGGTCCATGTCTTTGGCGCGGGCTGGCGAATCGTAGGCGTAGAAGGGGTGCATGAGCTGTACTTCGCCGGCATAAGCCTCCATGCGGCGGGCAGTTTCACCTGGTCGGACATTAGTGGTGTGGACTGAGAGGGAGGAAGGTGGTACTGACGAGATTTAATGTAACCCCAAACCATTGGTGCCATGTCACGCTCGTCGTTCATGAAGCCCGCATCGAAGTCTGGAGCTTCATACGGGTCGGGTGATACGATGTGAGTTTCGCCACGAGAGAATGGATACTCAAGGAAGTGGAACATTGTGAAAAACTTTCCGGGTGGCCTAAGATAGTCAGAGCTGCTCATAGAAAAGCGACTAAGAGAGATCAAGAGGACTTACATCAACATGTGATCACCAAACCATCTACACACAGTCAGCATTCTTCCAGACAGCCTTCAAACAATCGAGACCTACCCAGCAATAACAGAGTAATGCATGACCGGCTTGTCAGGCTTGTTTTTAAAGTAGCTATCCCAACCGCTCTTGAAATGTGGCGTCGGCCACTTCTCCATCTCGGCGAGTTCCTCCTCAGTAGGACGAACCTTGACACCAGCTTCGATGCCATTAGTAGCCAGCGGTCCAGTGCCCTTGAGGTTCCATTCATCAAAGACTGCTTTCTGGACCTCTGGAACGCCGCGGACGAAGTCGTCGAAGCTTTCCGTGTCTGCTGTCATCAGCATTATTACAAGATGAGTGGGGTGATTGGACTTACCGGGCTTGGCACGATAGGTAGAGAACGTGAGGTAGTGGTCCTGGAAGTTCAGACCGACGCCAGGAAGGTCGACGATCGGCTTGACGCCCGCCTTTTGCAGCTTCTTGGGGTCACCGATACCGCTGCGTTGGAGGATGAGTGGTGATGAGAGTGTGCCGCCGGAGATGATGATCATCTTGCGTGCTTTGAAGGTTCGGGATTGTTGCTGCTTGGGGGGACTCGTATCAATACAGTTGATCAGGGGATTCTCTTGTACTTACGGATGGGTGGAGAGGCTTGGTGGGAACGGTGCGGACACCGACGGCTTTGCCGTTTTCCATGATGACTTTGTCGACTTTGGTGTTACATTGGAGGTGCAGGTTGGAGTGCACTGCTCTGGTTGAGTGAATGTAGGCATGTGCAGAGTCGCTGCGACGTCCAGTCTCCAATCTCATCAGCAATTGTACTTCAGTAAAGTGGTTCATCGACTCACATCACGGTTAATCCATTTCAACCAATGCTCAGCACCACTGGGAACATTAAGCTAACAGGCTTTTAGGTTGGATGACTGTTACTTACTGTCCGGTCACAAGATCCTGCAAGTCATCCGTGGTAGGAATACCTTGAGACTCAGCAGCTCTGAGGAAGTCTTGCATGATAGGATAAGTATAGTTTCCAAACGAAACTTTAATTGGGCCTTCGAAGCCGTGGATATCCCTACAACCTATTGTTAGTGAAATATAGAAACACGAGATCTGCAAAGCAGACTGACCTATTGTTGCTTGCACGTTGGTAAGTCTCATGCTTCTTCATGAGAGGAATTAGCTCCTCGGTCTTCCACCCCTTGGCTTGGAAATCATCGTAGTCCGAAGCACTGGCTCTGGTATACATCATGAAGTTGATCGAGCTGCCGCCGCCGAGGATGTGTGCACACGGCACCACTGCCTTGCGACCTCCCAGCCATTTGGATGGTCTCGAATAGTAGAATGAAGCAGTCTTGCTGTCCAGCTTCATGTTCCGAGGGTCTAAGTCCAGTTAGTACTAATGAAATTTTTTTGTGCAAGGCGGACTCACAAATTCCAGGTCGGTAGACCCATGGATTATTCAAGTTGCTCTCTCCCCCTTCAATCAAGAGAACCTGAAGCTTATGGTCGAGATTGGCCAATCTGTTGTAGCATCAGCCTCTGTCACGAGAGGGAAATATATATATAGAAAGGCGGGTAACTGACCTGCCAGCAACAACACATCCGCAACTCCCACCACCACACACAATAATATCAACTTCATCGGGTACAGTCATTTTGGTTCAATGAAATCGTTTCAACTGCAACAGTTTTGGTAGATTTTTTACAATGATCCAAGCAGGAAAGTAAACTCAATCCTGCCTTCGGAGTTTGTGGGACTTCAGCCCCTTTTCACTCCCCGTCTTCATCCCCCTTTCTCCGCACGAAGGGTTCATTTCAAGTGGGGCAGAGCTCAGTGACGCATACCCGTCGAGTATAACTCGTTGGAATGTCATTCATTGGCTTCAAGCCCCTCTTCCGCTGCAAGCTTGCGTTGCATCGACATCCCCAACATCCATCAGGCCATCAGCAGAGCAATTACCCCTCTTCTTGTCATGCTTGGAACTCTTGTGATGCAAGCTGAGGAGACGTGATTGAAGCGGATGTAGCCGGCCAGCTGCTTGATGATGCTTGATAATGGTTGAAGTGAGGAGATGTCGTGGGAATAGTTCGGCATTTAGGGGTCAACATGAACATCAAATGAAACTGTATTGCTCGACAAGGTTCACCTTCGGAGAAATTGCCGCTCGTTCCTCCATCGTTGGAAGTTACCCCGCAGATGAAAAAGAGTGGAGCGGAGTGGGATTTAGAAACAGAGAGTTCGAGACTGTGGGATTGATCTGTGGCTAAGAATAACTGTGCAGCCCCGCGGACTGAGCGAGTAATCGGAGGACACGGAACTTCTTTTTTAAGAGACGTCTAGCCTGGAAAAACTTGAATCAATTCTCATTCCATAAAGTTGAGGAATCTAATATCAATTCTGGATGGAAGAAATACTCCAAAGACGACTGACGTTGCTTGTGTTACCGAACTATCCGCGAAGG